>CM064506.1:5827473-5895305 GCA_032716605.1 Paralithodes platypus | reverse complement strand
AGTACTGTATATATACCAAAAATCCTATACTGAAAACGAGTGGTGATGTGGGGACGCGAGGGGAAACTGGAGGGGGGGGGGGGGGGGGTAGGAAGGTGGGGTGGGTGGAAAGTTGGGTGAGGGAGGAGAGAAAGGGGCAGGTGTCAGGAAGAGAGGAGATGGGAGGGGGGGGGCGTCAGAGACGAGAGAATGATAAGAGGAGTGAGGAAAGGAGAAGAAAGAAGGAAGAGGAGAAGAGAGAGGGGGGGGAGAGGAGAGGAGTAGAGGATGGGGGTAGAGAAGAATAGGAGGAGGAAAGGAGAGGATTTATTGGGGGGGGGGGGGGGGGGGGGGGCAAGGAGGGGAATCGGCAAGAAAGGGGGAGAGGGAGGGGAGGGTGGGGGGGGGGGAACAACGATGTCGCCTCATTCGCTAGTTTGTACTTTAAATTGTGGAGTTAATGACCCCTTCTATATTCACGCACCTCACCAATACAATGTAAATACACTAAATAATTAATGTTATTACCTAAATGTCCTGGAGTCAACGATATTCCCGTAATTACTAGTTGTTAGGATTTATGCAGACGACATGACTCGCATGAACTGGCTCAAACAGTCTAAAGTCCACAATTTTCCTATATTAATAAAATAAATTACATGTATGTCCACCTTAGCAGCCATAGAATGTCAAAACACACCCCTCTATACACGAAAAGTTCCCCATACACACCTTATATACGGTCAAATACGAAGAGCCAACGGCGATATGTGCAGCTACTACCAGTCGAATATCAGCACTGAATAATGACGTCACATCGAAGCGCCCGCCCCCCCCCCCCCCGATCCACGAGTCTTGTTCGAATATTTAGATAGTTAATTAATCAACTTCCGCATTACCCTCAGGCTTAGGATGTTCTTAGCACATAGTCTGTGTTATCTTATGTATTCGGAAGTTGTTGATAGCTGCATATAGGACTTGTGATGCAGGTATATTTACTTTTTAAATCGAAACACTGGCATCGATATCAATCCTCCATAAAACAGATGAAGTGACATTTCCGCGAGAGTAAAAAATATATAATATACAATTGGCCACATGGACTTTGTACACACTTCGTGATTTTATGTATGGAAGGAAAATTAGTATGATTTAATTATCAGTGTAGTTTCTTGTGCAGTACTACATTAATTCCTTCAGTATTTGAGAACGCATGCATTTATTTTTATTCTGGCTACTATTAGACGATTTTATTCAGCTTGGGTCAGCTTATTTCAACATCTAACCATTAAACAGACTACAGACTATCTCAATTCATCCTTTTTAGCTACCATATATCCTTCCTATGCTTCGTCAATCGTCTAAATGTAGCTGAAATCCAATACAAAAGACGTCACCGGTACAGAAAGGGTTAATTCCTCCAGTATTTGAGAACACATGAATTTATCTGTATTCTGGCTATCACTAGATGATTTTGGTCAGTTTAGGAAGAAGTTGTAGGAGTTAGAAGGTTAATTGAGATATTTGTTTACTTTGATTTCTATAATTCTTTTCTAAACTGCATACAAATATATAAGAGTAGCCAGAATATAATACAAATATGCCTCCTGATACTGAGAGGATTACGGTGATCAGTTAACCCTCTCAAGCTCCAATACGCATTTCTTTTCTGTGTTCTGGTAATTATTAGACGATTGTATTCAGATTAGGGAGGGTAGCCTATATGGAAGTCAGACGGTTGATTGAGCTAGTCTTTACCGTTTTAATACCCACAGATCCTTCCTAAGCTGTATACAATCGTCTAATGATAGCCAAAATAAACTGCTAAAACGCGTCAGAGCTTCAAGGGGTTAAGAGGGAAGGGTTTACTTTTGGGTCGATTATTGCATATGTATTTTATTTATTTGTAGTTTCCTCCCTAGACCTCCATCCAACTTAAATAACACACATATTAGATCCATCTTCTAGATAAATTTGTAAAAAAAAATCGGTAGAAAAAAGGCCGGTTCTTCCAAAATTACAGGCTCACTATCGTTCGCCAGGAAAAAAGCAACACCTAAACAGCACGAAAGGTCATACAATTGATAACGAAATGGGGCAGAAGGTCTTGAAATCGACACACTAATGGTGCAAACACCTTAAAATCGGAAAACTAATGGGGCTAAACACGAGGAAGAACGGGGACCAGAAAAACGACCCACATACCCATAATGGTTTTATAGCATATTATTCTTCTAGGATCTAGGTTAACCTTTCAAAGATTATGACGCATTTTGACATTTTATTCTAGCTATCATTAGACGATTGTTGACAGTTTAGGAAGGATCTGTGGGAATTATAAGGGTAAATACTATCTCAATTAACCCTCTGACTTCCACATACCCTTCCTAATATGTATGAAATCGTATAATAACAGCCAGCAAACAGAAAAGCCATGCGCAATGGGGTGAAATGCATTACGTTTTTGCTCGCTGTGTGCTGTATTAATGTCTGTCAGATGTTGAATAGGGTGTGTAAAGATAAGCTTTGCTCGCTGTGTGCTGTGGTACTCAGCTTCGCCTGGAAGCCGAATTGTTTTCAACAATTATTGTTTGATTCTGGGCGAATGGCTGGTCGAAAATGGAATCTACGATCATATATGGGAGCTGATGGGCAAGAGAAATCGAATGGCACCAAGTAGAATTAATTTGAACTCTTAGTTTGGGCTACAGAAGACTTTTAAAGTTGAAAAAGTACTCATTTCATGCGTTTCTGGAGGTCAAATCAAACCGAAATCCTAAAGTACTGGTCCGATTTGAATTATGATTGTGCCATTGGATTCAGCGGGTGAAAGTATACTTGTGGTAGAAAATTGAGCAAAATCCATAAATAAATAACCCGTCTATGGGTGATTTAGAAGTTTTCCCAATCAAACTCAAAATTAGGCCTATTGGGCCTACAAAATGGTATAAATCCAAAAATGTATATACCGTTGGAATCGCAACGACGTGACGAATCCATACATACCCTTGAACACACAAAATTCGAACATGACCTGCCAAGGTACTCGGCTTCGCCCAAGTGTTTTCAAAATATATTGTTTGATTCTGGGCGAATGGCTGGTCAAAAATTAAATCTACGACCATGTATGAAAGCTGTTGGGCAAGAGAAATCGAACGGCACCAAGTAGAATTGATTTGGACTCTTAGTTTGGGCTACAGAAGACTTTTAAAGTTGAAAAGTACTCATTTCAGGCGTTTCTGGAGGTCTTTTTTTATCTGGTAGGGCCTTTTTTCTCTGTTGGGCCAGAGATTAAATGTTGGTTTATAGTACAGGGAGGATAGTATACTCTATGTGTGTTTACAACATATAACAACAACAACCTTTCTTAATAAATAATTGGTTTGATCAAACTTTTAACCAATATAAATTCATTAATAGTCACCGCTTCATATTACACTTTCTATATGATTGTTATTTTGTTATTGAAGAAAACTACATTTTGGGGTTAACTTACGTGTTCGTTGTTATTTTAAACCTTACTGCGTAAGGTAACTGTTGTTGTTGCTGAGCTATAATAACAATAATAATAATAATAATAATAATAATCATTCAATTAGCATTAAGCCTATTACAATGTTGGTACCGTAGGTCTACAGCATAATATGTATTAAATATTACATGTAGGCTACCAGCTTTGCATAATTCTAACCAAGGATAGCCTTAAAACTGAAAGGCCGTTAGGTATATTTCCATTGGGGTCCTTCTTGTGGAATTAAGTTAGCTGGGGACAAGGGGGAGGAAAACAGTGAACATTTAAATTAATACGAACAGCATATATACAGTATATATATATATTTGGAAAAATTAGGGGAGCTTGGTGGCCTATGGCCTATTTCCTATGAAGTTGGGTGAAGCATTGAGAAGACCAGAAAATTGTGGTAATAGCCTAAACAGAAAACACTATGCGAAAATATACTTGAACCGACCAGGCCAAATGGGATATACTCTATTGTTCTCATTGGTAGAGTGCTCGCTTGGTGAGCTATCCCTGGCCATAAAACATTTTTTGAGGCAAATTTCCGCATCTAACGACGGTTAGCTGCTATGGTAAGTGTTATACCAGGCTTTTTGCTGGGTTTACTGGATAAAAGGTGGATCCTAACTTAACTGAACAGATAAAGATTTCACACACAGACACACACTCAAACATGCAGAGGTGTAAGGAAAACACAGGAGTACATTTACAGTTATTATATTCAATATAGATAACAACTTAACTATGATAGTTTACTTGGCTGATGGTTCACACATATAATGGCATAAATACAATACACACAATTATGGATATGGAATTATGTACCCCGGAGCCAAGATGAATCGCAAAAAAATCAAGACTGGGGGGGTCCAACATCTACGGATCTTCCTCGGGTTCGTCCTTGTAGTGGCTTCAACGTCAGGGTTGGTGGTGGGTGGTCCTCCGGCATGTCTCGACACGACGGTGAGTTGGCTCCTTACTATCCAGGTGTTGAGAGGTAGGGGGGAGGGCTCAGAGAAGTTACTAGGGAGCACGGACCAGTGTACTGGCAATCTAGCAACTCCTATACTCAAGTTTCAGGCTCCACACATACGGACCAGTGTAGCCTATTGGTGATAGCCTTTACCCAAGCCTGGAGGGTTAGAGAACTTATTAGGCAGCGCGGACCAGTGTTCTGCCCACCTAACGCAATTTCTCTCTCGAGTAAGGGAGAGGTCCTTATGACCTGGACGACTACCGATACCCAAGTTGGGGAGGACCAGAGAATCTATTATGCGGCTCGAACCAGTGTTCTGTCCACCTAACAATTTCTCGGTAGGGTTTGGGTCAATAGGCCTACCCATAGTTGCCGCCGCCGCCAACACCGTGAACATCCGCAGCAGTGCAAGTACTGGTACTGAGCTGGATACACAGGCCTAGTTTGCCTTTTTTCCAGAGGATCTACTGTAAGATAGCGGGCTATACGGACTAGCTAGTGTACTGGCAGTAAGTCATTGCCTAGGATCAGCACAATAACTATAATCGTACAGACCAGTGTACTGACAATCGTTATTATATACAATTCCTCCTTTACTATCCTTAGGCAAGTGGGACAGTTTAGGAAGCTGAGATCCAAGTCTATGTATTCTCTTGCACTATATAACCACTGTACGGGGAATTTGATTTAGACCAGGAGATTGGATAGGGCTAGATGATGGTAGACTACACCTACCAGTGTTCGGGCAGATCACGTTGCACCTAGGAATCGGCAGCTACTCCGACTCCACCCTGTCTGCACCCTCTACTGGTTTCGCCTAGCACGTCATGCATTCAGCAACGCAGTCCGAGGCGAGGTATCTGTGAGTAATAGGGGCATGGGGGTAAGGTGTCAATTTTAAAGGGCTTGGGTCGACCCCGCTGCCTGGGTGGCCTCGCTGAGAGCGCCGGTGTATAATAATTGTATGGCTCGCTTCGTCTCCGGGGCTCCTCTGGGCTGCGGCGTTTCTTGGATATTTTATGGTGCTTTTTGTATTTGTGATGTTTGTGTTGCCTTTCCTTGGGTGCATTGAGGTGACTTTCCTGATGGCATTGGTTCTGATTTCTCAGGGCTCTGGTGTTACTTCCCGTTCTTGTGGATCTCTCATTTTCTGTCTTTCCTTCCTTCTTTCCTACTAGCGTCTTTCCGTTCTTGATGGTCTTTCCGTTTTCTTTCTTTCTTGCTCTTGTCGCTGCTATCTCCCGAGTCTTAATTGTGTTTTCTCTCGTATTTCAGTAATAGTATATATAAAGTAAAAAAATACTTATGAGTAAGTAAAAAGTGGTGAAACGGGAGTGAAACCTGTTTGTTACTTACCCACAAATATGTTTACTCTACTGGGTTCTTGACAAATGACAATGTTGCAATAGCAGCTATTATAATTAACTTCCGTTAGATGCGGAAATTCACCTCGGTAAAACCTTTGAGTTGCTGCGTGGGACCTTGCATGGAGATCAGACTCCATAGAGTGGATTCAGAGGATGAGTGCAATTATGCGCCGACAAGGGATATAGGCCCTCATTGATTGATTGCTACTATATAGTATACGATTGCCTACAAAGCTGCAAGGCCCGTCCTCTCCAGCCTCAGTTTAGCTGCCTACGACACGCAATTTTGATACGGAGGGAATATAGCCTACTATTGACACTTGCCCCAGAGCAGGGCATAGGTCCCTTTACCCTCAGAATATTGATACTTGACTGCTGAACCGATATATATATACAGTATATGAGAATTCGTTGTCTGAACCTTGCATTTCCCGCCATTAATAAAACCATATGAAACACACTGACTGTGTATAACGGTGACAGAAGTTGGCATATTCTTCAATTATGTGGTCGTTTACCAATTTTATTCCAATGAAACATCAAGAACTTCTTCTGCCTCATTCAGTGATCGCTAAAGTTAGCATTAATCACCAATTGCAAAGTTACAATATTTGATTAAATTGGGAGTTACTTTACGTATGCTCGTTTCAGGGCCCATCAAAAGTGGAGGGCCATCTTGCGGGCAAAAGTGGAAGTTGTCATCCCGAAGTGATCAGTGCACGTGTGGAGGCTCTTTGTCAATAACTCCCAAATTATACTGTAAGTAAAGCATCCTGTGCGGTTTTTGGCTCTCGTTGTGATAAATTAGTGCTTGGGGTGTTACGGGAATACGGTATATATTATATAATTTGCATATTTTGGGCAAGAGAAGCAGCTGGAGGGAAGTAGGCCATGCGTTGCTAAGCGGTCATGCGGATGTCACTGCCTTATTTAGACCTTATTTGTCCATTACTAGTACCCTTCCAAGTCTATAATGCTAACAGTTTGATGTTATTGACTTGTAGGGGTATTTATGATAAGTTAGAGAGGTCGGGGATGGAAGTTAATAAGGATGTTCCCAATTCCGTGAAGGAGGTCTTGCGTCATACCATTAACCATTGTGCCACCCGAGACCAGCGGATGTTTTATGACACATCACTCTAGGAAATGGGAATGAAATAGGGGTAGGCCCTATTAAGTAAATCAGAAATTCCATTGATTTAGTATAGAATATAGCCTAAGGCTAAAGGAAATGTTCTAGGTCTAGCCTGAAAAGACCGATATTGTTGAAATTCATAGGCTACTAGGCTAATTGTAGCAGCCTTGACTAATTTGACGAAAGACTCATCCATGGATTTCAATTAATGTTGGCTATATTTTTCTGATAAATTCCACCATTGAAACTAATTTATATAGGCTATGTTTTAGCCTAGCCTAACATATTTTAGTTCTTGCTTAGCAGGTGAGTCTCAATATGGTTCAATAACCTTGGATCTTATGATCCTGTAGTTTACTCACCTGGTGAGTAAACTACAGTCTCAATATGGTTCAATAACCTTGGCTCTTATGATCCTGTAGTTTAGAGAGATGCATAGCCTAGCCTAATATTTTTGTTTTAGGCTATGAATATTTTAATCGTCCATTTGAAAATGTCATTGCATAATTATCCCATGGCCAGCTGTTATTTATCCCCTGCTGGTAGTAGGCCTAGCCTATATAGCCTAGCCTATGATAATAGGTAAGGGGGTTAAGGCTGACGAAGCGCCCCCTCTACATAGGCCTATTAAAGGAAATCATAGGCCTAGGGATTTTTATTTTTTTTTGCTGGAGATTTATTTTTTTCATTAGCCTAATCGGGTAAAAAGCCGATATAAGTACCGTCGGTCAATTAAAGAACCAATTTTCATTTGCACATTACGCATGTAAAAACTTTCTGTATATAACTTTCATTGGTATATTCGTAAAGAGCACACACTAAGCTATTCATAAGTCACTTAAAACACTAAAATCGGCTACGGTAGCCATGTGTACATGGTGAACCTTCGTGAAAGTGGCACGAAACGGCGAATTTATTGGTGGATGGTGGAAAGTTCGGTAATTGTTTAGTGTATGGCCTCCTCCTAAAGAAAATGGATTTTTGAGCACAGACTAAACCAAATGTTCACTACTGTATTTACATAGCTGGTCATTAACCTAACCTAACCTAAGGTAACCTGGGCATCCTGTGGGGCTGCTGCCCCCAGACCCCCACTGGTCTTGGGTTGAAAAGTGATAAAAAACACATATCTCTTATCTCATTATTCAAAGTTTTGTATTTGGTTTAATATACACTTCCCAGGTCATTTGAACAGTTCTATTGCTTCTATATATCATATAATACACCATAGAATACGTTTTTAATAACTAGAAAAAGAGAACTTCTATTAAACAATTACGGTTCTGGGTTACCGGATGTTGGTACCACCTATAACGTTAATTTTTAAAAATTGGTTTCCCGGGCGTTTCCGCACCCTCCTCAGCTCCCCGCCATGGAGTGGCTTCGGTCACCCAGGCTTTATTGTGGTCGGCAGGGAGGGTTCTGTGGGGGCGCTCGGTTATGGCCTTGGAATTGCTTGGGGCTGTTTGGCCAGGCAGCTTGGGGAACAACAACGTTGGTAATTTAATTCATATCTTTCTTATACCCCCTACATATGATTCAGAAAGCCTTCAGCTTTGCATATACAGTACTGTATATATATGCATATTTTTTACCTAGGTCACATAATAATACTTAATTCGAATACTTACCAAACTCGATGTTAGGCCATCAGAATTGTCTCAATATTATCCTATTTTCACCAATTTAAGCAGCTCCTCGTCATACACAACGTTCAGTTATTCACAATTGTAAATCATGTGTGGAAATGCTGATACTAAAGCTACATTCTCCATATTAGCCTGAAATATGACGAGAAACCGAAAATCCGCCATTTTTCTTCACTGAATGAGAAGACTGGCCTCTTAGTTCATAATCCATTACACTATTCTTCAATTATATACGAAAACTACATAAAAGCATGTCAATAAATAAATGTAACACATATTTATTACACAATTCGCGATTTATAGCCATTATTTGCAAGGTAATTACAAAAAAATACCATTAGACATCGTAGTTCGGAAAATGGCTTTGGCTTCAACTTGATACACTTATGGTGACCATATCTTACTTACTTTGAAATATATAGAATATAACATATAAAAGGTAGATTTATGCAATAAAGGTAGCATCAGGCCACCCAAAACAATGGTACCGGTACATTTATTGACCGACCGCAAAAATCGCGTATGTTTTTATAAAAATCTATGTTGCCACATGGTTGTTGTTGTTCCCCAAGCTGCCTGGCCGAACAGCCCCAAGGCCCCGAGCAAGGCCAAGGCCATAACCGAGCGCCCCCACAGAACCCTCCCTGCCGACCACAATAAAGCCTGGGTGACCGAAGCCACTCCATGGCGGGGAGCTGAGGAGGGTGCGGAAACGCCCGGGAAACCAAAGTCCCACCCAGGGCCCTGTGCCCCTCAGGGTTGGGTGTGAAGGGGGATCAGCAGTGTTGGGCCAATCAGCGCTCTGCAGACCCCCGTAATCCTGCGTTAATCTCTAACCGTTTTGGTAAGATGATCCTCAGGGTATTAGAGTGTTGATTGAGCCTTTGATTGGGGTTGTGTGGGACAGGGATCTGCCTTGCTTAGGCCAATCGGCTTTCTGCAGACTCCCCATTTTCTTATGTTCTTATATAGGAAATTAAAATAGCATCAAGGCTTAGCAACGTGTGCATTATGGGGGATTTTAATTTCCCTAATATAGATTGGCAGCAACAAATAGGCGACTCTGATTCAAAGGAGTTTATTGAGGTAGTACAAGATAGTTTTTTATCTCAATTCATAGATACGCCGACTAGAGGTGATAATATTCTCGATTTAGTTTTCAGTAACAATGAACATATGATAAATAGTGTAGAAATCGGGGACCACCTAGGAAATAGTGATCACAATTCTGTGTATTTTAATATACAATGGAAAGGTAATACCAGAGAGAATACAACATTAATACCTGACTTCAGAAAAGCCAATTATGGTGGGTTAAGAGAAGCCCTGTTAGCGGACCCTATGGTCAAAAAATTAAGTCGATATAGGTGTCCAAATGAGTGTATCCTTTCTCAGGCACCTGTCATCTTAAGTCAGGAGGAGACGTCAAACTTGGTAGATACATACGATAATTTTATCAAGTCAGTATTCAATGCGCAAAATAAATATATCCCCAAAAGAAAATTTAGATCAACACAGAACCAACCCAAATGGATGAATAATAGACTATTAGATCTTCTAGGACAAAAGAGAGGAATATATAGAAAAATTAGAAAAGGCGAAATTCACCTACTTGCTTACTATCAGAATCTATCAAGACAGGTAAAAAGGATATTAGGAAAGAAAAAAGAAATTATGAAATTAAGGTTGCCAATGACTCAAAAAATAATCCTAAAGCTTTTTACCAACTATATAAATCCAAGGTTAGAGATGTAATTGGTCCCCTTAAAACTTCGATAGGAAAATTGACAGAAAGTGATTTAGAAATGTGCAGTACATTAAATAGTCAATTTCTTTCCGTTTTCACTAATGAAAATTTGGCACAGTTTCCAGAAGTCCGTAAGGTATACAGCGATAGTATAGCAAATAGGTTAAGTACGGTTACTATAAGTAGAAATGATGTGGTTAAGGAAATTGACAGACTGAAACCTCATAAATCGCCTGGTCCTGACGAGGTACATGCTAGAGTATTAACCTCTGAAGTGCGCATGGGGGTAATTGGAAACGTCCCCCTGTGCTGACGTATTTGAGGTGTTTCCGTCACTAAAATATTCATTGTGCCATTAATAGCATTAATATTTATCCATATGCGCCTATTATGGGTTGATTATAAAGGTATTAACCTGAAACAACAATAAAACGAGTGAAAACAGCGTTTGGATGGTCAAAATCGGAGATATAGCCCGCGAGTTGTATAATGTATGGGTGAGGCAATCTGCTTTCCCGCCAATTTCCCCCAAGGCCACTGAGACGCAGTCGATCGATACTCTCTCTCTCTCTCTTGCACTCGCTTGCTATCAGTGATGGACACACCCTCCAATCGGATTTCTAATGTTAGCACGAAAATATACCTCAGAATAAGGGAATAACAGGGAAAATAGGTGATAACTGAAGGAGAGGAGGAAAGTGGGGAAGGAGGGGAGGTAGAGGACTGAGATTTTGCATGGCCCAGGGGCCAAAAAAAAAAAAAAATAAAAAAAAAAAATATAAAAAAATATTTTTTTTTCGATGTCAAAAGTTGATTTTTATTTTCTCTGACTCTTAAGAGTCTTCCCGCAGTGCGCCGGGGGAACTCTTAAGAGTCTCCCCGCAGCTCCCGGGTTAAAAGAATGCAGAGATGAGTTAAGTAGCCCATTAGCATTTTTATTTAACGTCGTTAGAAACGGGTTTACTTCCAGAAGCTTGGAAGCTTGCAAATGTAGTTCCGATCTTCAAAAAAGGTGATAAATCGATAGCATCCAATTACCGTCCCATTAGTCTCACATCAATCATAGGAAAGTTGCTAGTCTATTATTGCTAGGAAAATTAGAAGCCACTTAGTAAAATTTAACTTAATAAATTCTTCTCAGCATGGATTCACTCAGGGACGTTCTTGCCTTACTAATTTGTTTAGCTTTTTCCAATCCGCGCTCTGCAGACCCCGAAATCCTGCGTTAATCTCTAACCATTTTGGTAAGATGATCCTCAGGGTATTAGAGTGTTGAGCCTATAAATGGGCTTTGTAATTGGGGTTGTGTGGGACAGGGATCTGCCTTGCTTAGGCCAATCGGCTTTCTGCAGACTCCCATTTTCTTATGTTCTTATGTTGTGTAGTGGTAACTGATGCGATAAAAGGATTGCGAGTGAATGCCAATTTGAACGAATGCCTTTGCAAAAGCACCTCCCTTTTATTGTTTGTAGTTCTATTTGTCTGGATTGTTTTTTATTTTTTATTTGATTTCTTCTTAGTTTTCACTAAGGTATAAAAGTATAATACATATACAGTATATATATCAATAATATATAATAATGGTATTATATATATATATATATATATATAGAAGTTTTGGTGAAGCTTTAAGAAAAATGAATGCAAGCTTAAATAACGATTCGAACCATTTTTTTTTTCATTATTTGTTTTTGTCATCATCCATAGTTCCCTTCAAATACCGAACTGTAATAACAAGTTGTGTGAAAGACCCGGGGCGAGCTGCAATGTGTATGAACTAATTGAGGTTCTGCACAAGTGCTCATTTGTCCAAGTGCAGCATCAACTTGTGGCCCAAGAGAAGATGGAGAGGCACCAGAAAGCAAGCCATTCCCTGTTCCAAGCCGCCACTGTTCTGCGGGCGTGGGATGTAGGCTTCCGGTAATTATTATTTTTTTTTTTTTTTGTATGTATGAAAAAACTACGACTAAATATATAATAATACAATAGCCTACATATATCTTGTATCATATTTATCATTTATGAATTATGTCTCATAATAAAACAAAAAACAATTGAACTGATAATAAATACGATTAATGTTAATTCCAATAAGGAATGAACGTAAATAAATAGAAAATACATATATATGTTATATATATAAAACAAAGACAATAGAGGAGACAGTTGAAAAGGATGTCTCCCCGAAAAAAACACCACTTAATTGGAACACTCGTCGACGGCAAAAATTGGAACATTCGTCGACGTCGACGAGAATTCCGGTCGACGAGAGTTCCAGGTACCGTACATTTCATACCTCAAGAATTCGACCACACTGAGCCAAAACCTTACCAATCTTGTCCCGGCAGCCATTTTGCATGCAGGTGATCTAGTTTTGTGAATATGAAGAAAGTTTTAGACCTTGTCCGCACCGTGAATCGGCGAATCTTGCTCTGCCTCGCAGATATATTCACTTAATAACTTGTAGGACCTATGGAAATGCTTAAATATGATATATTTTACCTTTAAAGTGACAATTGATAGTGTGTGCTTCCAGCTGTTTTGTGTAAACAAACTGATGAAGAAAAAAAGAAGTATAAACCCCAACTGAAGTTGGAGGTTCGCAATTATGATAGGTGAGACCGGAGTACTTTTATCGGCATTATACCCCTCTAATCAAAAAACCTAACCTAACCTAAATGTATTTGGGGGCTATTAGCCTAGGTTAGGTTTTTTGGTTAGATTAATGAACCCCCCCAAAAAAAAAAAAAAAAAAAACCCAAGATTTTTTTTTCCCCGGGGATAAAAAGTACAGTACAGTAGGCTCACATATCTCGATCAATCTCATCTCGATATTTCGCATCTCGATGCCACCTTCAACCTCTCCCCAATCACAAATCTCGATGAAAAAACGTTAATCTCGATAGCTAAATATCGATGCTAGATGCTTATATACTAATATAAACAGATTAATCTTGACCAAATCGATGTGTGAACCTCACAGTCATTGTGTTTTGTTCACCTGTATACTAATGTACCGCTAGTATCGATCGTCTCAAGCGGTAGTCTAACCTGTCTCTGCCGCTTTCATTTACGTAGTAATATAAATTACTTTACCATGTTTTAATATACATTATTATTTGTATGAGGAAAATCTAATATATAATAGTAAAGACAAAAGAAAACTTGATTAAACTTTATACCATGGAAAATTTATTGAAGTCGGTAGATCTAGCGGCCACTTGGTGTACCAGTCACACGTCCGCCATTCGCTTGAAAACTTGTATTGTGAAGTCGTCCATCTGGACCTTTTTTTTATCGCATTCATAAAATGCCGGTACTAGTGGTGACAGGGTGAGGGAAGCAATTGCAAGAATTGATGACGGTGACTGTGCGCCGGGTGCGGAGACGCAGTAACCTAACTGCGTTCGCCTCGGAACCAACAATCAACCACACAAACCTCTTTATCAATAAATATAAGGTAAAAATAAAACTCTTTCATTATTCATTTTATCTATTTTAACATATTATATATATTGCATATGATTGTGGGGGGCAAATGTGAAAATTTACAGATTTGATTTAGGTTAGTCGGCAAGTGGCTGGAACCGATTGTATTTTTTCCCATAAGAAGTTAACTTCGCATCTCGATATTTCGAATCTCGATCGGTATTTGTGGGAACCAATTATGATCGAGATTGGAGATTCCACTGTATATAGAAATTAAGCATAGGGGCCTATGATGATAGGTACCCAAAACTACCATTAGAAATTTGCTACCTATACTGTTGGCTGTTGCGTCTCCTGTATAATGTATATTGACCAAATAATCAAGTGATAGTTATTTGGCCTAACACTACTGTACTCTACACTCATTATGCTCTTATAACTATTAAATATTGCAGTCCAAGTCTAAATGCTGCTCAAAATGTAATATTTTCAGCTTTCTCATTCTCCCAGAGAGAATCTAGTACAGTAGCCTATGTTTGTTTATGCACGCGAGGCTAGCGACCTTTAACACTCAAAGAGCGGGTGGTGGAGCATATTTGACTGTGCCGCCCAGCGGGGGTTTTTACCGTAAACGAGCTTGTTTCCGTGCTCGTTTTCATGCATAAACAAGAGCCAGAGCGTAATACAAGTATGTATCCCTGAAAGGGCGATAAATGAGGTTTCCAATGACACCAGAACCATCCTTCTACGATCACTGGTTGTCTTGCAACGATCGTGCAACCGAAGGGCAAAATCGGTAAAATACGGTCATTTCCTTACATTATTACGTGTGAAACGAGTGAGGGAGGGTGGAGTAGGGCGGAGTACATCTCAGTAGCTCCACGGCCACCGTGGCGAGCGGTCATCAGGTAACCTACGCTCCTCCCACCGCTCCGCTCTCTCTCTCAGAGCACATTACGTGCTCAAAATTGCATGCGACTATAACCGGGCCCCGCCACATTTATTTCACTCGACTATGGCCGGGCGCCGCCAAAGAAGGGTTAACGACCATATTCCACAAGAAGAAGCAAGAAGTCTTTCCTGATCTGTATAAAAGCAAAGATAAACACCACCGCCACAGACACCAGTAGCCTATACAAGAAGTTGACTTAAACATAAATGACGAAGAACTGGTGCCACAGGCCTGAGAGGCCTCTACCAGAAGACCTGCGTCCAGTATCACCGTAAGGTTCCGTAAGAAGACATCTGTAAGACAGTAAGTATCTGTAAGTATATAGTGTGAGCCAGAATAAATGTAATACAATGATAAGTTATTGGAAATATTAAATATAGATTT
This sequence comes from Paralithodes platypus, assembly GCA_032716605.1. NCBI lineage: Eukaryota > Metazoa > Arthropoda > Malacostraca > Decapoda > Lithodidae > Paralithodes > Paralithodes platypus. Next base: position 5,880,170 of record CM064506.1, on the reverse strand, counting down.
TTGTTTACAGATCACATCCATCAGAATGCCATCCGACGCCAAAAAGAAGCGCGATCAGAAGAAGAAGGAGGCAGCCAAGGCCAAGCAGTCCGGCAAGAAAGTAGAGACCAAAGATGACAAGGAGGTAAGACGGATTTTTATCAAAGTGTACTGGTAATATTTTTTAAGATTGTGATTATTTTTTCAATTTGTATATACTCAGGCACATACCCCATAGCTGGGGGTAGCCGACTCGAGACACCTGTAAATCATAGCTTTAACTTAGTACAGTACAGTGGGCCCCACAAGGGTGCGGTTACCTAAGTCCGAGACATGCGCGCACCCTTGTAAAATGCACCCTTGGAGCTTAAGAACCTATGGGAAATTCACTATGTAGTCCGGGGTCTCTTCAAACTTACCCTTTTTTCGCCCAATAACCCCTGAAAAACATGAACTAAGGAAAGAATACCTGCACAGTATAGAAATGTGATTAGATATTAGATAGAATAGGGGTATTACACTCACTTTGGATGGTTTATGTATGCGTGGAGGTTGGGATGTTGGTCTTACTGAGGAGCCTCGGACCCTCAGTAAGACCAACCTCCACACATACATAAACCATCCAAAGTGAGTGTAATACCCATATTCTATCTAATATCTAATCACATTTCTATACTGTACAGGTATTCTTTCCTTAGTTCATGTTTTTCAGGGGTTATTGGGCGAAAAAAACGCGCGCTTTGCTTTTTTCGCACCCTTGGATTATACGCACCACACGGACATCTGCCGCACGGTTGGAGAATCGCACCCTTTTAGTGCGCACCCTTGCGGGGCCGACTGTATATCGTGTTGAGCGGTACTTGAAAAGTAGACAGAATGGATAAGAAACACCATCTGAGGAAGAGCACTTTATTGATAACGTTTCACAGATAGATCGAGTGAACTGATGAAGCTATCTGCGAAACGTCAAAAAGTGCTCTTCCTCAGATGGTGTATTTTATCCACAGTATATGGTATTTAAGCCTCTCGCTTACTGGGGGTTGCAGTTTAGCTCCTGTATTCGGAAATCAAATTATCTTAATCCCCTCTCCAACATTAGTTTTCTGCCCACAGCTTGCTCAAAGATAACGGTAAGATTAGGAGTAGTGGGCGTACCACTACCAACATACAGCATAACTCATCTATAAAACATTAACCTAACCAAACAACCTAACCTAATATTCATGTTGTTCCCCAAGCTGCCTGGCCGAACAGCCCCAAGGCCCCGAGTAAGGCCAAGGCCATAAACGAGCGCCCCCACAGAACCCTCCCTGCCGACCACAATAAAGCCTGGGTGACCGAAGCCACTCCATGGCGGGGAGCTGAGAGGGTGCGTAAACGCCCGGGAAACCAAAGCTCCACCCAGGGCCCTGTGCCCCTCAGCAATTATGAAGAGAAAGTTGAGGGGCAAAGGAATAATGTGACGCTTTAGCTTCCAATCTTGGTAGATTGGGAGGTCAATCCACGGAAGAGACGCCGTCACTTGAGATCTAGAAAATATGTAAGTAAAAGGAACAGTCAGAGTAAGCTATGGGTATGGCAGAGATCGCTCAGGTCTCACTCTGATAGACCAGCCCATCGCCATACCTAATATTCATGTAGTACTAGGTTATGTTAATGTTTTATAGATGAGTTATGCTGTACAGTCCATCCTCCTATAACGCGAGTTTAGGGGCGGCACTGCGCCTCGTGTTGTAGGTATTTCGCGTTGTAGGAATAACACTTTAAATGGAGATAATTCTATATGGGACTGGGGCCCCCAATTTTGCCCCTTTTCCGTATTTTTTTAGCTTAATAAATATATAGGCTAGGCTATACAACTTCCATTTCATCGGAATAACATTCACCGCCAATTTAATTATCATAAGGATTATATAAATGCAATTCTGATGTGAAAAAACAATCGGTAAATAGCATAGTCACAGCTGGGGTTTGTTGTTGTTTCGTGGACAAAATCTAACCAAACGTACTGTCCGACATTAATTTATTATCAATATTTGGATATTCGTTATTGTGGGCTCTTATTACTCTACTTCCTAATAATAGGCAAGTAAATTATAAGATCATGTTTGGATAAACAAATATACCAAATTAAATTAGAATGAAGAAACAGTAAGTTGGGTGAGATGTTTCAGCTTGCCGTCAACCCAGCTCCGAAGCTCTCCTGCCGTCGCGCAGTAAGAGGAGGCGCCGGATTTGAAGCACTCGACAAGGCCATTTCGCGTTTTATGTTTTCGGTTCGGGTTATAAGAGGTTTAGGTAATTCGGGACCCCCCCCCCTCGTGTTAAAGGAGGATCGCGTTGTAGGGGCTCGTGTTATAGGAGGATGGACTGTATGTTGGTAGTGGTACGCCCATTACTCCTAATCTTACCAAGATAACTGCAGAGGTTGAAGTAGCTAAACTAAAGGTATCTAAACACCCCTGATGGTCACAGTGGCTTTTAAATATCACAGGTAGACACAGGTGTACAAGAAAGGGTTTAATACCCAGGTGGTAAAAAAAAGTAATTTAGTTATCGTATTATTATTAGATATGCAAAGTCAAAATTATACTTAACATATCTTATGTTTTAACATGTCCTATGTTTTTTGAAAGGGTAAAATGGCCAAAGTATAGCAATATCCTGTAGATTTTCCTGTATTCCATCTCCCTAATCATTACTGTTCCATAACAACATTGTCTCCGTTTGACATCCTGGGTTTGGACAGTCCCTCGATTGACAGCCTGCCCGTTTTTACACCCTGAGTTGCTTCATTTAAAGTTGTATCATTATTACACTTCATTAACCCTTTCAAGCTCCAATACACATTTCTGTTTTGTTTTCTGGCTACTATTAGATGATTTTATTCAGATTAGTAATGGTATATGGAAGTCAAAGGGTTGATTGAGATAGTATTTACCCTTTTAATACCCACAGATCTTTCCTAAGCTGCATAAAATCGTCTAATGATAGCCAAAACAAACTGCTAAAACGCGTACAATCTTCAAGGGTTTAATTAGGGAACAAAATTCACTTAAAGTTATCATGCTTCATTATTAAGTTGTAAATCAGACCAAAATGGTAAACATAAATTACAATATAAATGACAAAATACTTACTTTGCTTAAAGTGTTAATTTATAGTTTTGATATTTAGGACCGTTACTACTTTAGATGAGGAATTACTACTTAAGATGAGATCGGTTTATTTTTTGGTTGATTATTTCATATATTTATTATTTTTTTTGTTTCCTCCCTAGACCTGCATCAAACTTTAAAAAAAAAAACATCCATTAGATCCCTCTTCTAGATTAATTTGTACATTTTTCGGTAGACAAATTTCACGGCCGAAGGCCGATTCTTCCAAAATTACAGGCTCACTATCTTTCGCTAGGATTTTTTTTTACATTTAAATACTGTAGTATGAAAGGTCTTAACAATATAAATGGGGCAAAAGGTCTTAAAATTGCCAAACTAATGGGCCGAACGTCTTAAAATCTGAAAACTAATTGGACTAAACATGAGGAAGAATGGGGATTAAGAAAACTACCCATCTCCCCAAACTGACTAATTCCTTGAACGTGACGACAGTGCGTTGTTATGTGTGCGATTAGTTTGCTTGGGAAACAGATTAACTTGCGCATGTAGTAATGTACACCCCTATGTGGTGGATTGTGTTCTTTTATTTATAAATTATTATTTTACTTAAGCGTTGTTTCCACATAGCGAGTTTGATTAGTTGTTTTGTCTTTTTACTGTGTTCGTATACGTTTTGGTATGTTTATTTTGCAAGTTTTACATTATAATATAAACTAATAAATTGACTTTACATTGCAGCCAAAAGAAAAAAGCCCAACAAGCAATGGCAAGAGTTCTCGCGAGTCAACACCTATGCAAAACGGGAACTCCAATGGCACTGAAAACCTAAGTGCTGAAGGTTAGTTATGTTTCTTCAGTGAACACATTTATAATTGTATATATATTTTTTTTCCCTGTTTATTGTGTTTAATTAATCATCAGCTGGTGCCGGGCACTCTTCAAACCTCCCGCCCCGGCACACCACAGCTGAGCATGGCAGATGTACGATGCGTCCAGTTTTCGAGTGATGGTTGTTGTTGTTGTTGTTCCCCAGGCTGCCTGGCCGAACAGCCCCAAGGTCCCGAGCAAGGCCAAGGCCATAGAGCGCCCACACAAAACCCTCCCTGCTTACCACTAACAAAGCCCGGGTGACCGAAGCCACTCTAAGGCAGGGAGCTGAGGAGGGCGCGGAAACGCCCGGGAAACCAAAGCCCCACCCAAGGCCCTGTGCCCCTCAGCAATTATGAAGGGAAAGTTGAGGGGCAAGGGAAAAATGTGACGCTTTGGCTCCCAATCTGCCAACTTTTAGGTTGGCAGTAGGGAGGTCGATCCACGGAAAAGACGCCGTCACTTGAGATCTAGAAGATATATAAGTAAGAGGAACAGTCAGAGTAAGCTATGGGTATGGCAGAGATCGCTCAGCTCTCACTCTGATAGACCAGCCCATCACCATGGTCACCAGTGATGGTTATTTACTTCACCCGAGCACCGTGTGTGCCTTCATAGTTTTTATACAATATTAGCAACATGTATCACATAATGTCATTGTAAGTGAAATTACAGTGTGATAAGTGCATAGATTCAAGTTGGCAAGAATGTAGTTACCGGGTGTACCGCCCGTATTGTTTACACTACGCGGACGCTCACCATCATGTTCTCGTCTATTTTGACTGCCTTTGGATACAAAAATACATTAACCTAACCAAACAACCTAACCTAGTATTATAGATTTATAAGTATTTATTTTATTATAAGTATTTTATAGATGATTTATGTTCTATGTCGGTAGTGGTACACCCGGTAACTACATCCATCCCTTCAAGTTTTATAAGTGCCGACGAGTGGCAAGCCTCGCGCGCGTCCTGGTTACCATGGCGACTGTCGGCCATCTTGGTCCACGACGCGCGCCCATACACAAGGCCAGCTGACCGACAGCCGATTCCCTATACACTAACTTTCACTTTTATTATGCCTCTCTCACGCACGGTTTATTGATTTTATACTTTATCGTATGTTTTATAGTTAGAATACACATTGTGTGCACTTTTGACTTAGAAATATGGGTTTTGACATAGTATTTTTAGTGGGGTGACAAGGGAGGTGGTGATGAAAGCAGGCGTTGGGGGACCACGTACGCCACGCTTGTTGTGTACATAGCAACATGAAACACACTCGTCTCTTCTGACCCCTACGATGACCTGGCGGAATTTTGAGGAATGCCATGGGGTCTGGTTCATCCTCCTCCTCTCTTCCCCACTTGGTGGGGAGTCAACTATGTTATAGGGAGCAGTAGGGGAGCGATACACACTCTATTCCCTTTGTTTCAACATCGCGAGGCGACGAGGTACGGTATGTCCGACACTCGTGAACTAATCAACAACAACTGGCGGCCCAGTCCTCCACTCCTCCCGCGCTCTCTCTCCCCACTCCCCACCATGGCCGGACTTGGGTGTTGCCAAGTATTGCTACTGTTTGGCAACATCCTAAGGAATATCCCATACCAATCTCAAGCCTCTAGCTACCATACGATAAGAGTAAATAAGGTTGAAAGTCGTGGTGAGATAAGCGGGTACACTGTTTTCCCCTTCCTCCCGCGCGGCTGGACTTGGGGGATTGCCAAGTATTGCCACTGTTCGACAACATCCTAAGGAATATCCAATACAAATCTCAAGCCTCTAGCTACCATACGACAAGAGTAAATAAGTGGGTAGACAGGCTTAACCACCCGCGCGGCTGGACTTGGGGGATGCCGAGTACCGCCACTGTTTGGCAACATCCTAAGGAATATCCCATACCATTTTCAAGCCTTCATCTACCATAGGAGACGAGTAAATAAGGTCGAAATTGCGGCGCTGGGGTTTAGCGTTACACACATTGCCGACGCATCACGTGCGTCGCTGGGGTTTAGCGTTACATACATTGCCGACGTGCGTTGCTGGGGTCCTGTTGGTTAAGGGTGAGGCGAGTGGGATGAGAAAGTGTCACCAATGACCTTTCTGGATACACACTATAACAAAGTTCCTCCACCAGATTCCACCTAGCCAAAAGAACATAAAAAAAAACCGGGAGTCTGCAGAGAGCCGATTGGCCCACAAGGCAGATCCCTTTCAAGAAGGCTGAAAATAATGTGCATGTCTGGATGTCAGCTGTCCTTTAAAGATGTTTTTTAGGTCAGGGGGAGAGTTTGTGTTAGGCTAATGTCAGTGTTAAGGGGGCCCACCTAATTTTTATTATTTTTCTATCCATTTTTGTGTATCTATTCAGCCTACTGTTTTAAGATGATTATCCCCACCCAGATGTTGATTTTTTGCTGACGAGCTGTAGCGAGCCAGCTTGTTTTTGACAGCAGGCTAAATATGTTAATTTTTCGATAAAAAAATTGATTTCTCTTTACAATGCTGGCTCGCTATCGCTAGCCAGGAAGAAATCATCACCTGGATTGGGATAAAAGTCTCAAAACAGTTGGCTGAATGGGGCCGAATGGGTACAAGCCAGAGAAAGAGAGAAAAAGAGCAGGTCACCCTCCTTAATTAGGTTATTTTGACATCTATTTATTTACTTTACAGAGATCCTATGTCGCAAGCTGGAAGATGATATGCGCCTTGCCAGCGAGGCTCGCTCCTGTACCGGTGTCCTGGCGATCCACCCACGTGCTCGGGATATTAAGATTGACAACTTCTCCATCACTTTCCACGGCGCCGAGATGCTCCAGGACACCAGGGTGGAATTGAACTGTGGCAGACGGTTAGTAGTGGTTTGGTTTATTTTTATTTTTATTTTTATTTCAGTAAGCGTTGTTTTCACATAGCGATTTTGATCAAAATCGCTATGTGGAAACAACGCTTACTAAATTAAAATTTAAAACTTGCAAACTAAACAAACCAAAATTGGGACAAGGACAATATAAAGTCAAATTAAATTATCAAAATCAAATCTATGAAATAAAAGAACACTATTAAATCCAGAAACAGCTATACATCTGGTTAACAGTTAACATAGGGTAAGGTGGGGGTAGATTCGCCGCGAAACGTGGTTCTTTAATAACAGCATCCAACTGAATAAGTATTCAGAAGTTTTTTTTACATAACTTTTACATTCAGGCCTTCCTGCACACGTTCATATAATTTTTATGTGAAAAAACAAAACATAAAGGTTTGTAATGGGGTGGCGAAAAAAGTTAATCGCGCGGCGGATCCACCCCATAGTGAGGGGTGAAAGCGCCGCTGCCATATATTATCAATGATTTCATCCTTCCGCGGAGATTTTACCCCCAATTACTCTGCAAAAGTAACAATTAAGATGTTTTATTATTATATTGATATAATCCAAGTATTTTTGTATAAAACTGTAGACCTAGGAGTATTATAAAATTATAAATTATATAATTATAAATTCTTGCCTGAAACAAAGAGAAAGAGAGTTAGTTTCCACTAGAAATCATAAACAACCATCTTGTAACACAGGTGGGAGAGGTAAGGTCACCGCCACGAAAAATGCTCACGACCGCTTCCATATTTTTCAGGTTGTAAAATTATGAAAAAATATTTATCTTCGTTTCCACATAGCGATTTTGATAATTTAATTTGACTTTATATTGTCCTTGTCCCAATTTTGGTTTGTTTAGTTTGCAAGTTTTACATTTTAATAAATGACAACTATGCATGTTTGTGTTCTATCATCATCTACACATACTATAAACATACCTAGAATCAATTCCATACGTATTTGGATTTATGACCAATTTATTTGGACAAGTATCTACGGTCCGCGGCGAATCCACCCCAAGGCGATTCCACCCCGCCTTACCCTATACTGTAATAGTTAATATTTCATATAGGCTAATTGGGACCAAGAGGTGTCCGAAGACAAATTTTGTTTCAGGTATCCGATCACGCTGTAAATATCCTAACGTACGGTGGTGCTAATAAGTCACGTCTCGGCTGTCATTACGTTTGGCTCGCTCTGGGCTGTATTAATGTCTGTCAGATGTTGAATAGGGTGGGTAAGTGTAGGAACATGTTGGTAGGCCTATATCTCACTCAAAAAGAAGAAATCATGTATAAATATTGCTGATCCCAATTATTGATCAAAACATGATTGGTGCCGAGATAGGCCGACTGTACAGGTATTTTGGGTATCCCGGTGGATAACATGCTTTCATTAATTTCATTGAGGTGTTTGGTATTGGAGTGAAATAAATAAAAATAGATTAACTTAAGGGGAAATGGTTCACTTTTCGCATGTATTTGTTATTTTTCTAGTTTCCTCCCTAGACCTCCATCAAATTTAGAAAAAAACAAAACATTCATTAGATCCCCCTTCTAGATTAATTTGTACATTTTTCGGTAAAAAAATGTCCCGGCCAAAGGCTGGTTCTTCCAACATTACAGGCTCACTATCGTTCGCCAGGGAAAAAATCGACACCAAAATAGCACGAAAGGTCTAAATATTGATGAAGAAATGGGGCGAAAGGTCTTAAAATTGACTAACTAATGGGGCAAACATCTTAACATCTGCAAACTAATGGGGCTAAGCATGAGGGAGAAAGTGGTCCAGAAAAGCGGCCCATTCCCCCTTAACTAATACAGTCAGTCCCCCCAATCCGCGCCTATATGGGCGGCATTACACGACTTGTACTGTATTGGGAATTCGCGCATAGGGGATAACATAACTTATGGAGAAAATACATATGGGCGGCAGCCAGTATTTCCACACGCATTTGACGGTAATTTTTGATCAAAATCAATACTAATTGGACAACCAAACATACACAATAATAGAAACATAAACAAGTCATTCCTTACATTAAAATTAAATGCTATAAGTACTGTAGGTGAGAAGAGTGGGGGCTCCGAGGCAGACCCCCGCGACAAGGCGAGTTCATTATAGCCTAGGCCTAGGCTTCCCCGGCCCCCTCCCCGGATAAACCCATAGATTTCCCGATCGCAGTAGCGCCTTCACCAGTTTATTCTTCCTAGGCATTTTGAAGCTGTTGAAGGGTGTAGGAAGGCGGTTGTTACACAATTAATGGGTCAAGTCTCAGCGCACGGACACTTGAGGATATTGGGACTGAGAAGGAAGCCGCGACGGGGACAGTGTCGGGGCCGGGGAAACCTAGGCCTAGGCTATAATGAACTCGGCTTGTCGCAGGGTCTGCCTCGGAGCCCCCACTCTTCTCACCTACTTATAGCATTTAATTTTAATGTAAGGAATGACTTGTTTATGTTTCTATTGTTGTGTATGCTTGGTTGTTCAATTAGTATTGATGTGGAAGACCCTGGAAGCGTCTCCCACAATGCCATCGTGACGTCACTGTCTTCCCGCCACCGAGGGATGTGCGCGCGGAGTAGGGAGGGGGGGTGGCACGGAATACAAAAAACAGCATTTTTACACCATTATTCACCCGTGATTCGTGTTTTGTGGGGTCAATACGTGTTTTAGGGATTTTGAGTACCTTTTTTACCCCTCGGCGCTGAATAGGGTAAACGCGGACTGAGGAATTCGTGTATTAGGGAGACTGACTGTATATGACATACTTGGCAACATTGCAGGTACGGGCTAATTGGGGACAACGGGTGCGGGAAGTCAACGTTTTTGGCGTCGCTAGCCAACAAAGAGGTGCCCATCCAAGACCACATTGATATCTTCCACCTGGTGCGGGAGATGCCCGCCTCGGACAAGACCGCCCTTGAGTGCGTCATGGAGGTCGACCAGGAAAGAATCCGGCTGGAAGCACTGGCGGAAGATTTGGCAGCCAACGGGGGAGATGGTTAGTGTGAATACTTACAGCACTCATATTATCAGAACTTAGTGTTTATTAATCTGTATTTGTTTGACTGGTTAACCCAGGGATTGCGACGGTCCTTCAGGAATGGTGCAATCACTGACCTGTCCTTCGTTGCTGTTGAGTACATGTACAGTTTGGGGAAAGTAAACTGGAAGAAAGTACTGGAAGTTAATACGAGTAAGAGTCAAAGTATTTAACCTTAATGTTTAGATCCCAATCATTTAATAACATTAATATGTCCATATGGTATTTATATAAAAACTATCTTAATTAAAATAGCATCAAGGAAAGGTATAAATGCAAACCAAGGAATTATACCAATTATAAATGAACCACTATCGTTCGACTTGATACTATGAGTTACTGTAATATGTATACAGTATTATGTGTCTTTTATCATTGGTTACTTTACATTACGGTATATGAACGATTGAAGTACTAAATTCATGTTTACCTTTGCATTAACAGTGGCTTAGGAACAACTGTTGAACATTTATGACCAGTTTGACAAGCTGGGCAATCAATTAATATCCATATATTATGAGCTTACCCAGTCTTGAATTTATATTAATCATGTCAGGTACTAAGTTTATGTTAATCTCCTTACGGAGGCAGAGGAATAACTTTCATATTTATGATCGGTTGATGAGATGTGAGATCAAACAAAAACAGTATCATCACGATGTTAGTCTCATCTAGTCATTTACTGCCGGTTACTGGATACTGTATAGGTATATTATAATGTAAAATTTGCTAAATAAATAAGCCAGAACAGGGATTACACAATATAAAGGCAAAAGAATATATCATAAACGCTATGTGGAAATAACGCTTTAGCAAAATATAATTTGTATTGATTTCTTCATTCGCAGAGGCTCAAGACCAACTGATGGACATCTACGACCGGTTAGATGAGCTCGGAGCAGACACCGCAGAAGCCAAGGCCGCGTTCATCCTCCACGGTCTGGGCTTTATGGGCAGTATGATGGAAAAGAAGTGCCGCGACTTCTCCGGAGGATGGCGGATGAGGATTGCCCTGGCTCGTGCCCTGTTCGTCAAGCCTCACTTACTCCTGCTTGACGAGCCGACTAATCATTTAGATCTGGACGCCTGTGTGTGGTTAGAAGAGGAATTGGCTAAATATAAACGTATTCTAGTCATCATCTCCCATTCTCAGGTCAGTGGGTTTATGAAAAAAAAATTATTGTTTGTTTACTTGGTGAAAAAAAAAAAAAAGGGAAAAGTGGGGAATGGGCCTGAGTAAATACATACATACGAGTTTGCAATTATGTATATTGAGCTGATGGTACTGTGGAATATATTGGTTTGTTTCTTGTAAATGAAAGATATTATTTGGATACAATACCATTAGCGAATCAGCTTTGAAATTGAGTTATCTAGAACAAAGTGACCTCGTGCAAATTTGCCAGATTAAAAAAATATAAAAAAATAGATGAACTATCGTCCAAACATAGTTACTATTTTTAGCACCAATTTTTATTTTTTATAAAGCCTGTGCATAACCGATAAGGTTCTAGGGTAAGGGATCTTGGTACATGGTACGTAAATATACAGTCCTGGCAATAGTAGCCGGGTTCTCTCCTTTCTTACCCTTGCAGAATAGGAGTAGAGGTATTAAAGGTGAATTACATAAGCTGCATACCTATTAAGATGTATATTTTGTATGCATCAAAACATTTAGGATGTTCAGGTTTGTGTATAATAAAGTAAATTTACGTCAGTAAAGAAAACAAAATATTCAACATTTTTATATCTGGCGGCGTCTGGTAGTTGACTGGCTTGCAAATTTCGCGCCTTCCAGTATTGTGATGACGTCATAGATTCCGATAGTTGTCAGGCAACAGAAATTTAGCTTTAACTTGACCCAATTTATTTTATTTGTTAGGGGCAAATTTAAGGATATTCCCAATAATGGTGTATTACTAGAACATCTAACTTTCTGCTGATTAACTTATCTCACTTTTTGTCATCTTTGTGTAATTCACCTTTAAAGATGGAAAATCATTTGCAAAGGTTAAAGTAAAATCTTCATCAGATTTCTCGTTATGTATTGTTAATAGTGAAATTATATAAATTATCGTAGTTTTTATTGAGTTTGTAGATCACATGTCCTGCCTTATGCTTCCATCCTGTCCTTCCCCTTGTTTTAACAGCCGATACTCATGACTTTGCTGTTCTCCAACTAACACCACAAAATGTTTTGAAGATTTAAACATGGGACAAATACTTTAACCGGTTTACTCATAGAGGTCCTTCATAAGTTTAATAACATTGTGGATGGCTAGAATAAAACAAAAATAATGCAAGTTCTGTTGTTGATAGGTTAAAGGCAGAGGTATGATTGTAATGCATTTTTTTTTTTGTATTAATATATATTAACTGCATTACTCCAGGTTCTGTATTTTAGCATTTTGTTTCTCTCCAGGACTTCTTGAACGGTGTGTGCTCGAACATCATCCACATGGACAAGAAGAAGCTCAAGTACTACGGTGGTAACTACGACGCCTTCATCCGCACCCGTCTGGAACTGTTGGAAAACCAGATGAAACAGTACCAGTGGGAACAGGACCAGATTGCTCATATGAAGGTGTGTAGAGTTGGTTATATTTCAGCTGATGGTAAATTGAATCTCTTGGTAACTGATTTCTCGATAATTAATAGAAGAATATGAATCTACCATGTGTCTGCACTACTGATTTCTTGATACTTAGTGGAAGAATATAAATCTACTATGTCTGCGTTGTATTAACCCTCTTCGACATATGACGCGATTTTGAGCCTATTAGGGATACTTTAAAGCCTTTGTTAGCATCAGGGGTATTTAAAAACCTTTAGTTTAGTTACTTCAACCTCTGCAGTTGTCTTTGAGTTAGCTGTGGGCAGAAAACTAATTTTGGAGAGGTAATTATAAGAGTGAGAGAACTCTATTTCTTATTGCTAATCTGGCAACCTCTGCGTCATATGATCGTGAAAGGGTTAATGCCAAGTTTTCATAATTAGCAACAATTTTGTTACAAAATCTACGTAATAGCTGAGTAATTAAGAGAGTAACGTGGCAATGTACCATCAGCTGGAGAAAAAAATATACTATAACTATATACTTATAACTTTAAGATTAACTTGCTCATGTAGTGGTGTACGCCCTGTGTGGTGGATTGTGTTCTTTTATTTCATAGATTTCATTTTTAGTAAGCGTTGTTTCCACATAGCGATTTTGATCATTTAATTTGACTTTATATTGTCCTTGTCCCAATTTTGGTTTGTTTAGTTTGCAAGTTTTATATTTTAATAGTACTGTACTGTACAAGTAGTACCGTAGTAGTAGCAGTTTCGTTTACAAGAGGGTTGTTGGGAACAAGACCAGATTGCTCATGTGAAGGTGAGGGGGTGGAGGGTCTTTCTTATAGGAGATTCTGTCTGGTATTGTAAATCCCCAACAGATCTCTTAGTCTTTCAGATTTTTTTCTGAAAGACCAAAGTAATAGTTAGAAGTAGATATCGGTATCTAGATGTTATCTTGGTAATACATGTTGCTCTGTTAAATACTATCTAAACAGTGGCTCTGCAGAAATATACTGTTAACCATACTTTTTCCAAATTAAAATGTAAAACTTGCAAACCAAAAAATAAATAAAAAAAATAAAAAAATGGGACGATACAAAATAAAGGTAAAATAACTTATCAAAATCGCTATGTGGAAATAACGCTTACTAATATATATATGTTTTTATGAAATAAATGAACACAATCCACCACAAAGGGTGTACATTACTACATGAGCAAGTTAATCTGTTTTTAGATTAGGGATAGGGATGGTAAGACAGTTCCTCCAAATATCTGGTGAATTACAGTTAGGGATTCTCTTGTTGTTGCTCCCTAAGCTGCCTGGCCGAACAGCCCCGAGTCCCTAAGGAAGGCCATGGCCACGGTCGGGCTTTCCCACAGAGCTCTCAAAGAGTGTAAATTGTGTTGTTGGCGTAAGTGGTTGTGTGAAATACAGTCTTCTATGATGTGTTTAATGGTATGGGGTGCTGTGTTACAACCCGGGCAGGTGTCTACAACGGAGTCATCCAGTCTCTTCTGATAGCTCAGAAGAGCCGGATGGTGTCCGCATCTCAGCCTGGCGAGGCTGAGGAAGGGAGGATTCAGAAGGATGGATTTCGGGAGGTCGTGCTTGCAGCTGCGTGTTGTCTATGAGTGAGTGGATGGAACGGCGAGTGATATGAGTTGTCTAGATGATCTTTGACTTTGTTCACCTATTTGGCGTGCATCTGTGCCATAACTGGTAAAGTATTGCCCGAAAGTTGGCGATACGAGAATTACATAAACAAATTAAATTGTTTTAAAACTGTCAAAGCGCTATATATTTATGTTAATAAACATTGTGTGTACCACACTGCAAGCAATTTTTTACTCCATTAGCTTATAATTTTGTTCTCTCCTCCAGAACTACATTGCTCGGTTTGGTCACGGTTCAGCCAAGTTGGCCCGACAGGCTCAGTCCAAGGAGAAGACCCTGGCTAAGATGGTGGCTGGTGGACTGACTGAGAAGGTCTCCAAGGACAGGTCTCTCACCTTCTCCTTCCCGGATTGCGGAAAAATTCCTCCGCCGGTAAGTGTATAATTCACCTTGATGCATTTTCTATTGGCATCGCTTTTATATTTTCCAATTTTCTTCAGTATACATATATGAATGTATTAATTAAAATGTAAAACTTGCAAACTAAACAAACCAAAATTGGGACAAGGACAATATAAAGTCAAATTAAATTATCAAAATCGCTATGTGGAAACAACGCTTACTAAAATGAAAATTATTAAATAAAAGAACACAATCCACCACATAGGGTGTACATTACTACATGAGCAAGTTAACCTGTTTCCCAAGCAAACTAATCGCACATATAACAACGCACTATCGTCACGTTAAAGGAAGTAGTCAAGTTTGGGAAGTCCGGGACGTTCTGGCAAATTTTTACTAAACTGCATGAATAAAGAAACTACATGTTAAATGTCAAAATATTATTTAAAATCAAATTTGCAACATGACAAGACATTAACAATAGTACAAAATACAAATATTGATAAGATATCTATACTATTACAAAATAATATATAAAATACAGTACAGCACTCACTAACGATAGTGCTATCGGGTAGGTACCTGTAAGCATAGCATGCCTCAAGTGACCCCTATCAATAACTACCCTACAAATAACCTACATTTATAGCACAAATTAACTAAGGAAATCGCAAAAGTAAGCAATTGATACTATCGACAATGAATACATATAATATAAAGATAAATAATTGTAAAATATGAAGTAACAACAGATTTAAACAAAGAGTACTCTTTTAACAAGAACAATAAATTTAAAAAATCATCAATATTAATATTAATAATAATAATAATAATAGAAAAAGAAAAAGATAGACAATAAATACAGACAAAAAGTAAGCAGAGGTTGTACAAGAAACTTCAAGTTAAAAATGCTTGATTAAAATTATTGATGTCAAATTTTAGATTACAGTCACAATAATTGACCCTAAAAAGATAAAATTTATGGAACAATTTACTTGCCTCAAAACTGAATTCTGTGCCACCCTATACTAGAGTTGGTTGTAATTTGGCTGACAGTAAATTAAATTCTTTATCAACCCCCCTGGGGGTTAGGGAATAGAATATGCCCCACGTGCCTTCTGCGTGTCGTAAGAGGCGACTAAAGAGGTTGGGTCGGTGGGCTTGCGACCCCCACCCGGAAAAAATATC
This sequence comes from Paralithodes platypus, assembly GCA_032716605.1. NCBI lineage: Eukaryota > Metazoa > Arthropoda > Malacostraca > Decapoda > Lithodidae > Paralithodes > Paralithodes platypus. The sequence goes on along the minus strand of CM064506.1, from coordinate 5,864,515 downwards.
TAAGCAAAGAAAAACGAACGAACAGCCTCGGATGCGGACGGAACCAACGTTGACGAACCACGACCGACTAAGGACATTCTGAGAATGGCTACGTGGAATGTTAGTGGCATGAATGATGGCACAAAAGAGAGAGAGGTTCTGGAAGTGTTAGTGAATGCCAGGCTGGATGTATGTGGAATGACAGAGACCAAATGGAAAGGTTCAGATGTGGGAGTGTGGAATGGGTGTATGTGCTGGAGTGAGCGAAGGAACAGCGAGAGAAGGTAAGGTGCATGTTTGTTTGTAAGTAGCAAATGGAAGGAATGTGTAAGAGAGTATGGGTCTGTGGGTTCAAGGATTGTGTGGGTGAGAATGAAAGTAGGAATACAAACGTGGGTGATTGTATGCGTGTATGCCCCGACAGAGGATATACTTGAAAGAAAGAAAGAGGAGTTCTGGATGAATGTGGAGGCGTGCCTGGAGAAGTTTAACAAGAACGAAAGAATATTTCTGATTGGGGATATGAATGGTAAGGTGGGTGATAGGAAAGTTGAGGGAGTGGTGGGAGGGTGGGGGGTACCATCAGAGGTGAATGGGAATGGTAGTGCACTTGTGGACATATGTGTGGGGAGGAGGCTGTGGATAGCCAACACCTTCTTCCGACACAGAATGATCCACAGGTACACGTGGAAACGGATGTTGACGATGAAGGATAAGACAGTGGTGGAACGAAAGTCATTGATTGATTATGTATGTGTGGATGAACGAATGAAGAAATCTGTGATGGATGCTAGGGTGTATAGGGGTATTGGAGGGGGTCTGTCTGATCATTATGTAGTGGTAGCTAAGGTTAGGATACAAAAGAAGTGGGCTGAGGAGAGCGGGAGGGAGGAGAGGTTGCAGGAGGAGGAAGTCAGGGAGGAGTACAGGAGAGCAGTGGAAAGACGACTAGGAGATGAGCAAGGTGCTTAAGGATGAGATCTGTGCAGCATGTGAGGAGGTGTGTGGAGTGAGGAGAAGAGGGAGGGGAGTGAAAGGTACAGCATGGTGGACAGAAGAGGTAAGAATAGCTGTGGAAGAAAAGAAGAAAGCATATAGAGAGTGGTTGGGTAGTAGAGGGAATGAAGATTCCGAGAGACAGAAACGAGCGAGGTACGTGGAGAGTAAGAGGGTGGTGAAGAGAGTAGTGAAGGAAAGTAAGAGAAGAGTAGATGAGGAATTTGGAAGGAATCTGAGTGTAAAATGGAGGGAGAGTAAGAAACTGTTCTGGAAAGAAGTCAAGAAAGTTAGGGAAGGTAGCAAGGGAAACAGTAAGGGTGTGAAAGATAAGAATGGGAGAATGCTAGCCGAGAAGGAAGAGAGAGTCGAAAGATGGAGGGAGTACTTCAGTGAGTTGCTAAATGTAAGGAATGAAGGGCCAGCAAACATAGCTGGATATGGTATGGGAGGGAGAAGAAGAGAAGTAGTGGAGGAGGAGGTGGGGATCAGGAGGTCAGAAGTGTGGGAAGCCATGAAAAGAGTGAAGTTGGGGAAAGCACCAGGAACAGATAGTGTGTGGTGAAATGTTGAGGTATGGTGGTGAGATAGTGATAGAATGGGTATGGAAAATATGCAAACTAGCATGGGAGAAGGGGAGTGCACCCGATGACTGGAAGACTGGCATAATAGTCCCCCTATATAAGGGCAAAGGGGAAAGAGGAGTGTGTGGTAACCACCGAGGAATATGTCTTCTAAGCGTAGTAGGGAAGGTATACAGTAGGGTAGTGATTGAGAGAGTGAGAGTGAGAACGGAGAAATGGATAGGCGACGAGCAGGGAGGTTTTAGGAAGGGAAGAGGATGTGTAGATCAGATTTTTACCCTGAATTGTGTTGTGGAGAAGTATCTGGAGAAGAAACAAAAGGTGTATGTTGCCTTTATGGACTTGGAGAAGGCCTATGACAGAGTGGATAGAGAAGGTTTGTGGAAAGTACTTAGAATATACGGAGTAGAGGGCAAGTTGCTGAAAGCAGTGAAGAGCATATATGAGGGTGCAAAGGCGGCAGTACGTGTGGAGAGTGAGCAGAGCGAGTTCTTTGACCTGAATGTTGGTTTGAAACGGTGTGTGATGTCCCCGTGGTTGTTTACTGTATATATGGATGGAGTCATGAAAGAAATACTATCAAGAGCAGTGGATGTTGGTGTATCGCTGAAAAGGGGGGGAATTGAGTGGAAGCTACCTATACTGCTGTTTGCGGATGATACAGTTCTGATGAGTGATAATGAATGGGAGTTGCAGCGTCTGGTAAATGAGTTTGGAACAGTGTGCGAAAAACGGAATTTGAAGGTAAATACGGGGAAGAGCAAGGTTATGGTCTTCGAAAGGGGTGAAGTCACAGAGTGTGAGGTGAAGCTGAACGGTCAGGCTATGGAGATCGTCAACTCTTTTAAGTATCTGGGCAGTGTGTTGAGTAAAGATGGGACTATGGATGAAGAGGTTCGGGAGAAGGTACAACAGGGGAAGAGGGTTGTAGGAATGCTAAAAGCAGTAACAAGAAATAGGGTGGTCAGTATGGAAGTGAAGAAGTCCTTGCATGACAGTGTGGTAATCCCGACACTGACTTACGGAAGCGAAGCATGGACGTTGGTTGAGAGACTCAGACCAAGAGTGAGAGCAGTGGAAATGAATTACTTAAGGAGTGCGTGCGGAGTTACATGGAGGGATAGACAGACTAGTGTGGTGTGGAGGTAGATGTGCTGGAATGTGTGAAAAGGAACAACTTGAGATGGTTCGAAACGTATGGAAAGCGAGAGAATTACTAAGAGGGTGTACGAGAGCGAGGTGGAGGGACAGAGGGGGAGAGGTAGTGAGGAACTACATGAACGAAGGCGGTGCTGGTTGGGGGGAGGGGCGTCGACTGACTAGGGACAGAGGTGCATGGGGGCGATTCGTTCGTGGCCGCCCCTTCGGGGATCACGGCGTCAGGCAATAGATAGATAGATCAACCAATTTTTCGATACTTGGTTGAAAAATATGAAACTCCTATGCCTTTGCGTCATATTAATTAAAATGTAAAACTTGCAAACTAAACAAACCAAAATTGGGACAAGGACAATATAAAGTCAAATTAAATTATCAAAATTGCTATGTGGAAACAACGCTTACTAAAATGAAATCTATGAAATAAAAGAACACAATCCACCACATAGGGTGTACACTACTACATGAGCAAGTTAATCTGTTTCCCAAGCAAACTAATCGCACACATAACAACGCACTATCGTCACGTTCAAGGAATTAGTCAAATTTGGGAAGTCCGGGACGTTCTGGTAAATTTTTACTAAACTCTGCATGAATAAAGAAACTAAATGTTAAATGTCAAAATATTCATTTAAAATCAAATTTGCAACATGACAAGACATTAACAATAGTACAAAATACAAATATTGATAAGATATCTATATTATTACAAAATAATATATAAAATACAGTACAGCATTCACTAACGATAGTGCTATCGGGTAGGTACCTGTAAGCATAGCATGCCTCAAGTGACCCCTATCAATAACTACCCTACAAATAACCTACATTTATCGCACAAATAAACTAAGGAAATCGCAAAAGCAAGTATTTGATACTATCGACAATGAATACATATAATATAAAGACAAATAATTGCAAAATATGAAGTAACAAAAGATTTAAACAAAGAGTACTCTTTTAACAAGAACAATAAATTTAAAAAAATCATCAATATTAATATTAGAAAAAGAAAAAGAAGAAGATAAACAATAAATACAGACAAAAAGTAAGCAGAGGTTATACAAGAAACTTCAAGTTAAAAATGCTTGATTAAAATTATTGATGTCAAATTTTAGAATACAGTCACAATAATTGACCCTAAAAAGATTAAATTTATGGAACAATTTACTTGCCTCAAAACCTCTGTCTACTAAGAGTGTATAGTAACCTAGCTCTAGCCCAAAAGTCATCTACTTTAGTGCAAATTTTACAAAATCTTATTAACTGGGAATAAAAACAATTATAAGTTATTTTACTATCGATATTACTACTAGGGAAAGGAAAGTTTATTACGTTAAAATTAAAATCATCAACTTTGTGATATACTTTAAGTATGCACTGTTCATTAACAATATATTTATAACAAGAACATTTTCAACTTTATAATTTACGTTACATTGTGTGAAGGGAATAGAATTAGGGTAAATAAGTTTAGCAACTTGATTAAAATTTAACAAATTGCAAACGAGAATATCATCAATATATCTACTATTATTACTTAACAATTTAGCAAGTGCTAATTTTTCTGGGATTTTATTTTTCTTGCTACTGTCAACTAAGTCTTTTATATATTTACATTCTAAAGCAAGCAAGAATAAATTGCAATTAAAGGGCTAGCATGTCCACCCATAGGAATTCCTAATATTTGTTTGAAAATATTTTTCATACGAAACTGCATTTTTGGCTATATAAATTTTTTTTTTTTAACCCACTGAGCCCAGCTAGTTATTAATAAATGTACCACCAGGGACCAGCCGGTTTTGAAAAAAGTGTTTTTTTCCAGAAACAATAGCGAATGGGTTAGGAATGAAGGAAAAAACCCCCCCAAAAAACGATCAAAAAGGTAAAAAATTGGTCCTACGGAGCCCCCGAAAACTGATTTTACAAGAGTAAAAAATTGAAGGCAATAACACCCAAAATTCCGGTTTTTGCGCGCGCGCAGTTGGACTTTGAGAGTTTTCAACCACCGGCATGATTGTGTGGGATACTTACACAGTTCCCATACAAATCTGAGCCCTCTAGGTGCCATAGGACCGGAGTAACACTGACGCAACTGTTGCGTCGCTGGGGTTTAGCGTTACATACATTGCTGACGCAAACGCTGCGTCGCTGGGGCTCAGTGGGTTAATAGCCTAGTCGTGATAATGGGGACTTGGCAATTTACCGTCGGCTAAAAAATAAAGCAACTGTGATTTTTGGAGAGAGCAGACCTAAGTTTCCCAACTGTTGAGGCCTTAGGGCATCTGGAGAGAATAACAAGACAATCTACAAAGCATAGGTGGAGGGTGTAAGGAGGAGAGAAAAAACTATGGGGAATGGAGGCATGGTGTGAAAGACGCTTATTATTATTTTTTTATTTTTTTATTTTATTTTTATTTATTTTTTTTCCCCCCCAACTACTCCCTCTCGGGCATAGGCTGATAGCCTTTACACTCTACCGCTGAACACGGTGAGGCCCGTGAGGTCTTGTTCCAGTCTAGGGAGTGAGACTTGCGAAGCACCCCGGCTCGAAGCAATCCCATCTCTGAAGCCGCCTCTTGCAAAATAAACAAACCAAAACTTGGACAAAGACAATATAAAGGCAAAAGAACTAATCAAAATCGCTATGTGAAAACAACGCTTTAGCAAAGTAAAATAGTTATTAATATTATTTATTTGTTGTGCTTTTTGCTTCTGTTGGCCACCTTGCTTGGCTGGGATGTGGTCGGTGTATATGAAAAATATTATATACAGTATAATTGGGGGAGAATCTGATCTGGGAGTGGCAAAAGTTTGATATCTATCAAACGTCTGAACTTCATATTCTGACTTTCGAAAAAGTCTGAGTAATAATCAGGAGAAGATCTTAAATCTGGAGAGTAATATAGTCTGGCCACAAGCTCTTACATTTCCAAACTATATTACTCATAATTCCTGACTTTTCAAAAAAATACAAGAAGTCCGAATTGAAATACTCGTCCGGAAGTGTTGAGTTTCCAGATCAGCAGGCCCTGGATGGGCTAAGTTCTACTGTATACTGGTAATCTGAAGCGGGCAAGTCCTCCCTGCTGAAGCTTCTATATGGTGACATACCCGATAGCACTATCGGTAGTGAATGCTGTATGATTTTTGTACTATTGTTGATATCTTGTCAAATTGCAAATTTAGCTTACTATAAAATTTGATATAAATTGTAATTTCTTTATTCATACAAAATTTAGTAAAATTTACCAGAATGTCCCGGACTTCCCAAATTGACTAATTCCTTGAACATTTGATAGTGCATTGTTATATGTGCGATCAGTTTGCTTGGGAACCAGATTAACTTGCTCATGTAGTGATGTACACCCTATGTGGTGGATTGTGTACTTTTATTTCATAATGTTATTTTATTGAGCGTTATTTCCACATAGCGATTTTGATTGGTTCTTTTGCGTTTGTCTTGTGTCGTCCCAGTTTTGGTCAAGTTTGTTTTGCAAGTTTTACATTATGATATATTTATATATTATCTCCTAAATGACCATGGATTAATAGTATTTTCCTATTTGTTTACTAGGTAATCATGGTACAGAACGTGAGCTTCCAGTACACAGATGACACTCCCTGGATTTACAAGAACCTGGAGTTTGGTATCGACCTGGACACCCGGCTGGCCCTGGTAGGACCCAACGGAGCTGGCAAGTCCACCCTGCTGAAGCTCCTGTACGGTGACCTTAACCCCACCACCGGCATGATTCGCAAGAACACCCATTTAAGGATCGCCCGCTACCATCAGCATCTGCATGAGCTGTTAGATCTGGATGCCTCGCCGATTGAATACCTGATGGCGCAATTCACAGAGCTCAAGGAACGCGATGATGTAAGTTTTCATCAATTTAGGATGGATTTGACAATAATAATATTGCCTGCCCCCTTATTCTTGGGTGCACAAGATCATCAGTCAGTATCATCTGACATTGAAGTAACAAGTGTCACCCATCAGACATTCAAGTGACTGACGGCACATGATTTTCTCATATTGAAATATACAGTAGTAACTACTTTTAGATACTGTAGTGTAAGGTGTCCAACCGGAGCAATTTTGGTTGAAGGCTTTAATGAATATGAAAAGGAATACATGAAAATTAACTTGAAATAGTATTGTTTGGGCCATTTTATCACTTTCAAAAACCGAATTTGAACTAATAACCTCAAATTTATTTACATTTACAATAATAAAGACTAAAAGGAGAGGGCTCATTGTTAGTGTGACACCCTGCTGTAGTGAAAATGTAGATATCTTTACTTTCCACACACTAATACCGTCTCCCCCCGATACCTAGGTGCGCAAGATGATCGGTCGGTACGGTCTGACAGGAAAGCAGCAAGTGTCCCCCATTAGACAGTTGAGTGACGGCCAGCGGTGTCGTGTGGTGTTTGCCTGGCTGGCCCACCAATCCCCACATCTCCTCCTACTTGACGAACCTACCAATCACTTGGACATGGAGACAATCGACGCATTGGCCGAGGCAGTCAATGAGTTCGTAGGGGGCCTGGTGCTGGTTTCCCACGACTTCAGGCTTATTTCTCAGGTAGGTTTATTGTTAGCAGGGTTTTATTTATTTGTATATTTTGCTCGACGCTGTAATCCCTGTGAAGGGGTGGCCATGGACATTAGTCTAGGCAATTTATACGCATTGTTCATTTAGTTCAATCTCAGCCACAACTGTAATCCCTGCATTATCAACTTCTATGACAAGAGACCTGTAAGTGAACCATGTGAGGAACGCACGTTAGAGGAGGACCCGTTCAAAATCCGCATGAAAAATAATATCATTTATTCTAAGACTTAATATAATGTATGTACGATTTATATACAGTATACTGTATATTTTTTTTTTTTTTTCCCATGTGATAGTTTAACCCTCGTGGCCCGGGCTGGTCCTCCAAAGGACGGAGGTCGTATCCGGGCGATCTGGCCGAAAAACGTCTAGGCCTAGGCTACCGTATTTTTGTTTATTTTAACTGCTAGAAATTTCCCACGCATCTATAAACGTAGTGCGGTTTTCAATCTGTAGACTGGCATTGAGTAGAGTTCTGTAAGTCAACTGGTTCAGTTGTGATGACGATTTCAGTGGAGCTAATTTTTCCGCGATGTTGACAATATCGGAGCTTTTCAGACACTAATTTCGTCTTACGTCACAACAATAACATTGATCCGACGTCTCCTTGTTTTTGGAGGTGCGGTGACGCAACGATCGGCTTAGTTTACATGCGTCGGACGCACGGCGTTCAGACCAAGCTGAATAGGTTTGAAAGCTTACTATCTGTTGAAAGGACACCCGGGCTGCTGCCCAATTTCCGCGGTGTCCTTTCACAATGACACCCGGGCTGGAAGGGTTAACCAGGCTACTGAGCTTCAGAACAAAACTCTTATTTATATTTTATGGACAAATTTTGCTACTTGGACATTACCATTATTATTATTATTACCGTCACTGCCCATGGTGGGGCCGAGGCTACCACTATCGCCAGAATTAGATGCGGCTAGGGAAAGTTCAGAGAACTGTTGCCAATACAGTACTAACCATGAGAAGACTCCCTCTACCCTTAAATGAAATGGTATACGCTTCATGTATTAGGAGCGCAATGCCATATGCTGTAGAAAGGTGGTCTGTCAAAATGGATGATATTAACAGAACGAGATGGGAATGGTAACATGGATGTGTGTGGCCAAACTTCAAGATACAGTACGGTAGGGTATCTAGTGAAAAGCTGAGGAGATTGTTAGGTATCAACAGTATCAGTGATGAGAAGCTTACTAGCAGGCTTGGATGGTTTGGGCAGGTGGAGTGGATGGATGAACTAAGTTGGGTAAAAAGATAATAGTCCGTGAATGTGGTAGGCGTTGCACCAACCAAGGGGTAGACGTGGGATCAGACCATACGTTCTGATCTTGAATTAAAAAACATGACAAATGAGGCAGATCTGAACAGGGCTGCCTGGAGTGCTGCCATTAGGACGTGAGACTTGAACCGCACTTTGTTTGGAGCACTCGGTCATTAACCCTTCAGACTCGGATGGCTGCTCAGGAGGCCATTAGCTAATGCCACTGTGAGACCCGAATGGCCTCTGAAGCGCCTACGGGTTAATCTAAGGCTTAAAACCAATTAAAACTGCACTAGAGAAAGTTTTGTTGTCTTGGCGGGTCGTCTTTATAACCAACAACAACAAAAACACACGGCCAGCCAGTCATGTGATTCCTGCTTGTAAGCAAGCCTTTTGAAAGCTTGTACCTTCTGAACCTGAGTCCCAAACCATGCATCACAGAAGACGACAGTGACTTAGGAATGGTTACAATAGTGAAATATGAGTTATCAATTATCAATATAATCAATATTATTACATAATAGGGTAAGACGGGGTAATTTCGCCGCGACGCTAATAATGTTCATTCAAACGCCGATATCTCCAAAACTATTGCATGGATTCGACTGCAGTTTGGCTTAGTTTGTAGAGCTATTTTAACTTAAGTTGTAGAGCTAGTTTGGCTTAGGTTGTAGAGCTAGTTTGGCTTAGGTTGTGTTGCAGTTTGGCGGGGCCGGGTCGGGTGTTTGTGGGTGGGTGCGTCACTGTGGTGGTGTGTGTGACACAGTGTTGGCAGTCGCCGTCAGCTGCTGCCTGGTACTTCGCACTAGCACCCACACAAGACACGTCCACACCTGCACTAAATACACCAGTAGGCCTACTAAATACGTCCACATCCGTACTAGACACTTCCACACCCGCACTACCCGTCCACACCCGCACTAGACACGTCCACACCCGCATTAGACACGTCCACGTGCCCGCATGGCAGGCACTTTCAAATACCATAGCTTAGCAGCTGCCGAGTTAAAGGGCCCGATGTTCGAGGGTTAAGAGGAGATAGGTTGTTTTTATTTGGTCATTTATGTATCTTTATATTATTTTATTAGTTTCCTCCCAAGACCTCCATCAAGCTTAAAAAATACCCACCCAAGACCCTCTTTCAAGATAAATGTTTACATTATTTGACAAAAAAAAATCCCGGCCAAAGGCCGGTTTCTCTTAACCCTCCAGCCCCGGCTACGCATTACATAAATATTCCCCAAAACCCGGGTGTTTTGGCCGAAAAACGTCTAGGCTAGGCTACCGTATATTTGTTATTCTGACTGCTTCCGCATTCCCACACATCCCCAAGCGTAGCTGTGTTATTTACCTGTAGAATGACGTTAAGTAGAGCTCTCTAAGTCAACTGGTTCAGTTGTGATGATGATTTCATTGGAGATAACTTTATGGCAACAACAGCCACTTTACACTACTTTTTGATACTTAACAACAACATACAGGCACACAACAGCGACGCTCTCCTTCTTGTGGCCGGAGATGCGGGGCGTCGGTCCAGCCGGCTGTTGTTTACATGCGTCGGACCGACACCTCGCACACCAAGCTCACAGGCTTTCAACCACTGGGCGTTAAAGAGCCCTTCCGGGCAGCTGTGGTATGCTTTTTTATGGGCGTTCAAGAGCCCTTCCGGGAACAGAGGGTTAAAGGGCATAGCGCATGGGGTCAGCCATGGTCAGCTATCCTCATTATCATAAATGTTAGTGTACAATATACCTCTTATGTGCAATAATAGTCGTCCGAGTTTCTTCTTTGTTTGTTTGTTCTTTTATTTCATAATTTCATTTTAGTAAGCGTTGTTTCCACATAGCAATTTTGATAATTTAATTTGACTATATATTGTCCTTGTCCCAATTTTGTTTTTTTTAGTTTGCAAGTTTTAAATTTTAAAATGTAAATATAAATAAATTAGTGTTTTGGACGGTGGTGGCGTTCAGAGACCCTCGTGACGTGTATTAGGGCATGGGGTACCCATAGAATATCACAATCGGTCAAAGAGTTTCAGGAGTCCGGTCACTGGCCACCACCTCCTCCTCCTATCCACTTCACTACACTAAACATGCACACCACACTTCATTCTTCCACACCAAAATTAAAAAAAAAAAAAAAAAAATGATGAATTGTAGCCCAGCCTCGGAGTCCCCAGGGGGGGGGACCATAAATACCCCCTCACCCGACCGACCATCCCCTGACGACCCCACACAATTACCTGGACCTCGGCCTGTTACTCTTTATATTAATTTCTGCAACATTCGCGGACTTTCCTCTAACTTTCACTCTGTTGAGCACCATCTCTCCTCCTACAAACCTGATCTTCTCTTCCTCACCGAAACTCAGGTGTCTGTAGCAACATCCAGCAACCCCTTCTCTGTATCCTCCTACTTTCTCTATCCTAGTTTCAAAGCCAAAGGCGGATGTTGTGCATATGTGCACAACAAACTCACTTGCTCTCGTGTTCCCGATTTCGACTCCTCTGAATTCTCAACTTTATGGCTCAAACTTTCCTGTCATTCTCTTACTAAATATTTCTGTGCTGTCTATCTTTCCCCTAACTCTACCAACTTTCCCAAATTCTTTGACTATCTAAACTCTACAGTGGAACACATTCTATCCATTTCTCCTTTCTCAGAAATCTCCATCTTAGGAGATTTCAACGTTCACCACCGCCATTGGCTCTCCTCTCACACTACTGATCCACCTGGTGAACAAGCCTACGTCTTTTCTATCCTAAATGAACTAGAGCAGTTAGTTCAGCAACCCACCCGTATCCCGGATCGCATCGGAGATCGGCCCAACATTCTTGACCTGTTTCTAACTTCTAACCCTTCTTCTTATACTGTCGATCTTTTCTCTCCTTTGGGCTCCTCCGACCATAAACTTATCTCTGTCACCTGTCCTATCTCTCCAGTACAGCCACCCGATCCTCCTAGCCGGCGGCGCTTGTGGCACTTTGGCGCTGCCGACTGGGAGGCTCTTCGGCAGTACTTCTTTGATTTCCCATGGAATGATTTCTGCTTCCATGGCCGAGGACCCTCGGAGAGTGCTGAACGCATTACCGAGGTAATCCTATCGGGCATGGAAGCATACATTCCATTCTCTTTCTCTCAGACTAATGCTAAAAAATCTTGGTTTACTCACGCCTGTTCTACTGCTGTCCGCAATAAGGAGGAAGCATTCAAACGGTACCGACGCCTTAAAACTCAAGACTCTCATTCTTCATATGTTTCTGCCCGGAATCAAGCCAAATCTGTTCTTCGACTTGCCAAACACTCTTTCATCAATAATAAATGCACTGAACTATCCAACTCTAGCTCTTCCCAAGCTTGCTGGCATCTAGCCAAAAACCTCTCCAACAATTTCTCTCCCCTTTCCCACTCTGATGGCACAACCATCACTTCTTCCTCTGACAAAGCTAAACTCTTCGCTCAAACTTTTGCTAGAAACTCCACCTTGGATGATTCCGGTGCTATTCCTCCCTCTCCGCCCTCCTCTCTCTTACTTATGCCTAATATCCTAATCTCTTCTAAAGATGTACTTTCTACCCTCTCTGGGCTTAACACTAATAAGGCGTACGGTCCGGACGGTGTTCCTCCTGTTGTTCTCAAAAACTGTGCTTCCGTGCTGACTCCCTGCCTTGGCAAACTCTTTCGTCTCTGTCTATCCTCTAACATCTTCCCTTCATGCTGGAAGTTTGCTCACATTCAACCTGTCCCAAAGAAGGGTGACCGCTCTCAACCCTCCAACTATCGTCCAATTGCTCTTATCTCTTGTCTTTCTAAAGTTTTTGAAACTATTCTTGCTTCCAAATTTCTTAAGCATTTCTCTTCATAATCTGCTCTCAGATCGCCAGTATGGCTTCCTTAAGGGTCGCTCTACTGGTGATCTTCTTTCATATCTTACTAACTCTTGGTCATCCTCCTTTCGGGACTTCGGTGAGACTTTTTCTATTGCACTAGACATATCGAAAGCCTTCGATAGAGTCTGGCATAAATCTTTAATTTCTAAACTACCCTCCTTCGGTTTCTATCCCTCCATCTGTGCCTTTGTCTCTAATTTCCTTTCCGGCCGTTCCATAGCCGCGGTTGTGGACGGCCATTGTTCACTTCCTCACTCTATAAACTCCGGTGTTCCTCAGGGCTCTGTCCTATCTCCCATTCTCTTTCTAATTTTTATAAATGATCTCCTTAACTGTACCTTAATTCCCATCCATTCATACGCAGACGACTCAACCTTGCACTACTCCATTAGTTTTTCAGAACGCCCCAGCCAGCAATCCCTCAACGACAAACGTAATGAAGCCATAGAACTCTTAAATTCTGATCTAAATACTATTTCCAATTGGGGCAGAGAAAACCTTGTTAACTTTAATGCTTCCAAAACCCAATTTCTCCATCTATCTACCCGTCAGGATCTCCCAGCGGACTATCCCTTATTCTTCAACAATACAAAAATCAACCCTTCATCTTGTCTCAATATTCTTGGTGTCTCTTTTTCTTCTGCTCTCATTTGGAAGGACCATATTACCAGTCTTGCTAAGGCAGCCTCCCAGAAGCTGGGTGTGCTCAACCGCCTTAGGGGGTTCTTTTCCCCTGTACAGCTTCTTGCTCTGTACAGGGGCATAGTGCGCCCTTGTATTGAGTATTGTTCACATGTGTGGGGAGGTTCCTCTCACACTGCTCTCCTAGACAAAGTTGAAAGGAAGGCCTTTCGTATCATTAACTCCCGTCCACTCACCAACTCTCTGCAATCTCTCTCTCTCCGTCGCAATGTTGCATCTCTCTCGCTATTCTATCGCTACTATAATAATCAGTGTTCCTCAGAGCTATCCCAGTGCATACCACCTCCTTTACGTAGGGCACGTGGTACCCGTCTTGCAACTCAATCCCACCCCTACTCTGTGCAACTCTCCAACCCAAGAGTGAAACGTACTCTCAAACTTTCTTCTACTCAACAGCTGAGCTCTGGAACTCTCTCCCAGAATCAGTCTTTCCCTCTTCCTATGACTTAAATTGCTTCAAACTCCGTGTGTCCATGCATTTTGGCTCGAACGTCCCTTGATTTTGGCCCTGTCACTCTTTCAACTATGGGGGAGGCACTCGCTATAGGCAGTTATGCCTTTTGCCTCCCTCAATCACATAGAAAAAAAAAAAAAAACAAAACATTTGATTCTCAGTCTCTGTTAAGTAGCCTACAGTAAGTACTCCATGCTGTGAAAGCAGTTACGAAGATGGACATATATCTAAAAGAGGGGTATGAGAAATTGTACGAGTAGCATAAGTTTAATAATGAAATGTAGAGATAATGGCAAGCTATCGAATAAAGCAGGAATATTTTGACATGTTGACCGTACGCTGTTGTAGTACGAAGGTATCTGTCTACCGTTAGAATAAACAATAGTGTTGCCATATGGATAGGGCTGCCAATACGTATTTATTTATGATTAACGAAACCAAAATATGAATAATTGTATTGATAGATACTTTAAAAGATACACATTTTTCACTCGTGTGATATATACATCAAATACTGCCTTCACATTACTTCATTTACGAAATACATCAGGGTAAGTTAAATATAGGCAATATCAAAGCAGATTTAATTCCCGTGGGCAAGTTTCTCTCTCACAAACAAAAGAGAGAGGAGATAGGGTTTGCCATCAAGCTCCTAAAGCTTGAATTATCTTACACGGCTTTGTTTACTATTATAGATCAAAATTTAAGGCAAACCAAGGCAACTGTGCAGTATCATTCATGTTCTACCATGCTTTAGACAGTGTTAAAATGGAATGGGATTTTGTATGAGCTATGCTCTTTAAATTACAAGCTCGCTATTGCTCTCCAGGAAAAAATTGACACCTAAATGACAGTCTTAATATTGACAAAGAAATGGGGCGAAAGGTCATAAAATCACCAAACTAATGGGCCAAATGTTTTATAATCTGAAAACCAATGGGGCTAAACATGAGGAAAAAGGGGGACCAGTAAAACAGCACATTTCCCCTTAAATCTATGCACAGTACATATATTTATGTTATTAACACTATATTTCAATCCACAGGTAGCGCAAGAGATCTGGATTTGCGAAAAGGAGACAGTGACAAAGTGGGAGGGTGGTATTCTCGGATACAAGGAGATGCTCAAGAAGAAGTGCTTGAGGGATAATGAGAAGAGGAAGAAAATGTTCTAATAAAAGTAAAGCTTAACAACATCGGTAGAAAATGTTTTAGTTCTTGCGGCTATATTCGTAGAAATGGTGAAGCTAAATAAAAAAAATCAGTAGAAAATGTTTTAATTCCTACATTTGTAAATCTTAATACAAAACTTAATTGAACAAAGTAGTAAATTTTTAATTCTTTCGACCATGTTTGTCAATCTAAAATTGGTGGAACTTTAACTAAATCAGTAGACAATTTTGTTTATTCTTCAGACCAAGTTTGTAATGCCTTGAACGAAATCGATATAAATAAATGACTGCTTAAGAAACTTGGTATCAATATCGCTTTCATATATCACCACTTGGTTTTCATTTGATTTAGGATATGCAACATTCTGGTCCTTTACACACCTTTAACACCTTCTGTACCGGCGACGTCTTTTTTAAATCTTACTCTAGCTATATTTAGACGTTTTTGTGCAGTTTAAGAATGATCTGTGGTAGTAAAAAGGGTTAAGTGAGATAGTTCCAAGCCTGTTTATTGCTGGAGGTACCTTTTAAACTGAATAAAATCATCTAATAGTAACCAAAATTAAATTAAAAAGATGTCACCGGTAGAGAAGGGGTTAAGAGTATGACCATAAATTATATTGTGGTCATAGAAAATGGGAGGGAGGTGGTAGGGTAGTCTAGCCTATTTACATGCGATGGTTCAATTGATCGGCAATATACAAAAAAAAAAATACTCGGTTACTATAGGTAGTGCCAATGAACTTAACTTCATATATATAACTAAAAATGAATTAAAGCAATCAGGCTGACATTTCTGTAATTTGGGAAGAGTCTACTAAGAAATATGTATGGATATTTACAGCCAGTTTGCTCTAGGTCCTTTTGAGTTCAGAATAGGTCAGTGATTGAGATTTTTGTCAAGTTCGTTGGTGCTACCTTTAGTAGATTAGTACATAATTATAGTGTCAAGTTGTACAATATTTAGTACACTGTGAGGCTATATTTATTAATCTTATCAATTTTGGGGGTTATTATTATTATTTTGTTTTTAATCTATTTTTGCGCACTAATTGGGCCATTGTGTCCGAATTGGCTTGTCCACCCTAATTTGTCGGTTATGGTAATTAGTTTTAATTGTGCATACAGTACTGTAAATCGACCCCCCCCCCCTCCCTCTCTCTCTCTCTCTCTCTCTCTCTCTCTCTCTCTCTCTCTCTCTCTCTCTCTCTCTCTCTCTCTCTCTCTCTCTCTCTCTCTCTCTCTCTCTCTCTCTCTCTCTCTCTCTCTCTCTCTCTCTCTCTCTCTCTCTCTCTCTCTCTCTCTCTCTCTCTCTCTCTCTCTCTCTCTCTCTCTTTTTTTTTTTTTTTCCCCCCCAACTACCAGTAACCTGCCTAGATGCGCAAATTTTCCAGAGTCGCAAAACATCACCTCAGCCTTTCTCCTCTGTCTTTCGGATTTGCTGTAGTGTAGAAGGACAGCGATAGGTTTTGGAAAGACCGGAGTAATAATTGAACTGAATACCTCACGCTCTCTCACTTCTCAAATTGGTCCGCAAGAGCGAGGGAAGTCTAAACCGGAGACCTCTGCAGAAGCCAGGTGTCTGCCATGAAGGGGGAGAGGGGTTTTACTAGTGGAGATAAACAAAATGTAATATGGAATTTTATACTGTTGTTACCTGGTACTACGTTGAAAGTCTTTAACTCCTTCCCTGCGGGGTTTTTTTGGCCCTAATTTACCTTCATTCCCTGCCAGACGTCTGGTTGTCTTGCAAAGGTCGGCCAAAATTGCAAAAAATTCGCTGTTTTCGCTATGTGTAACGCTGCAGTGAAATGGCAGACAACTGACATAACGTCAGTGAGAGCCTTGATATGTGACGGATGAAGTGGTCCCGCGCATCTTGCAACCGCTCGCCTCACTCCCAGGATGCATAACGAGCGTATTTTGGTGCCCGTCGGGAAGGAGTTAATCAATTCTGTTTTCAAAATTTATTTATCATTATCAAGGCTTATAAGTTTTTAGGGTAATTGGATAGAAAAATCCTGGGATAAACTTTACATATGGTGTTTCACTTAACACATTATTGTAGTACATTACTTTGATTCCTATGATCTTGGACAGGAATATTAATTATTTAAGATTTTATAAGAACCCCCAAATGAAAGTAGTACCGGTAACATTATAATGACTTAACAAGTAGATTTTTTTTTAAGTGAAACCGTTCAATAGAAATATTTGAAAAATGACATATTGCTTTCTGTCGGTGATCTTTAAAGTTTCTCAGGAGATTGATACGCCCACTCCTCTCCACGTACGAAGTGCTTCATAAAATTTAATCATAAAAAGATAATATTGAATTGGGACAGCAAATCCAGGATTTTGCAGCATATATATAATATTCTTCCTATTGAATGTATGTCTTGAAAATGTTAGCCAAAATAACAATGTGGTAAAGTCTTTGTTATAACACTACCATTGATTGCTATCACACCTTTTTTTCATAATTCTTTATTAAAATATATTAACTTTCTGTCAATTTTAATACACTCCAAGCCACAAGACACACTCCTCGCTTTATTTATGTCCAAGACAGGATTGCCCCTGTAATTTAGAGACAAGGAACACATGTTAGCAGATCTCTTTTACTCTTCATAAAATATTGCATTTTTAAAAGATTTAGGGACATGAATACACATCGAGCCTTGTTTACTAAAAAATCATCCCTTGTGATCGTGAGTCAGTGGGTAATGCTCAACTGTAACACCAGCACCACCATGTCCTCATAGGTAACTTATGGTGGCCCTTTATGGGTCACTGTTCGCTCGGCAGTAGTGGAGAGCGTCTCTGTCCTTCACCTGGGAAACCAGAGTTCAATCACCCGCTCTGTTTCCCAAGCAAACTAATCGCACATATAGCAGCGCACTATCGTCACGTTCAAGGAATTAGTCAATTTGGGAAGTCCAGGACGTTCTGGTAACTTTAAATTCTGTATGAATAAAGAAACTACTGTACAATTAATATTTAAATTTCATATTAATCTAAATTTGCAATTTGACAAGATATAAAGAATAGTAAAAAATACAAACAGCTTTCACTAACGATAGTGGTATCGGGTAAATTAACATTAACAAAGATCGGTAGAAGACCTGAAGATTATTACTTACACCTATCGGTTACCACCCAGCTTTGTCAAGAGTTCCCAAGGTACAATATTGGAAATAGATGTTATTCAATCATTATTAATAGTGTTATAAGAAGACTTTACTGCTCTGTGAACAAATGCTAAGACATACAGTAATCTAAGAACTTTGTTTTGCATCAAACCTGGCAAAGCTCCGACTCAGGGTCTCTATATTCTACGAGTCGTGCGGCCGATGAGCTAGTTTTGCCTTGTGAGCGCTGTGCCTTTGATAGCTGCAGTGTTTTTCATTAGTATCTCAAAATTAGGCCATAGCTATATCGAGCTTGACTAATTTTGAATACTGTAGACCACCTGTTCAAACTTCATCCAGTCTTGATTAAATCCGATATTCAGATTAGTTTAGCTTATTGAAAATGAGTTCATTATTAGTCTGGAACTTGTACCTAACTTGAAGGAGCCAGATGGATTATTGTAAAAAATAACCTCCAAATTAACATTCAAGTTAAAACAAATGTATTCCTTGTGCTTACATTTTTATTTTCTTTGTGTTAATTGGGAAAGTTTCATTCTCTTTGTAAAAATAGCTTGTTTTGTTTTGAAGCCATAAAGTGGATTTGTGGCCTATGGCAGAATATAAATTGTGATGTTACCGATGCCAGAATTGTGATGCATCGTCATTTGATTTGTGAGAATAGGAATGTGGCACCGGTATGCATTGATGCCAGATTTGTTCTTGGGATCTGATGGTACGTATACTCGATTTAATTTTATCTGGCGGTAAATTGAATCCCTTAGTAGCTAATTTCTCTATATTAACACCATATTTCACCACAAGATCTACATAATAACTGAGAAATCTTGATGGGACTTTGCAATTTAACGCCAGTTTAACAGAAACCGAGTGCATTATAGATACAGTGAAGCCCGTCTTTCGAATGCAGGGATCCGGATAATTCCTAAAATTCCCCCCTTTTACTGTGGACAAAGACCGAGTTAAATCTCTGAACAGTCCAGACATTTATGTCTTCTTTTAGACTTTGTAAAACAAAATAATAAAGATAAATGTTTTGACACTTGATATCTGGTTCGGATTCTTACCGCGGTCTTTCAACGTCTGAAAGAAAAAGACGATATAGTTCACTATTCAAGATTGGGTCATTTCCTTAATAATACGAAAAGAATGGCTTTACTGTAGTTAACTATGACCTGTGAAGATCCCAGAATAGCGAGTACCAATGAATAAGGCCAGAATTGTGATTTGTGTTACTGGTATAACTTATATGTATCCTGAGTATTGATGCTAGGATGTTGAAAAGAAAGAATTAATTGCTGGAAGAGGGAATTCTGGTATGTTATAATGCCAGAATGCCCTGTTGCCATTGTAATAATAGATTAGAGAATGGTGGTATATGATACTACTGAAAAGGTGTACTGTTTTATGTACTGTCGTGAATACTAATAAGGTTATACCCATTTGAATCTTTAATGCCGAGTTTTGAAGCATTTGGTGTATAAGAAGGCTTTGTATTGTCTCACTTATGTTCGATACCGATTCAGATGGGTGCATAACGCGGCGGGTGAGTGGAGAGCACGCTCACGTGTGAATCTGCGGTATATTCAGTTGGGTGCATAACTTGGCGGGTGAGTGGAGAGCACGCTCACGTGTGAATCTGCTTGACCAGGGTTCGATCCCAGCCGTGGTTGACATTTAGTGGGTGTAGTAGTATGTCCTAGCATGTACAGTATATCATGTTCGCACCCAGTCGGGGGACACCTTGACGACGTATACAGACTTAACACACATACCAAAGCCATTCCAACAGCTTCCTCTATCTACAACTCCCCTTCTCTGCTATCTCCACTCTCCCAGCCATATGGTCTTAGTGTACTGTCTGATGGCATTAATGGGTTTCGAAATATAATAACGATCAATGCTCACAATTACCGTAGTGGAAAAATGTCATTTGAAGACTAATCGTGAGCTGTGATGTGGTGAATCGGGCGTACTTTCGTTAACCACCGTCGCGTCACTAGTTCCATTCCTGCTTTCCACCACAGCATAACGTAATCTTAAAAGTGTAGAAGACTTAATTAATGAAAGTATAAAAGTATACAAGTTCCGCATATAAGATTGAAATAGTAAAAGTATACAAGTTCCGTATATAAGATTGAAATAAGGACAGTATAAAAGTAGCGCATATAAAATAGAATTAGTGACAAAATAAAAGTATTGCTTATAAAATTGACAGATTAAAAATATAAAATGACAGCATATACGACTTCCAGAAAGAAGATAATATAAAGAATGGTGTAAGCAGATAATGGTTATTGTAGTAGTCTTACAATTGAATGGTTGCGTGTTCGATTCCTGCTCAAGACCCTAGATGGATGTGCGCATATCAGTAGGGAAAAAAACATTACGGGGTCTAAGTGTATCTTTCTTAATTTTTCGTTTTAAATGGTAAAACTTGCAAAATAAACAAACCAACACAGGGACGACACAATGTAAAGGCCAAAGAACTTCTCAAAATCGCTACCAATTTGCACTTAACCCTTGAAAATTTCTAATATTCTTACACGTTACATATTCTTTTTTGCGTTGGAACAATATATGACATTAAATATTGTTTAATTCTGTTCTGTCTTATTTTTACATAGCGCACATGGCCTATTTTATTTGTTGCCGAGGGTTTCTTATATATTTTCTTCCACTCAGTAATTATAATGTAAAACTTGCAAAATAAACAAACCAAAACAGGGACGACACAGTATAAAGGCAAAAGAACCTCTAGAAAAATTACTATTGAAATTTAAAACTTTCAAAATAAACAAACCAAAACGAGGACAAGACAATATAAGGCAACAGAGATTGAGTGTCTCTGCTTTCCATAGTTTTTTCCATCTCTCGTTTTGCAACTATCTCGGAGCGGGAGGTAAAGGCCCCCTCCTCTCTTTCAGATGTAGTTTGTCCAAAGATCCCGCTACTCTCAGGCATGGATGTACAGTATATACAATTTGTGAGTGTTCCATTATGCATGTACGGTATGTATTGTGTGCGTTTCATTATGCATGTACGAGATACATTGTGTGCGTTTCATTATGCATGTACGAGATACATTGTGTGTGTTTCATTATGCATGTACGGTATATATTGTATGTGTTGCGCATAGGTTCTGCCTTTGCTGAGTGGATCTGCTCAGAACGCATCATTGATAGCTGAACAAAAAAATAATATAACTAGCATTCTCAGATTCTTAATCCTTTCAATACAAGTGACTTTTAAAGTATTATTCTTGCTATATTTAAAAGATTTTGTGCAACTTAGGAAGGATCTGTGGTAGTTACTTTTGGCTAATTCAGATAGTTTATAGCTTTTTAATAGCTAGAGGTCCTCCTTAAGCTTAATACAATTTTCTAATAGTAGCCAACTACAGTATAATGAAAATTAAGTCACCTGTATTTAATGGGTTGATTATAGAACCTCTGGCCTAGTGGGTGTGAGTCGGACATAAGTTATTTCCTTTACTCTCATTATTGGGAAAAGGCATTTATGTATGGAAACTATAATATATTTTTTTATTATTTATTTTATTTTCTGTTTACGGTTTCTTTTGGAAATAGAAATACCGGTACATAACTAGATTAAAGAAAATGGTACTGTACTAGAATGTTTTTTTTTTTTATTATTGTCAGTTAAGTTGAATGGTGTTTAGTTATTATTATTATTATAATTATTATTATTATTATTATTATTATTATTAAATAGAATAGTATTGTTTATGATTTACCAACCAGCTGATTATCAAGCTGTTTGATCATCAGCTGTCTCTAGTTATCGTACCTCCTGAATGTGAGATCAGCTGTTAATACCTCAGTCTAGTTCATTAATTATTAGTAATGTGTTATTGTTCTTTATTATGGATTATTTTATATATTCATTATTTATCACTTGCTTCGAGATCAAATTTCAATAATAATGTAAAACTTGCAAAATGAACAAACCAAAACTGGGACGACACAACAGAAAGGCAAAAGAACTTATACAATTTATTGTATTTATTATTATGCATTATTATTATTATTATTATGCATTATTATTATTATTATTTTTTTTTTTATTATTTTTTTATTCGGTGTTATTGTTATTTATTATAGTATTTAGTTATGCTGTACTTTTGATTATTATTTTCTTATGCACTTACGTCGAAAGCTGATCAACCTACCTCGACAGATAAGTAGATCTGAAGTTGTCTGACCAATTTGACCTCTCAGTCCATTGGAATGGTAGCGTGAACTAGCCAATTCATATGCTGTGGGCCAATTAGCACCAAAGTCAATAATAATATACTGCCTTTAAGAAATTAATAGTTAGATTAATACATTTTTAATATAAAATATACAATAGCTAAGGTACATTAATCTTGATCAACTTATTATTTATGTGAGGGGAGTATTTTCATTGTTTCAGCGCACTATTTATGTGAGGGGAGTATTTTCATTGTTTCAGCGCACTATTTATGTGAGGGGAGTATTTTCATTGTTTCAGCGCACTATTTGAACACTGCATATTGGCTAGATTACCCTATACATGTAAGGTTTGAAAATGTCTGAAATTCTTGACAAGGTGTGTTCATATCAACTTTTTTCATTTTACTTTTTTATTTATGGCCAATTTGATCTATGATATTGGTGAATAGTGCAAGGGTGTCCCGTGGGTGTGGATAGAATAAGTGTAGTAATGTGTATGTGAGGTGTAACTTGTATGTAGGTGCATGGGCAGTTCAAGGGTATGTCAGAGTACGCAGAATCCTACAAATATAAATAAGAAATATACGCATGATAGGACCCATGCTTTAGTGTATTCCTCAATTATGTTTGTGGAGTTTTGCCCTAGTAAATTAATCCAAGTTTCAATAATAAATACTTGCTTTTACGTTAACTACTAGTATTTTATACAGCTCCAGGCCTTCCCCAAAGTTTTATATATTGAAATAATAAAAATAACCCTTTCAGCATGC
This sequence comes from Paralithodes platypus, assembly GCA_032716605.1. NCBI lineage: Eukaryota > Metazoa > Arthropoda > Malacostraca > Decapoda > Lithodidae > Paralithodes > Paralithodes platypus. Next base: position 5,841,551 of record CM064506.1, on the reverse strand, counting down.
CGTGATGCACTCTTTCACATTATTCTGGCTGTTATTAGATGATTTTAGTAAGATTATAAAGGATCTGTGGGAATCTTAAGGGATGTTAGAGTGTGTGAATGACATTAGGCTGCGTGACCACGACTCGGTGCAGGTGATAGTGGATGGAACGTGTTCCAAATTAAACTATCACTTTTAGCTCCTCGGTGGTCTAGTCAGTTTGGTGTTCGTCTGCTATGCTACAGGATCGGGTTTGAGGCACGGCCGGGTCATGCAGCAAAATGTTTAATAATCGAGATAAATTGTATTGTATGTATATACTCAAAAATACAATTTATCTTGATTTATTAACATTTTTGCTGTATGACCCGGCCGGGCCTCAAACCCGAGATAGATTGTACCCCTCACAAATACTAGAGGTCCTTCATAAGGTGTATAAAATCATCTAGTATTAGCCAGAATACCATACATAAGATGCCATGTTGCGGAAAGGGTGAACTTGCTGGTGGTTTCTTCACTTTCGTAAGCACAGGATTATCCAACATTTTCACATGTATTTTCACCACACCATTACCATCATTGATAATGTGTATGTGCATGTATGATAGATTGCTGAATGCTGAACTAATGTGCACAAACACTTTCTAACTAAAGTTGGTATCACATGAGTACGTTCTCCCGTAACTTTAATCATCAGCACTGGTCTGGCAGCTTATGAGGTAACCTTTGTAAATTATTTTGCCTACTGTAAATTTATCAGTAAATGTGTTGCGTATGTATGTATGTCTGTATATACTCTGGCACATGCCCCATTTATATTGTTTATTTATTTATTTATTTGTTTATCAATATTTTTTTCTTAAGCATTGGTTTGGTAGCTTATTATGTCAACTTTTAAATGAAGTTTGTTGGTTAAATTTATATATTTTTATTCTAGTGTCAATGCAAACAAACCCAGAAAAGTTGCAGGAAAAATGTTGATTATTGACAAATTGCTGATGAAAGTGCTGATGTGATACTCCCTTAACTAACTCAATTCTATATCTAATATTTCTGCTGTTGCTGTGAGTAATCTCTTCTTACTTCCATTTGACTATTAAATGTGTTCAGGTGATTTTTTGCACAATAAAATTGTCCGAATTTGTATCATAATTTCATTGGAGATTGAAAGTTTGATAAGTGTATACTATTTATCGCATCTGTCCTACTCATGTCTTTACTATAATGATTTGTATGACGAAATATGATTGTCGTTTTTTTAGTTTCAAGGTTCCTGAAGAGGGGTGTATAAGTTGCCTACATGAATTTGTACCTACCCAAGGATTTTATGTATGGAAGGAAAGTTAGTGTAATTGAATCAAGAGTTGGTTATACAGTTGTTAAGTCATATGATTAATCAACATATCAAACTACACTTTGAATCACTAATTTTGCTTACATGTAGGCCTACAGGTCTCCCACGATTTACGATTGGGTTACGTTCCTGAAAACCCAATTTTAAATAGAAATATCAAATAGCAAACCCTAAATTAATGGGGTAAGTGGGGTTGTGTTCTCGGACCAGCCAAAAACAAACTCCTAAAAACCAATAATAATAATCGGGGCATCGGATAGTGAGGGAGGCCTGTAATACGACCTTGTGTAGGAACAGAACATATGTAGGTGACTGTACAGTAGATATGTATTTTATTCCAGATTCATTAAGGTAAAATTTTATTGCTGATTTTGTCACAGGTTGTTACTAAAACAACACATCAATGTTAAGGCAAATCAGTGATTTGCCGGAAACAAAACTAGCGTTTGTTTTTGTATAATACACTAAATTAACACTGACAACATATTTTTATGTACATTTTGCATTGCACACTATGTAGTGCTGATGTTCTGTAAAGGTTTTGGCTTAAACACAGTTTTACTGTGGAATTTACCTAACATCCATAGGATGTGTAATTATACCCTTATTATATGGATATGACTGATTAAATTATGCAATAAAGGAAAAAAAAACAGGACCTGATTGTATGATATACTCCTAACTTCGGATGTCAAACTGATATGGTGAGTGGAATGCATATGAGAAGGAATACAGAAAAATTAAGATGGCATTGCATTATTTTGGCTTTTATTTTTCTAATTCCAAGACAAAATATGAGCCAAAAAGCATTATTTTTCTATATACTCAGGCACATAACCCATAGCTGGGGGTGTCGACTCGAGACAGAACCCAAACTGGGACCAAAAAAAAAAAAATCAAATACACACACATCTGATTGCCCAGAAGACCCAGAGACCTAAGTCCATTTGGGGTCCACAGCAAAGATTCCCATGTCCCAGACCTGGAGAGGTTCTGGCCTCAGCAGTGAGACACGCAGCAAAGCTGTCGGTAATTTGGCACGTCTTTATCGAGACTGATAACTCATCTACAGGTGTTGTGAAGGATTTGTAGATAAATATGTTGCTGATTAAGAAAAATGGGCAATCATATGATTCAGGGACATGTAGTAGTTTCAGTTTTCCATTAATTTTAGAGGAATCAATTGGTAAGGCATTAAGGTTTCTGGCAGTGAAAGATAATGGACAACAGTTTTTGTTTGCACACTTTATCATGAAGCCATAGGGTCACAGGCATACACAAATAGGCACGTTCAAAGATGTCATTGTGTTCGTTGCTAAAATGAGACGCAGGTACTTATTGAGCCCATTCCAAAGCTTACATATGCTTAGTGAGGTAATTCAAGATCAACTGGTTGAAACATTAAGGATTTTACATGACATTGACCCTGGCAATTTTTGTCATGGTCACTAACTCATATCTAGCCATCAATCAAAGCAATAAGATGTTGGACATGTGGTTTTTGTGAGTGTACTGTACCTATTCTTCAAGACATGGGGTGGAAGGTGTGGCATTGCACTAGCCCGGTAATACTGTGCCAAAATATACAAATAAGCTTACATATGCTCAGCCAGGCCATGTGAGATCAATAAGTAGATACTATATTTTAAATGAGAGCGATGGCTCTGCATGGGCAAGGGGTAACGCATACGTCTCTGTGCAGGAAGTCCTGGGTTTGCCTTCCCATGGGTGACTCAAAAGGTTTATTGCCAGACAGCATTAACTTCTGCACTTACAGTATTGCATTGGCTGACATCAGAGGTATGTTAGACCAGTTTCGTATCTACACAAGCATGCTAGCATGCTTGGGCGAGCAGATATTATACCAGATAAAGATGAGCCTACATTCACATCCAGACAGACAATATTAAAGGAGACTACTGCGGCGATATTCCCACGCTCTACGCTTTGGATTTGACCGGTTTTTTTTTATGAAATGATCCCACAGCCAGCAGTTATTTGCCACCTGCTGGCATTATATTTGATGATGACAATAAGTCCTGGGGGGGTTGGGGCCACCCACCCTCTTCAACCCCCAAAACGGTCAAATAAGAGGGGGACGCAGAGAGCGTGCAAATCACGGTGGTAGGCTCCTTGAATGATACCCACAGATATTCCAACAGAATGATAACATTCCATGTGCATATCTCACAAGTAGATTACTATACATACAATGGTTGGGGTAGGAAATCCCCCGAAAGCAAGCTAGAGAATCGAAGGAATTGCCTCAGAATATTGGAGGCGATTCATTCGTGGTTGCCCCCTCGGGAATCAAGAGATTTGGCAATGCAGTAGATAGATGAACCCTGATAAGATTTTGGATGGTCACTATGACCCATATCTAGCCATCAATCAAACGAATCGGATATTTTCGGGCACGTAGCTTCTGTGAGTACGCCTATTAGCTACTTTACTGCTAGTTCTACAGATATTCACTTCCATTTAGCGACGATTCATAGCATCTACTGACAAATCCAAGCCGTATTTTAGAGATTTGAGTTATTTCTAAGATATATTCCGAATGTTACACAAGATTTCTAGCGATAGGCCATTTTGCATATTATTGTTGCTAGGTAGGCCTAATACATCTAGACTTGTTTACTTCGATCTACCCATATTTATTCATATCTAGCAGAATTATTTGTACCTATACTCTGGAACTTTAAAACAATTTAAGAGATAATCTAAAAATTATACAATGTTTCTAGCGATATTCTTCGTTATTTACTATCTATCGAGTTTAGACATTAATCTAGCAGTATTCGTGACACGTGTGGAAAGTTGGCAACCCTGTCGGATCTCGGCGAATCAGATTCAATCAGTTAACTCTTGGTAGTGGTTGTGAGTGGAGGTGTGGGAGTAGCTTCCTGTGTGGTAAGTTGTATTAAAGTTGTTTGGACGTTGAATTCAGAGGACATTCAGTCACTAGCCTCTTATATCTACTGACGATTATTGTTGAAGATTATCTAAGGTACATATTTATATAATAAATTAGAGAGTTTGTTGTGGTCGTTCTCAAGCAAACAATGGACTCGGCGCCTGCAGCATAAGGAAAGGAAATGATAGTATCACATCTTACTGTACAGTCAAAATCAACAGTTACCGGATATCATTAATCATAAACTGTGTGATTTTAAGTATAGGGACACTTTTGCATGTATCGTCTCTCCTAACTCCATATCTGAGTGGCCACGAATGAATCTCTTCCACTGTCATCCGTCAGTAACACCACTTTCACGCTCATTCCTAGGCCTATCAACTTCATCTCACTCAGTCACGGTCTGTCTCTCCCTCTCTGCCTCCACTAGTCCACTCCCATCTCATATAGTTCATAGGTTAGGGTGAAGTTTTTGTTTGTCGAGTTTGAGATTTTACGCTCCATTTCATTGTCAAATACTATGGCCTTTCGTACCACGTAGATGTCGACTTTTTCCTGCGAGCCTGTAATTTATGAAGAACCATCGGTAAGATTAGGAGTAGTGGGCTTACCACTACCAAGTTGGTAGTGGTACGCCCACTACTCTACCAACATACAACATAACTCATCTATAACTCATTCTGGACATGAGAGGCACTTCTGGACATGAGGGGCACTCAATTCCTGGCAGCAGCCTCCACGAACCAAGACCACCCACTAAACTACATGGCAACACACCCACAGACACCAAGAAATATCAAAACAACACCCAGCACACGGTATCACACACAGTTATTGTCCTCTCTCCCTCCCTGCCCACCCCGAACCAACTTCCAGAAGCACATCCATACTCATATCTCTCGCCAATCCATCCACTCACTCACAGACAACACGCAGCTGCATGCACGACCTCCCGAAATCCATCCTTCCGAATCCTCCCTCCCTCGCGAGGACAGAGTCCACCTGGCCAGGCTGAGATGCGGACACCATCCAGCTCTCCTGAGCTATCAGAAGAGACTGGATGACTCCGTTGTCGACGCCTGCCCGGGATGTAACACAGCACCCCATACCATTAAACACATCATAGAAGACTGCATTTCACACAACCACTTACGCCAACAACACAACCTACACTCAATGAGAGCTCTGTGGGAAAGCCCGATCGTGGCCATGGCCTTCCTCAGGGACTCGGGGCTGTTCGGCCAGGCAGCTTAGGGAACAACAACAACTCATCTATAAAACATTAACCTAACCTAACCTAACCTAGTAGGTCTAGGGAGCTTCCCCCCCCCCCATCCTTAAGTTAATTTAGTTAGTTGGATTAGGTTAGGTTGCGTATGTAATGTTAGGATACTGGTTAGGTAATGTAGGTTAGAAGATTGTCATATAATAGCTAGGTTCTAAAAAGTTGAACCGAAGTTTTTACACCGCATAGTTTAGTGTCGGGAAATGATCGAACTGCTAGGTGATCAAATTGTTTGCCAGTTTTAGATGAACATAGTATAGTTGCTGGATAGCCTATTCATGTGCTTTGTGTATTGTGTGGCGGAAGAGGGAAACACTAAAATATGACTTAATACACGGTACGTCAGAACAATAGAACTGTTTAACGGTGTGGAACGAATAGCAGGAGAGAGAGAGAGAGAGAGTATTATAATTATTTAGTTGCATGCTAATCAGTAATTATCCAGTGCCATCTGCTTACTTTTACCGGGAAACGTCGCTCTTGCATCACTACTCAACCAATTACGGTAAGTCGGTAACACTCACACATATTCACACACACTCTCACTCACTTACTCATTCTCACTCTCTCTCTCACCGTCTTGTTTTTATAATTAGGCGTTCCAGAATTTTTGCTACCGACTGTACAGCAGTCACATATCCGGTGGGGGGCGTTACCGAGCTAAGTAAATTGATACGGTGTGACAGTCACGAGTTTTAGCATGTGTGTGTGTGTGTTGTTTTTTTTTTTTGCATTTTTTCTTTGATATACAGTGTTGTTTTATACCAAGGACTGCAGCAAATGAGTATTTACCCATTATCCAACAATCTAAAAACACGGCCACCACTAGTGGGGAGGGCTATGAAGATCAGTGAAATTGCGGGGTAAAAGGGGAAAAATAGGGGTAATATGGGAAGAACTCTGAAAATAAAATATAGAAAAGTAAGAAAACGTTAAAATGTGAAAATCACGAGCCAAGTTTTGGCAAAAGTTGGCTCGGATTTGGGTATTTTTCAGAGTACAAAAAACCCAAAATTGGGAAAAAAACGTTGGCTCGGCTTTTGGCATTTTCAAAGTAAAAAACACCCAGTAATTGAATTTTGAAAGTTGGCTCGAGTTTTCATGTTTTTTGAAACCCATTAAACCCCAAAATTTGAAAACCCGAGCCAACATTTGCCAAAACTTGGCTCGGGTTTAGCGATTTTTTGAAGTAAAAAAACACAGTAACCTAACCTAGAACGTTGGATACAAGAATAACCCTTACCTACCAGCTAGTATGTGTCCCTAGTTTATCCCATACCTACCAGCTGATACCTTGTCATGAACCTAACTAAGAAACCTAACCTAACCTAAAAGTAATACGTGGATAGAAACTAACCTTGACGTTATTTTGATGTGGATGGCTCTGAAAATGTTATAGGGGAGGGAAAATAAAATGTACGCAATTACCAAAGCAGCACTGGATCGCCCAACTGTAAGGTCCCCCGAGTAAGGTAGGAGGGGAAAAAAAATATCTATAAAGCAGAAATCCCGTAAAACAGGACTTGTCATTATGCAAACAAGACTGTGTTTTACCCTATATCTCCCTTATAATACATTTGCGAAGGGAAGGACATATATAGGACTGAAGACTAATATATAACATACCTATAGGCTACACAAACATCGATGGGGCTTGTAACTGTCACACCGTAAAATCTTACCCCGAGCTATATCTAAATATACTTCGTTAGCCCAAACCGATCAGCAAGTGCCAATTCGTCAAATATATAATAAATACATAAGTCTATGAAAATATAATTGCCGTGGTTATATTAGAATCAAGCAGCCTCCAAAATTGCATGTGTGAATTTACCGTCATTCCACTTCCAGATGACTATAATCTGCCTAATAAGTGATGTATCGGCACGAATGCTAGACTACTCGGCCCACGGGACAGCTCGGCCCACGGCGAGACAGCTCGGCCCACGGCGAGACAGCTCGGCCCAGTAAAAACGAGACAGCTCGGCCCCGTGTTAATTACGAGACAACTCGTAATTAACCTAACCTAACCTACACTACACATTATGAATCGAGAGAACTAGCCTATGACATAATTATACAATAAACGAACATTTCGCCCACATTACACACACGCCATAAACCCTCCACTTAGCTCTCCCCATCCTATATCCTGACTGGTCTCATCAAATTGCCCCATAACATGGGGCCGAGCTGTCTCAAATAATGGGCCGAGTTGTCTCGCCGTCGTGGCCGAGCTGTCCGAGCCGAGTTGTCCTATGGGCCGAGTCGTCCAGTCAACATCGGCACCAATTACGGTATCTTTTGATCAATAATTGGTATCAGCAGTATTTACACATTATTTCTTCTTTTTGAGTGAGATATACCAACATGTTCCTACGCTTACCTACCCTATTCAACATCAGACAGACATTAATACAGCACAGAGCGAGCCAAACGTAATGACAGCTGAGACATTACTTATTAGCGCCACTGTGCAATCGGCCTAATAAGTGATGTCTCGGCACCAAGTATATTTTGATCCATAATTGGTTTCTGCAATATCTAAACTTAATTTATTAATTTCGAGGGGATATAGGCTACACACCTATTCCTACACTTACCCACCCTATTCAACATCAGACAGACATTAATAAAGCACAGAGCGAGCCAAACGTAATGGCAGTTGAGACATGACTTATTAGCGCTAAAGTACATCCAACAAAATAAGTGATGTCGCGGCACCAAGTAGGCTATATTTTGATCCAAGATTGGTTTCTCCAATATCTAAACTTAATTTATTCATTTCGAGGGGGATATACAAACCTATTCCTACACTTACCCACCCTATTCGACATCAGACAGACATTAAAGAAGCACAGAGCGAGTCAAACGTAATGACAGCTGAGACATGACTTATTAGTGCTACAGTACATCAACAAAATAAGTGATGTCTCGGTACCAAGTATATTTGTATCCATAATTGGTTTCTGCAATATCTAAACTTAATTTATTTATTTTGAGGGTGATATACAAACCTATTCCTACTCTTACCCACCCTATTCGACATCAAACAGACATTAAAGAAGCACAGAGCGAGCCAAACGTAATGACAGCTGAGACATGACTTATTAGCGCCACCAAAACACATACATTATACTTATTCTCAGACCTGCCAATCAATGTCTTTTCGGCTTCACACGCTCAAAGTCCTTTGGGGGGAGAGTGTCAAACGAAAGCGGAGTCCATTATTGTTATTTAGTCTTTATTTTTGTATATGTAAAAATAATGTAAAACTTGCAAAATAAACAAACACAAACTGGGACGACACAGTATAAAGGCAAATGATTTTTTTCTTCAAAATTGCAATGTGGATAAAAGATAAAATTATGGTTTAAAGTTCAAATTATATCTGGTAGTGATAAAATGGCCAGACCAATGCAATTTTTAAGTTGATTTGCATATACACTTGCTCATATTCATCTAAGTCTTCAAACAAAATTGCTCCGGTTTGACACCCTGTATAATAATAATAAATTAGGACTTTTGATTTAGTAGGCCTACTATACAAATTGAACGCTTAACCCTTTCAACACGGTGTCATAAATTTCTTCTGAATCTGATTACCATTAAACGATTTTCTTTCACTTTTAATCTACCTGTAAGCCTCAAAGGGGTATTATATATCATCTGAATAGCATAAGATTGTCATAAACTACATATAATCGACTAATGTTAGCCAGAATAACAGGTAAAAAGGCGTCATCGAATGGAATGGGTTAAATGCAACAGAATAGATACCCATAATAAGTATTTGATCGTTTATGTCTGCTAATCTGGACACGTAAGGTATTGAAACACTTATTGTATATTTATTACTATCAGGTGTGTTATTATACGCTCATGTGTGCACTCACTACCCCATACGCACATGCACAAACACACACACTAACTCATACTGTATCCAAACACATGTTTGCACACCAAGGAGAGTGTGTGAGTATGATTATGACGGTGTGTGAGAGAGAGAAAGAGAGAGAGAGAGTATGACAGTGTGTGTTTGTATCTGACTATTGACTGTGTATACAGTATATAAATGTATGAATCAGTAGGATGTGGGTTGTCAGGGGGTGATGGGGGGTCACGGGGATGACAGCATATGTGATGATAATCATTCATAAGATGCTATTCATGTTCATACACCGCACTCAGCTGTTTGTGTGTGTGTGTGTGTGAGTGTGTGACTAGGAAAAAAAATGTGTGTGTGTGTGTGTGTATATGAATCAGTAGGATGCGGGTTGTCAGGGGGTGATGGGGGGGGGGGGGGTAGGATATGAGATGATGATAAGCATTCACACACCGCGCTCAGCTGTTTCTGTTGCCTTCAGAGTGCTCACCAGACAACTCCCTCCACCACTACTCTCTAAAGATTGAGGGTTCAGGTAGAACACAAATATTAAGCGTAATAAGGGTTTCATTTTTGTTAAAGTGTACCGGTATACAAAAATTATGCACTTAACAAATGCTTCAATCTTTTATGTATTCAAATTACCACACACAAACGATTTGATAAACTTTGTATGTGTTGTTATAATCGTTACGTAGGCACATATAGTTTTGACAAGTGTAGACCTCCACCAATTGTTTGATTAACCAGCACCGGTACCCCACTCTGTCTGTACAAATAAATAGGTATAATATAGGTAAACATAATAAACATACATACGCACATACAGTAGCCTACATACCGTAAATTTAAAGTGCGGTTCCATTATCACGTCCTAATGACAGTGCTTCAGGCAGCTCAGTTCAGAGTTGCCTCACTTGTCATAAATTCAAGATCATATTTACACCACAGGTCCTCATTAACATCTAGGTAAAAATAGAACATCACATGGCCATTTTTGTTTAGTATATTTCATGAGGTTCATCCTGGTAGACTAGCTATAGTCCATTCATTATAATTAGGCCAGACATCGTGACCCCTAACCCTTTTAACTCAAAATGGGCTAGAGAAAATGGGCTGTAAATTCCACACCTATTCCCTGCCTGACACTTCCCAAATGGTAGAAATATGAGCTCGATTACTCCAGTCGTTTTTGAGTTATAGAGGTTAGTGGTCAGGATTTTTGGCCTACCTATAATGAACAGGGTATAGTATATATTGGGAACATCTGGATTTAACCCTTTGGCTGCGGCCATTTTTGGGCTATTTAGGGCATATTCAGGCACTCCTGAATGATTAATCAAGCATCTGCATTAAATGAAGTGTATTCTTCCGAAAACTAGGCGAGAATAGCTTCAAAATGACACCAGAACGGGCCTCGTACGTGGTCTGGTTCACCCGCAGTGGTGCCAGTGAAACGCGGGAAACCCGCTATTATGTAACACTCGCTCGCTTGGCTACACTGCTGGGAGACACAGAGAGAGACCCGCACGAGACACAGTCAACCTCAGTGAGCCGCTCGGTGCTGTGAGGGTCGGAGGTGGGCCCCTCTCACTCCCGCCCACTGACACTCGATTTTTACGTTTTTTACAGGCTTTTAAAGCCTGGAAATTGCTGTAACTTGCCAGGACGTTCCAGAACGTCACCCGCAGCGAAAGGGTTAAAAGCTGGTGAGACGTGATCTAGGTGGTCACCCCATAGATCTTGACCCATCCAACCAAAGTCAATGGACCTTGCATACAACTACTTCTCGGCATGGTAGTTAATTAAGGAACACCCACATTAATCCTCTATTACAAACCCCAATGTACTCTAATACATTAATGAAAGCATATGATCCTCCCGGGATTTGTACTCGGGACACCACACCCAGAATGTAAGCACCTAAACCATTACACAACCAACACAGTTAAATATATACCAGGCTCTTATTTGTACTGGTAGGTGAACAGAAGTACAGGGTGTTAATACCTTTGTTCATGCCTCTTGCACCGTCGTGATATCGATTCCCTATCCTTCTGGCTGTGAACCAAATACATTATCCAGTACGGTACGTCCCGTGACACCAGAGGCCTACGCTCCAAGTACACATTCACTATATATCAGCCATAATACTGCGCACTGGCCAAACTTGCCAGTGCGTAGTTAAAGTAGGTCATATGGTACAGGATGGACCCTTTCACCCACAATGTCCTGCAGTAGACCAATTTGCTGGTAGTTTGATAATAATAAATTAAAATCGTCTTTTAAAAACACAAAAATCTTAATGTAGTTCGGAAATGATCAGGTTTTTGTTATACTTTCTTTATACCGGTCTATGTTTTGCCGTAGTGAACAGTCAGAATTCGTAGTTCGACGAAAACTTTGATAAGGTACTTAACTGTGAAATCTAGAGAGAGGGTCATTACCCAGGTCAGGTGAAGGTATTGAGGGCTAAGCCTTTACAACGGCACCTCGTAGCTACTTTCTACTTTTCCTATTTTCTGAAGAATGTAGAGGGGAGAAGGGGTGTTGGAGAGAGAGGAAGCTGTTGTAGTGGCTTAACTAAATACTCCTTAGACATGAAACAAACAGTACTATACCCTGTTCTGAATAGGAAGGCCAGATACTACGAACTCTGATCTCTATAACTCAGAAAGGGCTAGAGTAAATGTGCTTTAACTCTCTCTCTCTCTCTCTCTCTCTCACCATATCAAACAGCAATTACGAGCAGCAATGATAGACGACAACCTGAACGCTTTTCCCACCATCTCGACATGTTCACATAATTCTGAACAGTTTCCCTTTCACCACCCGTATAGCCTAAGCTGTCTTCAAGTCGAGCTCTAAACAACAGCAACATATTGTAGTCAACCACAGAGACGAGATGCAATAGTCGGTTCAGAACTGTAACGATAGACAATAGACACTCAACACAACTACATTTGGTATATATACTGTATATATATATATATATATATATATATATATATATATATATATATATATATATATATATATATATATATATATATACCTACTTGTCTATCTGTCTATTTATATACTGTAGGCCTATATGTATATTTATCATCAAGCCTGGATTTTAATAGCAGACATGTACATTTAGGAGGAACAGACCTTTGGCGGGATAATTCTTTTGCCAGTGAAATGTACAAATGTATCTCGAATGGGATTTTTTTTTTTTTTTTTTTTTTGTATAGAGAACGGACAAGTAGACCCCCACACCAGACGTGACGCAACACTCGGTTCAGAACAGTAACACCAACCAATAGTCACCACCACCACCACCACCACCACCACACTACACTTTCACACTTCCTATATTAAGGGGAGATGGGTCGTTTTTCTGGTCCCCCTTCTTCCTCATGTTTAGCCCCATTAGTTTTCAGATTATATGACGTTCGGCAAATTAGTATGGCGATTTTAAAACCTTTCGCCCCATTTTGTTTGTCAATATTAAGATATTTCGTGTAATTTTCCATAGCGAGCCTATATTTTATGAGGAACCGGCCTTCGCCCAGGACATTTTTGTATCGAAAAATGTACAAATTTATCATGAAGGAGGGTGTTGGGGGTGTTTTTATAATCTTGATGGAGGTCTAGGGAGGAAACTAAAAGAACTAATACAAATATTTATACATGACCAAATATACGCCCACCCATCCTTAACCCTTTGAGTACCAGCGACGAGTGCTATACTTTATTGTAGGTACATTTAGACGATATTAGGCACCTCATAGGAGGGATATGTGGTGGTTAAAAGTGTTGGTTTGAGATAGTTTGAAGCCTTACTTAAGTATTGCTAGAGGTCCTTCCTAAGCTGAGTGAAATCGTCTAATAGTTGCCAGAGTGTGATGAAAAGGACGTCCCTGGTACTGTATGGGTTAATGCGGACACTCACCCTTCGTAATACCATGTAGGCTACCCGCAAACTCCCGCTACCACAACACTACAAATTAATCTCAAAGGGGGATCTAATGGATGTTTTTTGTTATGAGTTTGATGGAGGTCTAGGGAGGAAACTAAAACAATAAATGAATATATGAATAAATAGACCCCCCATAACATAACCACTGACCCCTTAATAGTCTGGTGGTCGTATCTGAATAGTCTGATCCCTCCAATAAGCACACCACCACCGCAACACCACCGCAACCACCACCACCATCACAACAGTACACTCGGATCCCATAGTCTCTAACCCACTCATCAACATTCGTGGACTTCACCGATTTCTAATTTATGGAAGTATATCTCTGGAAGCGAATTTATGAATATAATCTGCTGTGCATCAACTACAAAACTATATATAATATTTATTAATATGCAAATGCCGTCCAAATATTAATCTATGCAGTTATCTATCTATCAATATACTCTGGCACATCGCCCATTTTTATTGTTTTATTGTTTTATTTATATTTTTATTTTATTATGTTTCTGTATATATTAAACTAAACATGAGAAAAATAAAATAGAATAAAGGGGGTTCACAAATTCTTACAAGGGGCCTAGATACTGTGACATCCAAGTGTACGTACATCCCAAGTGCGTGCAAGCTTTTCAAGGTCACAACAAACTCCTTCCTTCGCTCTCAGCAGCCCCCCCCCCCCCCTCT
>CM064506.1:5767107-5827373 GCA_032716605.1 Paralithodes platypus | reverse complement strand
AAAACGGTCCATTACATTCGGCTGTTCGCTCCGTTTGTGTTTTCTGTTTCTTTTTCCTTCCTTTATTCACTTATAAATACGAAACAAAATAAAACAAACCGACATGTACTCTTTAAAAAACGGACATGTACTCTTTAAGACACAAATCTTGGGCTATTATGATCCTTGAACCGCAAAACGAACCTCCGAAATGTAAGTATTAGCTTCGATTAATTTCGCGATAGCTGCGAAAACCTAAGACCACGCTTAACGACTTAGAGTGTACCAAAACAGCCGCATACAAAACCGGTCCCTAGCCCAATATCGATCGTACTAACGTAACTGCTCGGCTCTGTGCATCTCGGCCACGGAACAAATCGGCCACATACAGGAGGAATTGATATGACACTTTCACTGGTTTGAACGTATGGCGGAGATATGTGCTCACTGCTCTACATATTTTCCTTGTGTATATGTATCAGAGTTAGAAGTAATATAGTTGGTTGTATTTCAGCTGACGGTAAATTGAATCCTTTACGAGCTGATTTATCCATAACGGAAAAATAGGAAACTACTATGTCTCTACTTCACATCAGTGCCAGGTTTTCATAATTAACAACCAATTTCGCTTCATAATCTTCATAATTGCCGAGTAATTAAGATGGGGACATGGAAATTTACCGTCAGCTGGGAAGAAACAGACTATAGTATCTCCACGACCTTGACGTCCTACCCAGGGAAAATTATTGAGATTTACATAGACTGGCGTAGATATACTGACCACACATATCTTACGATCCTATCGAGTTGGTCAGGAATAATTTCTAGTATATACTGTATATATATTGCAAAAATAACTAGCAAAGATGAGCTATCTAATCTGTGTTATGATCTATAGAATACCTACATCCATCATAGCTCTCTTATCTTACTGCTGACGTAGAGAGAGAGAGATAGCGGTGAATGAGCGAGTGGTGGCGGTAGTGGAGGGAGAGAGAGAGAGCTAGCTAGAGGCGAGGGAGAGTATTGATCACAACACACACAACTCTACGGGATCTAACACATACTTTTCACTAACACACGCTGATAATACATGACCCTCCCTCACGTTAATAGATTTTGAAAGACACCAATGATGACATTAGACGATTTTGGAGGGATAAAGGAGGCAAAAATATATAAAAAACATACAAGAATATTAAATAAAAGGGAAAACATTTTATCACTCGCTACTCTACGGGTTCTCATTCACACTTTTCACTAACAAACCCTGGCTGACGTTAGACGATTTTGGGGATGCTGATTATTACATTGGACAATATTGGAAGGCTAAAGGAAGGCCATCAAGGAGTATTCAAACATATAAAAGAGAGAAACACAAATAATCACAAAAAGTCTACGGGATCGCACGCACACTTTTCACTTACCTGGATCTCATTACACGATCTATATATTTCCAAACCCAATAGAAAAGATAAACACTAAACAGTCCTGTATTTAACCCTGTAAAACATTCAATAAGGTGGCACTATTTCAATTTTATATTAGCTAACTTAGTGGTTGGTCTAGGCTTCAATAGAACCTCCAGGATCTAAAGATGTGAAAAGTATCTCGATAAACTCCGTCTCTCACAGATAGTTCTCTAAAGATCTCTAATATACTGTATACAAATGAACATGTAAAACTAACCAAAACAGAAACCGCACAATGTATAGAAAAAAACGAATTTTTCAAAATCACTATGTAGAAATAACGCAATGATTATTTAGAGAACAAAAAAAAAATAAGAAAAATAGTAAACACAAAAATCAAAATAATATCTATGTGGACAAAAATGCTTAAAAATACATGGTAAATGGCAATAAAATACACGCTAGGATCCATTTGGAAAACATGTCACCATACTGCCATTATTATATTTTGGGTCAGGAAATGCTAGCGACGGGAAATTTATGACACTTCCGATGCGCATACCGAAATCTTGTAGCGAACACGAAATAAAGATTTACATAGATACACTGGCCACACAGACCTTACGATCCAAACGAGGTGGTCAGGACTTAATTCTAGTAAGTAAGGACTTAATTCTAGTAGGGTCATGACTTAATTCTAGTACAGAGAGAGAGAGAGAGAGAGAGAGAGAGAGAGAGAGAGAGAGAGAGAGAGAGAGAGAGAGAGAGAGAGAGAAAGAGAGAGAGAGAGAGAGAGAGAGAGAGAGAGAGAGAGAGAGAGAGAGAGAGAGGGAGAGAGGGAGAAAGAGAACAGAAGGGCACATGGCAAAAACAATGAATATGACGAGAGTATTTAAAGTGGCTATACTAATCTACCCATTTAAAAGGTATATTGGTAGTATTAAACCCATCTTTAACTAATCATCATCAAAATACCCAATGATATTATATTTCGTCATCATATCCTTTTTATTCTCTTGATTTTGTACAATATAGGAATCCGTGCTAAAGGCAATGTCTCACGAGCGCTTTTTCCGTCAATTTTCGATGAACAAGTTTTGTTTCGAACTACTTTTGGGTATTTTCGCATTGATATTGACAACTAGTTTGAATGTATATGATTTTTAAGAGACTGAAATACTATATAACTTTAATTCGGAAGATGCCAGACCATAATTGCCTGAAAAAACTGGCCGGAAAAAAACGCTCGTGTGACACCGGTTTAAGGAGACCAGAGGCGAAAGACAATGTTTACCTAATTACCAATGGAAAAGTCGGGTAGGGAAGATTTGTGATAATCTAACTTTATGTCCTTCTGCCCCTCCGTCAGGCTGAGAGAGAGAGAGAGAGAGAGAGAGAGAGAGAGTTGTGATAATCTAACTTCATGTCCTGCCCCTCCGTCAGGCTTGAAATGGAGAGAGGGAGAGGAAGGGAGAGAGAGAGAGAGAGAGATTTACATAGATACACTGACCACACAGACCTTACGATCCCAGCGAGGTGGTGAGGACTTAGTTATAATAGATTTGATTTTGATTTTGCCCCGAGGGGCGAGTTTATTGAGCAGCGCCCCCCATCCTGTGAGGGGACAACCACTAGTAAGGCGATACATACTGCTCAAAGAGCCATTATTCCACTGAAACAACAGCATCGTCGTCTGGTTACATTAATATTTGTGTTTATAAGTCAGGTTGGCATTATTCAGCTGTGTTATTATAGTTTCCTCAGTTATAATAGAGATAGGTAACCCGAGAGTAAGGAAACGTGGAGGGAAAGGATAGAAAAGCAAAGAAGAGAGATAGAGAGAATCATCCATATTTTATACCTTGCCAAAAATGGTTTCAGGGATTGGAAAGGGATGTAACTACGGAAATCTAATAACAGTGCCTTCTTCAGCGCCTCCTTCAGATATCCCTTCAGTGCCAGTGGGAGGAGTAGGATAGGCGTGTGTGAATGGGGATGACGGCCGTACGAGTGGATTAACTATATTTACCTAACCCAAAATTGGATTTCGGGATTTGTAAAGGGGTGGATATATGAGAATTTGGCTACATCTCCTTCTTCTGCTGCCCCTCCTTCAGGCTTACCTTCAGGTGCGAGTGTTTGGTGCTGTGCGAGTGGGTGAAACAGGCGTGCGAGTGGGGAGCTGAGAGGGACGAGTGTGTGCGTGCTCTCACGACCGTGGTAGCTCTGTGACTGGTTTGAGGGGAGAGAGGGATAGTGTTAGCACATCAGAATCTCAATAAGCTAGATTCGTTATTATGTCGCTAAACAATACATAATGCAGAATATAGTTACTAAATGACATAATCTTAAAGCGAATGGCAGAAAACTGGCACAAATAACTAACACTTATATATAATACACGTTACCAGGTGTTATTATATGCATCTAGATGGAATTATACACCGCTAGATCTAGCAGTAAAGGAGGTAAATTGGTAACACTGATTGGAGGGAGAGATGGAGGGGACTTGGCTCCACGCTGGACTTGGTGTTTCCCCTCACTCCCTCCCTCCCTTCTCTCTCTCTCATATGCCCTCCTCCTTCCTCCCACACAAGCTAATCCTTCCATCCCTCCTTGATCTCGCTCTCTCTCGTATCTAGCCTCCATCCTCTTCTGACTCGGCTAATATGTTCACCCCTACCCTCCCTCTCTTCATTGCTCTCTCTCTCTCTCTCTCTCTCTCTCATTTTTACCCCTTTCACTACTTCCCTACCCTTCCTTCCTCCTCTTTTCCACACTCTTCCTTCCTTCCTTTCTTCATCAGCCTCCCTCCCTCCATTCCAAACCTTTCCTTCCTCCTCCCTTCCTTCTTGCTCACCCTTCCACCTCTCCCCTTTCGTTTCCACAGCCCTCCTTCCTTCCTGCCTTCCGCATTCCACAATCTTCCTTCGTTCTCCCTTCCTCATCTACAATCACATCCACTCTCCCATCCACACGCTGTCATCCTTCCCATCCACGTCCGTTTTTTTCTTCCACCTTCCCCATCAGAGAGAGAGAGAGTGAGAGTGAGAGTGAGTGGGTGAGATAAGTATATAGGAGTAGGCCTACACTTATGAAGGGACTTGATTCATTTAAGAGGAGAGCCACTTGCTGGGAGACGTAATGGTGGGTAAAGGGTGCTACAGGTACAAAAGTGGTGTGTGTGTAAGAGAGAGAGAGAAAGAGAGTAAACAAGAGAGGCAGAGAGTGGAAGTAAGCACACCCAGCATTGGACTTAAATTGTTACCTTTACGAGCGGCTGTAGCGGTGTAATTGGAGAATCTAGTGGACTGAGAGAGAGAGAGAGAGTGAGAGTGAGTAAGTGAAAGTGAGTGTGAGAGTTACATATAGTTATATAGGTACACAGAATGCACAGACTTTGTGGCCCCTACTAGGCAGTCCGAACTTAATTCTAACATAGAATTTGCTAAGTAGAAGATAAAGACAGCTAAGCAGAAGCACCCCCCCCCCCCCCCCCGCCTTTTTTTTCTAGGTCGGCGTGAAATTCAATTGGGTAAGAAAAGAAAAAAGACCCAAGCAGAATGAACAAATGTTTACTGGGAAAAACACAGTAAAGAACGAAGTTCAGATATAGTCCAATTTATTTATTTCACTCCCATCACCAAACACCTCCCAATGAAAGTAATGAAAACATGTGATCCTACCGGGATTCGAACCTGGGTAACTACATACATATCTTAAACACTCTAACCATTACACCATCAAGACAGTTAAAGGTTAAGCACGATTTCATATCCATTTATCGAATACTGGATATTAATCTAATCATGTACTCAAGCCCAACTGCACACTGAATAGCCTAATGTTATTGTATACTACGGATACATAACCTAGCTTAACCTAATACTATATTCTATATTCCTCCAACTTCTTCGAAATGGATGTCTAGCCTCCTTTCGAATGCGTCAATTGTATTACATTGTAGGCCTACCACTTTCTCTGGCACTCGTTCAACTCGTTGACCACACCGTAGGTGAAGAAATGTTTTGTGTGTGTGTGTAACTTAGTATGAACCGGCCATCGGACAGGAAATTTTTCTACCGAAAAATGTACAAATTTACCTCGAAGGGGGGTCTTTGGGATTATTTTTAAGCTTGATAGAGGTCTAGGAAGCAAACTAGAAGAAAATGTAAAATAATAAGAACATGAAAATATAAAATAGAATAACCTCCCCTTAACCCATTCAGTATCAGGGGCATCCTTTTCATAATATTCTGGGCACTATTGGACGATTTTATTAAGCTTAGAAAGGACCTCTAACGATAATCCGGTTCCAAACTATCTTGACCAACCCTTTTAACTACCACAGATCCTTTCTAAGCTGCGTAATGTCATATTAAAAGGGCCTCCAGCAATTAACAGGGTTCAAACTATCTCACTTAACCCTTTTTACACCACACATCCTTCCTAAGCTGCGTATTATCGTCTAGATATAGCAGCATAATACTATCTAACACACATCGCCGGTACTCAAAGGGTTAAAAGTCACCCCCCCCCCCCCCCCCCTGAAAGCCGAGACCATTCGCCCGGACTAACGAAGCGAGCGTGGATAAATGTCTGACGGGAAAACTATCGCAGGACATCAAAGTGCCTCGTAATTACCTTCGGGGGCGGGAGCGGGGCGTTTGGCTGCGTCTGCGTGATTTTGTATTATATTTTATTTTGTTATGCGTATGTGTGCGCGCGCTCGAGTATTAATATGTGTATTCGAGCACGAGAAAAGTTAAATTATCCAAGGTAATTTTGTTTTCATCCACGAGGAAAGTGAGATTATCCAAGTTTATTTTTCGTTTACACCCACGAGTAAAGTGAAATTATCCAAGGTTTTGTTTTCACCCACAAGGAAAGTGAAATAAGGTTTTATTTTTATTTTTTAATCCATTTTTTTTAACACCCACGAGGAAAGTGAAATTCTCCCTTTTTTTTTTTTTTTTTTAAAGGGTCAACGTAGCGTGAAATGGTGGGGATCTCTTTCCTTCATTGTTATTACTATTGCCCCTTATGTTGCTTTCTCCCTCTCCCTTACTGGGGACTTTCAACGCTTTTATAACTTGGTACTATTATTATATACAGTATATTATTATTACTAGTATGATGATTATTGATATTATTGGTACTAATATAGTTGTTGTTGTTGCTGCTCCCCAGGGTGCCTGGTCGAACAGCCCCAAGGCCCCGAGCAAGGCCAAGGCCATAACTGAGCGCCCCCACAGAACCCTCCCTGCCTACCACAATAAAGCCTGGGTGACCGAAGCCACTCCATGGCGGGAAGCCGAGAAGGGTGTAGAAACGGCAGGGAAACCATACACCCAGGGCCCTGTGCCCCTCAGCAATTATGAAGAGAAAGTTGAGGGGCAAAGGAAAAATGTGACGCTTAGACTTCCAATCTGCCAACCTCTAGGTTGGCAGTTAGGAGGGCAATCCACGGAAGAGATACCGTCACTTGAGATCTAGAAAATATATAAGTAAAAGGAACAGTCAGAGTAAGCTATGGGTATGGCAGAGATCGCTCAGCTCTCACTCTGATAGACCAACCCATTACCACGGTACTATATATTGTAATTATTAATATTATTATTATTATTATTATTATTATTAGTTGTTGTTGTAGTAGTAGTAGTAGTAGTAGTAGTAGTAGTAGTAGTAGTAGTATACCGATATTGCTACTATTTGTTTAGTTTGAATATGCTGACTAACTATTGAAATATTGATACAAGGGGAGACTGAAGCTTTGACCCCCAAGTCAGCCTGGATAAGAGATAGTGTTTTTCTGCAAGTATACCATCGTATTACCAATGAAAATACTAAGACCCGCTGAAAAAAATCAGCTCTCTATGTGTGCGCACGCGCGAGCGCAGAATTTCATTGAAATATTTGTAAAATCATCTTCTCACTCAAAATTGTTCAAATTTCCCGCAATTTTTGCATGGCGTATTCTACCTGCATCCCCTACAAGAAAATGAACTAGTTTTACCATATTGCATAATAGAAGGGGCTGAAAAAACTATATAATATAAATATATATATATATATATATATATATATATGTTTTTTTTAGCCAACATTTCAACCTAAACAATGTTGAATCTTGAAAAATATGTGAGATAATGCCCTTATCTCTGCATTTTCCAGTTGCTATATAGTCCTATATGTAGTGTGTAGAAGGGGAATGAATTTGAGCAATAAACACAAAAGTAGATGATCTCGTAAGTGCCAAAATAGGATCTCTCATCTCTGGCAAGCTAAATTCAAAGATTTTCATCAGTCAACACTATTTTTGGGGCAGATAACATAGTTAATCCTCCTTAGCTTCCGTTTTCTACCATAGCGCGCACATAGAAGATCGAGATTGATGACCAACTAAACAAAATTTTCATCAGGGGAAAACTTACAATTATTTTAGACAATTTTTTACCAAAATCCATGATTTTGGGGGCCCCCCAAGGGGGCCCTAGGGATGTCATACGAGTGTTTATGCCCTCATATGATCATTTCTATTGCTTACAGCAGCCCTTTAGACTACAGACACAAAAAAAAATTTTAGGTGGCTGAAAGATTTTTTTTTTAGTTTTTCAGGGGTCGAGGTCGAACCCCCGGCCCGGGGGGTTATGGATGCGATATGTTTTTTTGTTCCTTCCTATGCTATTCTCCTATGTTGAAAGAAGCATTATAGAACAAGAACACAAAAATTAGAAATTTTGATATCTGGGCTCAGGTTCAGCCTACCCTACTTCTTAAAATCGTTGTTAATGATTAGTCATCTTTTATGTTTTGTGTGTATTCGCATCACTGACTAATATATTTATCATTGTTCCTTTTGTTCCTCTGTTCGTAATACTATAATACATATATATATTCTCACCAGATTTTGTCCACCCCATTTAATTCTGTTAGTGTGAAAGTGTGAAAAGGAACAACTTGAGATGGTTCGGCCATATGGAACGTATGGAAAGCGAGAGAATGACTAAGAGGGTGTACGAGAGCGAGGTGGAGGGACAGAGGGGGAGAGGTAGACCGAATATGAGGTGGAAGGATGGAGTGAGGAACTACATGAACGAAGGCGGTGCTGGTTGGGGGGAGGGGCGTCGACTGACTGGGGACAGAGGTGCATGGGGGCGGTTCGTTCGTGGCCACCCCTTCGGGGATCACGGCGTCAGGCAATAGATAGATAGATAGATTTAATTCTGTGTGGACGTTATTTTTTTTTTTCTATATTCTTTTTGTTTTTGTATTTTATCAAGGGGAGAATCATTCTATTGTTTTTACGCTTATGTACATTTAGTTTCGTGCCTAGTCCTCCATTAAGCTTAACATATACCACCAAGACACCCCTGGGGCACCCACCCCTTTTGAGATAAATTTGTGCAATATTCGTTAGAATAATCCTCCTAAATTACAGGTTTGCCATCACTCGCCAAGAAGAAATCGACCATCGCTCGCCAGGAAAAAATATACAACTAAATGGAATAAAAAGGTCTTAAAAATGACAATGATATGGGGGCAAAAGGTCTTAAAAGAGCCAAAATAATGGGCCTAAACATGAGAGAGAAGGGGGTAAAAAACAAAACACTTAAACGGATAATCTAGTTTCTTGCGCATTTTTTATGTAACGATAACTACTGTATACACACCATGACCCAAAAAGAGCAACAGATCTCCTTCAACCCTATCTCAACACACTACATGGCTGGTGCACTACAAACAGACTTAATCTAGCCCCAGCCAAATCCACCGCAACCCTGCTCACAAGCTGGACAGAACACGAATACATCCCTCAACTCGCCATAAACAACACACCCCTAACACATACACACACACCCAAAATCCTAGGAGTAACATATGATACTCATATGACATTCAAACAGCACACCACAAACATTAAAAAGAAACTGACACCCAGACTTAACACCCTCAGGTCACTTGCTCACACAAAATTTGGACACAACAAAGAAACTACCACCACAGTATATAAACAATACATAAGATCAGTGATGGAATACGCAAGCCCAGCCTGGGCTTCTAACCTAGCTGAAACAAATCATAAGACCTTACAGACTATTCAAAACAAAGCCCTGAAGATCATTACAGGCTGCACAGCTACTGCACCCACAGATCACCTACATCAAGAAACCAAAATTCTCAAAGTCAAAGACCATCTGGACATGAGAGGCACTCAATTCCTGGCAGCAGCCTCCACGAACCAAGACCACCCACTAAACTACATGGCAACACACCCACAGACACCAAGAAATATCAAAACAACACCCAGCACACGGTATCACACAATTATTGTCCTCTCCTCTCCCTCCCTGCCCACCCCGAACCAACTTCCAGAAGCACATCCATACTCATATCTCTCACCGATCCATCCACTCACTCACAGACAACACGCAGCTGGATGCACGACCTCCCGAAATCCATCCTTCCGAATCCTCCCTTCCTCGCGAGGACAGAGTCCACCTGGCCAGGCTGAGATGCGGACACCATCCAGCTCTCCTGAGCTATCAGAAGAGACTGGATGACTCCGTTGTCGACGCCTGCCTGGGATGTAACACAGCACCCCATACCATTAAACACATCATAGAAGACTGCATTTCACACAACCACTTACGCCAACAACACAATCTACACTCAATGAGAGCTCTGTGGGAAAGCCCGATCGTGGCCATGGCCTTCCTCAGGGACTCGGGGCTGTTCGGCCAGGCAGCTTAGGGAACAACAACAACAACTGTATAGAGACTTGGCTGCCTGTGATATAAGTCTAGACTCTAGAATTTCATATGTCGCACAGCAAAGAAAATAAATACTTTCATTGTTTTGGTATGGTTATTTGTTTATTCTCATTGGCGGTTATATTATTTTCGAATTGGTTCCTACAAAACAAATTCTGGTCTGGTATCACTAAAAATATTGTCAAAATATATATATATATATATATATATATTGGGGGAGGCATTAGCACAGTGGATGGATGTCGTGGACTGCACACCAAAAGGACCTCAGATCAAGTCCACGCCAAACGTCGGGTTTTTTTCCAAGAGGATCTGATCGTTCCTGCCGTTCTACAAATATCCTGGCTACACTGACACGTCAAGAAAACACCCCCTATACCGTCACCAATTCATAGCATAGAAGACCATACTTAAAATGCTGCAGCAAACCACATAAAAATAATCCACATATCCAGGTTTAGTTGTTCAATACTGTATATGGTTTTGTAGTGGGGATACCTGGCAAGTGTAAAATGTGACTTCAAATGTCACAAAATAGTGTTGGGGCAACCTATGGACAGGTTTACCCTACAGCGGTGTGTGTGAGTGTCTCTCCCTCACTATACAGTATGCCAATCAAGGTAAAAACAAATAATAATAATAATATAAATGATAGGCAGGAAGATGTGTGGACGTCAAAGATTAACCTTGAGATGATTAAACTTCAAATTGAATGCTTATACAGTACAGTACAGTACTGTAAAATGTGAAACTTTTTTCAGTCATTTCCTGCATTTTTTTAGTAAACCAAAAATACAAAACATAGTCATATATTATAGGGAAATTGAACACTAGAAGGATTAACTGTGATAACGCCTAAACAAATGTTAGTCACTACACGACGAGGAAAATGTTAAAAGCAAATTACAGATCTTGGAAATGTTAGTAGGCTATATTCTGTGCATGAATAGCTACCACGTCCTATGCTCGGTGTCAGCAACTCGGAGAAAATTACAGCCCACTAATATGACAATAGTTGCAGCCGATTGACTTGTGCGACCAGGATTATTAACTCTTCAAGTACCAGCGACGGGTTTTATATTTGATTTTAGCTATATTTAGATGATATCATGTAGCTTAGGAAGGATCTGTGGTAGTTAAAAGGGTTGGTTGAGATAGTTTGAAGCCTATTTATTGCTAGAGGTCATTCCGAAGTTGAATACAATTGTATAATACTTGCCAAAATATGAAAATAAAGGACATCCCTGGTACTGCACGGATTATGACCTTTGATAAGAATATAATTATGTTTACTGTACTTTGAGACGAGACATTGGACACAGAAGCAAGAGCCAATCAGTGGGAACTATTGACATATAGGTACTGTAGGCAGTAATTATTCCAGGAGTTGCTGAAACTGAGTAAAACTATAGTCTGTTTCTTTTCAACCAACGGTAAATTGTAAAGTTACCAACAAGATTTCTCAGTTATTTTGAAGATTTTGTTGTGAAATATGGGGCTAAATATATAAACCTGGTGTTAATATAATGCAGAGACAGAACAGTTTCCCACTTCTTCATTTAGTATAGAAAAATTAGCTGATAAGGGATTCAATTAGTCGTCAGCTGAATAGAAACAGAGTATAGTCACATCAGAAATAAACTAAGTACAGTATTATTATTATTAATAAGTTCTATGTTAGTAATAGTCAATGTGTGTGATAAAATATATATTACAAACATCTGACACATGCTACTGGAAGATGGAATACAAAATACAAATACATCACAAAACCACTGTACAATATTAATGTGTTTCACTAATATATATACAGGTATATTTTCCTTGTCGACTCCTTTACCTACAAATATATCATTCTAAATACAGTTCTACAAGAAATATGGGGCCTTATTCTTAACAAATTAACTATGGGAAATCTTTCTTAACTACAATAAAATCCTCTAACATTGCCCGAAAGCCAAGATATCTAGACATTATAGGTGCCTTCATACCAGCCGCATGTCCGACAGCTATTGTCCGATTTGTTTGATTAATGGCTAAATATGGGCCATTGCGGACAATCTAAAACAAATTCCCACGGCCCATCAATGTCAAGTTAGACTATTTTATGCAGCTAAAGAAGGTCCTGTGTTCTTCAGAGGGTTTACTGAGATAATATTTACCCCTTTGAGCCATGAAGGTACATGATCAGCCAAAGAAAATTGTCTAATGTTAGCCAGAACACGATGAAATATATGTTGTGATAATGGGGTTTAATATTTTGACCTATGACCAGGCTGGGCACGAACCGGGGCCAATAGCGTAGCAGATTAACGCCAAACGCAATGGAACACAATGAAATGAGAATGATGAGATGTATGTGTGGTGCCAAACTGCAAGATTGAATATCAAATCAAGAGCTAAGGAGAAGGTTAGGTATCAAGAGTATCAGTGATGTGATGTGTACTAGCACGCTTGGATGGTTTGGACATGTGGAGAGGATGGATGAAAAAAGTTGAGAGAAAAGATGAAAGTCCATGAATGTGGAGGGAGTTGCACCAAGGGACGGACCAAGAAAGATATGGGATCGGACTTTCCAGTCTGATCTTAAATCAAAGAACCTGACAAGGGAGGTAGCTCTAACAGGGTTGCCTGGAACGCCGACATTAGGACGTGAGACCATAACTGCATTCTGTGTGAAGCACTCGGTCTTTAAATTTGTGTATGTATTTATATAAACAGACCCAAACGAGTACAGTACTGTACCATCAAGGATTATAGCAAATATTCAGCATGACGTGAAATTTAATCAATGCAATTAATTTGCTTTTGCAATCTCTAAACTTTTACTATATTTCTTGAAAACTGGCATACTGTATGTCAAAATATGATGAAAATATCTATGTTGATACTCTTATATACTCACTCCTATTCATTTTTATTTACCGGTATATCATTCTTCAACTCTATTTCAATTACATGTACTGTACTGTATATACCTGTACTGTACTTGTAACAATCCACAACTAGATAATTTGGTTACAGAAATACAGTAGGCTTACTGTACTTACTACTTAATATATATTTAAGGCTTATATCTCCACTCCAATACATTAATTGGATATAATGATTATTTCTTAGGGAATATTAGTGAAGGCACAATACTTAAGTGAAGCTAATGATACATACGATTGTGTTAGCATAGATAAAGATGAAAGACGCAAAATAAATAGTGCACAAGAAAGAATAGGTAGCTAACAAAAATAAAGTCGATAAGAAAAAATAAAAAAGATGATAACTAAAAGGAGAAA
This sequence comes from Paralithodes platypus, assembly GCA_032716605.1. Classification (NCBI taxonomy): domain Eukaryota; kingdom Metazoa; phylum Arthropoda; class Malacostraca; order Decapoda; family Lithodidae; genus Paralithodes; species Paralithodes platypus. Next base: position 5,813,918 of record CM064506.1, on the reverse strand, counting down.
TTCTTAAAAGGAGTAGATAAAATAGAAAAGTAAAAGAAAACATGAATTCAAGAAAAAACAGAAAGAAATTAGGGGAAACCATAATAAACAAGTGGAGTTGTTATTGTTTTAATAGCCCAAAGATGCCCTTTAAGGGAATCCAGCGGCATCCAGGTATACTCCGCCACTTCCCCCGGGTGGATCCAGAGATCGCGGAATGAGGTGATTTTGAAGTTTGTCTGTGTGGGGTAAATGTTGGGCAGTGGAAAACTAACCCTTTGAGTACCAGCGACATCTCGTTTACTTTATTCTAGCTATATTTAGACGATTTTGTGCAGCTTAAGAAGGATATGTGGTAGTTAAAAGGGTTGTCTGAGAAAGTTTGAAGCCTTATTATTGCTAGAGGTCCATCCTAAGCTGAATAAAATTGTCTAATCATCACCAGAATATAATTAAAAGGATGTCACTGGTACTGGACGGGTTAACACCTTCAGTACCGGTGATATCCTTTTCATTATACGGTATTCTGACAACTATAAGATGATTTTATTCAGCTTAGGATGGACATCAACCAATTAAAAGACTACAGACTATCTCAATTAATCCTTTTAGTTACTACATATTCTCCCTAAGCTTCATAAAACTGTCTAAATGTAGCTGAAATCACATAAAAAAAGACTTCACCGGTACTGAAAGGGTTAAGTGTTCTGTGTTGTCAGTGGGATGTTGACAGCGGGGAGAATAATTAAGGGTCTTGAGGTGGATCTATTCCATGTTTGTAATCTTGTAATGATGGGTGATGGCGGGTCCTGAGTCGTGCAAGTGTGTCTCGGGGTTTCTCCGGGGAGCAAGTGGAGTAACAAGGAGATTTCATGAAACTAAAAGGAAGGGTTGTAAATAAAATCATATAGAGTTAGTAATAAGTATCTTTGTTTATATAATACACAAACATAAAGTACAGTACAGTAAACAAAATAGAGAGATATGGAACTCATAGTGTACAAAAAAATAATGAAAGATAAAGTGGACAAAATATAACTAAAACCAGTTTTTTAGAGACCGGTAATACAAATAAGAAAGTATATAAACAATACTGAATGATGAAAAAAACAAAATAAAACTCATAAAATAGATAAACAATAATGATAGAGAAATGAAAAATGAAGTTCAAATAGATTTTTAGATAATACAAAAAATAAAGTAAAGAAAATAATAGCCTAATAGAAGATGAGAAAACACAAACTTGTGAATTACTGCTATACAAAAATATTGAAAGAGAAACTGGAAGAAAAATAAAACTTTAATGGCTACTGTGAAATTATTAATAACTACATTACTGTACTGGCGACGTCTTTTCAACTCTATTCTAGCTATATTTAGACAATTTTGTGCAGTTTAAGAAGGATCTGTGGTATTAAAAGGGGTTAAGCGAGATAGCTCATAGCCTGTTAATAGCTGGCAGCCCTTTTAAAACTGAATAAAATTGTCTAATTAATAGCCAAAATAAATTAATGGATATCACCGACACTGAATGGGTAAACAACTATTTTACGGTACAATTCTAAATACAGAGAGCACAGAAGGTTAACCCCATTAATACAGTAGAGTTATTTTCATATTATTCAGGCTAACACTAGGTGAATTTAATAAGCTTAGGAATAACCTCTAAAAACTCACAAGGTAAAAATTAATACTGTTTACAGTAATTATTACCGACTCATAAATCCGTCTCAAACTGTATAAAATCATCTAATTATTAGATGATTTTATACAGTTTGAGACGGATTTATGAGTCCGTAATAGAATAGAATGTAAAATAGCTATGGTGCCATTCTTCTTGTATTCTAGCTAACATAAAATATTTTATTCAACTTAGGAAGGACTTATATGAATGAAAGGGATATGAACTATGCTTAGATGCCTAAATGCTCTTCCAAAACTGCTTAAAAATATTTTAACCAGAATAAAACAGAAGACTACAGTACTTCAATCCACACTTGGACACCTATAGGATCTTCCAAAACTTCATAATTATAAATTATCCAATAACAGCCAGAACAAAGCAGAAAATAGCGTCCATGTACTGAAAGGGTTAATATCACACTACAAGTAACAAATAAACATGGATAGTCCTACCAGTCAACTGATTCCTTCACACATTAATGGTGGCGGCTTAACAGTCTGCAGTCTTCATACATATACCAGTACATCACAGGAATAATTGTCGTCAGTGCTATTATCCTTCGTCGGGTTTCTTCACACATTATTGGTGGCGGCTTAACGGTCTGCAGTCTTCATACATATACCGGTACAGCACAGGAATACTAGTTGTCAGTGCTATTATCCTCCGTCGGCTTTCTTTACACATTAATGGTGACTGCTAAATGGTCTGCAGTCTTCATACATAAAATACCAGTACATCACAGGAATAATTGTCGTCAGTGCTATTATCCTTCGTCGGGTTTCTTCATACATTAATGGTGGCGGCTTATAGTTCTGCAGTCTTCATACACATACCGGTACAGCACAGAAATATTAGTCGTCAGTGCTATTATCCTCCGTCGGGTTTCTTCACACATTAATGGTGGCGGCTTATAGTTCTGCAGTCTTCATACATATACCGGTACAGCACAGGAATATTAGTCGTCAGTGCTATTATCCTCCGTCGGGTTTCTTCACACATTAATGGTGGTGGCTTGTAGGGTCTGCAGTCTTCATACATATACCGGTACAGCGGGTATTCAATATACAAATATAAATCCTTTTGATTTTCATACACTATTTTTCACATGCATACTTTTATCTATTGTCATTCTCCTTCCTTCTTTAATATGTATTTTTCTCACCACACACCCATTTTTGAACATTATTTACGCTTGAGACTTGATTTGCAGGGGTCACCAGTAGTCAATATACATCTACCGGTACAGGTCTCCCTCACTATCCGATGCCCCAATTTACGATATTATTATAGGTTTACCCCATTAAATTTAGGGTTTGCTATAAGATTTTTCTATTTATGAACGGATTTTCAAGAACGTATCCCAATCGTAAATCGAGGGAGACCTGTATCTATCTTGCTTATATACTTATCACAGGTGGGTTGTCTTATAGGCTTGCTCGGACTCATTGCCGTTGTGTTGTACGGACGGGGGAACAGACGGAGCATTGTAGCCGTTGGAGGGAGGTAGCGTGGACGTAGAGCGGTAAGTGGGGTGACTGGGGTAATACGGAGGGGGATGCGACGGGAGGGGTAGAGTGTCTGCGTCATGGGGGGCGCCTTGGATGGTGCACTGGGTAGTGTGGGAGGCGTTTTGTCAATTCCCGCTGCTGCCGCCCAAATCCATGTAGCGCTTCTTGATCACCAGACCCATGAGCTTGCCGATGGCGGACCCGATCCCCATGGAGAGGATGAGGTATACGTTCATGGTCATGGCGATGAGCATGAGGAGGGTGGACACCAGGTAGATCAGCAGCTGTATCACTCCAGCACATGCCAGGCACATATGTCTGTAAGGACACAATAATATTTATAATGTAAAACTTGCAAAATAAACAAACCAAAATGTATACGAACACAGTAAATAGACAAAATAACTAATCAAAATCGCTATGTGGAAACAACGCTTAAGTAAAATAATTATTTATAAATAAAAGAACACAATCCACCACATTTAACTATTTTTTATTAATTTCACCACACCACCATACACCTCCAATGAAATTAATGAAAGCATATAATTTATGTGATCCACCGGGATTCGAACCTGGGTTATCACACACAGATTTTTAGACACCTTAACCATTACACCACCAAGACGGTTATACAGTATACTCTTGTGGTAATAGTCATGCCAGCACTGACGACCCAGACATGTCTGCAAAGGTATACAAATTTTAACATTTTGTGGTAAAGAATCTGATCTATGTGAAAATATATCATATGAAAACGTTCTGAAAAGTGTGTATGTTAGATAGGCCTATATCTCCAAATGACAAAAATGCCATTAAGGATTATAAGAAGTAGGCTAATTCAGTTTTAAATCCTAATTCTCATTCATCAAATATTGTACTGTACAGTTGTTGTTGTCGTGTCCCTAATTAAGCTGCCGGGCTGAACAGCCCTGAGTCCCTAAGGAAGGAAATGGCCACGGTCGGGCTCCCCCCGGAAGATGGTTCACTTTTTGGGCGATTTTTGCATATACTGTACACTGTATTCATTATTTTTCTAGTTTCCTCCCTAGACCTCCATCAACTTTAAAAAAAACATCCATTAGATGCCCCTTCTAGATTAATTTGTAAATTTTTCGGTAGAAAAATGTCGCCGGCTTTTCCAACATTACAGGCTCACTATCGTTCGCCAGGGAAAACATCGACACCTAAACAGCACGAAAGGTCTAAATATTGACGAAGAAAATGGGCGAAATATCTTAAAATCGACTAACTAATGGGGCAAACATCTTAACATCGTAAAACTAATGGGGCTAAACATGAGGGAGAAAGTGGTCCAGAAAACTGGCCCATCACCCCTTAATTAAGATTTAGCAAAATAATATTATGAAATAAACTCTCCACCCCCCACAAAACTAAGAGTTCAGCATGTAAGATAAAACTTGTAAAGCTATGGAGCCGGACAGATTGGTACACTTCACTTCGTTTTGAACTCGTTTCCAGCAAATACTGGCATATATCTTAAGGGGAGATGGGCCGCTTTTTTGGTCTATTAATTCATTTATTCCTTTATTTAATAGTTTCCTAGCAAGACCTCCATCAAGCTTAGAAAAACACCCACTATAGACCCCCCTTCAAGATATATTTGTACATTTTTCGGTAGAAAAATGTCCCGGCCGAAGGCCACTTCCTCTTAAATTATCAGGCTCGCTATCGCTCGCCAGGAAAAAATCGACACTTAAATGGCACGAAAGGTCTTAACATTGACAACGAAATTGGGCGAAAGGTGCTAAAATCGCCAAACTAATGGGCCAAACGTCTTATAATCTCAAAACTAATGGGCCTAAAGATGAGGGAGAAGAGGTTCCAGAAAACCGACCCATCCCCCCTTAAGGCAACCGTACATAAAATGTCTTCAGTTATTACCAACACTGACTAAATAATATAACAAAAGTTGTCCCATGATGATAAGAGAGTTTATACGAAAGTGGCGAACCTGAGCGTATTGGAGTATGGCTGCGTTGATGCGGTGAGTGGAGTAGTGGAGTTGCTCGCAGGGATGGAGTCCGGCTGGTGGTGGTGGTGGTGGTTGGGCATGGTGTTGTACCCTTGATGTTCACTGCTGTTGGAGGAGGGAGAGTTAGGTGAACTCTTTCAATAGGACACTAATTTATGCTTAATTATGACTACCCCCAGACAATTTTAGTGAACTTGCAATTGTTTTCTTGGGTTGAACAGGTTACTATAGTTGACATACTGCTGAAACCTTTGATTCCTAAGAATTTGTCTGGTGGTGGTGATTACATTATAATATCAAATGTTGCAATCGTATTAATTGAGTTACCGGTAACAGTTCAGTTTGTTGAGCAGTGGAAAAATACATGTAATTAGGATATGATCAGTGGAATATCTAGATTTATTATATACAGTATATTTTATCCTAGAATACACACCACTATATAGGCATGGACTCATAACTCATTGATGATGGAGATGGGTAGATGAGTGTATGAGCTCAGATAACCCATTCAGTACTGGTCACTTCCTTTTCATTATAATCTCGCAACTATTAGACAATTTTATTCAACTTAAGAAGGACGTCTAGGCTACTCATTAAAAGGCTACAGATTATCTCAATCATGAAAGCTCCCAAATATCCTTCCTAAGCTTCATAAAATCGTCTAAATGTAGCTGAAATCCAATGGAAAGGACGTCGGCGGTACAGAAGTGGTTAATCGGGAGGCCCACAGGACAATCTTGGACAGCCAATTATTTGTTCAGGGATTGTGAGTCAATAAACCTCAGGGACTGTTCAGCCACAGTCTAGAGAACAAAAAACAACAATAACAATGGTATTAAAAAGCTTGTTCTTGTGGGGTTGGAAGGGCGCTCGGGTGGCAGACACTCGCTTGGCCCTGTAAGACATTTTTTAGACGCTGTATTAGAAGGCTGGCAAACAAGAGACTACACAAGGCCAGTTCTAAACCTGTGTTATTATCATCTCTATCAATTCCGACCCCCTGCTAATTCCTTCTGGCCGTTCTGGGAAACTCCCGCTAAAGGATGGTCATATGGCAGAAATGCCTCCAGGCTACTTTGTCCAAACATGCTCCCTTTGCCCGTGCCACAATAGGCCTACCCTTTCTATGTGGATGTTTTCTTCAATATATTTGCCTACTTTCTTTGCATTCTTCCACTACCCATTGCTCCTCTCACTTGAGTTCTATGTAGGCTATATTTTCTTGGCATTCTGTACTCATCTATTCTTTGAACCTGAATGAATCACCTGTAAGTACCGCTCTTTATTCACTTAACCACACCCCATGCAACTGGGATAACATTGAAGGAGGTATACATTATTATACCCTCATGATCCTATAGCTATCCTAGAAAACAAACTTGCACACCTGGATTAACCACAAAAATAGGTAAAGGTAAAGCAGCAAAATAATAAGAAAATCTGAAAATGTTTGAGATTTGAAAACACACTATAATACAGTTTTGTATCGTTTGATATACAGGTTTTTTTAAAGTTCCCCCTCAATTTCAATTGCCAAGTCGTTTTCTCTGTTTGTAGTGACAGTGAAGCAGCTGACTCATGTTTGAGGACGGACTAAGCTAAATTTCATCAAATAACGTTTTCTATCTGAACTTCTAATTACAGTAAAAATAATAAATTCAGCTGTCTTATCATCATCAAATTCTTTCATATAGCCTATGAATTATATTCCAAATAAATAGTATTAGCTTAACTCCTCTCATGATAATCAAAACACTATGCACTGTTCCAATTAAATTGGTAGGCCAGAAATCGTGAACCCTAACCTCTGTAACTAAAAAAGGGCTAGAACAAATGGGCTGTACATTTCAACACCTGTTCCATGGCTGACCTTTCCCAAGTGGTAGAAATATTAGCTCGATTACTCTAGTCGTTTGTGAGTTATATAGATTCATTACCAGGAGTTTTGGCCTGCATATTTGAAACAGCGTATAATATGCAGGCACATATTAATTATAAAGTCATAAACACCATCTCACAATAATAAAGTATATAACCCTTCAGCAACAACGTTTCACAGAGTGTTGGAGCTTGTACAGAATGGATAATAAAGAACAACTTCAGTTACAATGTTCACCAGTGTTGGGCTTTGTACTGAGAGGTAAATTAACACTATCTGGTACAGGGGGGGAACCACCCTGTTTCACTCCATTTGTTTGGAGATTTTAAAACGTTTTACCTCGTTAGTTTGGCGATTATTTGATACTTCATCCCATTCAGGTGTCGATTTTTTGTTCTGAGCGAGCAATAGCGAACTTAGGCTATATTGTAGGAGAAGCCAGTCTTTGGCCACAACATTCTTCTATCAAAATATGATCATATTTATCTTGATTTTTTGTATTTATTTTTTTTTATTTTTTTTTTAAGGTTGAAGGGGGGACTGGGGAGGCGTTTTTCTTAGTCTAGGGGGAAACTAAATATACGTTGGTCGAAAATGGCAACAGCAATTGAAACCCTCAACAATAAAATAGTATGCAGTAATATCATTGCACCAGATAGTGTTAAGGCTACAAACTGTGCCATATTACTTTAACAGAATATATGTACTACTGACCTGGTGCTAACATGAGTACAGTGTTTACAGTCACAGAGGAGTACTGGTGATTGGTGGGCCTTCTTGACTTTGGTGTATCGCCCCTCCACCCACCACCTGCAATATGCTTTCATTAGTTTATTCAAGTACATTGGGGTTTGTAATTGATGATTAATGTTAAGAATGGGGTGTTACTTATTTCTATAGATTCAGGAACTTGTATGGCCGGTCCTTAGTGATCTTGGCCCCATTCAATGTTCTTTCCTCTCACTAAAACATTACGCTTTCCATAATGCAGTTGGGTCTGAGTACATGATTAGATTGATATCCAAAATTCGAAAATGGATATTAATCGTGATCGTGTACTCAACCTTTAACTGTGATGGTGGTGTAATGGTTTAGGTGCTTATGTCCTGGGTGTGGTGTCCCGAGTTTGAATCCCGGGAGGACCATATGCTTTCATTAGTTTATTCAAGTACATCGGGGTTTGTAGTTGATGATTAATGTTAAGAACGGGGTGTTACTTATATCAACAGTGCGTCAAACTGGAGCAATTTTGGGTATAATTCTGTGTAGCGGGGAGACCTGTACTTATATCTCGATAATTTGGTAATGTTACAATATATGTTTACATTTTACATTCATAAATAGTCCACTAATATACTAGATTAGGTTAGGTTAAATATATTGGTCAATGTTTCTTAATAATTAGGCATCTGAAAACAGTTCTCCCCGCTACACAGGATCTTACCAAAAATGTAACTATAAACCATATATTTGGTCAATATACAGGAGGCGCTACAATATAGGTAGCAAAATTCTAATGGTAGTTTTGGGTTCCTATCATCATATGCTTCATTTCTATATACTTTTTATCCCCGGGAAAAAAAGAAAAAAAATCTTGGGATTTTTCATTTATTTTCTTGGGATTTTTTGTTTTGGTCATTAACCTAACCAAAAAACCTAACCTAACCTAACCTAACCTAATAGCCCCCAAATACATTTAGGTTAGGTTAGGTTAGGTTTTTTGGTTAGGTTAATAAAAAAAAAAAAAAAATCCAATACAAAAATAAAAAACCCAAGATTTTTTTTTCTTTTTTCCCGGGGGTAAAAAGTATATAGAAATGAAGCATATGATGATAGGAACCCAAAACTACCATTAAAATTTTGCTACCTATATTGTAGCGCCTCCTGTATATTGACCATATATTTTACCTTATAATATACAATAATAAAGACTGGCAATACAATAGTCCAATTAACCCTTTGAGGATCACAACGCATTTTAGCAGTTTCTTCTGGCTATTATTAGACGATTTTATACCGTATAGGAAAGACCTCTACAAAGAGAGAAGATTGATCTCAATAAACACTTTTGACCCACGCAGATCCCTCCTTTACTTAATATAACTCGCCAGAATAAATTGTCAAATGTGGCATAATCCTCAAGGGTTAATATTATCATCTTGCAATTGCTAAGCTTGTATTACAAATGAATCAAAACCCAAATGAAGATAAGGAGAGAGAGGGAAGAATAGGTCACGACAGATACAATAGGCTGAACAAAAAGGAAACAGACATCCGGGAGGAGGTCGAGTCTCGATAAAGAAAACAAAATGAAAATAAATAATACAATAATAATCAATACACATATATACAGTATATAAGGGAATGGACAGAATGGACATGAAAGATGATAGGTTGGATGGCAGAGAAGTACAGTCACTTATAAACATGTGTGGACCTCCTATGTTTTTCTTTAATCAATTATAACTATCTGGATTGATTTCTGGATGAAACCTGCTTTTCAATAAATAGTATATATTGTTTCTTATTTGATGTATATAAATTATATGCATAAATTCGCTTCCAAAGACATACTTCCATAAACAAAAATAGCTGAGGTCCACAAATGTTGATGAGTGACTGTACTTGTGAAGCAGATGGGGTAAGCTGGCAACACACATGAACACCACAACTCACTGCAAGACCCTGAGCATCTCCAGGAGCCATGTGACGAGGATCAGGAGGAAGCAGGCGACGGTGAAGGAGGCGGGGGTGGTGGTGGTGAAGGGCGCTAGTAGTAACACCTCCCTCACTCCACCGTGCAGCAGTGTTACGTGCAGCATCTCCAAGAACTGTACACGGAGAAAAGAGAGGTAAAGGTATTATAGTCCGTTTTTGCGTCAGCTGATGGTAAATTGATCCCCTTAGCAACTAATATCTGGACATATATGAAACTAGTATGTCTCTGCGTCATATAAAAACACCGAACATTTTTCAATAACAAAATATTTCGGTACAAAATCCCAGTAATAGCTGAATAATCATGATGAAGACATGTCAATTTACCCTCGGCTGAAAAGAAACTTACTATAACCAACAAAGGTAAGTGCTAATGCTGTACACTTTACCAAGCACTAAACGTATAGAGTATATCAAGAAGGTCCCCATTCTCTGTCACTCTTTTGACTTTGGGGGATATACTCGTTGGTCTTCTTCAGCCAAACTATAACTCTGTGTCACCAGGAAGGGCTATAGGCTGGTCACTTGCATAAACGAAATAGTAAAAACTTACAATGCTTTGAATAGCTCTTCACAGCTTGACTAGGGCGTGATCCAGTGCGGGGCTCCAAGATAGTTATAAGAGGACTTCAAAGGCTATCAACCCTATTGGATTATTAAGCCAACACATTGTAAGTCAAGAAGAACGTCAGGACTGGAGCCTCTCTGTGATAACTCCAGTCCCTTGCACCAAACCACTAACCCCGGTATATTAAAGCAGATGGGAAAGGTGGTTTGGGTGTGGAATGTTCAGAGGTTTGGTTACCCAGCAAGCATTGGTCTCTTTTAAGGGAAACAGCGAGCCTCTAACAAAGCACAACGAACTTCCTACACCCTTGTTATTTTGCTTTTCTCTTAATTCCTGGTAGTTTCTGTTTCAACAATGCAAGTGCAGAAATATAACATAAATAATATTGATCAACGTTATAATACAACATGTATAAATACCCAATAGGTCCGTCTAATCTCAGATTGTTTTCATCGCCTTATGTACAGTGACTCACACAAATGTATGGACCCCCTATGTTTTTCTTTATGCAATTATAACATCTGAATCGATTTGTGGATGGAAATTGCTTTTCAATAAATAGTATACATTGTTTTGAAGTTGATGTATAGAACATTATAGGCTTGGATTCGTTTCCAGAGATATAATTCCATAATCAGAAATAGTTGAAGTCCACGAATATTTCTGAGTGACTGTACTGTATATTGCCAGACGTCAAACACCGAACGAACCCATTGATTGAACCAGACTGCATTATCGGATCATACTGGATGATTAATACAAAGTTTGCATACGTGTAAGGGCAGTGACCTGCTTTTTGTTATTTCTGTCCTTTTCTCTCTTTCTCTGGGTTGTATCCATTTGGCCCCATTCAGCCAACTATTTTAAAACATTTATCCCCATCTAGGTGTCGATTTATTCCTGGCGAGCGATAGCGAGCCAGCATTATATGAAGAAATCCGGCTTCGTCGGAGAAATGTTTCTATCGAAAAATGTACAAATTTAGCCTGCTGTCAAACAAAAATAAAAAATATGCTGGCTCGCTACCCCTCACCAGTAACAAATTGACACCTGGATGGGGATAAACGTCTTAAAACAGTAGGCTGAATGGGGCCAGAGAAAGATAGACAAGGACAGAACAAAAACAGGTCACCCCCCGGGCGGTTTCGCCAAAACCTAATAAGATCTTGTTACTCTATGACACTTGGGGCGAGTCTTAATTATTTCCGAGTTACTATACATTTACTAATATTCGATACATGGAAAGGAAGTCAATTATATATACTGTATACCCACACATGAACATAATTTACAGATACCAACTTCACTTATGATAATTTACACGAATGTTGCCTATTGTAATCTCAGGATGATAATGTTGGCTATTTTGTTACGACAGGTTCAAAACATTATTGCATTGATGATCAGCCATGCAAAATAGGAAACAGGGTGTCAAACGAGAGACCTCATCCTGTATTTCAAGTCATTATTACTAAATATACAGTTATGTTTAGGTTTGTTATTGTTTGGAAGTGATACAATAGCCAAAACAATGCCACTTTATGTTAATTTCGATATATACTTTCTCATCACCACTCCAATATTAAAACAACATGTATCAGGTTTGACACATTGATAAGAAGGTTGTGTGTTCTGCTGGTTAATTAACCAGCTCAATGAATCAATTTATTCAGAATCTTGATACTGCCACATAAAGCAATAGTGCTTGCAATATATTAGTCAGCAACACAAAGTGAAATACAGAACAGAAGTGTCGATTTAATATCTATTCTCTTCAACAAGTCTTTTATTCTATCTATCCACAACTTATTAACGGGTAACAACTCCAAAATTATGAAGGGTGACTCCGATGGTCATAAATTAACATGGTCATATCTTTGTTTGGCGAATATGTCCTCAAAATTATTATCATATAACTAGAATCCCCCCATCACTAAAATAGGGTTGGTCTGGAGGTTGTGTTATAGATTCCGTGTGTATGTGTGTGTGTGTGTGTGTGTGTGTGTGTGAGAGCTGAGAAGGTTAAATGTAAATTTTCCTCTGTCATGGTTTACTTTGCCTGTATGTATAGTGCTGCCACCGCTCTCTCTCTCTCTCTCTCTCTATATATATATATATATATATATATATATATATATATATATATATATATATATATATATATATATATATACTGTATATATAATATATAACATATGAACACGGTCTTTATAATTATCCCCCCTATCTCTCTCTCTCTCTCTCTCTCTCTCTCTCTCTCTCTCTCTTTCTTTCTCTCTCTATCTATCTGTACACTGTTTGTTTATTACCAACAAGTTCAGTCTAGCAGCCTCACACTTTCGCTGTTTCTCACACTCTCTCTAACTTGTTAACACGCTTTCTCACTTTCACTGTCACTCACTCCCTCTCTCCCTGTCACTCACTCTTACTTCTCCTTAAAAATTATGGACTCGGTCTTTATAATCATCCTCTCTCTCTCTCTCTCTCTCTCTCTCTCCTTGGTGTTGTGAGGTGTGAACGTGGTGGAATGAACAACACCGGTCCTTTTGGTGTTGACTCAGAAGCACAATTGTTCAGTCACCCTTAAAAGTTCTTATGAGAGAGAGAGAGAGAGAGAGAGAGAGAGAGAGAGAGAGAGAGAGAGAGAGAGAGAGAGAGAGAGAGAGAGAGAGAGAGAGAGAGAGAGAGAGAGAGATCACCCCCCCCCCCCCCACACACACACACAAACACAGACTAGCAAACACCATGACCAACCTCTAATCCCATAGTAAATATGAGGAGGTACTAATTTCCAAACATACCTATATTGAACCTATGATAACTACTGATAGCCATGATTGTACATTATCACAAGATGAGCTAATCTAACTTGAAGGCTGGATGGTAAAGGGATCTGCCGCGTTGCCTTATCGTTCCGTATTCTTAAAAGTGATTTATTATTGAATTGTTCTTAGCTTCTCCATTGACTATATATACACCTACAAACTTGACCTACACACTACTGTAGGTCTATATCAAATGGATAAATTATACTCTACTATATATTTTAGTAAACATATACAATTGACCACTTCGCCTCGAACATGGAATCACTTCTTCCTTGGCGCATATCCTATCTGCCCACCAAATTTCGTGAAAATCGGTTCATAACTATTTGAAATATCTTGTTTACAGACAAACAGACCAACAGAGGCAAACAACATAACCTTTTCCAACTTCATCAGCGTAGGTAATAATAATAATAATAATAATAATAATAATAATAATAATAATAATTAATATAATAATAAATAATAATAATAATTAATATAATAATAAATAATAATAATAATAATAATAATAATAATAATAATAACAAATCTTCCCCAGACAGGATTCGAACTCACCCAACCCGGATTCCCCCACACCTCTCTCTCCCTCTCTTGGATTTCCCAGTATACTTCCCCCTGGCACCACGGTAAAGGGGGGGGGGGGGGACCTGTTTTGGTTCTGTACTTTTCTATCTTTCTCTGGCTTGTATCCATTTGGCCCCATTCAGCCTACTGTTTTAAGACGTTTATCCCCGTCCAGGTGTCATTTGTTTACTGGTGAGCGGTAGCGAGCCAGCATATTTTTTATTTTTTGTTTGACAGCAGGCTAAATTTTTAAATTTTTTGATAAACATTTCTCCGGTGAAGCCGGATTTCTTCATATAATGCTGGCTCGCTATCGCTCGCCAGGAAGAAATCGACACCTAGATGGGGATAAACGTCTTAAAATAGTTGGCTGAATGGGGCCGAATGGATACAACCCAGAGAAAGAGAGAAAAGGACAGAAATAACAAAAAACAGGTCACCCCCCTAAAGGGGAGGTGTCACACGGGCAAACTTTATAAGGGGAGATGGGTCGTTTTTCTGGTCCCCTTTCTCCCTTGTGTTTAGCCCCATTAGTTATGACATTTTAAGACGTTCGGCCCATTAGTTTGGCGACTTTAAGACATATCGCCCCATTTCTTTGTCAATATTTCGTGTCATTTAGGTGTCGATTTTTTTTCTTCTAGCAAGCAATAGCAAGCCTGCAATTTAGGAGGAATTGGCCTTCGATCGGGACATGTTTCTACCGAAAAATATATCAATTTATCTCGGAGAGGGGGTGTTGAGGGTATTTTATTAATTTTGATGGAGGTCTACGGAGCAAACTAAAGAAAAAAAAAAAACAAAAAAAAAACAACAACAACAACAACAACAACTACTAAACATAATATAATATATATAATAATAAATAAATAAATAAATCATAAATAACAAACCCCCCCCCCCTATCGTTCACGGATAATTATGCTCCAGTCGAACCTTTAACCTCCAAATCATGCTCTTATTTTCAATCCTCCCAATATATTTCTTTCAAGATTATCTGCATACATACATACACATACCGGACATATAGATACATATACATATAGATAGACAAAGACAGGGCACATATAGATAAAAAGATAGATTTGCGTACGACAATGTAAACACATATATGATTACCCTTTCACCTCCAGATCCTGCTCTTAGTGTAAAATTCAACAATATTTTGTTGGTAAACTTTATATGCATACACACATATATATGTATATGTCATGGTATGTATATAAAATGTGTCACATACATATTTATACATATAGATAGACATATGTTTAAATATTTTATATTGTTTTTTAGCTTCCTCCCTAGACCTCCGTCACACACACACACACACACACACACACACACACACACACATTTTGATTGTGTGTGTGTGTGTGTATGTGTGCTCTCTCTCTCTCTTTTTTCCAACTTCTCCACACATCTTAGCCGAGTCACCGCCGAACGGGTTCCCGATTGATCAAGGTAAGAGAATAATAGAGGGATTGCAAAATTACCCAGGAAGGCAGGTACAGTTACAACGTGTAATTTGTACCCACCCTGTTACCTTCATAAATTACCCAGGAAGGCAGGTACAGTTACAATGTGTAATTTGTACCCACCCTGTTACCTTCATAAATTACCCAGGAAGGCAGGTACAGTTACAACGTGTAATTTGTACCCACCCTGTTACCTTCATAAATTACCCAGGAAGGCAGGTACAGTTACAATGTGTAATTTGTACCCACCCTGTTACCTTCATAAATTACCCAGGAAGGCAGGTACAGTTACAACGTGTAATTTGTACCCACCCTGTTACCTTCATAATCACCCAGGAAGGCAGGTACAGTTACAATGTGTAATTTGTACCCACCCTGTTACCTTCATAAATTACCCAGGAAGGCAGGTACAGTTACAATGTGTAATTTGTACCCACCCTGTTACCTTCATAAATTACCCAGGAAGGCAGGTACAGTTACAATGTGTAATTTGTACCCACCCTGTTACCTTCATAAATTACCCAGGAAGGCAGGTACAGTTACAATGTGTAATTTGTACCCACCCTGTTACCTTCATAAATTACCCAGGAAGGCAGGTACAGTTACAACGTGTAATTTGTACCCACCCTGTTACCTTCATAATCACCCAGGAAGGCAGGTACAGTTACAATGTGTAATTTGTACCCACCCTGTTACCTTCATAAATTACCCAGGAAGGCAGGTACAGTTACAATGTGTAATTTTGTACCCACCCTGTTACCTTCATAAATTACCCAGGAAGGCAGGTACAGTTACAATGTGTAATTTGTACCCACCCTGTTACCTTCATAAATTACCCAGGAAGGCAGGTACAGTTACAATGTGTAATTTGTACCCACCCTGTTACCTTCATAAATTACCCAGGAAGTCAGGTACAGTTACAACGTGTAATTTGTACCCACCCTGTTACCTTCATAAATTACCCAGGAAGGCAGGTACAGTTACAATGTGTAATTTGTACCCACCCTGTTACCTTCATAAATTACCCAGGAAGGCAGGTACAGTTACAATGTGTAATTTGTACCCACCCTGTTACCTTCATAAATTACCCAGGAAGGCAGGTACAGTTACAATGTGTAATTTGTACCCACCCTGTTACCTTCATAAATTACCCAGGAAGGCAGGTACAGTTACAATGTGTAATTTGTACCCACCCTGTTACCTTCATAAATTACCCAGGAAGGCAGGTACAGTTACAATGTGTAATTTGTACCCACCCTGTTACCTTCATTAAAGGGGGGATTTATTGGTGTACCGGTATTTATTTATTGACTTATTAATTTATTTATATAGTGTGTGTCCTCCCTAGACCTGTATCATACTAAACAAAAACAAACAAAAGCGCAAGACCCCCCTTCGAGATAAATGTATTTTTTTTTTTAGGTAAACAACAAAAATGAACCGACCGAAGTCCAGTTCCTCCTAAATTGTAGGCTCGCTATCATCCACCCCCCTCAAACACCACCACCTTCTTCGACAGCACCATAGGCGGGCGTTATCATCTCTAGTAAGTTAATGGACATTTCTGTAAATTATCTCTCTCTCTCTCTCTCTCTCTCTCTCTCTCTCTCTCTCTTACCCACAAATAATCCATCGACAGATACACATGCACACACAAGTACTTGAATACTACTGGAGTACAAATTTACATACAACGATAAACTTCTACACTGTACAAGTAACATTAACTACCATACCAGCACCCACCCACATACATACACCCCCCCCCCCCCACACACACACACACCCTGCACACACAACACAATACACACACACACACCACTGTAACATTATTTCCCAAGAAGCCAAGGTAACGTCATCAATTACGCAATGTATCAGTGTTATTATTTCGTTCAAGATCATGTGTGTGTGTGAGAGAGAGAGAGAGAGAGAAAGTTAGAGAAAGTGTGAGAAACAGAAAGTGTGAGGCTGCTAGACTGAACGTGTTGGTAATAAATAAACAATCAAAAAGTACAGAGAGAGAGAGAGAGAGAGAGAGAGAGAGAGAGAGAGAGAGAGAGAGAGAGAGAGAGAGAGAGAGAGAGAGAGAGAGAGAGAGAGAGAGAGGAGAGAGAGAGAGAGAGAGAGAGATATAGAGAGAGAGAGAGAGAGGGAGAGGAGGGAGAGAGAGGAGGGAGGGAGAGAGGGAGAGAGAGAGAGAGAGAGAGAGAGAGAGAGAGAGAGACATTACCCAAACCCACCCACACTCTGTTCCTAACCACCACACACACACCATCGGTTAGTTCTCAAGATACAAGATAACACAGTACTATGTCCAATGATTGTCCATGTAAGACTAATATGTAAGATAAGACACAAGATAAATACAGGGACAAGTTAGTGTACTAGCCTGGAGCTCAACAGATTTACAGAGATTAATAATGGGATGGTAACACTTATCATTGGGTTAGATCATCAATATGTTTTAGAAGATCATTAACCATTTTAGTACCGGTAAGATAAAATCCGCGTGTACAATATTCAATCAACTCACCATCAATGTCCTAAAATAGCCCCTTCCCAAGCACTATTCCATCGCATTTAATCAAAAACATATCACATTCTCACACATAGGTTACACAATGTTTACATATTTTTCTGACGACTATATACGATACTACCGGGTACTCAATTTGTTTGTGTAATTTATGAATGAATTCCTATATGAATTTCTATATGAATTCTTATATGAATTTATATATGAATTCCTATATGAATTCTTATTGAATTTCTATGTGAATTCCTATATGAAATCCTATATGAATTTATATATGAATTCCTATATAAATGTCTGAATTTCTATATGAATTTATATATGCATTTTTATATGATTTATATATGAATTCCTATATGAATTTCAATATGGACTCCTATATGAATTTCAATATGGACTCCTATATGAATTTTTATATGAATTTTTATATGAATTTCTATATGAATTCCTACCGGTATATAAATTGATATATGAATCTCTATATGAATTTATATACGAATTCCTATATGAATTTATATACGAATTTCTATACGAATTTCTAAATGAATTTCTATATAAATTCCTATGAATTTTTATGAATGCCTATACGAGTTTCTATATGATTTCCTATATGAATTGCTATATAAATATCGCCATCAACCACACCAACCATCATATCGCAGCGACAACATATCACGTTCTCTCACACACACACACACACATTACTATTATTATTATATATATTTTTGAGTTCACATTTTTTTCCGCCGAGTTCTGAGTTCGGCCTTCACGATGTCTTGGCTTCCACTTTCACCCCACGTATTGTCTTCCGATCGTGAAAAAAAAAAAAAAATTGGGGAATGTGCCCGAGTAGATAGATAGATAGATATAATAGATAGTTAGATAGATAGAGATAGATAGGTTGTCTTCCGATCGTACTGTGGAATCGATTTTGTTGATATTGATAGTATTGTTTTACATCTCGAGTACTTTGATAAACCCTTTCAAGATCCGATTACGCATTTATTTTCTGTGTGTATTTTTTTTTTTCCGCTATTATTAGACGATTATATTCATATTCATATTGTCTTCCGATCGGGCTGTGGAATCGATTTTGTTGATATAAATCTGTGTGTGATAACCCAGGTTCGAATCCCGGTGGATCACATAATTATATAATTTAATTGATTTCATTGGGGGTGTTTGGTGTTGTGGTGAAATTAATAAAATATAGAAGAATAATATTCTTTCTGTTTTCGTATTGAATACGTTTTCTGCTAAACATTCATGCTATTTTCCAGTATTCGATAGATGTATATAAAATCGTAGTTCTGTACTTAATCTGTTAACTGTCTTGATGGTGTCATGGTTTGATTGTTTAAGATCTGTATGTGGTAACCCAGGTTCGAATCCCGGGTGGAGCACATGTTTTCATTAATTTCATTGGGTGGTGTTTGGTGTTGTGAGTGAAATTAATATATTTTATCTCGAGTATTTTACTTGACCTTTTCAAGATCCGATTACGCATTTGTTTCGGGGTTTTTTTCCACACACACACACACACACACACACACACACACACACTTGGGTTAGCCGAGTGGTCTAGGGCGCTGTACGCGAGGTCGAGGGTTCGAATACCTCAGTATCCTAAAAAAACAAAAAAACAAAAAACAGCTAGGCTATATTCATCAATAAATTTTCTTACAAATAATGATGTAACATAACAAAAAATTAACCTTAATTTTTCTTTTCTTAAAAAAAAAAAAAAAAAATCCTTGGATTAAATGTAAATACTATTCTTCCTATTCAAGTCGTTGAACCTGATGACAATGGCTTACATATCCTTTATAGCTATAATAATTTCATAAACGTCTATTACCCTTATATATTTGTACTGTCAACGTCTTCAGTTTCCGTTCAATGTCTCGCATCATCACTCTCCTTAGCTCATTACGTAATTAACCGTATGTGGTCCCAGGGAGGTCTTTTGGAGCTTCGCTGTTTCGTTCCATCACTTTGGAAATGCTTAAAACGTTTCACCCCCTTAGTTTGGCGATAATATGCCGTTTCAGGTCTAAGGAGGAAACTAAAAAAATAATAAATATATGAAATAATCGACCAAAAAATAAACCCTTCCCCCTTACGAGTTCCAACTGGACCGGTGCTAGTTTTAGTAAAATTATTTTAGTCATTTTACTTTGAACAAAGGCAAACTACCTATACTGGTGGAGAGGATTGTATCGTGGTCCCTTCGTAGCTAAGCCGCTCAGCTATCAGCCTGTGTTAGCCTACACATACTTCTCACCAGTGCATCTGCGTATGTACTATGGTGGGAACTATGCACCTCACGGTCGCCAAAGATCGGATGTGGCCTCGTTGTTAAGGTAGAATACGCATTGTACTGTACCTAAGTTGAGAAAACTCTGTAAATGTTCAGCCTCACGGATGCAAGTGAACAATAAACCGACAATTATTATTATAATTATTATTATCACACACATACACACACACACACACACACACACACACACAGATATACAGTATATTCGCACACATACACTCACCTCTCTCTCACAAACACACACACACATTATAGTATACATTATGCAGACGTGCTTAAGCCAACCCCTGAAATCAGTATCCAAGCCCACTAATTAATATATGAATGCTCCCAGCTATATAACACACATTTAATTGGCTGGGTCGACATTATTGCAACAGGTTTAATTGGGGTGGCGCAAACACAGGTAGGCTACCAGGGCTGTAATGATGCGTGTGTGCGTGTGTGTGGCCATCTGTGTTATGCGTCAGAAGATTAAATACACAAGTGTTCGTTTACCTAGTATACAACCAACTTTATATATCTCTCTCTCTCTCTCTCTCTCTCTTTATATTGCTACTGTATATATACTGTATATTTGTTATACGTACCTTTCCATCTCTTATCTTCCTACCTATCCATCTATCTATCTAAGTATATTTTTGTTATTATATACCTTTGCTAATTTGCTCCATTTTCCTATATATCTCATTTTCGCCCCTTTTTCCCACATATCTTTCCTATTTTGCTCCTTTTTCCTAAATATCTTCCCTATTTTGCTTATATCTCCTATCACAAACCGACCACTTGCGAGTTTCTGGCTATAAGGATGAACAGGCACATTAATATGAAACAGCATTACCATACAGAATACGGTCGTAGTCCCCATACAAATATATATAATTAATTCACCAATCTTTCTGTCCATCGCAAATTCGTAGCTTAACTGTCTCCTCTTCCTATTCAATTACGGTAATGACAAATTAATAAGGCCAATTAGCTTTTCTGTGTATACAGTACTTATAAAATCAATCTCACTCGCTCGCTCACTCCTGTAGGTCCTGTAGGTCCTGTAGGTAGTAGTTGCAGGCAGTGTTGTCCGCCCGTGGTCACGCTGATGCGCCACCACTAGTACATTCCATCTGCCCATCTCTGCGCCAGCTGGTCCATGATGCTGTTGCTAGCGACACGGAGGTGGTAGTGGGGCAGTTTGGGTTGATCAGGTAGTGTCCAGAGAAATTTGTCCAGTTGATTTTTAAATTTCTCGAGACCTGGTTCAGTTGAGTCACGCAGATATCTGGGTAGGGCGTTAAAGAGAAGAGGTCGTCGTGTCGCAAAGGCGTTCTCCTTGAGCGTCTTAACTCTGGTGGCTGCTCTGGGGTGTACCCGCTGTATATGGCAGAGACGGCCCAGTCGTTGATGGATGTGAAAACCTATATTAAGGTTGTTGGTTGTGATGCTAATCAATATTTTGTAGACATATAAGATGGCATATCTGTCCCTGCGTCTTTCTAATGAGAAAAGCTTGAGAGTTTCCAACCTTCCCCAGTAGTCTAGGTGTTGGACGGCAGAGATTTTATTGGTGAATGAGCGTTCAACTGCTTCGAGTAATTGCTTCTCTCCCACCTTCCAGTTCCATGGGCTCCATAGCTGACAGCAGTATTCCAACAGTGGAATGACCAGTGACTTGTAGAGCGTCAGCATGGGGATCGTGTCACGTGTTCGGAAGGTTCGTAGGATCCATCCAGCTTGGTTACGAGCATTCTTTGCCACATTGGTTATATGCATTCCAAATGTACCATCTCGGCTGAGTGTAATACCAAGATCTTTTACATAATCATTTGAATCAATGCAGGAGCCGTCATCTGCTGTGAATATCCATATTTCGGTCGGCTCTGTAGTTCATGTGTTCAAATTTGTTATTGTTAAAGGACATGTTGTTTTGCTCTGCCCATGAGTAAATTGTAGTGAGATCTGCCTGAAGTAAATCAGCATCTGTTGTAGAAGACACTTCCCTTAATACACGAGTGTCGTCAGCAAAGGAGGCGACAGACGAATGCATGACATGTTTATTTATGTCTGATATGTGCAGCACTCACTCACTCACTCACTCACTCTTACTCTTTCTCTCTCTATATATATACCGGTATGTATATATATATATATATATATATATATATATATATATATATATATATATATATATATAGTATACAGTATATGTATAGTATATATATATATATATATTTATTTATTTATATTTAATTTTTTGTATTTTCATCCATATCCATTTCTACATAAATGACCATGTGCATTCTATATAATGTTTTCTGCCAAACCAATGTCTGTATATGTGTATATATGTGTATATATGTGTGTGTGTGTGTGTGTGTGTGTGTGTGTGTGTGTGTGTGTGTATATATATGTGTGTGTGTGTGTGTGTGTGTGTGTGTGTGTGTGTGTGTGTGTGTGTGTGTGTGTGTGTGTGTGTGTGTGTGTGTGTGTGGACAAGCGGTGGTACAAATTTGACTAAATATGTAGATTTGCAGGTACATGAGGTTTGGGGCGACAGTTTAAGTGTACACACCTCTACAAAATTCGTTGAAATGGAGTGTTTTAAGTTAGGTTAGGTAAGTTAGGTTAGGTTAGGTTAGGAAGGTTAGGTTAAGTTTTTATCTAGATAGTTTTATTGATGTACTCTTAAGCATGCATAATTAACGTCTGTACCGATAAACACACCACCGCTTGGGTGTGTGTGTGTGTGTGTGTGTGTGTGTGTGTGTGTGTGTGTGTGTGTGTGTGTGTGTGTGTGTGTGTGTGTGTGTAATAATAATAATAATAATAATAAACGGTTTATTAAAGAATGGCAGCCTCATGAGCTGAAAATACACATTTTACAATTTAGTGGATGAACATGAGATGTACAGATATGAGGATGGTAAGCTTAGTTTACAAACAAAATAAATAAATACAATAATGATGCATGTGCAGAATACAAATTATCATAAAATAACCATGAGAGTAAGTGATATACAGTACATATACACATTTATTTACTTACTCATATACAGAACATACGTATATACACGTACGTGCGCACATACATATACATACATATGTAGGAACATAAGAACATGCAGTAAGTGTGCACATGTCCGTATACACAAACGCTCACGTATGCGTGTGTGTGTGTGTGTGTGTGTGTGTGTGTGTGTGTGTGTGTGTGTGTGTGTGTGTGTGTGTGTGTGTGTGTGTGTGTGTGTGTGTGTGTGTGTGTGTGTGTGTGTGTGTGTGTGGAGTATCAGTATCTATCCATTAACTGTCAAACTTATCTATCCTTCTGCACACATTTCATGCACACATATGGAAACCTCCTATAATTCACATTACAGTCAATCACATTTATGTTCCCCAAGGCTGACTCATGGCTCATATAATTACTATTGGACTAACTGCTGCTGCTCTCTCTCTCTCTCTCTCTCTCTCTCTCTCTCTCTCTCTCTCTCTCTCTCTCTCTCTGACAGCAGGGCGGCTGCTGATATATATCTCTGATATATATCTCTATATATATATAGAGATATATATTATATCTCTAGCCCCCAACCCACCTATCCTTTCCTTGTACAAGATATCAGACGGGGGATAAAATTTGTAAGGGAGAAAGGGCTAGGGGTCAAATTTGCCTAGATTCCTTCACATGTAGCCATCCCCGGCAATGAAAGGGCAGATAAGCTTGCCAAGGAACCCCTCAGAGAAAGAAGAACCTGATCATATTCTTGAACTGTCATTGAAACAAATGAGAACTATAATTAAAAAGACACAAGAAGAAAGAGTGGATGAAGACAGAGCTAGACATCATAATACCAGCCGATCTATAAACTACTACAATAAAGTAGCATTTACGACCAAATACACCTATGGTAAACGTACAACGAGTAGGTGGGAAGACTCAGTACATGCAAGAATAAGGCTTGGCTATTGTTATCCATGGCAGCTGAATTGGCAGGTAATTGCACAGGCAATGTAGGGTTTGCAGAGCTCACAACAAACACTCTCTCGAGCACTATATCTTGGAATGCCCAATGATTAGGGAATACAGGAATAACCAGTTAACCACAATTGAGGATCAAGCAATATACATGCTAAAGAATAACGTAATCAATAACATACTAAAAAAAAACACAAGAACTTTGCCCCTCCACAATAATATGTACTGTAAACATGAAACATGAACCTTATAAGTATGCACCCCTTGCCCTCCACACATCTCTTCTTTCTTACAAGGTCACACTTAAACCCTTTGTAACGCCCTCTACACGATTTCATATTTTCATTGATCATGTCACACTTATAATATCAGTCAGTATTTCTTTACTTATCACTGCTATTCTCATTTAATAGATTGACAATGTACAGTATATACATATCCCTCTGAGCCTCTAACACAGCATTTATTTAAATAATCTGTTAAGTGCCAATTCATATCCTTTTGCAAGCCAATATACATGACCCTTGCATATGTAAGCAACATAATTGTCCTCAATATTCTTTGCTAATGGTTTGATCTACAATTAAGTACCTTCGGATATGCGGCATATCCCTCCCGGAGGACTACTAGAGTTTTCCTTCTGAATATTGTTTTGCTACTAAACATAATTGAATCTTGATCTTTGCATGCATACAGTTTCCTTCCTTACTTATTGATATGTTGTGTCAGGTACGATGAAGCGATACTGCTGATATATGTAGACTTGCATTCAAATACAAACTTCCCCCCCTTTTTTTTTTTTTTTTCTTTTTTTTTTTTTTTTTTTTAGTACTATGGCTGGCCTTAAACAACTTATTTATATGTAGTATGTCCCACCCTCCCCAACACATACACACACACACACCTCCCCTCTCACACTTTCCTCCTCCCTGGAGTACCTTACCTCCTCCCCCCCCCCCTCCCCCCTACTCCTCCTCCTCTCCCACCCATTCCTCTACCTCCTACATCCCCCCTCCCTCTCTCCCATAACCACACACCTTACTAAATATTATATTACTATCGGCATGTAAACTTCTCCACTGGTCATATTCCGCTAACTATCCCCTCAATAACCATTATTGTAATAAGAATTTGAACCATGTCACTCATGTTTGTAAAATATTTGTATTACTATAATTCTAAAATATTTGTATTACTATAATTCCATTATAACTTCGGTAGTTGGTAATATTAGTCACATTATGTATGTGACTCTTGTATTCAGCTAACTATGACCTCAATAACCGTTGATGTAATGAAGAATGTGAAGTGTCCCTCATATGATTGTAATATATTTGTGGTACTATTATTGCATAATAATTTATGGAGTTCGAAATATTAGTCACATCATGTATGTAATATTTGTATTCAGCTAACTATTAGCTCAATAACCATTGATGTAAGAAAACATGAATGGTCTCCTCATATGATTGCACTAGTTTTGTAGTGCTATTATTTACCTGTCAATTAATAATGCATTTTTTTTTCCATGAGCACGTGTATATACTGTACAGCACATGTGGCAATCAAATGAGGAAACTATAATAACACCAGACGACGATACTGTCATTACAGTAGAATAATGGCTCTTTGAGCAGTATGTATTGCCTTACCAGTGTTGTCCCCTTATTATTATTATTATTTTATTATTATTGAAATACCACAGGAACAAAAATTCCTGGGAGCGAAACTTCCACCCCCAACGAGATCCCTCTCTTTCTACCACCTCCCTCCACATGTTACACGTCTCGTTAATCACAGTCTTCTAATATACAAATCACATTTCCTTACCCCCTGACATTCTTGAAATACCCACTAAGTATATTCAATTAGATACCAACCATGCAGACTATAATACGTTCGTTGTGTATAGGTACGAGGCGATCTCAAGACACCTTAGCTCCCAGTGCACAACGAACCGGATCATGATTATGACCGCCTTTATTAAATTATGTATTATGTTGATTTATACCATTGCCTATTTTTGTAATAATTGTATTCAGCTAACTATGATCTCAATAACCATTGATGTAATGAAAATATGAATAGTCTCCTCATACGATTGCACTAGTTCTGTAGTGCTATTATTTACAACCTGTCAATTAATAATTCAGTCACTACAAGCTTGCTTGCTTTTTTTATTTTTATTTTTTAATGAGATACGTATATACAGACCATGTGACAATTAAATGAGGAAACTATAATAACACATCTGAATAATGCCAACCTGATTTATAAACACAAATATGAATGTAACCAGACGACGATGCTGTTGTTTCAGTGGAATAATGGCTCTTTGAGCAGTATGTATCGCCTTACTAGTGGTTGTCCCCTCACAGGATGGGGGGCGCTGCTCAATAAACTCGCCCCTCTGGGCAAAATCAAATCTCTCTCACATAAACTCAAGAAGGGTAAACATAAGTTATTTTCGTTTTGAAGGTTTAATATATATATATATTATATATATATATACAGTATATTATATATATATATATATATATATATATTTTATATACTGTATATATATATATATATATATAGTTTTAAAAGGTGTACTATTATGACACTTCAATTACTCTATTCATACCCTCTTTAAACCTGAATTATTTACAGTGTACAGCTGGATGACTTCTTAAGGTGTGTGTGTGTGTGTGTGTGTGTGTGTGTGTGTGTGTGTGTGTGTGTGTGTGTGTGTGTGTGTTATTTACTTTATTTAGCTTAGGAAGAACTTGTGGGAGATAGAGAGTTAATATAGACAGTTTCTACCACTTGGATTCTAAAGATATTCTTCCTAATCTGCATCAAATCGTCCAATGATAAACATAATATTGTGTAGCAATGCGTACCCCCAATACAGCAAGATATAATAACCTACAAACCCCAATTTGCGGAAATGAAGGTAGCGCGGGCAACCTACATTCAACCATTAGGGATTGCATGTGCGTTCCTGCAATAGCAATGAGTAAGATAGTTCCAAGCCTGCAGTGCGTTCCGTTGACAGTGAGCACAAAATCGTTTCGTCTAAATATGTAGCTAGGCGAACGGAACGACACAGCTTCCTCACTCTGCTATACTCGGTTTCATTTCATCTGACGGTAACATTGAATCCCTTAGCAGCTAATTTCTGGATACTTGATGGACAAATATGAAACCACTATGTCTCTGCACCATATTAAGACCAAGTTTATATAATTAGCACCATATTTCACTACAAAATCTTCAAAATAACTGAAAAATCTTGATGGAACTTTGCAATTTACCGCCAGTTGCAAAGAAACGGAGTATAGGTTGACCTAGCAGAGATAGCAATGAAGATAGATGTAAATAAGTGTTTCGCCCTATTTCCACTCTAACTAGCTTTATTTCATCATTAAATGTCTAGCAATAATTTATTTCATCATTAAATGTCTAGCAATAATTTATTCTAGATAAAAAATATATTCATTTGACAAGTCCATCCTTCCGGAATGTTGCCACAAATATGTTATGGCTAAACCGCAATATATTTAATTATGACGTCCATTATTCTTCCTACATGTCTGTTATTTCAGTTGGCTTCAGCACTACTCCATTAACCCCTTCAGAACGATGACGTCTGTTTACCTTTTATTCTGGCTAAAGATCGACAAGTTAAGGGGCGGGGGGGGGGGAGTGGTTGGTATTTCTGGCCCCCCTTCTCCCTCATGTTTAGCCCCATTACTTTTTACGATTCTCAGACGAGCCGGGTTCCTCCTTCCCTACATCCTTATTTTACCCACACTTAGATATGCCATAAGTTAAGGGGAGATGGGTATTTTTTTTGTTTGGTCCCCCTTCTTCCTCATGTTTAGCCCCATTAGTTTTCAGATTATATGACGTTCGTCAAATTAGTATGGCGATTTTCAAACCTTTCGCCCCATTTCTTTGTCAATATTAAGACCTATCATGTCACTTAGGTGTCGATAGTTCCCTGGCGAGCGAAAGCGAGCCTGTAATTTATGAGGAATCGGCCTTCAGCCGGGAATGTTTTCTATCGAAAAGCGTAAAAATATATCTGGGGCGGGGGGTGGGGGGGGGGAGGTGTCATTAAGCTTGATGGAGGTCTAGGGAAGAAATACAAAAACAAAACAAAAAATATCAATTAGAAACTAAAAACAGGCACCCCCCCCCCCCTTAAGACGAGGTGAGGGTCATAACACTGAATAACTAATGAATTAACAGTTTACTCCTTGTCCATTACAACGCAACTTCCTCATTCTGGGAAACTACACAATTGCAACTTACATTACCCAGTTATTTATATAGTATTCCCTCGTCGTTCTATTCAATTGCATAAACTTTTCTATACAGGATTCACCAAGCAACTACAGCTCTGTTTTTCCTTGATCTAGAAATCTAGTTACGACCTCATAGAAGGGTTTGATTTTTTCATCGTGGATCTAGGAAGTTGGAGCGTATTCTGACATACCTATGTTCACCCTTGGTGGAGTTCGCCACTCTGCTAGTGACACCGAGGAGCGCACCGCCCTTCGTTGGTGTTTGGAAATGAGTGAAGCAGTGTTCGCAGGGGCGGAGCGCTCCCCTGCGAAGATAGGCTCGTCTGGCACTTATTGCAGTTCGACATCGAGGGCTCTCTTGAAGCTGTCTAACGAGACGTCCCTCAAGTTTCTTACTCGCCGTGGGAGTTTGTTGAAGAGACGTGGGCCTCTATGTGATAACCAAGATAACCAACTCTCGCAGCGCGCCCATAGCACCTCGATTTTTCATCTTGGGGATATCGCATTCCCAGCCTCTCCTATCGCTGAACTTCATGACTAATGGAGTATGTAGATTCGGTACAAAACCCGCTGCGATTTTCCACGCCTATATTATTAAGTATTGTTCCCTTCTACGCTCCAACGAATACAGATTTAGTGATTTTAAACGCTCCCAATAGTGTAACTGACAACTGTTTTACCGAGTTTATATGTGAGGTGAAGTTCCTTTGTACACTCTCCAAGTCATTCATTTCACCTGCTTTGTATGGGGATGTTAATACGTAACTTGGGTTCGGTTTTAAGTATTTATGTAGGGAGTTAATCAGATGGCAAACGAAACAAGGCTCTCTCTTACCCACCAACTAGTACAGTAGCTCCTAATGCATGGGAATACCTTCACACACTGATCTCTTTTACTCTATGTAATTATGGTGTGGCTGAAGTGTGTGTGTGTGTGTGTGTGTGTGTGTGTGTGTGTGTGTGTGTGTGTGTGTGTGTGTGTGTGTGTGTGTGTGTGTGTGTGTGTGTTTCTTTACTCTCTCTCTCTCCCCTGAGTGTTTTTATTATTTATTTCTCGATTTCAGTCCATCTCTCTCCCCCCCACCCCTCTCTCTCTCTTTCTACGGAGAATGAGTGGAGAGACTTCTACTTTGCTGTCCTATTCTTCTACTATAATCAAACAAACACTAAGGAGAAAGTTTGATACAGAGAGGGATAGAGAGAGAGTGAGTGCGTAAGAGTATAAGTGTATGGGAGGGAGGGTGTGGAATTGGTGTGTGTCAGAGAGAGAGAGAGAGAGAGAGAGAGAGAGAGAGAGAGAGAGAGAGAGAGAGAGAGAGAGAGAGAGAGAGAGAGAGAGAGAGAGGGCTGTGATCACTGTATTCTAAATGGCTGTGATCACCATATTATAAATGTATGTGATCACTGCATTAGGTCTCTGATCACCGTGTTCTAAAACTAAAAAAGGTCTTGGAAGCAAAAAAAAAAAAAAAATTGTAATACTAACTAAAAATAAATAAGATAACAATACACGCACTTAATATACCCAATGATTTATCTTCCCTTTTGAACCCCTTCTGGATCGGTGCCTTTCTCTTAACTATATTCTGGGTAATATTAGACGATTTTATTCAGTTTTCAAGGGCCTCCAACAATTAAACAGGCTTCGAACTATCACACTTTGCCATATTTACTACCACATAATTATCATTCTTCAACAGCACAAAATCGTCTACATATAATATATCTATCTATCTATATGCTCAGGCCCAATCCCCATTTTGGGGGTAGCCGACTCAAGACAGAGCAAGAACAGGGAAAACACAAAAACAACATAAAACAAAAAATAAACACAGATAAAAAACACAAACTCTCACACATCCAGGTCACCCAGGAGAAGACCCAGAGACCAGGGTTACCAAGGTCGCTCCAGCACTCCCCCGGCCCCTGACCACCAGGAGAGGTTCCGATCTCGGCAGGCAGACATGCAGCGGAGCCAAAGCGACAAGCCCTCCCACCACACTTCCAGGCACACCTTCATATTAATCGTCTCCCCGGGCCAGGCGCCTGATGGACTATTATCTAGTCCAACTTGCGCCCGACCCCTTACTCCAAATGACCACGTGTTCACTCAACTATTCACAAGCATTCTCCATTCACTCCTGTCCACCACCACTTCCCCTGCCTGATCTATAGTCATTCCTCTATCATCCAAAGCCTTTCTTACACAGTCTCTCCATCTCAATGGGGGTCTTCCTGCCCTTCTATCTCCCCTTGTACCTGACTCACATATTCTCTTTGTAAGCCTTTCATCTCCCATTCGTTCAACATGACCATACCAGCCCAGCACCCTTCTGTCCACTCTGGCTGACAAATGTTCCTGCTGCCCCACTCTCCTACGTATCTCTTCATTTCTCAATCTGTCTCTATGAGTAACTCCACACATACTCCTCAAGCAGCTCATCTCCATCACATCCAGCCCTCTTTTCTCCGTTTTCTTCAGAGCCCATGTCTCAGCCCCATACATCACTGTTGGCACAACAATTCCTTGATACAGTGCACTTTTTACTTTCACTCCGAGATTTCTCGTCTTCCACATACTTTCCCATTGCTCCGAAAACCTTCCTTCCTTCACACACTCTCTGTTTTACCTCCACTTCCATACCTCCACTCCTGCTTATTGTTCCTCCTAGATATTTAAAACACTCTACTTGTTCCAATATTTCCCCATCCAGCCTCACATCTAGATTCACCCTATGCTCTCCCCTATTACACACCATTACTTTACTTTTATTGACGTTCACCTTCAGTTTCCTCCTTCCACAAACCACACCAAACTCTTTGACTACCCGCTGCAGTTTCTCATCAGAATCCGCCACCAATGCTGTGTCATCAGCGAACAGCAACTGATTCAACTCCCAATCTCTACCATTCTTTCCTACTAAACCCAATCCTCGTCCCATAGTTCTCCTTTTCACCTCCCTCACCACACCATCCATAAACATATTAAACAGCCATGGTGACATTACACAACCCTGTCGCAAACCTACCTTTACCTCAAACCATTCACTCAACTCACCATTTCCTACTCTCACACATGCTCTGCTCCCTTCATAAAAACTCTTAACTGCTTCTAACAAATTTCCTCCAATTTCATAAATCCTTAACACCTTCCACATTGCTTCACGGTCCACACGATCATATGCTTTTTCCAAGTCCATAAAAGCCCAAAATATCTCCTTATGCTTCTCTAAATACTTCTCGCATAACTGTCTTACTGCAACATCTGATCCACGCACCCTCTTCCCCTCCTAAAACCGCACTGTTCTTCTCCTATTGCAACTTCCGTACACTTTATTATCCTCTCTATCAACACCCTGCCATACAGCTTTCCAACCACTGACAATAAACTAATATCTGTATAACTTGAACATATATATATATATATATATATATATATATATGTATATATATATATATACGGTATATATATATATATATATATGCCGGTATATATATATATATATATATATATATATTATATATATATATATATATATATATATATATATATATATAATTTTTTTTTTTTTTTTTTTTTTTTTTTTTTTTATATTAGAAACGTTGTCGGTACAGAGGTGGTTAATAGCCTGGATTTATTCCGAGTGTACGGTCGAGGTTAATAAGTGTTGTCAGATTTATTTCATAAAGTTTTGGACGCTGACTAATGCTCTGAGGGATAAGCACTTTTCCCAGTAACTATAAAGATACCAATAACACTTTTTGAGCGAAAACCACTGGAATCTATGACAAAACTTAATACCCCCGATTGTACTTGTTGAGATGTAATGATAATGCCCCTTACCTCATTCTGTCTGGCGTCGGGGAAGGAGCTCAGCAGAGCGTCCTCGGTGCTTCCCGTAGGGCCTCCCACTCCTGAAGAAGGAAGGGCAAGTGGTATTAGTAGATCATAACACACGTGTATTTAGATATATTTCTAACATTTGGGAAGAGTCAGCCAGGTAAAAGATTCAAGACATTTACAGCCCATTTGTTGTAGCTCTGCTTAACCCTTTCAAGATCCGATTACGCATTTCTTTTCGGTTTTCTGGCTATTATTAGATGATTTTATTCAGATTAGAAAGGGTATAGGGAGCCAGAGGATTAATTGAGATAGCCTAGTGTTTACCCTTTTAATTCCCACATATCCTTCCTAAGCTGAATAAAATCGTCTAAAGATAGTCAAAATAAAATGGTAAAAATCCGTAATAATATTAATAGGGTAAATCCTGTATAAATCGTTCAATAATATTATACACAAAATGTTATAATAGCTTAACATATACTGTACTATGCCATGTTCCAAATAAGTAGGCCAAAACTGTTGAACATTAATCTTTATAACTCACAAACGACTATACTAATCCAACCATTTGGGAAGGGTCAGCCAGGGAATAGGTGTGGAAATTCACAGCCCATTTACTCTAGCCCTTTTCAGAGTTATAGAGGTTAGGGGTCACGATGTCTGGCCTAGCTAATTGGAACAGGGTATAGTTGCTACAATTATTCTTAACCCCTTCTCTATCGACGACGTCTTGTAAATATTATTCTTGCTACATTTAGACTATTTTGTGCAGCTTAGGAAGGATACATGGTGATAAAAAGGGTTAAGAGAGATAGTTCGAAGCCTGTTAATTTATGGAGGTCCTTTTAAAACTGAATAAAATCGTCTAATAGCAGCCAGAATCAAGTTAAAAGGACGTCGCCGGTATAGAAGGGGTTAAGGCCTGACTCCTGTTTCACAATAACATCGTCTACGGACAGCCAGAATAATATTAACCCCTTCTGTACCGGCGACGTTCTTTTAACTATATGCTGGCAACTATAAGACGACTTTATTCAGTTTAAAAAGGGCCTCCCGCAATTAACAAGCTTCGGATTCACTCGCCTAGGCTAACCCATTGTACTACCTTACATCCTTCTGCATTACTGCTCAAAAGTGTCTAAATATATCCTGAATATAGTTAATAAGACGTCGCCGGTACAGCAGGGGTTAAGAAACGCATCATCAATGTGATGATTTGGTCCGAGGGTGGTCTTTTTTGGCCCTCCCATGTTTCACTCCATTAGTTTGGACATATTAACCCTCTCGCTATCCTGTGGACTTTGTGGTGGGTGGGTGGGTGGGTGGGAGGGGGGGGGGGGGGGGGGGGGTGTTGACGTTCAGCACTCAGAAGAATTATCTCAATCTCATAATCATCTCTCCAAAATTAATATTCTCCCCACAGCTCACTCAAAGACAACTGCAAGGGTTGAAGTAACTAAATTTAAGGTTTCTAAACACCCCTGATGGTCACAAAGACCTTTAAGTATCCCAGAAAGGGCACAAACCAGAAGTAACTAAATTAAAGGTTACTAAACACCTTTGATGGTCACAAAGTTGTTTAAGTATCCCAGAAAGGGCACAGACTAGATAGTGTTAAAGGCACGAAACGGAACATCTGCTTGCCGTATCAGCAGGTATCAATCAAGGAACTTCAACATCTGTTGTAGTATAGACTTTCTGCTGATTAGGGGATATATTGGCTGAGTGGACTGATTAAGATGCTACATAGAACATTCATTTCATTAGTATTGGTGGTGGTGATGGTGATGGTGGTAGTAGTAGTAGTAGTAGTAGTAGTAGTAGTAGTAGTAGTAGTAGTAGTAGTAGTACCACAACCAGCGACGGTGGCAGAAGTGGACTACGAGGCAGCAGTGGCAGAGGGTCGCATAGGAAGGAGACTGGATTGAAGTTGCATGGTGTTGAATAGTAATATCTGATGCTTGTAAAATAAAATGTATGAACAATATTAAATAAAAACCAATGTAGTAGTAGAAAAAAAAAAAAAAAAAAGTAGTAGTAGTAGTAGTAGTAGTAGTAGTAGTAGTAGTTTATTTAAAAAAAAAAAAAAAAAAAAAAAGTAGTAGTAGTAGTAGTAGTAGTAGTAGTAGTAGTAGTAGTAGTAGTAATGAATGAGGTATATATAATTATTGGGTATAGTGATGGTGATTAATTTCTAACTGGTATAAGAAGGGTATGAACAAGTATATAAGATAATTTGGTGTAGTGATGGTGATTTATCTTTCTAACTGGTATAAATTAGAAAGGTAAAGCACTATCACTACACTCAAATATATAATATACCTTTTCCATATTTGTGTTAAACCCTAGATTAATTAGAGTGTATAGTCGGACTAAAACATACTGGCGTCATCTGGTTAAAAGGGTTACCAATGCTATATAATTTCATAAACTGTCACGTTTCCAGTTTAATTATGTTCACCTTTTTATTTCAGATTTCTTTCACATTTCCTAGTGTTCTCATTTTTCTTTTATAGTTCATAATTTTAATGCATTTTTGGTCATTCTCGTTTTATGAGAGTGGTCTTAAATGCTAATGTTCATTGAATTTTTGTTCTCAGTGTTTTTTGTACATCGTTCCCATTGGAAAGGTTATATTACATTAAGGAACATATAAACACACATATATATATATATATATATATATATATATATATGTATATATATATATATATATATATATATATATATATATATATATATATATATATATAAGTAGAGTAGAACCTATACTTAGGGGATAAACTTGGAAATAGCATGTTAAGTTCAATGAAATAGCGCAATGTTTTCCGAAATATAATATAAAATCTGGAGTTAAGCCAGTGATATTAAATAAGACATTCATTGGACACCCCAATATGTTAAATACATTAGAGCTACACGCACACGCACACACACATACAGACACACACTCACACCCACACACCCCAACCACACCACACCCCCAACACACACCCTCACACAAACACACGCTTCCACCCCCCCCCACCCCCACACACACACACACACCCAACACCTGTACACCAAACTAGACGGTCACGAGATATACACAGTATACTGTCATTGACAAATGTTTATTGATTACATAATAACCATCCCTTGCACCTTTACCTATCATTATTATTATTATTATTATTATTATTATATATTTTGTATTTATTTATTTTGTTTGTACCGGCACCGTCCATATAACTTTACTCTGGAAGAAACAATTAGACGAAAATATTCATTTAAGTAAGGGCCTCATCGAACAGGGCTTCGAACTATCGTTCTTGACCCTGCGTTACTACCACAGATCCTCTAATAAACAATTGCAAAACAATCGTCGAATATAGTTAGGTTAAGGATGGACTAAAACGTCGCCGGTACAAACGGGTTAAGTTGGAAGGCAAGTTGCTTTTTTTGCTCATGTTATTCCATTTAGCTTTGAGATTTTAAGATGTTCATTCCATTAGTTTAGCGATTTAAAGACCTTTCGCCCTATTTCTTTGTCAATATAAAGACCTTTAGTACCATTTAGGTGTGGATTTTTTTCCTGGAGAGCGATAGCGAGCCTGCAATTCTGGGAGGAATCGGCCTTCGGCCGGGACATTTTTCTACCGAAAATTGTACAAATTTATCTTGAAAGGGTTTCTAGGGGGTGTTAGTTTAAGCTAATGGGACTAAACACGAGGGAGAAAAAGTAACTAACTCCCCCTTATCCCCTTTAGTGCCAAGTTGTCCTTGTCATTATAATCTGGATATTATTGGACGATTTTAGCCAGCTTAGGAAGGACGTGTAGCAACTAAAAGGCTTCAAACTATCTCAATTTCAATGTATAAACAAAAACCCCGGTTTACACGCTGAGCGTCATCGTTCTAATTCGTTGGAACATTCTTCAATAAAATCGTCTAACTCTAAATAGAGCTGGAATAACACAAAATACATCCTCGGTAAGGCAAGGGTTACAGTATTAATGGCCTTATCAAACCTTGTAAGCAGAGCAAACCAACCTCTCTTGGAACTGTATAATGACTTTCCTCCTTCACGTCTTTGTGTTTTGTTCAGGCACTCTTTATTCATTCTGTATGACTTCATGACACATGTATAAGGTAAAGTTCTTCTTGTGACCCATTCATGTGGTAGATTCTGTCGTTGAGACTTTTATCAGCTTACTGCGGACAACACAATATTCTTCGTTAAACCTCCTGTTTACTTCAGCCTTTCATTCCGTTACGCGCGCCTTTGTTACTGCTTAGATCCTACACCGAGAAACAGGCAGCTACAATTCGTTACCTGTCTGGGTTACTTATCAGTCGATTCATCACTCGGACCTCTTGTAGTCCTCCCATTCATGGTTACACGTAGATATCCTTGTCTTCCTCATCTTGTTCAGTGTTACTGTCAAGTACATGATTTCAGTGACCCCACTTTTAATTCATGTATTCATTTACTCGTATCGTATTTAATTCCCCCTTCGTTAGCTACCAAGTAACCAACCCCATTGTACCCTTGGAACTAAATTGTCTCTCTTCCACGTCTTTGTTGTGCTTTGTTCATGCACTCGATATACCTCTTTGTTTACTTCATTTGTTCCATTGCCCATTGTCTTGTTTGTCTCTTCGTTACTCCCCTGTTCACTTTTTTGTTTTTTTTTTTGTTTTTTTGAGAGAGAGAGAGAGTGAGAGAGAAGATTATGACGCATTTTAACAGTTTATTCTGGCTATCATTAAACGATTTTATATACTTTAGGAAGGATCTATAGAAATTTACAAGGGGTAGACGGTCAATCACCACATGTGACTTCCATATAGGGCCTACCCTTCCTAATATTAATAATATATAATAATGTCTATTGTCTGAATAATGTTTAATAATACCGAGAATATAAGGTCAAAATGCGTCATAATCTTCAAAGGGTTAACAAAAATAAAAAAGCAATGTTCCACTGACCTTGACCTTCCATGGGGTCAGCGTGTGAGTGACCTGCGTGACTCATGGTGACCTTGGAGTCGGGTCAGGTCAGAGGTTACTGTTGAGGTCAAACACCCACATCCACCACCTGTAACGAGAGGTCAGAGGTCATTAACATAGCATACTACTATAAGCAAATCAAGGCCCTACACATACACACAGATAGATAGATAGTTTGATAGATAGTTTATTGACCACAGCAAAATAAAAAATACAAAAAGATTTTTTTTACAAAGGAATTTGGTCCAACATAATACACACACACACACACACACACACACACACACACACACACACACACACACACACACACACACACAGTAATAAAATAACTTCCCACATAAGACAAATCACATTCTTTTACTTTCCGGAAAAGGTCAATATGCAAATTCCAGAATAGATAGTATCAATAGCTGGGCCTATTTTCCGAGCAAGCTGACAGGCATGATCAGATACGACATTACCAAGGTGGTATACGGGTACACAAGACCAATAATATTATTGGTCTTGCGGGTACAGTCACTCAGAAAAAAATCGTGGACCTCACTTATTTCTAATCATGGAAGTAGGCCTATATCTCTGGTAACGAATGAATATATATTTTATACACAACTACAAACCTAGATATGCTATCAATGGTAAAGTAAGTTTCATACCAAACTTTATCAAGATGAGTATAATTGTATAAAGAATAACATATAAGGGGTCCACGAATTTCTATAGGTTACTGTACGTACATAATTTCCGAGTAAGAAGGTATGTTTCTTATAGTGTTATATATACCGGTACTTATTATTATCTTGAACGAATTAATTATGTTTCTTAGCTGAGGAAGTAAAGGTATGATTGGGAATTACATTATTATTATTATATACTTAATTACTATTCAAGTGTGTGTGTGTGTTGTTGTTGTTGTTTCCCAAGCTGCCTGGCCGAACAGCCCCAAGGCCCCGAGCAAGGTCAAGGCCATAACCGAGCGCCCCCACAGAACCCTCCCTGCCGACCACAATAAAGCCTGGGTGACCGAAGCCACTCCATGGCGGAGAGCTGAGGAGGGTGCGGAAACGCCCAGAAAACCAAAGCCCCACCCAGGGCCCTGTGCCCCTCAGCAATTATGAAGAAAAAGTTGAGGGGTAAAGGAAAAATGTGACGCTTTGGCTTCCAATCTTGGTAGATTGGGAGGTCAATCCACGGAAGAGACGCCGTCACTTGAGATTTAGAAGATATATAAGTAAAAGGAACAGTCAGAGTAAGCTATGGGTATGACAGAGATCGCTCAGTTCTCACTCTGATAGACCATCCCATCACCAGGTGTGTGTGTGTGTGTGTGTGTGTGTGTGTGTGTGTGTGTGTGTGTGTGTGTGAATCCTAGATATTTGATACACTGTGCTCAATGTATTGAAAACCGTATATTTTCCCCAGTTAGTCTCTTCGCTCTCTCTTCTCTCTCTCTCTCGTATAAGTCTCTCTCTCTCTGGTATCGCTTCATCTGAGCTCTTCAGTTGTTCGTGGTCCAAGAGAGAAGTATGAGGAACGAGAACGAGGAGCTTTCAAAGGAGGGGAGAGAGAGAGAGAGAGAGAGAGAGAGAGAGAGAGAGAGAGGAGAGAGAGAGAGAGAGAGAGAAAAGAGACTCGGAGTAAGTAGAGAGACTCGAACTAGAGAGAGAGAGAGAGAGAGAGAGAGAGAGAGAGAGAGAGAGAGAGAGAGAGAGAGAGAGAGAGGAGAGACGAGAGAGCATGAGAAGAGAGATAGAGAGAGTTGAGAGAGAGAGGAGAGAGGGGGGGGGGGGGGGGGGGCTGCTGAGAGCGAAGGAAGGAGTTTGTTGTGACCTTGAAAAGCTTGCACGCACTTGGGATGTACGTACACTTGGATGTCACAGTATCTAGGCCCCTTGTAAGAATTTGTGAATACCCCTTTAAGTCTATTTATTTTTTCATGTTTAGTTTACTATATACAGAAACATAATACAATAAAAATATAAATAAAACAATAAAACAATAAAAATGGGCGATGTGCCAGAGTATAGGATAGATAGATAACTGCATAGATTAATATTTGGACGGCATTTGCATATTAATAAATATTATATATAGTTTTGTAGTTGATGCACAGCAGATTATATTCATTAATTGGTTGCCAGAGATATACTTTCATAATTAGAAATCGGTGAAGTCCACGAATGTTTGAGTGGGTTGGCGACTATGGCATCCGAGTGTACTGTTGTGATGGTGGTGGTGGTTGCGGTGGTGTTGCGGTGGTGGTGTGCTTATTGGAGGGATCAGACTATTCACTACGACCACCAGACTATTAAGGGGTCCGTGGTTATGTTATGGGGGGTCTATTTATTATATTCATTTATTGTTTTAGTTTCCTCCCTAGACCTCCATCAAACTCATAACAAAAAACATCCATTAGATCCCCCTTTGAGATTAATTTGTAGTGTTGTGGTAGCGGGAGTTTGCGGGTAGCCTAGATGGTACTACGAAGGGTGAGTGTCCGCATTAACCCATACAGTATCAGGGACGTCCTTTTCATCACACTCTGGCAACTATTAGACGATTTCACTCAGCTTAGGAAGGACCTCTAGCAATACTTAAGTAAGGCTTCAAACTATCTCAAACCAACACTTTTAACCACCACATATCCCTCCTATGAGTTGCCTAATATCGTCTAAATGTACCTACAATAAAGTATAGCACTCGTCGCTGGTACTCAAAGGGTTAAGGATGGGTGGGCCTATATTTGTTCATGTATAAATATTTGTATTAGTTCTTTTAGTTTCCTCCCTAGACCTCCATCAAGATTATAAAAACACCCCCAACACCTTCCTTCATGATAAATTTGTACATTTATCGGTAGAAGAATGTCCTGGCGAAGGCCGGTTCCTCATAAAATACAGGCTCGCTATCGCTTGCCAGGAAAATTACACGAAATGTCTTAATTTTGACAAAGAAATGGGGCGAAAGGTTTTAAAATCGCCAAAATAATGTGTCGAACGTCATATAATCTGAAAACTAATGGGGCTAAACATGAGGAAGAAGGGGGACCAGAAAAACGACCCATTTCCCCCCCTTATAATATAGGAAGTGTGAAAGTGGTGGGTGTGGTGGTGGTGGTTGGTCGCGGTGGTGACTAATTGGTTTGGTGTTACTGTTCCTTGAAAACGAGTGTTTGCGTCACGGTCTGGTGTGGGGGTCTACTGTCCGTTATCTATACAAAAAAACAAACAAAAGAAAAAAAAAATCCCATTCGAGATACATTTGTTGACATTTTACTGGCAAAAAGGAATTATCCCGCCCAAAGGTCTGTTCCTCCTAAATGTACATGTCTGCTATTAAAATCCAGGCTGATGATAAATATACAGTCTAGCCCTACAGTTATATCAAATAGACCAGATAGACAAGTAGGTTATATATAATATATATATATAATATATATATATATATATAAATACAGTAGATATAGTATATATATACAGTTGATATATCCCAATGTAGTGGTGTTGCAGTGGGTCTATTGTCTGATCGTTAACAGTTCTGAAACCGGACTATTGCATCACGGTCTCTGTGGTTGACTAACAATATGGTATGTTGTTTTAGAGCTCGACGTTAAGCAGCTTAGGCTATACGGGTGGTTGAAAGGGAAAACTGTTTCAGAATTATGTGAACATGTCCCCGAGATGGTGGGAAAAGCGTTCAGGTTGTTCGGTCTATACCTTGCTGCTCGTAAATTGCTGTTTGATTCTGGGGTTGATGAGAGAGAGAGAGCGAGAGAGTTAAAGCACATTTACTCTAGAGCCCTTGTCTGAGTTATAGAGATCCGAGGTCGTAGTATCTGGCCCTTAACCTATTCACGAACAGGGTTATAGTACTGTTTGTTTCATGTCTAGAGGAGTATTTAGTGTAAGCCAACTACAACAGCTTCCTCTCTGCTCGCGGGCAACACCACCTTCTCCCGCTGCCTCACATTCTTCAGAAAATTACGGAAAAGTAGATTAAAGTAGGCTAGCGAGGAATGCCGTTGTATAAAGGCTTAGCCCTCAATACCGTCACCTGACCTTGGGTAATGACCTGTTTCTCTCTCTAGATTTCACAGTTAAGTACCGAATTATCAAATACGTTTTCGTCCGAACAAGGCTAATTCTGACTGTTGCCTCACAATATCGGCAAAACATAGACCGGTATAAAGGGAAAGTATAACAAAAACTCTGATGCATTTCCGAACTACATTAAGATTTTTGTGTTTTAAAAGAGGGGGAAAGCGATTTTAATTTATTATTATCAACCAACTACCAGAGCACGCGAAATTCGGTCTACTGCCGGACATTGTGGCAGTGAAAGGGTCCGCGCATCCCCTGTAGGGCCATATGACCTATTGTCTTTAGTTAACCTACGCACTGGCAAGTTTGGCCATGTGCGACAGTATTATGGCTGATTATATAGTGAAATGTGTACTTGGAGCGTAGGCCTCTGGTGTCACGGGTACGTACCGGTACTGGATAATGTATTTGGTTCACAGCAGAAGTGATAGGGAATCGATATCCACAGACGGTGTCAAGAGGGGCAATGAACAAAGGTTAAGTTAACACCCTGTTTACTATCTGTTCACCTCTCCAGTACAAAGCAGAGCCTGGTATATATTTAACGTGTGTTGGTTGTGTAATGGTTGTTAAGGTGTTCTTACATTTCTGGGTGAGTGGTGTGGTTCCCGAGTTCAAATCGCGCGGAGGATCATATGGCTTTCATTAATGGATTAGAGTAGGCATTGGGGTTTGTAATAGAGGATTAATGTGGGTGTTGTTCCTTAATTAACTAGCCATCGCCGAGAAGTTAGCTGTTGTATGCAAGGTCGCATTGACTTTGGATTTGGGCCATGGGTCAAGATCTATGGGGTGACCACTTACTAGATCACGTCTCACTAGCAGCTTTTAACCCTTTCGGCTGGTTGGTGACGTTCTTGGACACGTCCTGGCAAGTTTAGCAGCAATTTCCAGGCTTTAAAAGGCTGCTGTCAAAAAACTTAAAAAATCGAGTGTCAGTGGGCGGCAGTGAGTCTCCGATGAGTATGGGGCGGGCGGACCACGCTCCGACCTGCTCTACAAAAGCACCGAGCGGACTCATCTGAGGTTGGGACTGTGTCATCGTGCGAGGTCTCTCCATCACTGTGTCTCTCCAGCAGTGTAGAGCCAAGCGAGCGAGTGTTACATAATAGGTCGGGTTTCCCGCGTTTGGCACATGGCAGACCAAGGCTGGCGGTGTGAACCAGACCACGTAAAAAAAGGGAAAAGGGGGGGGGGAAAACAAGGGGGGGAGGGGGGAAAAAGCAGGGCCGCCGTTTCCTGGTGTCATTTTGAAGACACTCTATTCTCGCCTAGTTTTGCGGACCACGAAAGGAATGAATACACTTCAAATTAATGCAGAGATGCTTGATTAATCATTCAGGAGTGCCTGAATATGGGACCTAAATAGGCCGCAAAAATGGCTGCGCAGCCAAAAGGGTTAAATCTCAGATGTTGCCGTCAATATAATATTTATAAACTATACCGCTGTTCAAATATATGGTCAGGCCAAAAATCGCTGACCACGGTAACCTGCTATCAACTCAAACAAACGGACTGGAGTTAATCTGAGCTCATATTTCTAAATATCTACGGCATTTGGGAAGTGTCAGGCGAGGTGAATAGGTGTGGAAATTTGACAGCCCATTTTCTGTCTCTAATTTGCCCATTTTGAGTTACAAGGGTTAGGGGTCACGATGTCTGGCCTATTTATAATGAATGGTGTACTATAGGCTAGTCTACGCATGATGAACCTCATGAAATACTACTAAACAAAAAATGGCCATGTGATGTTCTTCTTTTTACCTAGATGTTAAATGAGGAAACGTGGCTGTGGTGTAAATAAATGATCTTGATGTTTATGAGCAAGTGAGGGGCAAACTCTGAACTGGAGCTGCCTGAAGCACTGTCATTAGGACGTGATACCTTATGGAATCCTGCTCTGCAGCTTTAAATTTACGGTATGTAGGCTACTGTATGTGCGTATGTATGTTATTATGTTTATCGCTATATTATACACTATTTATGTGTACAGACAGAGTGGGGGGTGGTAGCCGGGTGCTGGTTAATCAAAAACGGAAGAAAAAGAATTGGTGGAGGTTACTACACTTGGTCAAAACTATATTTGGGGCTACGTTAACGATTATAACACAACTACATACCAAAGTTTATCAATCGTTTGTGGGTGGGTGAATTTGAATACATAAAAGTATTGAAGCATTTTGTTAAGTGCATTAATTTTGTATTAGGCCGGTACACTTTAAACAAAAATGAAACCGCTTATTACGCTTAAATATTTGTGTTCTACCTACGAACCCTCAATCTTTAGAGAGTAGTGGTGGAGGGAGTTGTCTTGGTGAGTTCGACATCATGCAAGGCAACTAGCAAACAGCTGAGCGGCGGGTGTGTGAATGTCTTATCCTCATCTCATATCCTACCCACCCCCCACCCCCCCCCCATCACGCCCTGACAACGACCGCATCCTATACTGAGATTCATATACCACAAACACACCACACACACGACATTTTTTTTGTGTTTGCCTCAGTCACACACTCCACAGCACACAGCAGCACACACACAGTCCAATAACAGCTGAGTGGGCGGTGTATGAAGAAAGGGCATGAATAGGCATCTTCTGAATGATTATTCATCACATATGCTGTTCATTCCCCGTGACGCGGCCCCCATTCTACACCCCCTGACAACCCACATCCTACCTGATTTCATACCATTTATATACTGTATACACAGTCAATAGTCAGTTATTAACACACACTGTCATACTGCTACTCTCTCATCTCTTCTCTCATTCTCATCACAACCACCGTCATAAATCAGTATCCTCACACACGTCTCGCGTGGGTTGCAAACATGTGTTTGGATACAGTATGAGTTAGTTGTGTGTGTTTGTGCATGTGCGTATTGGGGTAGTGAGTGTCACACAATGAGTCGTAGTAATAACACAGTCTGGAGCCTGATAGTAATAAATATAGCAATAAGTGTTTCAATACCTGTACGTGTGCCAGTATATAGTGGCAGACATACACCGATTCAAATACTTATTATGGGTGTAATCTATTT
Organism: Paralithodes platypus; assembly: GCA_032716605.1. Lineage (NCBI taxonomy): Eukaryota > Metazoa > Arthropoda > Malacostraca > Decapoda > Lithodidae > Paralithodes > Paralithodes platypus. The sequence goes on along the minus strand of CM064506.1, from coordinate 5,769,619 downwards.
CTGTTGGGCATTTTAACCGCATTCCCATTCCCCCCCCCCCGATGCCGCCTTTTTACCTGTTTTATTCTGGCTAATCCTTAGTCGATATATGTAGTTTATGGAGTAAACAATTCTTATGCTATTGCCAGATGATATCTCTAGATATGCGATACCCCTTTGAGGCCTCTACAGAGTAGTATTGTCAAGTGAAAGAAAATCGTTTTCCTGGTTTCATGCAGATTCAGAAGAAATTTATGACACGTCGGAAGTTGTTGCAAGGGTTTAAGGCGTTTCAATTTGTATAGTAGGCCTACTAAAATCCACAGTCCTAATTTATTATTCTGATAAGCAGGGTTGTCAAGACTGCCGAGCAATTTTGTTTGAAGAACTTAGATGAATATGAGGCAAGTGTATATGCAAATCAACTTACAAATTGCTTGCATTGGTCTGGCCATTTTTCTCACTACCCAAGATAAATAATTTGTAACTTTAAACGGCATAAGCTTATCTTTTATTCCACCATTCGTGGGGCAATTTTGAAGAAAAAAATCATTTGGGCCTTGTTAATACTGCTTTCGTCCACAGTTGTTGTGGTTTGTTTGATTTTGCATAGTTTTAGGCCATTATTTATTACATATACAAAAATAAAGACTAAATAAACAATAATGGACTCCGCTTTCGGTTTGACACTTCCCCCCATTAAATACAACAAAAAAAAAGGACTTTGAGCGTGTTTGAACCGCCGAAAAGACATTGATCTGGGCAGGTCTGAGGATAAGTATAATGTCACTGTGTTTTGGGTATTTTTTGCTGGGTCGCTAATAAGTCATAGTCCTCTAGCTTGTTTCTATTTCGTTTTGGGCTCGTCTCTGTGGCTTGTCTTTAATGTCTGGTTGTGTTTTGATGTCGAAACCTAGGGTGGGTAAGAGGTAGGAATAGGGTTGTGTGATAATCACCCTCAAATAAATAAATTATTAACGTTAGATATTGCAGAAAACGTGCAATTATGGATTACAAATGATACTTGGTACCGGAAGACCATCTACTGTATTTTGTTGATGTAGGACTGGTAGCACTACTAAGTCCATTAGTCATCAGCTTGTCATTACGTTTGACGTCGCTCTGTGCTTCTTGTAATGGTTCTGTCGTGATGTCGAATAGGGTGGGTAAGTGTAGGAATAGGTTTGTATATCCCCATCGAAATGGGGTCGAATAAATGTAAGTTTGCACGGATATTTTTTTGGGAGAAACCAATCTTGGATTCAAAATATAGGGGGCCTATCTTGGTGCCGCGACAAAATCACTTAGTTTGTTGGATGTACTTTAGCGCTAATAATGCTCACGTCTCAACTGCCATTACGTTTGGCTCGCATCTGTGGCTTTATTAATGTCTGTCTGATGTTGAATAGGGTGGGTAAGTGTAGGAAGAGTGTGTGCTAGCCTATATCCCTCCGAAATTAATAAATTAAGTTGAGATATTGCAGAAACCAATAAGGATTAAAAATATACTTGGTGCCGAGACATCACTTATTAGGGCGATTGCACAGTGGCGCTAATAAGTCATGTCTCAGTGTGTCCATACGTTTGGATCGCTCTGTGCGGTCTTAATGTCTGTCTGATGTTGACTAGGGTAGGTAAGCGTAGGAAACATGTTGGTATATCTCACGCAAAAAGAAGAACATAATGTGTAAATACTGCCTGATACCAATTATTGATCAAAAGATCCCGTAATTGGTTGCCGATGTTGACTGGACGAGCGGCCCATAGGACAACTCGGCCCGGAAAGCTCGTGCCACGACGGCGAGACAAACTCGGGCCCATTATTTGAAGACAGATCGGCCCCATGTTATGGGGCAATTTGATGAGACCAGGTCAGCGATATAGGATGGGGCGCACTAAGTGGAGGGTTTCGGAGGGTGTGTAATGTGGGCGAAATGTTCGTTATGGATTAAATAATATGTCATAGGCTAGTTCTCGCGATTCATAATGGGTAGTGTAGGGTAGGGTTAGGGTAACTACGAGGTGTCTAGTAGATTAAACACGGGGCCGACGCTGTCTCGTTTTTACTGGGCAGAGCTGTATCGCCGTGGGCCGAGACGGTCGCGCCGTGGGCCGAGCTGTCCCGTGGGCCGAGTAGTCTAGAATTCGTGCCGATACATCACTTATTAGGCAGATTATATTGTCATATGGAAGGTGGAATGAACCGGTAAATTCACACATGCAATTTTGGAGGCTGCTTCGATTCTAATATAACCACGGCCAGTATATTTCATAGACTTATGTATTGATTTCTATTTGACGAATTGGCACTTGTCTGATCGGTTTGGGCTAACGAAGGATATTTGGATATAGCTCGGGGTTAAGATTTTACGGTGTGACAGTTAAAAGCCCCCTCGATGTTTGTGTAGCCTATCGGTATGTTATATATTAGTCTTCAGTCTTATATATGTACTTCCCTTCGCAAATGTATTATAAGGGAGATATAGGGTAAAAACCCAGTCTTGTTTGCATAATGACAAGTCCTGTTTTACGG
>CM064506.1:5760335-5762835 GCA_032716605.1 Paralithodes platypus | reverse complement strand
GAGAGCTAGAGAGACAAACAAGGGGTTAATATCGCTCTTATTTACGAGAGTGCTGGGGGTGACACGCTTGAGAGGATCTGGGATTTAAGGGGGGATGGGCCCGGTTTGTCTAGCCCCCTTCTCCCTCGTGTTTAGCATATCAGTTTTCAGATTTAATGACGTTCGTTCTGTTAGTTTATCGATTCTGACACCCTTACCCCCATTTCTTTGTCAATATCAAGACCTTTCGTGCCATTACGGTGTCGATTTTTTCATGGCAAGCGATAGCAAGACTGTAATTTTAGAAGGAACCGGCCGAAAGGCCGGGGCATTTTTCTACCGAAAAATGTACACATTTTTCTTGAAAGGGGGTCTAGGGGGTGTTTTTTTAAGCTTGATAGAGGTCTAGGGAGGAAACTAGAGAGAGAGAGAGAGAGAGAGAGAGAGAGAGAGAGAGAGAGAGAGAGAGAGAGAGAGTACAAAGAAGTCAAGCAACAACAGGTCTAGCGACCCCTCGAGGTTGCTTCCCCTCTAAATCACTGTTGTTCAAAGTGTCCAACAGTGGTTCAGAGTGGGTAAGGGACAATATGGAAAGGGAAGCACTGCCCTAAGACCAACGTTCTTGGCAGGGTTAGGAGGTGTCAGTAGAGAGAGAGAGAGAGAATGAGAGAGAGTAATCAAGACAGAGTCGTGAGGGGCGGAGGAGCTAAATCACAAGGAAGAAAAACGCTGTGAAGAGAGAGAGAGTGAGAGTGAGTAAGTGTGTGTGAGAGCGAGTGAGAGTGAGTATGTGTTTGTGTGTGTGTATGAGAGAGAGGGAGAGAGAGGGAGAGAGACAATACAAAGGAAAACAAGCAACAGCAGATAACAGAACTATTGATCCTTTCGACGCTGCTTATAACTGAAACTATAACTTCTGTGGGGGCGCTCGGTTATGGCCTTGGCCTTGCTCGGGGCCTTGGGGCTGTTCGGCCAGGCAGCTTGGGGAAAAACAACAACAACAACTGAAACTACCCAATCTATGTGAAATTAGATAATGGTAGCATAATAAATAATGGTGCTCATGAATGTATCTATCCAGAGAGAGAGAGAGAGAGAGAGAGAGCGAGAGAGAGAGAGCGAGAGCGAGAGACACAGAGATAGACAGAGAAACGGCCAGCATAAGAGATTTTACGTTTCGCCCTAAAAAGTGATGACGCCCTTGCTGAGAGGAGAAAGATTGAAGCACCGAGTAATATACTGTATAAAAGACAGCCTCGAGGAATATCAATAACAAGTGATGGTGGGAACAAGAGACGTGCAAGAGACAGTGTGAACATTAAAGTGTTGAGTTAGTAGCGGGGCTGGTTGATGAAGTGATAGGTTCAAAATAAAGAATAATAGTTCACCTCCCAGTATACGCTCGTTAAAGTACACACACACACACACACACACACACACATATATATATATATATATATGTGTGTAAAGATAATGAAGGGTGGAAGAATAAACTAAAGTCCCTGCATAATGGAGAAGAAAGTAGGACCCAAACACGAGGGGAAGGGGAGATAGGGCACAGAGAGAGTAAGAAAGGAATAATAGAGAATATATAGATAAAGAGAGGGACATAGGGGAGTAAAGAATAAAGAGGGGAAGGAGAGAAAATGTGGATTAGTAAACTCTCTCTCTCTCTCTCTCTCTCTCTCTCTCTCTCTCTCTATATATATATATTATATATATATATATATAGATATATATATAATATATATATATATATCTATATATATATATATATATATATATATATATATATATATATATATATATATACTACATAATTATATATTAATATGTTCTGGCTTTCATTTACTTTCCTCACTTCCCTTTCTCCCCCCCCCCCTCCCTTCCCATCTCTCTCTCTCTCTCTCTCTCTCTCTCTCTCTCTCTCTCTCTCTCTCTCTCTCTCTCTCTCTCTCTCTCTTATAACACCAGACTCTGCAGTTCCCACGACCTAAATCCAAGTAGTTTTTTTATGTACCCTTTTATCTTTCTTCATTGTCTACATGTTCCGTGCTAGTCTATTAATGGATGATTTGATTTGCATTATTTTCGTCAATGAATAAGAGAGAGAGAGAGAGAGAGAGAGTGGAAGTATGTGTGGCGTGTGTGTGTGTGTGTGTGTGAGAGAGAGAGAGAGAGAGAGAGAGGGTGGAAGAGTGAGAGAGAAGTTTTAGAAAGTAGTTTATAGAATGAGAAGACATTCAGATTCAGATTATTTTATTTAACTTGTGGATTACAATAAATTTATGTTACAAGAGAAAATAATATTATCTGGCTGAGCCTTATGAGAGTAACTCTCCTTAACCCGTGGAGCCCCGGCTAGTTTCGTAATGTTTGCACACCAGAACCCGGCCGGTTTTCAAAAAATTGTTTTATTCCAGAAACAATAGCGAATGGGTTAGGAATGAAGGAAAAACCACGAAAAAACGCTCAAAAAGCTTAAAAAATTGTCCTACAGAGCCCCCGAAAACGGATTTTA
>CM064506.1:5645335-5755335 GCA_032716605.1 Paralithodes platypus | reverse complement strand
TACCTACAAAACTGTAGATACTATTTATTGAAAAACAACCTACATCCAAAACTCAAACCAGATAGTTATACTTGCATAAATAATAACAGGGGTCCACGAATTTTTATACATGACTGTACATGAGAGCTCTGAGCCACTTCTGACAAGGCGATACCACACAAGCTCTTTATCCATCCATTTTTACGGGTAATTGTAGTCTGGTATCTTTAAAATCAAAGTTCTATCATAAATCAGCCACCTAGCATAATCTACCTCGAGTCTAGTTTCCGATTCCAATGTGAAAGAACCTCAAAACCTTGGTGGTGTAATGGTTAAGGTGTCTAAAAATCTGTGTGTGATAACTCGGGTTCGAATCCTGGTGGATCATATATATGCTTTCATTAATTTCATTGGAGGTGTTTGGTGTTGTGGTGAAATTAATAAAAAATAGAATATTATGAGAAACACTTGCTCATCCGATTCTAATGTGAAACAGACTCAAAATATTAAGAGAAAAGGTAGCCCATCGAAAATTGCCGGAAAAAGGGTTGCCGCTGGATTTACACCCCGACAAGGACCCATAAACTTGAAATACAACCAGAAGAAAGAAAAACAGGAAGAAAGAGAAAACAATAAGAAAGAGGAAATAAAATGAAGAAAGACAATTAAGAAAGAGGAATGAAAATGAAGACAGAGGGAAAAAATTAAGCAAGAGGGAAGAAATGAAGAAAGATGAAAGAAAATGAAGACAGAAAATTAAGCAAGCAGAAAGAAAATAAAGAAATCGGAAAGAAAATTAAGACAGAAAATTAAGAAAGTAGAAAAAAAATAAAGAAAGAGGAAAGAAAATGAAGAAAGAGAAAAGAAATAAAGACAAACATTGAAGAAAGGGAAAGAAGCCACCTGTTTCCCTCCGTCATAAAATGCAAAGCACCACCGCCTCTCTCTCTCTCTCTCTCTCTCTCTCTCTCTCTCTCTCTCTCTCTCTCTCTCTCTCTCTCTCTCTCTCTCTCTCTCTCCTTGGTATTCAATTCTAAGACACTTCGCCCCAATCTCTGTCGATTCCTCCGACGAGTGATTAATTCTAATATACAGTATTTCTAATTTTATTATTATTTATTTATTGTTAATTATTGGTTTATGTTGTTTTCTTTTTCTTGGGAGTATTGGCGTTATATTATGGGTAACAATAATAGTTGTCATTTCCCCTCAATAAGCTAAGAGACACCACCCTCCGAGCCATGTGATTTAAGATAACAAGGTATAAGAAGTCTATGGGGAAACGTAAGTATAAATTGCTCGAAAACGGAAAACAAATGAAGAACATCATAAATGCAAGCACCGCCTCCCCTCACGACCAAACTTTGTCCTGACTTTCTTGCTGGGTGCTGTAAAAAGAAGAAGGAGAAGAAGAGCAATAAGGAAAACAAAAAAGGAATACAAAGAAGAAGAAGAGCAATAAGAAGAAGAATCATAAGAATAATAATAATAATAATGATAAGAAGAAGAAGAAGAAGAAGAAGAAGAAGAAGAAGAAGAAGAAGAAGAAGAAGAAGAAATACACACACAAACAGACAAGGTAAAACACAATATTTCGCAACCTCTACGGGGGAGGGGGGGGTGGAGGGGCTGGCTTGACTTGCTTTCTACCTTGGTAGCGCTGGAAGAACAATAACAATAACAACAAACAAGGAAGGAAGGCAGGTAGGGAGGGAGTACAAAGGAGTACAAAGAAAATCAAGCAACAACAGATCTAGTGACCCTTCTAGGCTGCTTGTCCTCCAAAACACTGAGGATCAAGTGTCCAAACAGAGGCTTAGAGTGGGTAAGGGAACATTGGAAAGGGAACTACTGCCCTGGAACTAATGTCCATGGCAGGATTAGGAAGTTAGTAGGGAACAGAGGCGTTAGTAACTGAGGGGGGGATCATATATAGGGAGGGAGGAAGGAAGGGAGGGAAGAAGGGAGGAAGGAAGGAAGGAAGGAAGGAAGGGAGGAAGGAAGGAAGAGAGGAAGGAAGGCAGGAAGAAAGGGAGGGAGGAAGGAAGGAAGGAAGGAAGGAATTAAGGAAGGAAGGGAGGGAGGGAGGAAGGTAGGGAGGGAGGGAGAAAGGTAGGGAGGGAGGGAGAAAGAAAGGAAAGAAGGAAGAGAGTAAGGAAAGAAAGAAGGGAGGAAGGAAGGAAAAAAGAAAGAAAGAAAGAAGGGTGGAAGGGAGGAAGGAAGGAAGGGAGGGAGGGAGGGAGGGAGGAAGAGGTAGGAAGGAAGGGAGAAGAGGATGAAGGAGTACAAAGGAGTACAAAGGAAATCAAGCAACAACAGGTCTAGTGACCCTTCTAGGTTGCTTGTCCTCCAAAACACTGAGGATCAAGTGTCCAAACAGTGGTTTAGAGTGGGTAAGGGAACATTGGAAAGGGAACTACTGCCCTGCCACTAACGTGGCAGGACTAGGAAGTTAGTAGGGGACATAGGGGTTAGTAACTGAGGGGAGGATAAAGTTATTCATTTACAAACGCAGTCAGTCGCGGGTTTGATGCGAGATATTTGTCTAGGCGGAATTTAAATGAATCAACGGTGCTGCAGTCTATAACGTCTCGGGGAAGCCCATTCCACAAGTTGACAACTCGATTGAAGAAGAAATTCTTAGATTCGTGTGAGTTAAAAGATTTACCAATAATTTTGCAACCGTTTCCCCGCGTGTAATTAGATTGGTCGATAGTGAAGTACTTACTACAGTTCATATTGTCGATGCCTTTGATGATTTTGAACACTTGAATTAAGTCGCCTCTTAATCTGCGCTGGGTTAAAGGAAATAGATTTAATTCTCTAAGACGCTCTTCGTATGGTTTGTTCTTTAGGCTAGGTATCATTTTGGTAACTCTACGTTGAACTCGTTCTAGCTTGTTTATATCTTTTTGGTAATAAGGGCACCAGGATTGAACGCAGTATTCACAGCAACAACAAAGAGGCCTATTGTTGTGCCTAGGTGGAAGAAGAAGAAGAAGCAAATGAGAAGACAAATAATAATAATAAAATATGAGTGAACGAAGGAAAAAAAGAAGACATAAATATAAAAAAACAAATCCATGTCCCCCCCCCCCCCCCTCCTCCCACACTATGGTTCCAACTTTTGCTTGACCTGTCCTCGATTTTGGATGGGACGAGGAGGAAGCAAAACACAAGAAGAAAACTGAAACGAAAGATGAAGAAAGAAGAAACAGATAACAGAAAAAATAAGAGAAACGGGAAACAGAGGAATTGCGAAGAGGAAGAAAATCACAAGAAGGCAAATGAGAAGAAACAGAAAGGAAGGAAGAAGAGAAACGAGAACGGAGGAAGAAAACAAGGAAAGAAAGAAGTAAATAAAGAAAAGGGAATAAAAGGAACATGAAGGCAGATAACGTGAAGAAAAATAATGATAATAAGATGATGAAGAAGAAGAAGATGATGATGATGATGATGATGATGATGATTATGATGAAGAAGAAGAAATAGATGATGACGATGGTGGTGATTATGAAGAAACAATAGAAGAAAAGGAGAAGAAGAAGAAGAAATCCACCTGTTTTCCTACGATCCCAAACTTTCGCTTGACTTGCTCTCTCTGAATGGCAGGAGGAAGAGAAAAAATGGCTCGTTGGGCACACCAGGCTCCCACCTCGTTCTTACTACGAGATTGAAATGAGTGTGTGAGAGAGAGAGTGTGTGAGGGTGTGGGTGTGTGTGCATGTGAGAGACAAAATGGTTGATTGGACGCACCAGGCTCCCACCTCGTCCTTACTACAAGATTGAAATATAAGGGTGTGTGTGTGTGTGTGTGTGTGTGTGTGTCGGAGAGAGGGTGTATTTTATATGCGTCAGAGAGGGTGGTATGTATGTGTGTGTGAGAGAGGGTGCATGTTGTTTGCGAGAAAGAGGGTCTGAAATGTGTGTCATGTATGTGTGAGAGAGAGAGAGAGAGTGTGTGTGGGTGAGTATGGAGAGGCATATTAAATGTAGAAACAATATAAATTGAATATACGGACTTAACGGAGGCACGGAAATTGGGCTTCAACTGCAAATGCTGGTTGGTTTCTGACAAATCGAAAGTCAACATCTGGAATGCTTTCTCATTCACGCCTCAAGCTCTCTCTCTCTCTCTCTCTCTCTCTCTCTCTCTCTCTCTCTCTCTCTCTCTCTGTATATATATATATATATATATATATATATATATATATATATATATATATATATATATATATATATATATATATATATATATATATATATATATATATATATATATATATATATATACTGTATATATATATATATATATGTGTTTCTAATCTCTCAGTGGGGATCGAACCGTCGACCATCAGGACGATAGCCGACGCTTTAATCAACTACACCACGGCAGTCTAGAGATTAGAAACATTTAGTGGTTCACGTGTATTTGTGATATATTCTCAATATATATATACCATATACAGTATATATATATATATATTTTACCCCAATTTCGTTGTCAATATTGAGACCTGTGCCATGTGCCATATACAGGTGTTGATTTTTTCCTGGTGTGCGTTAGCAAGTCTGTAATTTAGAAGGAATCGGCCTTCGGCTGCAAGATTATTCTGCCCAAAAATGTACAAATTTATCTCTGAGCAGGGTTTTGGGGGTGTTATTTTAACCGTGATAGAGGTCTAGGGAGCAAACTAAAAACCTACCCTTAATCCTTCTACTCCCATTTTAGCTCCCTATATATATACATAGATAGATAGATAGATACATAGATATACTTATATATATACTTAATCTATACTTACTTTGATCTTACACAAATCCTTATCTTAACCCTTCTATTGCAGGGACCAAGTGGTGTGGCACTGGCAACGTAGCGGAGGGCCTGGAGGACTTGGGCGTACTGCGGGACGTGGACTCTTGCTGCCGTGACCATGACCTCTGTCCGGATGATCTCGAGCCGGGTCAGACCAGGCACAACATTTCCAACGAGTCGCCCTTTACCATGTGAGTCTGTGAGAGAGCAAGAGAAAAAAAGGATAGAGTGTGTTTTGCATGAGAGAAAGAGAGAGTAGTGTGTGTGGTTTTTTTATTGTATTTAGAACGAAGTCGCCCTTTTCCATGTGAGTCTGTGGGAGAGCGAGAGAGAAAACAAGATAGACTGTGTGTTGCATGAGAGAAAACAATATAGACTGTGTGTTGCATGAGAGAAAACAAGATAGACTGTGTGTTGCATGAGAGAAAACAAGATAGACTGTGTGTTGCATGAGAGAAAACAAGATAGACTGTGTGTTGCATGAGAGAAAACAAGATAGACTGTGTGTTGCATGAGAGAAAACAAGATAGACTGTGTGTTGCATGAGAGAAAACAAGATAGACTGTGTGTTGCATGAGAGAAAACAAGATAGACTGTGTGTTGCATGAGAGAAAACAAGATAGACTGTGTGTTGCATGAGAGAAAACAAGATAGACTGTGTGTTGCATGAGAGAAAAAAGGATAGAGTGTGTATTACATGAGAGTCTGTTTTTGCATGAGAGAAAGAGAGAGTAGTGTGTTTTTGTTCAGATATTAGGAATGAGTCGCCCTTTTCCATGTGAGTCTGTGAGTGCGAATAGAAAGAGAAGAAAAGGGATAGTGTGTGTATTTGCATCATCATGAAAGTGTGTGTTTGCATGAGAGAAAGAGAGAGTTTGTGTTTGTGAAATAGTGCGTGAGAGATTGAGTGTGTGTCATTGAAGCGTGAAGGCGTGTAACAAGGTGTCTGGAAGTGGTAATGCAAAATATATAAAAAAATATATATATTATTAAAAGACAAAGAAAGAGGGAAAGAGAGAGGATAGGTTTGATAGGTGTGGTATCCCCTTGACCTCTGCCCCGATGACCTCCAGCCACCACCCACAACAGTATCAACGTATTGACCTTTATCATGTCAGTCTTTGAGAGAGAGAGAGAGAGAGAGAGAGAGAGAGAGAGAGAGAGAGAGAGAGAGAGAGAGAGAGAGAGCGAGAGCGAGCGAGAGCGAGCGAGCGTTACAAGGAGTTTTCAATGTATAGTTTGTATCTAAAAGACATTGCGGTCCATTCCGGGGATATACTAGAAGTGGAAAGAGAGATATTGTGTTGTGCTTTAAACTCATTGCAGAGTGTGGTGCAAAATGCTACCGGTATAATCTTGAACTGCTCTACTGAAAGACTGTTTACAATTTTTGAGGAAAAAAAATCCAGGTAGAACAGATCTTATAATATGTGAAAAAGTGTCCACATATATTAGTGCTGAACCTTTTCTATTCTAACTTCCAGCCATGGTTGCGTGTTGTATTCATATTTAGGCAAAGCATTTTGCTATAATCCACATTGTTAAGTTGATAGATAGATATAGATAGTTAGAGAGAGTGAGGGGAGAGAGAGAGAGAGAAAGAGAGGGTGTGTGTGTGTGTGTGAGAGAGAGAGAGGATAATAATGTGTTTAATTGAGGGAGCACATGAGAGCTTCTCCCTGATGAACGATTATCCTGTGTGAGTGTGTGTGTGTAGGTGTAGGTGTGCTTATGGTAATTCGTGTAGCCTATGTTTGTTTTATGTGTTACCGTGTGTGTGTGTGTTTTGTTTTGTTTTTTTTCTTACGTGTAAATATTCCTGTATGTTTGTTTGGGAGGACATTTATACACTTAAGTATTCATTTACGAGAGAGAGAGAGAGAGAGAGAGAGAGAGAGAGAGAGAGAGAGAGAGAGAGAGACAGAAAGATAGAGAAAGAAAGAAAGAGAGAGAGGAGGGAGGGGGGAGTATTTATGCTTGCTTGCTTGCTGTGACCATGACCTTTATCCCGACGATGTAGAGCTCAGCCAGATTATAGCCCAACCCATCATCATTACCCAGCCTCACTTTACACTGAGAGAGAGAGAGAGAGAGAGAGAGAGAGAGAGAGAGAGAGAGAGAAGCAGAGGTGGGCTGAGAAAGAGAGGGTAGAGAGAGAGAGAGAGAGAGAGAGAGAGAGAGAGAGAGAGAGAGAGAGAGAGAGAATGAATCAGAGGTGGGCCGAGAGGGACTAATCTGTTGCCTTCAGGGGATGGAGGAATTATCTAGACTCAGGAGATTAAGTGCCATTACTGAGTGAACATCAGAATGTTGTTACTACTTGTTGTCAAATGCTTTAAACTTCATTTCAAGTTGCTGCAATTGAAAGACGAAATTAATGCACATTATTTGTAACATCGTTCTTAAGGGGAGGTATTTAGTTTGTTCCCTAGACCTCCATCAAGCTTAAAATTACACCCCCTTGAGTCCCTTTCAAGATAAATTTGTACATTTTTCGGTAGAAAAATGTCCCGGCCGAAGGCCGGATCCTCTTAAATTACAGGCTCGCTATCGCTCGCCAGGATAAAATCGACACCTGAATTGCACGAAAGGTCTTAATATGGGGTGAAAGTTCTTAAAATCACTAAACTAATGGGGCAAACGTTTTATAATATCAAAAGCAATGGGGCTAAACATGAGGGAGAAAGGGGTCAAGAAAAAAATCCCTCAAGTGGAAATCTCCCCTTAACACCAATAACACCCCAAATGAAAATAATGAAAGCGTTTGATTCTCCCAGGATTCGAACCCACTGGTTAAAATGGCCTACTGGTTAAAATGGTCTACTGGTTGAGATGTCCGGGAACCCAGCAATTTTAGTCTGGCAGCTTCGAAATATAAGTTCCATTACAATTTACCTACCTAACATAATCTACCTTCGATCTATTTCCATTACAATTTACCTACCTAACATAATCTACCTTCGATCTATTTACATTACAATTTACCTACCTAACATAATCTACCTTCGATCTATTTTCCGATGCCACTGGGAAAGAGTCTCAAAATAGTACGAGAAAAAAATTGTTCATCGAAAATTGCTGGAAAATTCGCTCGTGTGCCACCATTATTAACCCCTTCTGTATCGGCGACGTCTTTTTACATTCTCTTCTAGCTACAGTTACAGGATGGTGTGCAGTTTACGAAGGATTTGTGGTAGTATAAAGTGTTATGGAGATACTTCTAGGCCTCTTAATTGCTAGAAACCCTTTTTAAACAATAAAATCGTCTAATGGTGCTCAGAATGAAGTTAAAAAGACGTCGCCGGTACAGCAAGGGTTAAGGCCTTCCATGCAATTCTCACACACACACACACACACACACACACAGTGGTGAGCACGCTCACGTGTGAATCTGCAAGACCCGGGATCGAATCCCTGCCACGGCGGACATTTAGTGGGTGTGGTAGTACGTCCTAGCATGTTTCACATGCTCGCACCCAGTCAGGGAACATCCTGACGACGTATACAGACTAAACACACATAACAAAGACACTCCAACAGCTTCCTCTCTCTCCAACACCCCTTCTCCCCTCTCTACACGCTTCAGAAAAATAGGAAAAGTAGAATGTAAATACGAGGTGCCGTTGTAAAGGCTTATCCCTCAATACTTCATCTGATCTGATCTGACACATGCAAACTCTCTCTCTCTCTCTCTCTCTCTCTCTCTCTCTCTCTCTCTCTCTCTCTCTCTCTCTCTCTCTCTCTCCGCGGAAAACCCAGTAATAATAAAAGTGGATGAATTAAATATAAGGAGTAGAAGAAGGGAGGGGGAGGGGGATTTTAAAGAAAGTTGGAGGAAGTGCTCGAAATTTAAGTCTGTAAAAGAGAGAGAGAGTGTGTGAGAGTGACTGTGTGTGTGTGTGAGAGAGAGAGAGTGAGTGTGTGTATGAGAGAGAGAAAGAGTGTGTGTGTGTGTGAGAGATGTTGTTGTTGTTGTTGCTGTTCCTCAGGCTGTCTGGCCTAGCAGCCCCAAGGTCCCGAGCAAGGCCAAAGCCATAACCGAGCGCCCCCACAGAACCCTCCCTGCTTACCACTAATAATGCCCAGGTGACCGAAGCCACTCAAAGAGAGTGGCGGGGAGCTGAGGAGGGTGCAGAAACACCCAGGAAACAAAAGCCCCACCCAAGGCCCTGTGCCCCTCAGCAATTATGAAGGGAAAGTTGAGGGGCAAAGGAAAAATGTGACGCTTTGGCTCCCAATCTCCCAATCCCAAGGGGAGGTGTGGTGGAGTGGTCTTGCCACTGGCCTGGTAATCCAAAGGTCCCGGGTTCAAATCCCGATGTATCAATGGGAAGATATTATTGGGATGGAATTTGTGCTGTACCTAGTATCAGTGCATTACCACAAGCCCACCGAAACGTCAATAAAATACCCTCATTGTTCCCTGATTAAATAGCACTGTATGAATATTCCCATATTCAAAATATGCTATAGGGGTGCAATGCCTGGTGAGTTATCTGCTCAACAGGTGGCGTTGTGTGTGTGTAAGTGTGAGAGTCCGAGTGTAGGGGATGAGACAGTGAAACACGGGAACGAGATGGCTTCAGAGATGGGGTCGTTTCGGGCCATGAGTGAGCACCGTGCCTCATGTGAAGGCAAGATGGCAGGTGCTCGTTGTGCTCTACGTGCTTCACATGTCTCACTCCCTAGACTGGAACAAGACCTCCCGGGCTTCACTGTTCATTGTAAAGCGGTGAATGTTAAGGCTCTCAGCCTATGCCCGAGAGGAAGTAAGTTGGAATATAGAAAAAAAAAAAAACAAAAAAAAAAATCTGCCAGGGAGTAGGGAGGTCAATCCACGAAAAAGACGTCGTCACTTGAGATCTAGAAAATATATAAGTAAAAGGAACAGTCAGAGTAAGCTATGGGTATGGAAGAGGACGCTCAACTCTCATTCTGATAGACCAGAATGTGTGTGAGAGAGAGAGAGTGTGTGTGTGTGTGTGTGTATGTGCGAGAGAGAATGTGTGCGAGAAACAGACAGAGCGTGTGTGTGTGTGTGTCAGAGAGAGAAAGTAAAAGTAAATGTAACGAGGAATCTGCTGTGAAAAGAAAAAGTATATACATCCCCCAAAAAAGGTAAACAGAGTCAGCCAGAGTTAAGGGGTTACGAAGGCAAATACGATTACATAAAGTAGTTAAGTAGGCAATAAAAAGAGAAAAAAATAGAGTAATAAAAAGAGTAAAGAGTAATAAAAAGAGTAAAGAGTAATAAAAAGAGTAAAGAGTAATAAAAAGAGTAAATAGTAATAACATAGTAAATAGTAATACAAAGAGTAAAGAGTAATAAAAAGAGTAAATAGTAATAACATAGTAAATAGTAATACAAAGAGTAAAGAGTAATAAAAAGAGTAAAGAGTAATAACATAGTAAATAGTAATAAAAAGAGTAAAGAGTAATAAAAAGAGTAAAGAGGAAGGCCACCAGAATCCAGGCCGTCTAGGGAATTAGGTGAATGGGCTAGAGAGTGGAAGGACCTAAAAATAACCGGGATTTTTTTTTTTAATTCGAGCTCTTAAATGAATTAGAAAGCGGAGGCAGAGAAAATGGGAACTGGAGGGGGGAGACTAATTAATATAAGGAGGGAGAATCTAAGTTATGTAGTAATTAGTTTATGAATATTATTTTGGTAGCAATTTTATATATGTATATATATGGGGGGAATGTTACCAATTAAGAAGCCTGATAATTATAGGTAGAAAGTGGAAATATATGAGCACTTAAAAGTATAATAAAGTTTAAATGGATGGGAGCAACCTCAATTAAAAGTAGGACATCGCTCTTAAAGTAACGGAATGAAGGAAAAGACTTGGTGACAGAGAGGGGAGTTTTTACTGTTTAACCCTTGCGGTGTGAGAGGATGCATTTCTACACATATATCTAGAATTCATTGTAAGTAACTCTGTCAACTTTTACGATTAAATGTGGCTTCCCACCATAATAACATAACTTAAACGCATAGATTTTTTTTTCGAGCTTTGTTTTCATAATAACGAGAGAGAGAGAGGGAGAGAGTCTAGGGATGTAATTTTTAGCTTGGTGGAGGTCTAGAGAAACTAAAAGCCTCCCTATTATTACTGCTTTAGTCATTGGTACAGTACCCTCCATAAATACTCCTCCACCATCTCTCCCCAGGACCCACTGCGACTGCAACGAGAGCTTCCGTAAATGTCTGTACGGTGTGGGCAGCGGGGAGGCCAAGGAGGTGGGCTCGGCTTACTTCTCCACCGGTCTGTTCCAGTGTTACGCCTTCGCCAAACCCGTCAAGGGGTGCAAGAAGTGGGCAGGGTGAGTTATAAGTGAATATAGGGACTGGTCAGTGAATAATGGTGAGCCGGGTGAGTGAATAAAGGGACTGGATGAGTAAATGATTGTGTTTGTGAGTAAATATAGGGACTGAATGAGTGTATAATAGATTTGTTGAATGAATAAAGGACTGAATGAGTAAATAATAGTGCAAGCAATGGGTCGGGTGAGTTGTGAGTGAATAAAGGGACTGAATGAGTAAATAATAGTGCAAGCAATGGGTCGGGTGAGTTGTGAGTGAATAAAGGGGCTGAATGAGTAAATAATAGTGCAAGCAATGGGTCGGGTGAGTTGAGTGAATAAAGGGGCTGAATGAGTAAATAATAGTGCAATGGGTCGGGTGAGTTGAGAGTGAATAAAGGGCTGAATGAGTAAATAATAGTGCAAGCAATGGGTCGGGTGAGTTGTGAGTGAATAAAGGGGCTGAATGAGTAAATAATAGTGCAAGCAATGGGTCGGGTGAGTTGAGAGTGAATAATGGGACTGGTGAGTAAATAATAGTGCAAGCAATGGGTCGGGTGAGTTGTGAGTGAATAAAGGGGCTGAATGAGTAAATAATAGTGCAAGCAATGGGTCGGGTGAGTTGAGAGTGAATAATGGGACTGGTGAGTAAATAATAGTGCAAGCAATGGGTCGGGTGAGTTGTGAGTGAATAAAGGGGCTGAATGAGTAAATAATAGTGCAAGCAATGGGTCGGGTGAGTTGGGAGTGAATAATGGGACTGGTGAGTAAATAATAGTGCAAGCAATGGGTCGGGTGAGTTGAGAGTGAATAAAGGGACTGAATGAGTGAATAAAGGGACTGAATAATATTGTCTAAATATAGCTAGGATAATAAACACACGTCGCTGGTACTCAAATGGTTTAAGGATACTGTACTAGCGTTAATCTCTTTCTATTTCTCCGCCAGGCTTCTGACTCAAGCCTGCCAAGAGTACGAGTTCGAGGAGGAGGGCGACCCACGCTGGCAGGTGTTCGACATGAAGGCTTTCGAGTAGGACCTCTGGGCATTATAAGGCCTTCGAGTAGGACCTCAGGGCGTCATAAGGCCTTCGAATAGGACCTCAGGGCGTCATAAGGCCTTCGAGTAGGACCTTAGGGCGTCATAAGGCTTTCGAGTAGGACGTTAGGGTGTCATAAGGCCTTCGAGTAGGACCTCAGGGTGTCATAAGGCCTTCGAGTAGAACCTCAGGTCGTCATAAGGCCTTCGAGTAGGACCTTAGGGTGTCATAAGGCCTTCGAATAGGACCTCAGGGCGTCATAAGGCCTTCAAGTAGGACCTAAGGGCGTCATAAGGCCTTCGAGTAGGACCTCAGGGCATCATATAAAGAGAAGAATTTAGAATGGAATATTTATTGAACGCCATATTGCAGTCTAAGCGATAGATAATTTGTTTTGAGTCTGTTTAGGTGAATTTACTTCGATTCCGGATTTATTATTACTATACTCCATTTCATTTCATCTGACGGTAAATTGAATCCCTTAGCAGCTGATTTCTCGATACTTAATGGAGAAAATATGAAACCATTCAGTCTCTGCATCATATTAAGACCAAGTGTATATAATTAGCACCATATTTCATTACAAAATGTTCAAAACATTTGAGAAATCTTGATGAGGACTGTGTAATTTACCGTCAGATGAAATGAAACAGGGTATAGCTCAAGGCGATCTCAGCTGCACATCCTGTCTTAGCAAAATTATTATCCATTAATTATATAGCACTAATTATCATCCATTGACCATGCCCATCACTTTGATAATTAATTGTCTCTATATAATATGATCCGACATGTAAGTTGTATATCAGATAATTTATTATTATATGTATTGATGATTAACATAATGAAAACTGTATAATATAATATATATATATATATATATGTTATGTAGGAATGCATACTGTGAATATACTCCTTGTCATGCTTTACACTATGTTTTATTATTTATTATTATTATAAATGATAACTTGAACACATAACAATAATATGAACTAATGAAGACGTGTTTCTAGTCTATATAATTATAACCAAACAGATCACAGTTAATATTGCTCAAGTGTCTAACATATGGCTTTGATACCAATTGCCAAATGTTTTTAAATATAAACAACATACAAGTCTCCCTCGATTTACGATTGGGTTACGTTCCTGAAAACCTGATCTTAAATAGAAAAAACGTATAGCGAACCCTAAAATTAATGGGGTAAATGAGGATGCATTCTCATAACAGCCAAAACCCAAACGCAAACACCTAAAAACACCTAAATATCGTAAATCAGGGTATCGGATAGTGAGGGAGACCTGTAATGCTACGATAAGAATGTACAGTATATCGATGGTGACATGTAGCACAATTGAACATGCTTTGTCTGCCAGATTTAATAATAATGATATGTAGGGCACTTATGTTAATGTATTCGCAATTGAACATGCTTTGTCTGCTTGATATAATAATGATATGTAGGGCACTTATGTTAATGTATTCGCAATTGAACATGCTTTGTCTGCCAGATATAATAATGATATGTAGGGCACTTATTGTAATGTATTCGCAAATGAACATGCATTGCTTGCCAGATTTAATGACATGTTGAGTTCTTATTTAATTGTATTCATATGATTTTAAGGTGGAAAACGAATAGGTATTTTACACAATTAATAATAAATAATGTATTTATTAATCTACATGCTAAGCAATAACGAATCCATGTGTGTATCGATTTGTATTTATGAGTTTTATGTGGATACTAAAAGTCGATATTTTACACAATTAATAATAACTAATTCGTTAATTTATTCACATGCTAAGCAATTACGCATCTATGTGTATATTGATTTATATTTATGATTTTAAGGTGGATACAGAAAGTAGATATTTTGCACAATTAATAATAATAATAATTCATTCATTCACATGCAGAACAGAAAGGTGCTTTTTCCTATTTATTATTCAGTGATTTTACTGAAGCAACTCTATAATTTAACCCTTTCAAGATCCAATTACGTCTTTCTTTTCTGTTTTCTGGCTATTATTAGACAATTGTATTCAGATTAGAAAGGGATTATGGGAGTAGGAGGGTTAGCTGAGATAGTCTTTACCCGTATAATTGCCACAGATCCTCCCTAAGCTGTATATAATCGTCTACTGATAGCCAGAATAAACTGTCAAAAGGCGTCCTAATCTTGAGAGGGTTAAGTAACAGTATAAGGGGTAATGTTATGATAAGAGTCATTCATGGTCATAGGTTCAAGTGTAATTTGCTTGATGCTGCTTAATTCACCCCATTCAGTCTTCGAGGATGCTTTTTTCACTTATTTTGGGCTAACATTAGACGATTTTGCTCCGGTTTTGAAGGCTCTGTAGGCATCAAAGGGGCGAAATCTGTCTCAATTAACCTTCTGACTCTCACGATCCCTTCCTAAGCCGAATAAAATCATCTATAAATAGCCAGAATAAAAGGAAGAAATGCGTCTTGGTATCCTAAAAGGGTTAGCCTCTCGGTATACTACGACGCTATTTTTTCTTCTAGTCTGGCTTTCAGTAGATGATATCATTCAGCTTAGGAAGGACTTGAGGGAGCAGAAGGGTTGGTTGAGATAGTATTAACCTTTTTTTTATTCCTACAGGACATTCTTAATCTGTATAAAATCGTCTAATTATAACTAGAATACTGTATAGTGTAAATGTGCGTCATCGTACTGAAAGGGTCAAGCTACTTATATTACTGCACAAGGCTAAGCCTATCACGTAACCATATACCTATTCCGGGAGCCTCGTGTTCCCAGATCCCGAGGGTTCAATGGAGAGGAGTTTTACATGTAAACATATCCAGTAAGCTTCATCACAGGCACAGGTCTCCCTCCATTTACGATTGGGTTACATTCCTGAAAACCTTATCTTAAATAGAAAAATCGTATAGTGAACCCTTAAATGAATGGGGAAAATGGGGATGCGTCCTCGGACCAGCCAAAACCCAAACAGAGAGACCTAAAAACACCTAAATATCGTAAATCAGGGCATCGGATAGTGAGGGAGACCGGTATATTGTACGCTAACTTTGACAGCTTCCTTCCAGCCTTTGTAAATCAACGTGAAGAATATTGTAGTTGACAGCGCGCAGTCTCCTTCCATATCATCAGTCCAAAGTATTATAGATATAAGATTTATTAACAGGTTGTCCCAATTATATACAGTATATATATATTATTTTTTATGGTTGTAATAAATCAGGTGGGCATACAAGTATATATGGCTATTGAAATAACATGAAGAACTAGTATGTATTTGACATAAATTCAGCGTATTTTACGATATTGGTTTATTGTAAAAAAATATGTAAAAAATTATGTATTACTGTAAAAATGTCAATACTGTATGTGTTTACGATATTTTCTTTATTGTAAACAATTATGTATTGAGACATAGTTGGGACATCCTGTAGGCCTATTAAGTTCTTCAGTTAGATATTCATAATATTAACTCTTTTGTTAACCAAATATATAGTTGTCAATACCTGTAACTCATTTGCCTACAATATGATCTTTCTATTTTGCAAAACATATTATCCTCATATCAGCTTTTCGTCGTTAGTTTTATCATATTCATTATTAAAGGTTTAAAATATGATAGATCTATGTACGTATTAATTTTAATATTCTTATTGATAGCACTTATACTTTTCAAAAACTAGAATTTCCAGTGATTCTTCATATATCTTTCAATGAATGATATATAAACAAAAAGTCTCCTTTATTCTTCTATTTATTACCATCAACTCATTACCTTCCCAATTATAGCTTATTCAAATCAATGTAGCAGTTAGGATCCCAAAGCTAACCAATTATTACATTCATATTGCATTGTTTCAAAAGATATCGAGTAATTCTGTCACGTGCTTCATTATTATAGTCGATTTTACTTCAGCTGACGGTAAATTGAATCCCTTAGCAATTAATGCCTCGATACTTTTAATGAAAAAATATGAAACTAATGTTTCTCTGCATCATATTAAGACCCAAATTTATATAAGTAGCACCATATTTCTCTACAAAATTTTCAAAATAACTGAGAAAGCTTAATGGGTACTTTGCAATTTACCGTCATATGAAAATAAACGGACTATAGACAATAATGTAACTTGAAGGGTTCAGCTGTGTTGTTTTAAATTGCACAAATAAGCACTTGTACACTGCATTGATTCAGTTGGTAAGCATTATATTTCAGCTAATTCATTACTAAATGTTAAAATATTGTTTTCGTCTGCATTGCTTCAAAAGGTATACTGTATATTATTCGTCTTATGCTACGTTACCTCAAACAAATGTGCATTGCTTCAAAAGCCAGAGATTATTATATTAAGATTATTATTAAGGAACACCCCGTTCTTAACATTAATCCTCCATTCCAAACTCCAATGTACTTGAATATATTAATGAAAGCATATGTTCCTCCCGGGATTCGAACTCGTAAGCCAAAGATGATTACAATTAAATCCCATTGCTTCAGAAGACAATGATAATAAATACAATAAACAACGAAAATCTTGTCTTTAATTGTATTTATATTTGTACAAAGATTATCTCTGACCCAAGCAATGCTGAGATATTAAAGACTTGTTCAGGTTCATAAACGAATGCATACAACCAGCGAAATAAATGTTGCATTGATGAGTCAAATAATTTGTGAGTTACTTTACATTCCATTCCTTCCAGAGATACATACATTTTTCTTAACCCAAGAACTATGTGTTTTGGTTTTCTCACTGCCTCTACCAGACGTATTTTCTGGCAAAAGTTTACCCCCGTCAAAACGCGACCATATGTACTTCACAGTTAGCTCAAATGCTCCTGCTTATTGACGAATGGTAACCCTAAGTGCTAAAGGAGCATCAAATTACTACTAAAGCCTCAATGTTTTCGTTGTCAAACTGAAATTCTTGCTCTGTTGAGGCACATCGCATTCCGTCGTTTAAATGCTGAAACTTCTATAGAGCTAAGTCGTAGTTTACGGGTTAATGGAAATATCACCTAAGTTACTATATTAATGTCGCCACCCATCTCCTATTCAAATTACTCTATATTAAAAATCAATACTACACTCTTATTTGATATCATTAAATATTAGTGAAATTATCCCATTGGAAATTAGCTGTATATGTTACTTATAAAGGAGAACTTTTTATAACAATTGGCGACTCTGATAAAGTGACAACATTAATATTTCATGTATGTTTTCTTTATTCTAAACATGAATGTATATTGTTCTTACTTAATTGGGATGTTTTAATAGTATCCTTGTCTCAGAAGATTGAACATTATTATAGTTTTATCCTGATATTTATTATTTTAGCCTATATTTTAGTCACCGCTATAACTACTACCATGCCTATAATGCTTAAGCTTATACAAGTACCCTTTTTGTCATAGCATTAATACAGTATTGTACCTGTAATGACCATAAAGATGTAAAAGATGACAGTGGCTTTATATGGATCCTATGATAGCTATGTTAACCCCTTTTGTACTGGTGACGTCTTTTTAATTATATGCTAGCTTTAGGCCTATTTAGTCGATTTTGTGAAGTTTAATAAAGGTCTGTGTCAGTAAAAAGGGTTAAGTGAGATAGTTTGAAGCCTGTTTAATTGCTAAAGGCCCATTTTAAGCTGATTAAAATCGTGTAATAGTGTCCAGAATATGATGAAAAGGACGTCACCGGTACTGAAGGGGTTAATTAATCTCTCTCTCTCTCTCTCATGAATATGTATATAGGCGACTGAGAGGTACAATATATATATAGGCCTATATATATATATAAACCCCCTCTCACAGATTTTGTTCGTTAATAAAATCGCCTATTGCTAGCCAGAATGAAGATAAATAAAAACGTCCTCTACTGATAGGGTTAAGTGCGCATTTCTCTACATTAACTCCAGGTACACGAGGGTCCAGAATGTGTTAATGATTACGCAACATACGGATATACAAAACAACATTCCTATCTATATCGCCTTACGTAAGTGTTGTACTGTATCTCTATGTAGCAACTAGATGGTTCGTCGGTGGGGGAATGAGGCCAATGTAACGCCATTTTAGTTCGCCCAATTGCTCCCATATAGATTATAATGTGAAACTTTCAAAATAAACAAACCAAAACCTGGACGGCACAGTATAAAGGCAAAAGAACTCATCAAAATCGCTATGTGGAAATAACGCTGGTCATCATGCAAAAAGGCCTATTTTGCAAAAAAAAAAAAAAAAAACATATTGTAGCCTATATATATATATATACATATATATTTTATATACTGTATATGTATATACAGTATATACTGTATACAGTATATATACTGTATATATATTTTTTTCCATCTATTCCCTCATGGGCATAGGCCGAGAGCCTGTACATTCAACCGTACATTCAACGGTGAAGCCCGTGAGGTCTTTTCCCAGTCTAGGGAGTGAGACATGTGAAGCACCTTGAGATGCAACTAGCCCCCGCTATCTTGCCTTCGCAAGATGCACGGGGCCCAGTTGCCCATCCACGGCTCTAAGCAGCCCCATCTCTTGAGCTGCCTCGCCCCAGAGCTTCACTATCTCATCCCCTAGACTTGGACCCTCACTCTCTGAACGCCACCTATTGAGCAATGAACTTACTAGGCATTGCCCCCCTATAGCATATTTTGAACATGGGAATATTCATAGTGCTATTTAATCAAGGAACAATGAGGGTATTTGTTGGCGTTTCGGTGGATTTTGTGGTAATGCACTAACTAATACTCTAGGTACAGCACAAATTCCATCCCAATATTATCTTCCCATTGATACACATATAACACTAATTTCCTATAAGCTAAATGAAAATTAATATAAATAATATAAGCTATATGATATAATAATGTCATCATAGTGAAGAAGTGTAGGTAGGTGGGTGTATGTGAGTGCAGGTGCACCGTTGATTGTACCGTACTGGTTGGTTGAACAATACGTGTACAAGTGTTATATATGGTGACTCATACAACACACGTCTCTCTACCTCTCTCTATCTATCTCTCGCTCGCTCTCTCTATCTATCTATCTCTCGCTCGCTCTCTCTCTCTCTCTCTATCTATCTATGTATCTATCTATCTCTCTTTATCTATATTTCGCTCTTTCTCTATCTATCTATGTCTCTCTATCTATATATCTATCTCTCTCTCTCTCTCTCTCTCTCTCTCTCTCTCCACCGCTATCACAATTTTTTTTTCTTTTAATTTGTCTATGTGTAGCCTATAATGGAGACAAAAGGTAAAGCTGTCTGTAACAAGTGTCTCCCCAAAGGTTGAAAGAGTGATAGAGCCGCCAAAATCAAGGTACAATCTTAATATATTTTGATCCATAATTGGTTTCAGGAATATCTAAACTTAATTTATTCATTTCGAGAGGGATATACAAACCTATTACTACACTTAACCACCCTATTCAACATCTGACAGACATTATTACAGCACAGAGCGAGGCAAACGTAATGACAGCCGAGACATGACTTATTAGCGCAACCGTACATTATAGGTAATATGGATGTTTATCTTGAAAGGGGGTCTAGGGGTGTAATGTTAAGCTTGATGGAGGTATACGGTACAAACTAAACAATAAATGAATAAAAATACAATAGATAAATACATCATAATTATGTCATCATATTCTGGTTACCATTAGACGATTTTCTGTACTTAATATTCTACTTATACGACTTAAAAATGGGTAAATACGATCTCAGTAAACCCTCTTAGTAACACATGTCCTTCCTAAACTGCATAACATCGTCTAATGTTAGCCAGAATCAAAGGTAAAAAGGCGTCATGGTGCTGAAGGGGTTGAATCGTATGCTGAAATAAAGGTACAGTGAGAGGGAGAGAGAGAGAGTTCCTGAGTTGAGTTTGTGGAGTGGGACAAATTAGTGGAATAATCAGTGCACTATGGGGTTAAGGGGAGATCTCCACTTGGGGGATTTTTTTCTTGACCCCTTTCTCCCTCATGTTTAGCCCCATTGCTTTTGATATTATAAAACGTTTGCCCCATTAGTTTAGCGATTTTAAGAACTTTCACCCCTTATTAAGACCTTTCGTGCCATTTAGGTGTCAATGTTATCCTGGCGAGCGATAGCGAGCCTGTAATTTAAGAGGAACCGGCCTTCGGCCGGGACATTTTTCTACCGAAAAAATTACAAATTTATCTTGAAAGGGACTCAAGGGGGTGTAATTTTAAGCTTGATGGAGGTCTAGGGAACAAACTAAATACCTAAACGAGGTCTAGGGGGTGTAATTTTAAGCTTGATGGAGGTCTAGGGAACAAACTAAATACCTCTCCTTAAGGGGGGTAGTGCTTGTTTTTTGGTCTATATTCTTACCTGTATTTATTAATTTAAGTTTTAGTTTCTTCGCTAGAACCTCCACCAAACTTAAATAAACACCCACTAGACCCCTTTGCAAGATACATTTGGGAAATTTTTCGGTAGAATAATGTCCCGAGCGAAGGCCGATTCCTTCTAAATTTACAGCTCATTATCGCTCGCCAGGAAAAAAATCGACACCTATTTGGCACGAACGGTCTTAATATTGACAAAGAAATGGGGGTAAAGGTCTCAAAATCGCCAAACTAACGGATATAGCGTCTTAAAATTTCATAACTAATATGCTAAACATGAGGGAGAAGGGGGTCCAAAAAAACTACTTCCCCTTTTATAAAAAAATGGACAGACTAGGGTGGGAATACGTTGAAAGGCGGGTGTCTCTTTGTATAATCTCCTTAACCCCTTCTGTACCAGCTACATCTTTTTAATTATATGTTGGCTATTTCTAGACGATATTGTGCAGTTTTAGAAGGATTTGTGGTATTAAAAAGGGTTACATGAGATAGTTCGAAGCTTGTTAATTGCTGGAAGCCCTTTTTAAACTGAATATAACCATCTAATAGTAACCAGAATAAAGTTAAAAGGACGGCATCGGTACTGCATGTGTTAAGGAAGTATTATACACTGAGAAAGCTCTGAAGAACACTCCATTTCTATCATTTTAGAGGTTGAATCGCTCGGTTAATTATTGTTCTCGTTCTTTATTAGAGGGGAAAAATATTAAATAATGTGTAGCTGTGTGTGTGTGTGTTTAACCCCTTCAGCACTATGACACCTTTTTACCTTTCATTCTGGCTAAAGTTAGACGAATCCATGCAGCTATGAAGGACCTGTGTTATTCAGAGGGTTTATTGAGATCGTATTTGACCCTTAGAGTCCCAAATGTAGATTATAAGCTAAAGAGAATCGTCTAATAGTAACCAGAAAAAGATTAAAATTACGTCATCGTGCTGAAGGGGTTAAGGTAACACTGATAATATGATAGATTGTTTATCACAGGCAAACTATAAAAGCCGACCACTGAGGACCTATAGATACATACACACCAACAATAATGAACAGATTAGCCTTTCCTTACCACTAACCCATGTTTTTTTTTATTATCTCTATTATAATGTTAGAGGTTATAATGTACAATCGCGCTAATAAGTGATGTCTGGGCACCAATTATGTTTTCATCAATAATTGGTATCAGCAATATCTAAGCTTCATTTCTTCATATCGAGTGACATATTATACAAACATGTTCCTACACTTACCCACCCTATTCAACTTCTGACAGATATTAATACAGCACAGAGCGAGCCAAACGTGATGACAGCTGAGACATGACTTATTAACGCGATTGTACCCTCGGACCATTTTGTTCTTGTTCTGGATTAGAGACAAAGATATATTATATATAGAAAGGCAAGGGAAGATTTTTTTTTTTTTTTTTTTTTTCTATGTGAGTGAGGGAGACAAAAGGCAGAAATGCCTGTGGCGAGTGCTTCCCACAGAATTGAAAGCCTGACGGCCAAAATCAAGGGACGTTCATTTATGTACTTACTTCTTATTATTACTAGTTGACAAGATTTCCCTAGTTAACAATTAATAGTTCCTGGGTGACGAGATATTTCCTGGTTGACGAGATTTTTGTTGATGACAATATTGTTATGGTTGATGATATTTTCCTGATTGACAAGATTTTGTTAATGGAAAAAAACATTTAAGCAAGGGGGAACATTAAAAGAAAATAATCAACTTTAAAGCACTCAATTTGTTGTGGTTAATGTCTTGGAACGTGGCAGATGTGCTCATTGAGGCCATCTGAAAGCTGACTTTTGCCCATGGAGGTCATTCAAAAGCAACAGGTAAAATCGGTAGGCCTAACAAATTTTAGCTAATGCTGATGGGCCATAAGGTAAGATTATGGATGGTTAACCCTCACACAGCGGGAGATGTTTGGATACGTTCCAGTGCAAACAAGCAAAACAAGAGGAGGACGTACCCATATGTTTTGTATTTTCTGCCCTAAAGAATACTCCGGGATGACATCTGGTGGTCATTATTAAATGCAGGACCGGAGTCGTTCTGACTCGCTCAGTACCTCGCCACCCATCACAATGGATGCATGTCCATCGACCTTGTCCGATCGATCGTCCCCCGCAGTGGCATTGCTTGCCAGGCCACGATGTAGGCTTTGGCCTACCGTAGGCCTAAGTGATATAGTGGTATCCTCCATGCACTACAGATAGATGTTTCACTATTTTCTAGTGGTGAAAGTGGGTCTGATAGTGAGTTTGAGGGTGAATTCTTCGATTTTGAAAGACATGGTGGAGGCTGCCCAAGCTGCCCACAGCGAATGGCAGGCACCCCCAGGTACGTCTTATACCCGCAGTTCTCCACCCATGTGTGACCACCTCCGCCACATACAGCAAGCGACCTGTGTCCATATCCCCACAGCCGGGCCGTTTAAGTGGGGCCCACCTACCACCCCCCCAACGCCTCTCCTTACCCACCACCCTCTCCTACACCTGCCCACCCACCTCTCTCCTTACTTACGACCCTCTTCTATTCAACTAGCCTCTCTTCCCCAAGACCACCCGATTCCTCCCACACTGCCCACTCCCCTCGATGCTTAGATGGCGCAAGAAACAAAAACTACTCTGAATAACTCGTAATTGGTATTATTGGTATAAGAACAAATTATGTGGGAAAAACGTCTGTGAAACAGAGTGCTGGAGCTCCGAACGAAGGTCGGATCATGGCTCGCGCCAGCTGTCTGAACTTCGGACAGTTGGGGCGAGCCAGGATCCGACCTTCGTTTGGAGCTCCACTCCGAATGTAGCTGACCTCGAGCGACCAAATCTCACACGCAAACACCTTGGCTTCCACTCACCATTCCAGAGGCCAGACACCAGCTTGGGACGGGAGATTGACGTCTTCAAGAAGCTTGGAACAGGAATGTTCCACCAGATTTCGTTTTGAAGCGCTAATTCCCATTTAGTTTGACTGAATTAGAGCGAGTTAAAATAACTGAAAAATACTGAAATATGCACGTTGTGGAGCCCGGCTAATAAAGCAAAACCCTGTCGTGCTAGAACAAGGTGCCTCATTTGTATTAGACAATCACATGCATCACATAAATAATATCTGCAACCATGACTACAATGTGTGCGTTCCTATTGACCTGGGTCTATGGAAATTGAAGAGGTCAGATGGTGACAATTGCAGAGGAGGTGGTCCTTTAACTCTTCCATTTTTTTATTTTTCCAATCAAAATGTTAATTAGATAATTTTCCAGCAATGTTGCTCAGCTCACACTAGCACCAGGTCAGGTCAGGTAAAGGTATTTAGGGATAAGCCTTTACAATGGCACCTCGTATAATTATGTATACTTTCCGAAGAGTGTGTTGCGAGGGGAGAAATTAAGGGGTGTTGGAGAGAAAGGAAGCTGTTGGAGGGGCTTTGTTATGTGATTTATTAGTATGTATACATCGTCGAGGTGTCCCCCAACTGGGTGTGAGCATGTGAAACATGCTAGGACGTACTTCCACACCCACTCGGGGCTGTTTGGCCAGGCAGCCTTGAGAACGACAACAACAACCACACCCACTAAATATGTCCGTGCCTTGGCTGGGATCGAACCCAGGTCAAGCAGATTCACACCTGAGCGTGCTCTACAATGTCTGTCATATTTGAATGATAGGCACATGTAAAGTCAGTGAAAATAGGCTATCCTAAACAGACATCGGATGCGGAAATACCCTGAGCCGAACAGGCCAAGTGGGATATCTCTATTGGTCTAACTGGTAAGGTGCCTGCCTCACACCCAATTAAGGGTCGAGAGTTCGTGCCCCCACCCCTGTGGGGATCGGTTTTTACACCTTACCCGAAAGAGGATTTATGGAGCTCCGATCTTACTCTCAACCATCTGAACAATTTAACCAGCACACCTAAACTTCGTTAAATGCGGAAATAGCCTCACGAAAATATCATGTCCTGGTGGGGGCACGAACTCTCGACCCTTGGGTGTGAGGCAGGCACCTTACCAGTTAGACCAATAGAGATATCCCACTTGGCCTGTTCGGCTCAGGGTATTTCCGCATCCGAGGTCTGTTTAGGCTAGCCTATTTTCACTGACTTTACACACATACACACACAATTATAAAATTATGCCGCTGATTACCCTATAACAGGCCCTGAATGTAACTGTAAACCATATAATTATCAGCATGGCCAGCCAAAGAGTATGAAGGATTATATAATTATTAGTTTTGGTAGTTTGCTAGCAATTACAGATAATGCATGTAGTGATCAAATTTCGTCTAAATCCGTTGGTAGGCTATATCCTATACTTACAAATACTGACAGCTAGAATGATAATGTTATATTAGGCCTATCTAACAATATATCTTTGTGAAACTGACATTGGCGAGAAAATAGATGGAAAGAACCTCAAAAGGTTACAAAAAAGAGCCATGCTTTAGCTTTATTGAGGAAGAATGCGCGCCAATGAGGGGTAATTCCTTTGTTACAAATCTCTTTGTATGTTCCAAGATGGCGACGGAGTAACCTCAGCATAAGTAAGTCCATCTCTGACATACAAAACACTTATAATTAAGAATATATGAAGGATTTGATAATGAAGAATCACAATAATGTAAACTGTATAAATCTAAGGTATAATGGTAATAAATCCGTGTCATAAATTAATAGTTGCGCCATTTATTTTGATTGTCCGCGCACAGGTTTCAAATATGGCGCCCCTGCCTTCTTGGTAAACCGCGAGAACCGGCGAGACAGTGCGGAAGTTTTCTCTCCAGCGCCCACTCTAGCCCTCATAGGACATCGCCATTGATGTAAGTATCTCCCACAGGCCCTGGCGGATGTCTGGAGGCTACGGAGAGACGATTTTACGCGACCTAAGACCCCGAAATTGGCGGAAATAGGAGGGGGTTTTGGTAGATAGCCCGAGTGGCCCCGTTTGTTTTGGTCACTCGTCTTCATCAATATTTCTCTCCCGCTCTGACAGATTCCCATTTTTGACCTCCATGAGGCCTGGAGGTGACAGATAGCGGGATTATCATGTTTCTATGCTTCCAGGGTTCCAGAGAGAGGCGTGGGAGTGAGAGGAATGTCAAAATTAAAGGGGAGAAGGTTAAATATGAATGAATAATTAGGAGGAAGGGAGGTGGTGTATGGATGGACGAGCGGGTGGTTAGCCTACTCGACCATTAGCCCAGACTATTTCAACCAGTATCTCTCAACCAGCACCAACTCAACTAATACTGTTAGCTTAAAGTTAGGTTGGAATGGTACTTTAAATTGGCACTGGTTTAGCCTAGGCTAGGCTAGTTAGCACTTGGTAGCTTGGCTTGGGTTGATTTGGCACTGGTTGAAATTTTACACTTACACTTACTTAAGAACATAAGAACATAAGAAAATGGGAGTCTGCAGAAAGCCGATTGGCCTAAGCAAGGCAGATCCCTGTCCCACACAACCCCAATTACAAAGCCCAATTATAGGCTCAACACACTAATACCCTGAGGATCATCTTACCAAAACGGTTAGAGATTAACACAGGATTACGGGGGTCTGCAGAGCGCTGATTGGCCCAACCCTGCTGATCCCCCTTCACACCCAACCCTTCTCGTCCATATGCTTATCCAATTTTATTTGGATATGTTCTTATGTTCTTATGTTCTTATAAGAAAATGGGAGTCTGCAGAAAGCCGATTGGCCTAAGCAAGGCAGATCCCTGTCCCACACAACCCCAATTCAATTACAAAGCCCAATTATAGGCTTCACACTCTAATACCCTGAGGATCATCTTACCAAAAACGGTTAGAGATTAACGCAGGATTATGGAGGTCTGCAGAGCGCTGATTGGCCCAACCCGGCTGATCCCCCTTCACACCCAACCCTTCTCGTCCATATGCTTATCCAATTTTATCTTAAAGCTCCCTACAGTTTTAGATCCCACTATAGCACTTGGTAGTCCATTCCACCCATCTACAACTCTGTTACCAAACCAATACTTGCCTATATCTTTTCTGAAACGAAATTTATCTAATTTGAAACCATTGGTACGAGTTCTTTCGCTATCACTGAGCTTTAGTACATTTGCCATGTCCCCTTTGTTAATCCCACTAACCCACTTGAACACCTCTATCATATCCCCTCTAACTCTGCGTCTCTCTAACTAATGTAAACCTAATTTCTTCAACCTTTCTTCATACGAAAGATTTCTAATATTATGGATCCTTTTTGTCATTCTACGCTGTACTCTCTCCAATGAATCTATGTCCATTCTGTAATAAGGACACCAAAATTGGACAGCATAATCCATATGGGGTCTCACTAATGACAAGTACCACTTTTGACTGCTCCCCATTCTGACTTGGTACCATTTATGCTGACTCTCTGCTTCCTACCAATTAGCCATGACCTAATCCATCCTAACAACGCCCCACCTATTCCATGTGCTTCAACCTTTCTCATCAATCTCTCATGAGGGACTCTGTCGAAAGCTTTACTGAAATCTAAATATATAATATCATATGACTTGTCATTATCTACTGCTTCATATACCTCTGAGAAAAAACTAAGCAAATTAGTAAGGCAAGACCGTCCCTGAGTGAATCCATGCTGAGAAGAATTGATTAAGTTAAATGTTTCTAAGTGGTTTCTCATTTTCCTAGCAATAATTGACTCTAGTAGTTTTCCTATGATTGAAGTGAGACTAATGGGACGGTAATTGGATGCTATTGATTTATCACCTTTTTTGAAGATCGGAACTACATTTGCAAGCTTCCAAGCTTCTGGAACTATACCTGTTTCTAATGACTTGTTAAATAGAAATGTTAATGGATAACTTAACTCATCTCTGCATTCTTTTAATACTCTAGCATATACCTCATCAGGACCAGGCGATTTATGAGGTTTCAGTCTGTCAATTTCCTTAACCACATCATTTCTACTTATAGTAACCGTACTTAACCTATTTTCTATACTATCGCTGTATACCTTACGGACTTCTGGAAACTGTGCCAAATTTTCATTAGTGAAAACGGAAAGAAATTGACTATTTAATGTACTGCACATTTCTAAATCACTTTCTGTCAATTTTCCTATCGAAGTTTTAAGGGGACCAATTACATCTCTAACCTTGGATTTATATAGTTGGTAAAAAGCTTTAGGATTATTTTTTGAGTCATTGGCAACCTTAATTTCATAATTTCTGGTTCCATTGTATGTAAAGCTGTGATGGATCAGGGATTTGATTTTTTGTATTGATCCCGGCGTGGGGGGGGGGGGCGTGTCGGCGTGTCTCAACATCGATCGATAGGCCTTATGGGGAAAATATGTTTTCCCGAGATTTCTAATTAATTACAAACCCTATATATTGATGCAAATGAACAATTTTTTTTATAAAAAACACTCGGAAAATTTGTGGTATTAAAATAAAAAAAAATCCAAAATAACTTTAGGCCTAGGCCTAAATAGCATTGTGTTGACCATTCTGTCACTTCCAAAGACATAATTTGAACTATAAACCATAGCCTAATCTTATCTTTACATAGGCCTAGGCTATACAATAATAATATTGACTAGCCTACAAATATTGGATTCTGCTTTCGTTTGACACCCTGCTACAGAGGGACACTACTGTTGATGATTGATCATTGATGTAACAGTTGAGCAATCAAATGCCATATAATACATCATCACCGGCCAAAGGACAAGCCCCGACACCTTCAGCTCGGGGTGTTAAAAGAGGGGCAATTTTGTGTTAAGACTGGAATATTTGGGAAGGATGTAGCCTAGTATCCGGGTGTACGGTCCGACAGTAGTTGTTTACATAGTTTGATTGCTCGCAGTTAAGTTCCCATCTATTTGCCCCCTGCTAGCAATAGCCTATATATAATAGCATTAAGCCCTTCAACCTATATTGTATCCCACGGGAACATGATCGCGAGTGTCCGCGTAGTGTAAAAAAGGCGAGCGGTACAGTGTACACGTCCAGCCGGTACCTACATTCTTGCCTAATATTTATAAGAAGGAATACAGGAAAAAATTACTTGCAGTAATTCCATCGTTTTGCCATTTTTCACTTCCAAAGATATAATAATTGTAAACCCTAATTTTTTCGGTCAATATTTAAGAGGCGCACCACAGCTGGGATCTTATTTATAATGGTAGTTTTGGGTTCCTATCATTTTATGCTTCATTGCTTTATAATTTGTATCCACTGGAATTTTTTTTTCTTGGCTTTAGGCCTATTTTTTGTTTTTTATCATTAACCTAACCAAAAAAACGGTAAAAATTGAAGAGACCCCGGACAGCCTTTTTACTTGTTAATTTTATTTTTGTTTATTTTTTTTTATATAGTGTTGTTTAACCCGTACAGCCCCAGCGACGCGCCTGACGCGTCGGCGATGTATGTAACGCACAGCCCCAGAGACGCGCCTGGCGCGTCACCCTAATTGCACCGACCGTAACCTCAGGTGTAGCCACTCAAGAGGGCTCAGATTTGTATGGGAACTGTGTACGTATCCCACGCAACCGTGCCGATGATTGAAAACTCTCAAAGTCCACGTGCGTGCGCGCGAGCGCGCAATAACCTGTTTTTTTGGGATAATTGCCTTCAATTTTTTACTCTTATAAAATCCGTTTTCGGGGGCTCTGTAGGACCATTTTTTAAGCTTTTTGAGCGGTTTTTCGTGGTTTTTCCTTCATTCCTAACCCATTCGCTATTGTTTCTGGAATAAAACCATTTTTTGAAAACCGGCCGGGTTCTGGTGCGCAAACATTACAAAACTAGCCGGGGCTCCACGGGTTAATACCGAGGACCATCGCATTTTAGTATATTCAACATTAGCCTAACCTAACCGAAAACTAACCGAAGGTCTAAACCCAGCTGACGTTCCCTGTTTATAGGTGCGAGACGGTCTAAACCCAGCTCACGTTCCCTGTTTATGAGTAGGCTACGCGACGGTCTAAACCCAGCTCCCGTTCCCTGTTTAGTTTTCGGTTAGGTTAGGTTAATGTTGAAAATACTAAAATGCGATGGTCCTCGGTATTAAACAACACTGTACAGTATATCAAAGAAAAATAAACAAAAAAAATAAAATTAACTAGTAAAAAGGCTGGGCAAGAATGTTAAGTGCGGGCGTACCGCCAGCCTTGTTTACACTACGCGTAGTGGCGTCGGACCTTTCCCATCATGTTCCCGTCTATTTTGACTGCCTTTGGATATAAAAATACATTAGCCTAACCAAAGAACCTAACTTAACCTAACCTAGTATTCATTTAGTAATGACAGGGGGCAAATGGCAGAAAATATAGCGTCGAAATAGACGGGAACGTAACTGCGAGCGCAAAACATGACTACCGTACGCCCGATCACTACATCCATCCCGAACTCTGTCCGGGGTCTCTTCAATTTTTACCAAAAAACCTAACCTAACCTAATAGCCCCCAAATACATTTAGGTTAGGTTAGGGTAAAACGCAGATAAAAGTATCGTCGGTCAATTAAAGAACCGATTTTCATTTACACATTACGCATGTTAAACCTTTCTGTAAATAACTTTCATTGGTATATTCGTAAAGAGCACACTCTAAGCTATTCATAAGTCACTTAAAACACTAAAATCGGCTTACGGTAGCCATGTAATAACATGGTGAACCTTCGTGAAAGTGCCGCAAAACGGCGAATTTATTGGTGGATGGTGGAAGGTTCTGGGTTTACCGGATGTTGGTACCACCTATAACATTGGTAGTTTAATTCATATCTTTCTTATACCCCCTACATATGATTCAGAAAGCCTTCAGCTTTGCATATATATATATATATATATGCATATTTTGTACCTAGGTCACATAATAATACTTAATTCGAATACTTACCAAAGTCGATGTTAGGCCATCAGAATTGTCTCAATATTATCCTATTTTCACCAATTTAAGCAGCTCCTCGTTGTCATACACAACGTTCAGTTATTCACAATTGTAAATCATGTGTGGAAATGCTGATACTAAAGCTACGATAATATTCAAGGCCTCTTTCGCAGCCCTATTAGAAATAATTTATTAGGGAAAATAGGGACCAATAGACTCCATATTTTTCTCATTATAGTCCGCATGGAGGAATTTAGTTATCGACACTTGAAAAAACCCGATTACACCGAAAAATAACACGCAAATGTACTGAACGTAAACAAAGCATTGCACCCAATGAATCCTTCGACCTGGGTCCTCTTCTTGTTTTGAAAGATGCGGTGAGTGCGATTCACCCAATAAATGACTTTAACGTTACTCACAAAAACTATATTATATTATGGTTAGGTTAGGTTAATCTAATCTAATATAATATTTTTACATTTTGGAAGTGTGCATGGCCTCCCAACAATTTTCCTTACCTACTGTAAAAGTGCGATTCACCCAATAAATGGCGCCATTTGACTGAGTATCTTCAGATTAATGAATAATGGGTAAGTTAATGCAAATCCTCCACTCAAACCATGAAAAACAACAATTAAACACTATATTCCTTGGAAAAAATATAAAGAAACTTGGTAAATAAGGTGGCTCTAGCTGTCTTGAATGTTACCAAAGCTACATTCTCCATATTAGCCTGAAATATGACGAGAAACCGAAAATCCGCCATTTTTCTTCACTGAATGAGTAAGACTGGCCTCTTAGTTCTTAATCCATTACACTATTCTTCAATTATATACGAAAACTACATAAAAGCATGCCAATAAATAAATAACTTATTTATTACACAATTCGCGATTTATAGCCATTATTTGCAAGGTAATTACTAAAAATTACCATTAGACATCGTAGTTCGGAAAATGGCTTTGGCTTCAACTTGATACACTTATGGTGACCATATCTTACTTTGAAATATATAGAATATAACCTATAAGAGGTAGATTTATGCGATAAAGGTAGCATCAGGCCACCCAAAACAATGGTACTGTACATTTATTGACCGACCGCAAAAATTTGCGTACGTTTTTATGAAAATCTGTATTTTGCCACAGGGTGCTTTTCATACCTCAAGAATTCGAACACACTCAGCCAAAACGTTCTCAGTCCTGTCCCGGCAGCCATTTTGAATGCAGGTGATCTATATTTGTGAATATGAAGAAAGTTTTAGACCTTGTCCGCACCGTGATTCGGCGAATCTTGCTCTGCCTAGACTGCCTCGCAGATATATTCACTTAATAACTTGTAGGACCTATGGCAATGCTTAAATATGATATATTTTACCTTTAAAGTGACCATTGATAGTGTGTGCTTCCAGTTGTTTTGTGTAAACAAACCGATGAAGAAAAAAAGGAAGTATAATCCCCAGCTGAAGTTGGAGGTTCGCAATTATAGTAGGTGAGACCGGAGTACTTTTATCGGCATTTTAAATGCAAAAAAAAAAATAAAAAAAAATAAAGCCAAGGAAAAAAAAAAAATCCGGTGGATAAAAATTATATAGTAATGAAGCCTGAAATGACAGGAACCCAAAACTACCATTATAAATGAGATCCCAGCTGTGGTGCGGCTTGTAAATATTTACAATTTTTTCTTTGCATAGGCCTATACAATACAGTACCGGTAATGACTAAAAAGAAACCATCCTTATCTTGCCCTCTACTATTTTATCTTTCCCCTTCCTTGCTTGGAGGCATTAACCCCTCCCCCCAGGCTGGCCTTCTAAATGACAGCACTCCTATCCGGGCGATCTGGCCAAAAAAAATATTATGTCTAGGCCTATCTTTATTTTAACTGCTAGAGAATTCATAAAAATATCAAAATGTAGCCCTGTTTTGTATCTGTAGACTGGCGTTAAGTAGAGCTCTCTAGGTCAACTGGTTCAGTTGTGATGAGATTTCCATTGAGAGAGTTTTGATAAGGTTTTAGCAATATCGGACACTTACGAACACTAATTTTCGTTCTACCAAACCACAACAAAGGTCAGACTACTAGGCTACTTCTTGTTTTTGAAGCTGCACTTCGCTCCGACCGGCTTTATTTACAAACGTTTCGCCGCGCGGCTTTCAAACCACGCTTAACCTATGGGCTGCGACCGTCCTCATGAGTCTGTAGAGATTTTAACTTTTTTCATTTTTTTCCCTGTACATGTAAAAAAAAGAGAGAAACAAAAACAAATCTCTACAGACTCATGAGGACGGTCGCAGTTCATGGGTTGGGCTTTCAAGCTTACAGAGTTTAAAAGGACACTTGGGCTCCTGCCCTTTGCAAGGGGTGTCATTTTAAAATGACACCCGGGCAGGAAGGGTTAAAGACATCAAAATTATTGCTGGTCTCGGCCCTTCCTGCCTTTCCTTTGTTCATGTCGTGTGTCAGTTGCTTAATTTACTGGTGCCTCAGGTGTTTTAATTCTTAAGATATTTGCATTTATCCATGTCTAATTGTGTGCGATAGGATTAGAATTACAGTACTGTACTATCACATGGATTTGGTTGTAGAACAATTTTTTTATTTGGGCTGTCG
Source organism: Paralithodes platypus (assembly GCA_032716605.1). NCBI lineage: Eukaryota > Metazoa > Arthropoda > Malacostraca > Decapoda > Lithodidae > Paralithodes > Paralithodes platypus. The sequence continues at coordinate 5,722,303 of CM064506.1, read as the reverse complement.
TGGTAGACATTCAGGGTCCGGGGCGATAAATTTACACCAATACAGTACTCCCCCTATTTTTACGCTAATCTGTTGCTTATGCTCAGAATAGGTCAATGTGCCAAGTGCTTCATAGCAGTCTTCGTATACTTTGATGAAGCTCGGATAGGTGTTCTAAACATATATAATTACTTATTTTTTTTTTACTACCGGTATGTGTAGGCATTGATGATCGCGCAGATTAATTTACTCTTGCAACCCCAGTTTTCTGTTGACCCTTTGTCTCATGAAGCGCGTTCTTGGATGTTTTTTTTCATTCTCCCGCAGTATTGTTTAGTAATTTGAAGTCTTCAACATAATTTCTAAAATCAGCGGGTTCTGGAAGAGACGGTCCCCAGGTTAGTTTAGGTTACCGATAATGACAATATTTTCGTCGGAGGAGGAGCAGGCGGTTGAGGGTTTAACTTCCGCGAGTGCCTGCCTCACCAACTCGCAATTGAAGCATTAGCCTAGACCTGGGCGCTCTCACCCCCCAGACCCATGTTATCCATGTCTCGGAAAAGCTTCCTGATTAAGGTACCGATACTGTATAAACTGCCCTAATCAAAGTAGTGGCTATGTGTGGTAAAAAGTACTAATTCATATTCTTTTTTCTTGCAGACACACCATGTCCGGGATAGCCATTGCTCGTCTCGCAGAAGAAAGGAAAGCTTGGAGAAAGGACCACCCATTTGTATGTACAATCCACACGTGTTTGTTTAGTAAAAAAAAAAAAAAAAAAAAAAAAGTTTGCATTACCCCTACTATGGGTTTCAGAGGCCGTGTTACATGGTTTTTCGGGAATAACTTATTAACACAAATTTGGATTAGTACGATATTTTGACACAGCTTTATTCACACCCTGCCCTAATTTTCGCCAATATCGTGCATTACCAAAAGTGTAGAATTAAGGTACTTGTCCCTGTGTCATGAGGTTAAAGTCGCACCTGGTCACACCTGGATGATGAGGAAACGAACAAGGTTAGTCACCCCCCCATCTCTCTTTCTTTCCCTCTCGCTCTCTCGCTCTCTCTCTCTCTCTCTTGCTCGCTCTCTCTCTCTCTCACTTTCTCACACATGGAAACTACGGCCACTGGCGCATTCATTATACATATAAAAGTGAGGCATGCAAAATGTATTAATTTTATATTAATGTATGATAGTGACATAAACTGACTGCAAGGGCAACAGTAGGGTAGGGTGGTGGGTATAAAACGAGCGTGTGTGATGGAAGAGCAGTGGTTTGGTGATTTCCAGGTGTTGTGTAGTTTTGTGTTGGCATGATATTGCATCTACTGTAAGGTGTAATATGGTCATCGTATCGTCAGGTTGTGTTGGATGTCAGGTGGGATGGGGAAGTTGACGCTTGGTCATTAATTACGGGTTGGGAAGGGGTGAGGATGGGAAAATGTTGGGGGAGGAAGGGTAGTGTAGGGTAAGTAAGTACAGTCACTTATACAAAATCGTGGACCGGTACGATTTTCGTTATGCAATTACTATCTGGGTTGATTATTGGCTGGGACTTGCTTTATAATCAATGGTATATGTAGGTTCGTAATTGATGTATAGACAATCATATTCGTAAATCCGTTTGTAGAGATATACTTCCATAATTAGAAAAAAGGTGAGGTCCATGAATTGTTATGAGTGATGGTACGTTGAGGAAGATGGTGCCGACAATAAAGCAAACAATACAACAAAAACACGGAGGAGAAGGGTGGGACATTTATACAAAGTTTATAGGAATGTGGAGGGGTGAGTGTGGCCAGGTTTTATTAATAGGTCATTTTATACAACGAAAGGAAGCGGAGACATGAAGGGTGGACAAATGATTGGACAAGCCGATTAGCGGCTTTCTCCCTGCTGTATATGTAGTAAAGACGCATGACAAATGCGTTTTTACACCCACGCGGACAATGACGCAACATGGTTGCCATAATTTGCCTTGCTGGAGCCAATGTCACGTATGGCTGACTGTATACGACTGCTGCCGTAAGCCCGTGGCACCCGACGAAAACACACAACACCCGGAAACAACCGAACCATTGCTCATCGATGAAACACGGTCGTTATATACCCAGCACCCTACCATACTCTTGTCCTTACATTCACGTTATGTCACTATACAATATAAAATTAACACATTTTGCATGCCTCATTTTTATATGTATAATGCATGCGCCAGTGGCCGTAGTTTCCATGTGTGAGAAAGTGAGAGAGAGAGAGAGAGCGAGCAAGAGAGAGAGAGAGAGAGCGAGAGAGAGAGCGAGAGGGAAAGAAAGAGAGATGAGGGGGTGCCTAACCTTGTTCGTTTCCTCATCATCCAGGTGTGACCAGGTGCGACTTTAACCTCATGACACAGAGACAAGTACCTTAATTCTACACTTTTGGTAATGCACGATATTGGCGAAAATTAGGGCAGGGTGTGAATAAAGCTGTGTCAAAATATCGTACTAATCCAAATTTGTGTTAATAAGTTATTCCCGAAAAACCATGTAACACGGCCTCTGAAACCCATAGTAGGAACTGATTGTAGTAGGTGCAAGAGGGAGTTAAAGTGAGCTGCAACCTACAGATGGATCTTTTCATGTGTATTGACAACTGCAAAAGTGTTCCTTAATCATGCCTCCTTGCAATGCTTAAGTATCTCAATGCACTGAGCTGTCTCCAGGGTGTCAACCAATGCAGGGTCCATTATTTTTAGTTTTTATTATTGTTCTGTATATGTAAAGATAAAATTGTGATTTCTAGTTCAGATTTTGTCCTTGGAAGTGATAGACCAAAACAGTGCGATTTCATGTTAATTATCTTTTATTCCTTCTCATATTTGTTCAAGCCTGCAAACAAAATTACTCTGGTTTGACACCCAGATTTCCACACATGACTTACCGGCACAATTGTGAATAGCTGAAAGTCTTATAGAGTCGGATATGACGACGAGGTGCTGTACCCTGGAGAACTATATGGTACACACAGGCTGCCTCAGGCTCACTTGAATGTAGGTCTGTAAACGAACCATTTCCTTCAACCTTTCTTTTCTTTCTAGCATAAAGGAGACGAGCCTTTTTAAAGTAAATTGTTTGTGGTAAATGGTATGACTCTTCATGGGCCTTTTGCACTGGTTTTGGAAACTATTAGACTGAAGATAGAATAATTTAAGTTACCAAATAATTGTAACTACTGTACTGAAGATAGAATAATTAAGGTGACAGAATCAGTGTAACTGGCTTAGCCAGACCATTGTTGATAACAAATGTTGAGGGAAAAAAAGGGCTTTTGTGATGCCGACCAGGCTATAGACTTTGTTAAAGATTTCCTTATGTTATGATCTGCTTTTATATTATGACTATTTTACTTCCAGGGTTTCATCGCGCGCCCCACTAAGAACCCAGATGGCACACTGAACCTCATGAACTGGGAATGTGCGATACCAGGGAAGAAAGGGGTAAGTTGTAATCTTGGCTTTGTTTTGCTTATGTCGTGTGTCAAGTGTTCTTTTTTTACAGGTCTCCCTCGATTTACGATTGGGTTTTGTTCCTGCAAACCCAATCTTAAATAGAAAAATCCTATAGTAAACCCTAAAATTAATGGGGTAAATGGGGATGTGTTCTGTGACCAGCCAAAACCCAAACACAAACCCCTAAAAACTTATAATAATATCGTAAATTGGGGCATCTGATAGTGAAGGAGACCTGTATATGCTTTTTACTATACCGGTATTTTCTTTGTTAGTGTGGTTAATGTTTGTAATGGTTCAAATGGCCTTTAAACCATTTATAGCTTAACGTCAATGTGTTTGTACAGTTTGGTACCGGTATTCTATATCTGGATTATCTTTTTACAGTAGGTACAGACTACAGTACAGCATTCTATACTGTACTCAGTGTCAATGACTCATTAAATATGGCAATCGTTCCAGCAGATTGACTTTTGTGACCGTGAGTATTGATATCTTTAAAAGAGTAAATAATTACTGCAAGACGAGCCATTGGACACGTTCACAAGAGCCAATCAGCTGGAATTATTGACATATAGGTGGGTCGTAATATTATTTAGAAGCTGACCGTATAGATTAATTTTATTTTTTGTTTTCAGTAAGTATAGTACAGTATACTGTAGTATTTTTTTTTTAGCCTGCCCAGTCTGCAGTAGGTCGGTTTGAGCTATAGAACTCTATTTCTAGCTGATTGGCTGTTGATGTGAAGTTCAAATAACCTTTCAGTTGTAAAGACGAACCCAAGAAATTTGGACAAATTACAATATTCCAATTGGCTTGAATTAGAGCTCTATAACTCAAAACTACCTAGTGTAAACTCGCTAGGTTAAGAAAAATAGACAGTGGCAATGCAATTATTAGGTCAGTCATAATTTTACCCAACTGAAAATCTACATAAACTTTGAAACTATGCATTAATATTAGCATAACTTTTTTCAGATCTTGGTAATACAGTACTTTTACTTTGTTCGTTGGTAATACTTTTACTTGATTCGTTAAAGTTTATGTTCAGTGCCAGTATTAATTATTAGCTTCGTATCCTGTTATGCTTGTACCATGTTAATTTCCTAAGACCATTATTATTGTAAATATATCCTTATTTTGCCTTCTTACGGTACTCTTTACAGGCAGATTAACGTTTTCTTTACCGGTAATTAGTTTCACTGTCATTCACTAATATTAATGTAAAGTCCTATAATAATACTATATTTACTGCATTGAAAGTACTGTATTATTCATTAATTTTGAAGAAAACTAAAGTTATTTTGCAATTTATAGCCAATACATGTACTTATACATACCGGGTATGGTATAGTATAGTATAGTATTATAGTATAAATGTATTCCGGAAGTTCCTCATTCCAACCTTGAAATAAAATTGCCCTTGTTTGGCACCCTGCTTGTAAAGTACAGTACCGGTACTGTACTATATTACAGCCCAAACTAAGAATACATCAAAATTAAGGTACAGTATCGGAAGGAGTAAAATTTAGATTGAACTGGTGAAGGTTCAGTATACCGAAAAATAGTGTCTTCAGACAAGGGGGTATACTTTGGACGTTTCTGGATAAAATTAAACAAGCTACAGATAGGGGAAATGGCTCGGCATTATGGAAGAATATTGCATACATACTGTACTTGTTTTTCCATAGTAATTCTTCCATAAATGAGGCTCATTATATTTTATCCAGAATGTCCAAAGTTATCCCATTCTGATAAGTTACTGATTTTGACAAGTTCTTTTGTCTTTATATTGTCCTTCCTGTTTTTAGTTTATTTTGAAGGTTTTAAATTATAATTTACTGGTATCCGCTTTCTGTATCGCATAATCTAAGTGAAAAGGATACAGAAATGGTGAAGGCTTAATGTATGAATTCTTTATATCAGACCCCATGGGAGAGTGGACTGTATCGGCTGCGTATGATCTTCAAGGATGATTACCCCTCCACACCACCCAAGTGCAAGTTCGAGCCCCCACTCTTCCACCCCAACGTTTACCCTTCAGGTTTGTGGTGGTTTGTTAGTTTGGTATGTATAATGTGATGGTCTTGTGCTTGTATTTCATAATTCTATTTTGCTGAATTATTTCCAGTGATTTTGTTGTTCTGTTGTGCCGTTCCTGTTTTGGTTTGTTTACTTTGCAAGTTTTACATTAATACGGGGGCGTATATTCAGGGTGTGCTGTGCACACCATTACAATATATAAATTTAACCCAACAATCTAACCTATAACAATTAGTGGGAATCACTTTTTTTGTGAAACATTGTGATGGTAGTTTAGTTTGTTTGGAGATATATTGAAAATCCTATAAGGCAAGACACAGCAGATGTGGAGTTGTTTTGAAGATACTGTATATTGAAAATCCTATAAGGCAAGACAGCAGATGTGGAGTGAGGGGAGACCGTGCTAACCAAAGGCCCTAAGGTGAACGGGAAGTCGCCACTACACATACAGTGTTAGTGTTTGTAGCTGGTGACTTTATTTATTATAATTATCGTATCTTTACCATTCATCATATAATTCATACTACCGTATATTAAAATTTAAAACTTACAAAGATTGTAAATATACAGTATTGTGAAATCGAATATAAACTGCATCACATTTAAAAATAATAATGGCGTTTGGTTTAAGTCTGGTGCTAACGAACTCGTAATTATTTTGGGCCCGCTCAGGGTTGCTAGTAACACGGAACAGTGTTTAATCTGTTCTCAAGTCGCTAGAGGGCTGATAGAGATTGCCATATTTCATTAGAATAAAACCACAGTAATCCAAATATATTTTTGTTAAAATTAACGTCTTGTGATACTATGATGTAACACAAATGCCATAGATCTGATAGATCAAAGTACATACCTCGACATCTAGCGGGAAAGGAGCTATATTGAGAACATGGGCCGCGCGTGTAGTGGTTGTGTTTGAGTGTGTGACTTGCGCTTGCTGATTTCTTCTTATTGTTAATGCATCAGATTATTGCATTATTTTTTTATTGCTTTTAACAAATTTTATACAAAGTAACACAGCTTCAGCAGAGCGCTCTTTTTCTGCCGTAAAACGCATCAACACCTGTTACCGTGGGACACAGATTTAGGAAAGGCTAAGTGGCCGCCGTCTGCTCTCCATTGAAAAGACCCTGCTGTTTGAAGTTAGACAAAGCCCCCTCCTTTTATGATAAGGTCCTAGAAAGGTTTACCTCTCATAGAAGAAGAATAGAGCTAACCTACAAGTAATATAAAATATAAGTACATTTTCTCATTTACTTAATTAGTTTATTAGGTTTATCATTTAAATAGCTACATTGATTGATATATTGTATTTTACAACTCGGTGAATGTATTTTGATTAACATATTATATTTCACAACAAATGTTCTAAATAAAATTACCATTTCAGTTAACTTGCGCATGTAGTGATGTACATCCTATGTGGTGGATTGTTCTTTTATTTCAAATTTGATTTTATTAAGCGTTATTTCCACATAGCGATTTTGATTAGTTCCTTTGCGTTTGTCTTGTCAAAGTTCTGGTTTGTTTATTTTGCAAGTTTTACATTATAAAAATCAAATGATATACTGTATGTATTATATCATAAATTTTTATGGTAAAGATTTGTTCACAGTATTTAAACTTGTAAAAAGAACCCTTCAAATACCGTGCCAGTGCCAGGAAATTTCTCAAAATTGTATGACACCGAAAGTAGTAATGTCTCCCTATACATAGTATACTGCATCCTCCACTCCCCTAATTTATACCCCACCCCTCCTCCTCCCTCCCTCATCTTGACCTTTTATGTTTTCCATGGTTTAATTAATGCTAGAGTTACTTCCCTTGGTTTCTTCTTATGGTAGCTCTCTTGCAGGAACTGTCTGTCTGTCACTACTGGATGAAGAGAAAGACTGGCGGCCGGCTATCACCATTAAGCAGATTCTCCTCGGCATCCAGGACCTCCTAAACGACCCCAACATCAAGGACCCCGCACAGGCAGAGGCTTACACTATCTACTGGTTAGTCACAAATTTAGATTAATGTATTCCTATTTATTCAGTTTTCTTTGATAAACTGGTATCGCACGAGCGTTTTTCGGTCAACATGTATTCGTCTACACTGGTACAGCAGTTTGAGGTAAAATTTGTGAATAATTCTTATATCCCGTAAATACCTTTTTCCAATACCATTGCAAATTATTCAATAATTGTTGACTATTGAAAGTTGACAAAAGCTCTCGTTTGATACCACTTGACTAGGGCATATATTTCAAGGTAGTTATAACATAGCTTTGGTATGAAGGCGAGGTGTGCTATAGTCCGTTTCTTTTCAGCTGAGGGTAAATTGCCATTTCCTCATCTTGATTACTCTGCTATAGCAAACATTTTGTAACAAAATATGCTGTTAAGTATGAACACTTGGTATTTATATGGTGCAGAGACATAGTGGTTTCATATTTGTCCATTAAGTATTGAGAATTCAGCTGCTAAGGGATTCAATTTGCCATCAGCTAGAACTAAACCGACTATAGTACTGTAGTAGGGTCGTGGGGAGAGTCAAGGTGAACTGCCTCTTTGGGCCAGTAGGCCTGTTGAAGAAGTCATTATGTAGACAATGGTGTCCTATTATACTATTTTATGCAGATGCCATGCTTCCTAAAAACAATCTTTTCTTTACAGCCAAAACAGACTGGAGTACGAAAAGAGAGTTCGAGCCCAGGCTAAAGCAATGTCTGCCCCCTTCGAGTAAACAGGAAATGACCAAGATGGCTGGAGGGTGTGGAGTGAGGGAGGAGTCTGGAGTCAATGGAACCTTGGTGTAACCTGTGACATTACTGGTTTAGTTATACAATGTAGTGTCAATAACTCCTAAGTCGCCGATACATTATACTGTAGTACACACCTGACCTATGAATCACCATCATTACCTTCATAATACTAATAATAAAGCTGTCTTTTCTATTGTCATAAGTGCCAGTGCTCCACATCAGATGATTCATGGCTCTCGCATAATTTAACTTCAGAATAACCAATGTAGTGGAAATCACTGGAGTACTGTCGCTTATAAAATACAAAGATATACTAGCGATTTATAGAATAGGTGTCTACTTTAATGTAGTGGGGACTTTAGCAAGTGTTGACGTTAGTATATTAATTAGCACTGGTTAACCATCTTTAATGCCTTATCAGCAGGCAGTACCTACCATTTAATTTATTGGTATATATAACTTTTTGCATTTCAGAATGTGTAGGCACATTTAAATATTACCATATTTACACCGTATGTTTACATAGTGCAGGAAGCTGGATGTAGAGCGGACATGATTCAAGCTTCTTTTTTATTATTTTTCCTTTCTTCCTGTAAGTTATTCACCACTACTAGATTTTTTTTTTTTTATCGACCATTCTTCACGCCTTGTCGGATGATGGGGGACTGTTCTTCACGTATTGTATGTCTGGAGTAGGGTAGACGAGCTAATTAGTACGTACTGGCCCAATTAGTATCCAATATCAATACATATGCTACCCACAAATACAAAACTATAGTACTGTAGCTTGGTTGATAAATTAAATGTCAAAAGGCACAATTATAATGGAAAACTTGCAAAAATATTTCAAGATCCATATTTACACTAAACTTAATAATCCAACTCTACTTTTTTTTTTGTGGGTATTTTATTATCGATACTTGTTTACTAATTGGGTAGTTTGCCATGTATCCTGTTCAGTACGGTGGATGGTATTAAAAACTATGGCTGTCACTATGCAATTTTATTTGGTTTAGAAAGGATCTGTGGATGTCATGGTTATAGGAGATAGTTTGTACTGGTACCACTTTGATTTAAATGTAAACTTGCAAACTAAACAAACCAAAACTTGGACAAAGACAATATAAAGGCAAAATAACTTCTCAAAATCGCTATGTGGAATCCACGCTTACTAAAATAAAATTTATGAAATAAAAGAACACAATCCACCACATAGGGTGTACATTACTACATGAGCAAGTTAATCTTTCTCAAGCAAACTAATCACACACATAACAGAGGCCCATCCTAATCTGAATAAAATCTATGGTAAGCCTGAATAAGAACACCACATGCTAGTACTGAAGGGAAATAGTTAAAGAGTTCAAATTTTGTCATACTGTCCATGTCTATCATTTATTTCTTCCTTTCGTGTACCTGTTTTCCATTATTTCTTACTTAAGTCAACTACCGTTATTAATAAAACTATTTTTATCAATTCTAATTCATTACCCAGATAGAATTACTACTGTATTGGTATATCTTTTTTGTATTTTAAGATTTGTGCAGAGTTTGCTTCTTATAACTAGTGTTTAAGGATATTCTTTAATTATATTGTAAAACTTGTAAACTAACCGAAACCGGGAGGACACATTATAAAGGCAAAAGAACTTACCAAAACTGCTATGTGGAAATAACGCTTTAGCAAAATATAATAAATGATATTCTATTGAGCTCAACAATTACGTTCTTTAACCCGTATATTGCGAGGCAAGGAAAATAGGTTTTCTCCAATTGTGAGGGATATTAAACTTTTGATAGTTTTTAGCGCTGTATACTCCCTTGATTAACCCTCTCACGACCATAGGATGCAGAGGTTGCCAGATTAGCAATAAGAAATAGATTACTCTCACTGTTATAATTAACTCTCCAAAATTAGTTTTCTGCCCACAGCTAACTCAAAGACAACTGCAGAGGTTGAAGTAAACCAACTAAAGGTTTATAGATACCCCTGACGGTAACAAAGGCTTTAAAGTACTGTATCCCTAATAGGCTCAAAAATCGCGTCAGGATGTGAGAGGGTTAACGGGGCTAGGGCGTGCCCTGGTTACAGGGACATCCCTGGACCTGAGTGTCCATACTCTTGATGTGTGCCAGTGGCATGTGGTAGGATCGAACTGCCGATCCTTTGATTAGCAGTCTGATGCGCTACTTACTGCCCATGTCACGGCCCGCGGAATATTTTTTATATATATATATTAATATAGCTATCAAGAAGAGGATCTAAGGAATCCACGTGAAATTCCTTATATATATTGGTAGAGTTGTTGGATTTTAGAACTTTTCATCGGTGGAAACAGACTATGGAGCAGTAGCCTTGTATTTTTTTAACCCTTGGTACGCGGAAGGGCTTTCAGAAGCCCATAATAAACTAGGGCCTGGGACCCGGATGGGCTGCTGAAAGACTTAAGCTTGAAAGCCTATTGAGTATGGTTTGAAAACCGTGCGTCGGACCGCATGTAAACAAAGCCGGTCGGAGCGACGCGCACCTACAAGAAGTCACATTTTTTTTATTGTTTTGGAGAACAAGAATCGGTGTTTATTAATGTTCGATATTGCTCAATCCGCGGCTAAATGCTCTCCACGGAAATAGTAATCACAACTGAACCAGTTGACCTAGAGAGCTCTACTTAATGCCAGTCTACAGATACGAAACCGGGCTAAGTTTTGAGATCTGAATTTTCTAGCAGTTAAAATAACAAAGATAGGGCTAGCCTATTAAGACTTTTTTTCGGCCAGATCCCCCGGGTTTCGGGGCTGTCCTTTAGAAGGAGAGACCGGTCCAGAGGGGTTAATTACTGTATAATATTTACACCATTTTTCTGGAAGGTAAATGTACTATTTTTTTTTTCTTTTTTTTTTTTTTTTTTTTCCTCCCCGTTCTGGCTCTGTTTCAAGCCAGCCACCCCCAGCTTAAAGAAAAAAAATGGGGTATATGCCTGTAGATAGATATACTGTATGACATGAAACTGGGCCTCCTGAAAACTGTAGTTAACATGTAGTTTCTTTATTCATGCAGAGTTTAGTAAAATTTGCCAGAACGTCCCGGACTTCCCAAACTTGACTACTTCCTTTAACGTGACGATAGTGCGTTGTTATATGTGCGATTGGTTTGCTTGGGAAACAGATTAACTTGCTCATGTAGTGATGTACACCCTATGTGGTGGATTGTGTTCTTTTATTTAATAATTTTCATTTTAGTAAGCGTTGTTTCCACATAGCGATTTTGATAATTTAATTTGACTTTATATTGTCCTTGTCCCAATTTTGGTTTGTTTAGTTTGCAAGTTTTACATTTTAACTATTGTATTGTTCAGAGAATGGATGAATACAGAATGCCAAGAAAGATATATGGGAGTCAGGTTAGTGGAACAGCTAGTAGTGCAAGACTACCTATGGTATGGGAAAAATACATTGAGAAAAACCTTCCACGGACATTGTGGCACAGGCAAAGGAAGCATGTCTTGATAACGTAGCTTGGAGACATTTCTGTCATGGCCATCCTTTAGCGGGGGTTTCCCAGGAGGAAACAAGGCATCGGATATGATGGACACCAATAGTATTTATAATGTAAAACTTGCAAAATAAACAAACCAAAACGGGGACGATATATAAAGACAAAAGAAAAAGGATGCCAAATATATGGGTAAATACTGGTCTTGATAGTAAATTCATATTTTTTCACCAACCAAGTTTACTTCTAAACACAATGAAATCAACGAATACATGTCACTCAAAGGATTCGAACCTAGGATACTCGCACCAAAATTCTCTGCATTTAAGCATTATGCTATCAAGGCAGGCTTAGTTGCCAATATGTGAACCTGGGAGGTGGTGTGAATGAGTGACTTATTTAGTGTTGTCACTGGTTTATATAATGAAGGCCGAAGTGAAATTTAGGAATGAAAGCATTTGTATAAATGTACAGTAGTGTGAAGATGGTAAATATATTTATGAAACGACAAGTTAAGAGATGCATGGTAAACACAGCAAGCAAAACATTAACTATGGTCTCGACACAAAAGTATACCAAATCACAATACTACATAGACAATTAGAATTTGTTTATCACAAAAAATATGTTTAAAGAATACACACCAATACTTGGCCAGTATAAAGCTCCGTGGAAAGCACCTTTACTATCCCAATCCTAGAAATGGTCTCCGACTTAAGTGCTCTCGTAAACACTAAAGGTCAAACGCATGGATCAGAGAGGCAGTTTGTATAAAGGAGCAATGATTTAATAAAATATAGCTACGTTAATAGCCGAGCAAAATTATTAAATAGAGTACGGAAAAAATAAATTAAGATATAAGCAAACAAATTATTGTAACAAGAAAAGGCAAAATGTTCAATTGAACAAATATACAGTACTGATAGTTTCTAGCGCCGTGCACTCCCTTGCTTGGCAGAGCTAAGACGTGCCCTTGTTACAAGGTCTTGACTAGAGCTTATGTTCTCAACATTGATGCATATATATATATACTTATAGGCTTGTTAGAAAAGAATTATCTTAATTATTATGTTCTCTCCACCAACCAACTTTACTTCTAAACTCGATTAATGAAATTAACAAACACATGTGGCAGTCCGAGGATTCGAACCCAGGACGCTCACACCAAAAATCAACACGCTTATGCATTGCGCCACAAAGACAGTTAAAGAATGCTGCATAAGCCTACGATTTATTATGCAGTTTCGAATCCTGCATACCAATCTTAGCATGTACATTCATTCCAACTGCACTATCGGAGGCTATGAATAGGTGAATGGAAATTGTAATTAATTGGGCGCTTAACCCTCTCCAAAATTAGTTTTCTGGCCACAACTCGCTCAAAGACAACTGCAGAGGTTGAAATAATTAAACTAAAGGTTTCTTAACATCCCTTATGGTCACAGGTTTAAAGTATCCTGTAAGGACACGATTGTGTCCTACAGCGAAAGTGTTAAAGGACGGGTGAAAATTGGTACAGTACCATCAGAGAGGACTTACAGCTATAAATATAATCTATGAAACTTTTTGTTCTTATTGTGGAGATGTTATCTTATTATGATGATCTTTGTCAATGAGTTCCCATATCACTTTTTGTTATAGTTTTTTGTTTAGTTTGCAAGTTTTACATTTTAATATGTGAGTGAGGGATACAAAAGGTAGAACTGCCTGTGATGAGTGCCTCTCCCAGAATTTAAAGTGTGACAGGGCCAAAATCAAGGGACGTTCGAGCCAAAATGCCCTCTTACTCTACTCAGCATTTAGAAATTATAATGTAAAATAGTAAACCAAAACAGGGACAACACCATATAAAGACAAAAGAACATATCAAAATCACTCCTCTCACACTACTGATCCACCTGGTGAACAAGCCTACGTCTTTTCTATCCTAAATGACCTAGAGCAGTTAGTTCAGCAACCCACCCGTATCCCGGATCGCATCGGAGATCGGCCCAACATTCTTGACCTGTTTCTAACTTCTAACCTTTCTTCTTATACTGTCGATCTTTTCTCTCCGGGAGGCTCTTCGGCACTACTTATTTGATTTCCCATGGAATTATTTCTGCTTCCATGGCCGAGGACCCTCGGAGAGTGCTGAACGCATTACCGAGGTAATCCTATCAGGCATGGAAGCATACATTCCATTCTCTTTCTCTCAGACTAATGCTAAAAAATCTTGGTTTACTCACGCCTGTTCTACTGCTGTCCGCAATAAGGAGGAAGCATTCAAACGGTACCGACGCCTTAAAACTCAAGACTCATTCTTCATATGTTTCTGCCCGGAATCAAGCCAAATCTGTTCTTCGACTTGCCAAACACTTTCATCAATAATAAATGCACTGAACTATCCAACTCTAGCTCTTCCCAAGCTTTCTGGCATCTAGCCAAAAACCTCTCCAACAATTTCTCTTCCTCGTCTTTCCCTCCCCTTTCCCACTCTGATGGCACAACCATCACTTCTTCCTCTGACAAAGCTAAACTCTTCGCTCAAACTTTTGCTAGAAACTCCACCTTGGATGATTCCGGTGCTATTCCTCCCTCTCCGCCCTCCTCTCTCTTACTTTGTGGATTGTGTTCTTTTATTTAATAATTTTCATTTTAGTAAACGTTGTTTCCACATAGCGATTTTGATAATTTAATTTGACTTTATATTGTCCTTGTCCCAATTTTGGTTTGTTTAGTTTGCAAGTTTTACATTTTAACTTATGCCTAATATCCTAATCTCTTCTAAAGATGTACTTTCTACCCTCTCTGGGCTTAACACTAATAAGGCGTACGGTCCGGACGGTGTTCCTCCTGTTGTTCTCAAAAACTGTGCTTCCGTGCTGACTCCCTGCCTAGGCAAACTCTTTCGTCTCTGTCTATCCTCTAACGTCTTCCCTTCATGCTGGAAGTTTGCTCACATTCAACCTGTCCCAAAGAAGGGTGACCGCTCTCAACCCTCCAACTATCGTCCAATTGCTCTTATCTCTTGTCTTTCTAAAGTTTTTGAAACTATTCTTGCTTCCAAATTTCTTAAGCATTTCTCTTCTCATAATCTGCTCCCAGATCGCCAGTATGGCTTCCTTAAGGGTCGCTTTACTGGTGATCTTCTTTCATATCTTACTAACTCTTGGTCATCCTCCTTTCGGGACTTCGGTGAGACTTTTTCTATTGCACTAGACATATCGAAAGCCTTCGATAGAGTCTGGCATAAATCTTTAATTTCTAAACTACCCTCCTTCGGTTTCTATCCCTCCATCTGTGCCTTTGTCTCTAATTTCCTTTCCGGCCGTTCCATAGCCGCGGTTGTGGACGGCCATTGTTCACTTCCTCACCCTATAAACTCCGGTTTTCCTCAGGGCTCTGTCCTATCTCCTATTCTCTTTCTAATTTTTATAAATGATCTTAACTGTACCTAAATTCCCATCCATTCATACACAGACGACTCAACCTTACACTACTCCATTAGTTTTTCAGAACGCCCCAGCCAGCAATCCCTCAACGACAAACGTAATGAAGCCATAGAACTCTTAAATTCTGATCTAAATACTATTTCCAATTGGGGCAGAGAAAACCTTGTTAACTTTAATGCTTCCAAAACCCAATTTCTCCATCTATCTACCTGTCGGGATCTCCCAGCGGACTATCCCTTATTCTTCAACAATACAAAAATCAACCCTTCATCTTCTCTCAATATTCTTGGTGTCTCTTTTTCTTCTGCTCTCATTTGGAAGGACCATATTACCAGTCTTGCTAAGGCAGCCTCCCAGAAGCTGGGTGTGCTCAACCGCCTTAGGGGGTTCTTTTCCCCTGCACAGCTTCTTGCTCTGTACAGGGGCATAGTGCGCCCTTGTATTGAGTATTGTTCACATGTGTGGGGAGGTTCCTCTCACACCGCTCTCCTAGACAAAGTTGAAAGGAAGGCCTTTCGTATCATTAACTCCCGTCCACTCACCAACTCTGCAATCTCTCTCGCTATTCTATCGCTACTATAATAATCAGTGTTCCTCAGAGCTATCCCAGTGCATACCACCTCCTTTACGTAGGGCACGTGGTACCCGTCTTGCAACTCAATCCCACCCCTACTCTGTGCAACTCTCCAACCCAAGAGTGAAATGTTACTCTCAAACTTTCTTCTACTCAACAGCTGAGCTCTGGAACTCTCTCCCAGAATCAGTCTTTCCCTCTTCCTATGACTTAAATTGCTTCAAACTCCGTGTGTCCAGGCATTTTGGCTCGAACGTCCCTTGATTTTGGCCCTGTCACTCTGTCAACTATGGGGGAGGCACTCGCTATAGGCAGTTATGCCTTTTGCCTCCCTCAATCACATAGAAAAAAAAAAGGTGGAAATAATGCTATTAAGATGGTATAAGTTATAATTACTGTACGTACTATCATATGTCATTAAAATGTAAAACTTGCAAATCAAACAAACCGGAATTGAACAATATAAAGACAAAAGAACTTATTTAATATATAATTCACTATGTGGAAATTATGCATTGAAGATTTGTGCACGGGAAAAATAGAAGATAATATATAGCATGGCCGAAAAGAAGAAAATAGTGGAGCTGATAGATGCTGGTGGTAAGAACTGTGTGATCATGTGACAGTTGAATAGTCCTGAGTCAAGTACTGTATACATAATTTCAGACGGAAGAAAGAGGATGATATGCGATGATGAGGGTGGGGCACCCACAGAGGGTATATCGCTCTCCCACCTCTTTAGATATCTCTGTCACACCATGCATCTCTCATACTCCATCAAAGTAAGTACCCTGGTGATGTTCTGCTATACCTAATGACACTCTTATGTTGTACTTAACATATCTTTTCATGGCTTATAACTAGTCAAAAGGGGAAAATTTATGTTCTTTTCAAAGGGCCTAGAGTCCTAGACTACATTGGTCTTTTTCTCATAGACAGATGGAGGGAGGGCATGGCAAAGAGGGGACTAAGAGTTAATATAGATATTGCAAAGGTTGTGATTAGTGGAGTAGGATGCGGAACTATGGAAAAAAGTGGAGACTTTTGTGGGAAGTTGTTGTTGTTGTTGTTCCCTAAGCTGCCTGGCCGAACAGCCCCGAGTCCCTGAGAAAGGCCATGGCCACGATCGGGCTTTCCCACAGAGCTCTCATTGAGTGTAGGTTGTGTTGTTGGCGTAAGTGGTTGTGTGAAATGCAGTCTTCTATGATGTGTTTAATGGTATGGGGTGCTGTGTTACATCCCGGGCAGGCGTCGACAACGGAGTCATCCAGTCTCTTCTGATAGCTCAGGAGAGCTGGATGGTGTCCGCATCTCAGCCTGGCCAGGTGGACTCTGTCCTCGCGAGGAAGGGAGGATTCGGAAGGATGGATTTCGGGAGGTCGTGCATGCAGCTGTGTGTTGTCTGTGAGTGAGTGGATGGATCGGTGAGAGATATGAGTATGGATGTGCTTCTGGAAGTTGGTTCGGGGTGGGCAGGGAGGGAGAGAGGACAATAATTGTGTGTGATACCGTGTGCTGGGTGTTGTTTTGATATTTCTTGGTGTCTGTGGGTGTGTTGCCATGTAGTTTAGTGGGTGGTCTTGGTTCGTGGAGGCTGCTGCCAGGAATTGAGTGCCTCTCATGTCCAGATGGTCTTTGACTTTGAGGATTTTGGTTTCTTGATGTAGGTGATCTGTGGGTGCAGTAGCTGTGCAGCCTGTAATGATCTTCAGGGCTTTGTTTTGAATAGTCTGTAAGGTCTTATGATGTGTTTCAGCTAGGTTAGAAGCCCAGGCTGGGCTTGCGTATTCCATCACTGATCTTATGTATTGTTTATATACTGTGGTGGTAGTTTCTTTGTTGTGTCCAAATTTTGTGTGAGCAAGTGACCTGAGGGCGTTAAGTCTGGGTGTCAGTTTCTTTTTAATGTTTGTGGTGTGCTGTTTGAATGTCATATGAGTATCATATGTTACTCCTAGGATTTTGGGTGTGTGTGTATGTGTTAGGGGTGTGTTGTTTATGGTGAGTTGAGGGATGTATTCGTGTTCTCCTGTCCAACTTGTGAGCAGGGTTGCGGTGGATTTGGCTGGGGCTAGATTAAGTTTGTTTGTAGTGCACCAGCCATGTAGTGTGTTGAGATAGGGTTGAAGGAGATCTGTTGCTCTTTTTGGGTCATGGTGTGTGCATGTGAGTGTTATGTCATCTGCATAGGAGGCTAAGTTTATTTGGGGCGTATTGGGTGTAGTTATATCGTGCATGTACAGATTGAAGAGTGCGGGCGATAGGACGGATCCTTGTGGGACTCCGTTTGGAAAGTTTCTGATTTTAGATGACTGACCGGCAAAAGATACGTGTGCACATCTGCCTGCTAGGAAGTTGGCCAGCCACCGTTTTGTGTTGTTGTGCATGTTTGTGTTGTAGATTTTGTTTGTTAGGTTGTGGCGGGGGATGGCATCGAAGGCTTTACTAATGTCGAGTGTGGCTAATAGTGATCTGTGTGGTGGTCTAGCTGAATTGATGCCGTCGAAAGCTCTTTGTGTAAGGTCTGTGAGAAGAGTGTTTGTGGAGTGCAGTGGCCTAAAGCCATGTTGTGTTGGAGCTAGGGGTAGGTCAGGTGTAATTAGTTGTAATACTAGGCATTCCATGACTTTGGAGGGGGAGCAAAGGAGTGTGATGGGGCGGTGCGAGGAGGGTAGCGTGGGGTCTTTGTTGGGTTTGGGGAAAGTGATGATGATACCATGCTTCCAAATGTCTGGTATTGTGTTGTGTGAATAGCTGTAGTTTGATATGTTAGTGAGTGCTTGTATGCCTTGTGGTCCCAGGTGTCTGAGGTGTATGTTGCTTATGTTGTCTAGGCCACAGGCGGGTGAGTGCTTGAGATTGTTGATGATATGCTTTGTCTGGTGATTGGTGAAGGGTGTATAGTCAGGGTCTGTGGGGAATTGTCTCTTACGTCGGATGACACGTCGGTCGTCTTTGTGAGGTTTTAGGTGGCTGACATGTGAAAAGTGATTGATGAGAGTGTTTGCTTGTTGTTTACATGAAGGAGTAGAGTCTGTTGTTGTGATTGCAGCATGTGATTGTGTTGTGTTGCTGTTGGAAAGTGTGATGCTGTTTAGTGTTTTGTATAGTTTTTTGGGGTTTGTTTTGTGATCAAGTGTTTGTAGGAAGTTATTCCAATTTAGTTTTTGTTGTTCTTGTATTTTATTGTTAGTTTGGGTGTTGAGTGCTTGAATTTGTTGTGTGATGTCTTGTGTGTGGGGTGCTGGGGAGTGTTTCAGTATGTCGCGTTGTCTGATGAGGTTTTGAATTTCTGGTGTGAAGTTGGGGTTGTGTCTTTTTCTGTTACCTCTTGGAATGTGTTTCTTGTCAGCGTTTTGGATAGTTTTATTGAGTATGTGTACAGCATTGTTGATGTTAGTGATGGGTGTACTGTTTAGAGTTGTGAAGTGTTGTTCTGTCTCATTTGTGAATGCTTCCCAGTTAGCTCTTTTATAATTGGTGTATGTGTGTTTGTGGCTAGCTGGGGTGAGTCTGGTTTTGGTGGTGATAATGATCGGGAGGTGGTCAGAGCCTAAGGTTCTGACCACCCTCCAGGATGTTGTGGGGGCGAGTTCTGGGGAGCAAAAGGTGATGTCTGGAGATGATGGGTTATAGAGGGCTTGGTGAGGAATATGGGTATGTTGATGGATGTCGTTAAGGATGATGAGGTTATCGGTTTGGTTTTGTAGTACCAGCCCTCTGTCTGTGTCGGGGTTGTCGACAAACCAGGCCGACGTCTTGGCGTTGAAGTCACCACCCAGGATGATGTGTGGGGTGTGTGGGGTGTTTGTGATGTGTTGTAAGTGTGGTCTGTATTCATTTGGTACTGTAGGGGATGTTTGGGGAGGGATGTATGTGTTTATGATGGTTATGTTGGAGTTGTTGCCAGTGCGTATTTTAATTGACTGTATTTCTGTTGTGTTATCATTTGGGGGGAGGAGTGATTTGGTTTGTACACTGGTTACTATGTATGATATTTCTTTGTGTACCAGGGTGATGAGTCCACCGCCCCCGCCGACAGCCCGGTCTTGTCTGATGGTGGTGAAATTATGAAATGTGGGTGTTTTTTGTGTTGTGCGGAGTTTTGTTTCTTGTAAGATGGCAATGTGTATGTTGTGTTGTTTGATGAAGTGTGAGAGTTCGTGTTTCTTAGTGTTGATGCCATCTATGTTCAGTTGAAGAATGTTAATGTTATGTGCACGATGTATGTTGTGGGAAGTAACTCGATTCAATGTTGCGTCTGTAGTGACTGGGTACACAAGATAGTAGGCACCATTCGAGCAGGGCAATACCCAGGGAAGGCCTCATTCAACCTGTCCCAAAGAAGGGTAACCGCTCTAAACCATCCCTAACTATCGTCCAATTGTTCTCATTTCCTGCATCGCTATTCCTCCTAATTCAAAATTCTGAAGCATGTCTTCTCATAATCTTCTTTCAGATTGCCAGTATGGTTTCCTTTAGGGCTGCTCTACTGGTGATCTCCTTACTTATCTTTCTAACTCTTAGTCATCTTCCCTTCGGGACTTCGGTGAAACTTTTTCTATCAAAATCCTTGGATAAAATCTAGCACAAATCTCTAATTTCCAAACTACCCTCCTTCGGTTTCTTATCCTTCCATCTGTGCCTTTGTCTCTAATTTACTTCCGACCGTTCCATAGCTGCAGTTGTGGACAGCCATCGCTCACTTCCCTAACCTATCAACTCTGGTGTACATCAGGGTTCTGTTCTGTCTCCAATTCTCTTTCTAATATTCAATAATAGTCTTCTCGACTGTATCTCTAGCCCTATTCACTCATTTGTTGACGACTCTACCTTACATTATTTGACTGGTTTTCCACAACGACCCACCACACAATCACTCCAAAACTCAAGTGATGAGGCCATAGCACGTCTATCTTCTGATCTATCGACTACAGTATTTCCGATTGGGGAAGATAATCTTGTTACTTTCAATGTCTCCAAAACCAAATTTCTCCTAGCTACCCATTGCAATCTTCCTCAAGACTATCGCTTACTCTTCAACAATACACAAATCAACCCTTCATCTTCTCCCAATATTCTTGGTGTATCTTTTTCTTCTGACATATCTCGGAAAGATCAGATTACCACTCTTGCTAAAACAGCTTCCCAGAAGTTAAGTGTGCTCAACCGCCTAAGTGGGTTCTTCACCCTCGCATAGCTTCTTGCTCTATACAGGGGCACTGTGCTTCCATGTATCTAATATTGTTCACGTGTGGAGAGGTTCAAATCATACCGCACTTCTCGAAAGGGTAGAGTCAAAATCATTAGGTCTCAGTAATTCACCTACTTATTCCCTACAATCTCTCTACATGCAGCAGTGTTGGATCTCTCTAACTGTTCTACTGCTATTACAATAATCTTCCCTTACGAAGTGGGGGGCACCCGACTTTTAACACATGCCCGCCCCTATTTTTTCCGACTGTCTAACCCTAAAGTGAACCCATTTTCCCGGTCTTTCTTTTTACTCAACAAGTAAGTTATGGAACTCTCTCCCTCAATCTGTCTGGGCGTCCAGACATTTCGACTAATTTATTTACCTTTAATTTGGATCTCTCAACTTTTTTTTTGGGTGGTGGACACTAGTTACAATCAACCTTTAGTCTCTTTCATCCAAAAAAAGAATGTAATGGGGCGAGAGGACCGACCTATGATGAGAATCAGACTTTGAATGTGCAGTATGAAATGGATTTTTTTTGTTGAAGTATGACATACTAGTTTGTACTTGTGATAGATTTCTAGATTTGCTATAAAGTCTTGCAAGGGATGATACAGTACAGTACTTAAGTTTTTATTTGTCACAAAGTAGGTTTCTGGGTTAGCTGTAGGATTGAGTTTGGTATGATAATTGACTTGTGATAGGTAGGGTTTTGGATTAGTTAGATAATAAACTACAGGCCTCCCTCACTATCCGATGCCCCGATTTACAATATTAATAGGCTTATAGGTGTTTGGGCTTTAGCTAGTCTGAGAATGCATCCCCATTTACCCCATTAATTTTAGGGTTCGCCATACGATACAGTATTTCTATTTAAGGTCGGGTTTTCAGGAAGTTACCGTAACCCAATCTTAAATCGAGGGAGACTTGTAGGTATTAAAATGTAAAACTTGCAAACTAAACAAACCAAAATTGGGACAAGGACAATATAAAGTCAAATTAAATTATCAAAATCGCTATGTGGAAACAACGCTTACTAAAATGAAAATTATTAAATAAAAGAACACAATCCACCACATAGGGTGTACATTACTACATGAGCAAGTTAATCTGTTTCCCAAGCAAACTAATCGCACATATAACAACGCACTATCGTCACGTTAAAGGAAGTAGTCAAGTTTGGGAAGTCCGGGACGTTCTGGCAAATTTTACTAAACTCTGCATGAATAAAGAAACTACATGTTAAATGTCAAAATATTATTTAAAATCAAATTTGCAACATGACAAGACATTAACAATAGTACAAAATACAAATATTGATAAGATATCTATACTATTACAAAATAATATATAAAATACAGTACAGCACTCACTAACGATAGTGCTATCGGGTAGGTACCTGTAAGCATAGCATGCCTCAAGTGACCCCTATCAATAACTACCCTACAAATAACCTACATTTATAGCACAAATAAACTAAGGAAATCGCAAAAGTAAGCAATTGATACTATCGACAATTAATACATATAATATAAAGACAAATAATTGCAAAATATGAAGTAACAACAGATTTAAACAAAGAGTACTCTTTTAACAAGAACAATAAATTTAAAAAATCATCAATATTAATATTAATAATAATAATAATAATAATAGAAAAAGAAAAAGATAAACAATAAATACAGACAAAAAGTAAGCAGAGGTTATACAAGAAACTAAAAGTTAAAAATGCTTGATTAAAATTATTGATGTCAAATTTTAGAATACAGTCACAATAATTGACCCTAAAAAGATTAAATTTATGGAACAATTTACTTGCCTCTGACTCCTAAGTAGGATATTGGGTTCACTGTAGGGTCAGGTAAGGAATGATACTGTAAAGGATGTCAAACTAAATTAGAGTCCATTATTTGTAGTCTTTATTGTATACGCATGGATAACATTATTGCTTACAGTTCAAATTATGTGTTTGGAAGTGAAAAATGACCAAAACAATACGATTTCCTGTTAATTTTCTTGTAGGTTACTCCTATTCATTTCCTGTTAATTTTCTTGTAGGTTACTCCTATTCATTTCCTGTTAATTTTCTTGTAGGTTACTCCTATTCATTTAAGTCTTCAACCAAAACTGCTCCAGTTTGACACCTTGATATTGTAGCCTTGATTCATAGGGTTTGGGTAGGCTGTAAAGGAAGGCTAGTGAAAGTATAACACCAGTATGTACTTCTACTTTTATTGAAAATCAACAGAAACAATAATACCGTACATTAAACATGGCATCGTATTATGGGAAGACCAAAACAGACATTCTAGTGGAATAGTATAAAAAATATAATTATTTCTAACAAGTATTAAGACATTGAACATTTTGATAGCACAATACTGCCCAAGTAAAATATTGACACTAACAATATACAAAACGTCAATAACTAGAATATATTGTAGCCTACATTAATAATTTTAAGTTACTTCGCTGTGTAAGGATAAATATTACTCAATTCAGGCATTCTTAACTAGTCTCATCTTTACTTGAAAGTAGTTTCATTATTAGTTATTCTTTAATTATGGAGTAAAATTCACCCAAAGTTGTTAAGCTTCATTTAAGGGGGTGATAGTTGCTTTTTCTGAACCCTCTTCTCCCTCATGTTTAGCATATTAGTTTGAGATTTTAAGACTTTGTTAGATTGACTGTTTTGAGACCTTTTGCCCCCATTTCTTTGTCAAGATTAAGACCTTTCGTGCCATTTAGGTGTCTATTTTTTCCTGATGAGCGATAGTGAGCCTGTAATTTTAGAAGGAACTGGGCCGGGACATTTTTATACCAAAAAATGTACTAATTTATATTGAAAGGGGGTCTAGGGGGTATTTTTTTAAGCTCGATGGAGGTCTAGTGCGGAAACTCGAAAAGGGAAGAGTGTATAATACTGGGTCAATTATGGCTGTTCTGTAGACAAAGGGAATTATTATGGCTGTTCTGTAGACAAAGGGAATTATTATGGCTGTTCTGTAGACAAAGGGAATTATTATGGCTGTTCTGTAGACAAAGGGAATTTAGTGTAGGTATATTTCACACCCTGACTAGCTTTTATGAGTAATATTTAGTTTATTTATTCAAATACAGTAATAATCTAATTTATTTATTTCACTCCCAACACCAAACACTTCCCAATGAATTTAATGAAAGCCTGTGATCCTCCCGGGATTGGAACCTGGGTTACCACATACAGATCTTAAACACTAACCATTACACCATCAAGACAATTAAAGGTTAAGTACATGACTACGATTTGATAGGCATTTATCGAATACTGGATATCAATCTAATCATGTAATCAAACCCAACTGCACACTGAATACCCTAATGCTTAAATGAAAAGAAAGGACATTTAATGGGGCACAGTTTTTGTTTTCATCTTATTCAATAGTACTGTACTGTACAGTATATAAATGGCATTCAAATACAATACTATACAGTTTTTTGTTTTATCTTATTCAATAGTACATAAATTGGCATAGGACAATATTTCCGAGCAACTTTACTATCACAGCAAAAGACATGAATATCGCGTTACAAATAATATTGCCAATGCATTTCAGTATTATTTTAGACTATTTTTGTCTGTACACTTTTACAATGCCCTGAATCATTTACCAAGAGTCCAATGTCTTCTAGGTTAAGGCGGTGTCACAAGAGCGATTTTTCCGTCAATTTTTACGGGCAATTGTAGCCTGACCGCTTAAAATTTAAGGTCCATAAGAATTAAACTACCTAACATACGGTACACTACCATTGATCTACCTCAGCTTTCCCTTCATAATTGTTGAGGGGTTCAGGGTCCTGGGTGGGGCATTGGTGTCCCGGGCGTTCCCGCATCCTCCTCAACCCCTCGCCTGGTAGCGGCTTTGGTAACCTGGGCTTTCTTAGTGGTAAAGCTGGAAGGGTACTGTGGAGGCGCTATGTTATGGCCTTGGCCTGCTCGGGACCTTGGGGCTGTTCGGTCAGACAGCCTGGGGAACAATAATAACCATCGATCTACCTTCAGAGTCCAATGTGAAAGAGCCTCAAAATAGCAATCTTAATCATAAAAAATGGACGGAAAATGCGCTCGTGTGAAACCGGCTTTAGACTAGCCAATTTTATGCGGAGGTATAATTAGTACGCAATATCAATACCTACAGAAATGTAGTACCATGCAATAAATTAGTAGTGCTATACAGTACCCTGTTCCAAAGAAGTAGGCCAAAACTCAAACATTAACCTGTATAATTCACAAATGACTAGAGTAATCAAGCTAAAATTTCAGTCAGGGTATAGAGGTGGAACTCTACAGCCCATTTGCTCTAGCCCTTTTTGAGTTACAAAGGTTAGGGTTAATAGTTTCTGGCCTACCTACTTGGAACAGGGTATAGCTCTTATGTTCTGGTTGTTGTAGCCTCAAGACGCCCTTTATGGGAATCCCGCGGCGTCCAGGTAGTCCGTCACTTCTCTCGGGTGGGTCCAGATATCTCGAGTGAAGTTAGGTTGAAGTTGTGTCTGTGTGGGGGCAAGTGTTGGGCAGTGGAGTACTGTATGAAGTGTTCTGTGTTGTCAGTGGGGGCGAGAAGGGTTTGGTAAAGCTAAACTAATAAATGGAACAAAGTTGATATGCATTTACAGTACTGTACTCTCAAAATTTAGATCAACATTTTGTAAATATGGTGTACTATGTGGTGGTTTTGAGTTTTTATTTCAAAATGTTATTTTGCTAAATCGTTATTTCCATATAGTGATGCAGATAGGTTTGGGAAACTCGCCTCCAGAATTTACTCTCGCTAAGGGATCAGCAAGCCTTTCTTGCTGATCCTCCCTACCCCTTTAAGGGAGTGTGGGTTTGGCTACTTACCGACTGATTATGTATTTAATCTATTTTTGCATACTAATTAGACTTTAGTACAAATTGGCTAGACTGTACTCCACTCTTGGTTGTCTATGAGCAGTGACTATTCTCGGTACACAGTATCGAGTCTGTTTCTTGTCCTCCTGCTCACCCTTGCCCACCACTGAAAAGAGAAAATGTGTTAATGATATATATGCAAGATAAAGACACATACAGCAAACACTGACTAACACCTTCAAAGTATACAGCAACTCTTAATTAAAGGTTTAATTAAAGGTTCAATTTAACCCTTCCAATATCCGATTACACATTTCTTTCCTGTTTTCTGGCTATTATTTGACTATTATATTCAGATTAGGAAGGGTATATAGAAGAGTGCCAGTATATAGTTTGCTGGCTATTTATTATACTATATTATTCAGATTAGAAAGGGTATATAGAGTGATTAAGACTAACTAAAAGACTTACTGGATGACGCCGTTTATATAATTGACGTAGCTGGGTACATTGACGTATACGCCGGGCACTCCAGGTGTAGCACAACCAATGCCCCAGGCCACCAGTCCCACCACAGTCCATCCTTGCCTACCCTGGCATACCAGCGGCGCTCCACCATCTCCCTGTAAAACACAAATTCGTTGGGTAACAGGTCTCGAGTCGGCCACCCCCAGATAATTAAAAAAAAAAAAATGGGGTATGTGCCTGAGTAAATCGATAGAACAGAGTAATCTAATTTATGTATTTCGCTCCAAACACCAAACACTTCCCAATGAAATTAAAGAAAGCACATACTTTTTTTTTTTATTAAAGAGAGGTAGCCCTTGGAGTTGAGATGTGTAGGGTTTTATGGTATATACTGTACAGAAGTCATTCAGCAATTTAAGTTTATTTCACTGCAAGAATAAATACAGTGCAAGTCTCCTTCACTATCCGATGCCCTAATTTTCAATATTGTTACAGGTTTTTAGGCGTTTGGGTTTTGGCTGGTCCCAGAATGCATCTCCATTTACCCCATTAATTTCAGGGTTCGCTATACAATGGTGTGAAGTCTTATAATCACCAACTAATGGAGTTAACAGTCTTATAATCACCAAACTAATGGGGTTAACAGTCTTATCAGCACACTAATGGGGTGAAAAAGTCTTAAAATGGCCAAACTGATGGGGCAAAGCAGGGACCGCCTAAAAAATGACCACCCCCGGATTAGATAGGACCGACTCACCGTACAAGCATCATTCCCCCCAATAAAGCCCACCCCTGGATTAGATAGGGCCGACTCACCGTACAAGCATCCTTCCCGCCCCCCAAGAAAGTCCACCCGCAGATTAGATCCAACTCACCATACAAGCATCCTTCCCACCCCCTAAAGAGCGCACACCCAGATCAGATAGGTCCGACTCACCGTACAAGCATCCTTGCCGCCTTCTCCACCGGCGCACGTGAACGAGCGGGTGTCCAGTTGGAAGGACTGGGTGAGGCGGGTGTTCCGGAGGCGCTCCTGGCATATGAAGGGGTCCATTATGGGCACGTCAACCTCCTTCATGATCTGCTGGAAGTTACCGTGGGACTCGAACGCGTCCTTGCCCCAACCGGTCACCCAGCATCTGTAGGGAACGAAGGGGAATTGTTAGGATTTTTTTTTTTTTTTTTTTTTTTTTTTAAATCACATGCCAAACCTGAATTGCCTTTCAATTGATACTAATCCTGAATATTCCCGCTGGATTGAAAACTGATAAATTTAATGCATATTATACGAACATGGCCAATTACCATGAACAAATTTACATAATGTATAATTGTATGATGAATTTCTTCATGCAAGTGAACATTTTCAAGTTTTAAAGTAGCTACGGTACAGATAATTGGTTAACTTTCAAAATCTCATGGAATTTAGATAAACAGGCTTCTACTACCGGCATTTGTTATGATCAGCAACCTTTAAAATAGCTACACAGAATTTGATAAAACTTTCCTTTGATTTCCACTAGAGAATTGCCCTATGTCGGAGAGATGGACATAAAAAACTTAAGATAGCTTGCATTTTTCAAGCAACATCATATAATATTAAACCACTGGTAGCTACAACGAACTTGTTATAACTCTTCTGATTTCCACAAAAGAGGAAGTGACAAGTTCTCGAAAAGGGGCTCCAGTCCTGACGTAATTGGTAATGTGCTGGCATAATAATCCAATTGGGTTGATAGCCTCTGAAGTCCTATTTTAACTAATTCACATAAGAACTAATCATGCTCTGGCAGACAGACCAGGCCAGTGTTTGGGGGTAGTTGTTGGTGTTAAGATGTGATAGATGAAGTACGCAGAATTTGTAGTTATAATCTACTGAACAATTAATTAATGTACGTTGGCGCTAGTAAGTCATGTCTCAGCTGTCATTAAGTTTAGCTCGTTCTCTGCTGTATTAATGTCGGTTAGATGTTGAATAGGGTGGGTAAGTGCAGGAACATGTTTGTATATCTCATTCAAATGGAAGAAATCTTGTTTAGATTTTGCCGATACCAATTATTGATCAACATATACTTGGTGCCGAGACATCACATATTTGTCTGACTGTAGCCAGAATTTGTTATCGCCTACCTTTGAATTCCATTGAAGAGTTGATCTTGCTGGGGCAGACAGACCGGGCCAATGTGAGCATAGTTGTTGGCGTTGATGGGTTGGGAGAGGCGGAGCAGGGCCACGTCGTTGAGCAGTTTCTCGGAGTCGAAGCCAGGGTGGATGGATATCTGTGTTACGCCCACCTCTAGATGGGGGAACTGGGCGTGGTCCTGACGCTTGCCCACGTCGTGTTCTCCCAGTCGCACCTTCATACTACGGGGTCTGGAAGGGAGAAGAGAATTTACGGCTTAAGGCGAACGCCAAAGGAGAAGGGGGTCCAGAAAAAGCTACTACCTCCCCCTTAACCCGGGAACTGCTGGGAGACTCTTAAGAGTTCCCCCAGCGGACTGCTGGGAGACTCTTAAGAGTGAGTGAAAAAAAAAATCAACTTTTGACATCGAAAAAAAATATTTTTTATTTTGTTTTATTTTTTTATTTTTTTATTTTTGTTTGGCCCCTGAGCCATGCAAAATCTCAGTCCTCTACCTCCCCTCCTTCCCCACTTTCCTCCTCTCCTTCAGTTATCACCTATTTTCCCTGTTATTCCCTTATTCTGAGGTATATTTTCGTGCTAACATTAGCGAGTTGCAAGCAGGGTGTTGTCATCACTGATGGCAAGCGAGTGCAAGAGAGAGAGAGAGAGTATCGATCGACTGTGTCTCAGTGGCCTTGGGGGAAATTGGCGGGAAAGCAGCTTGCCTCACCCATACATTATACAACTCGCGGGCTATATCTCCGATTTTGACCATCCAAACGCTGTTTTCACTCGTTTTATTGTTGTTTCAGGTTAATACCTTTATAATCAACCCATAATAGGCGCATATGGATAAGTATTAATGCTATTAATGGTACAATGAATATTTTAGTGACGGAAACACCTCAAATACGTCAGCACAGGGGGACGTTTCCAATTACCCCCATGCGCACTTGTTAGGTTAAGTCAAACAAGTAATTTCTTGGCCGTTTTCTTCATTACTTTTGGAGTGGTAAGGTACTAGGCGTGATCCTTACATAAGTAAATCAAACTCTGGCTATTGATTGTACATGGGTAACTCTTAAATTAAAGTTTGTACAACTCTTAAACTTTGGCTATGGATTGTCCATCGGAAACTCACTGGAAGTTGTAGACCTTGTGGGCCGCGGTGAGGACCCACTGTGAGTGGATCAGCGCTCCACCTCCCAGGTAGTCATTGTCCACCCCCAGCACCAACGCCATCCAGGGGTACTCTCCAAAGTCAGCCTAGGGTACAAACGAGAGAGAGGTTAGCGTAAGAGGAGATGGGAGTCTAGATTTGCTTAATATTTTATCTTTTTATTATTTTTTAGTTTACTCACTAGGCCTCCATCAAGTTGTAAAAAATACCACCTAGACCCCCCTTCAAGATAAAGTTGTAAATTTTTTGGTTGAAAAATGTCCCGGCCAAAGGCCGATTACTCATAAAATTATAGGCTCGCTATCGCTCACCAGGAAAACACACCTAAATGGGACGTAAAGTCTTATAATCGCCAAACTAATGGGCCGAACGTCTAAAAATCTGAAAACCAATGGGGCTCAACTCAAGGGAGAAGGAAGACAGAAAAACCAGCCCATCCCCCCTTAAGGCCTGTATCTACAAAGTTAGTCTAGGGTTCAAAGGAGAGCGAGTTTAGCTATATGGCCTATATCTCCAAAGTTAGCCTAGGGTAGATTATAATTTAAAACTTGCAAAATAAACAAACTAAAACAGGGACGACACAATACTGTATAAAGACAACAGAACTTATCAAAATCACTATGTGGAAATAACGATTTAGCAAAATATAATTTTGAAACAAAATAACAAACCACCACATAGAATGTACATCACTATATGAGTAACTGAATTAGTTTCCCAAGCAAATTAGTCGCACATATATTAACTTACTCTCTTCATATTCAATGAATTAGGCAGTTTGGGAAATTCAGGACGTTCTGGTAATATTATTTAATTCTGTATGAATAAAGAAACTACAATTTATGTCAAAGAGAGAGAGAGAGAGAGAGACACACTTCGACTATCCATAGGTTTTAAGTGACAAAAACAGTAAACCAGCTCACCTCTGACTGTTGGGCATTCCTGTATGGCAAGGGATTCTGGACCCCACACGTGCCCAACTGGACGGGCTGGGGGAATGGGGGCTCCCTGGAACCTGGGGGGCGTGGGAAAGGGTTGGGTTGCACTGGGGGAAAGGGGCGTCCAGGACCACCGGGTACTGGGACAGGTACAGGGCGGGGACCTGAAGGACCGCCACCTCTGGGGCAACACAACTTCTGATCATGGTCCGGGCAGTTGTTTGCAGTAGGCTGGGAGGAAGAAAAGAGGAGTATGATAAATTAGTTAGTTAAAATAAGACTTCAGAGGCTATCAACCCTTCTGGATTATGAAACCAGCACACTGTAAGTCAAGAATAGTGTCAGGACTGGAGACTTTTTTTTTTTTTTTAGAACTCCAGTGCTTAACTATTACCTATTGAATGATAGTGGGGAATTAAGAAGCAGGCATCTTGTGTGAACCCCACCTCCAAAGACTGGTCAGCCAATATTAACTAGGTTATTTTATTGTATGGTAAAGTTATTTTCTAACACAACACCGTCATGTTTTTACACTATTTCATCACAACACTTGTTATATCATTTTACCATAACCCTTGTTATAAAATGGTCTCTTTAGATATAACCCTGTCTTGTTCTAAAACACTGATACTGTACATGGGGCATATTCTTTTTCCTCCACCCAATGTGAAGACTTCTTTAACCCCATAATAATCCACCATAATTCTGCCACGGCTCATCAATGTAATTCTAAATCAATGTAATTATCTTCCCCTATAATGTGTTAGGGTGTTTTGGGGGTTAGCGCTCCCCCTGTGATAGTGTTGTCTCTGGTGTTTGCGCTCCCTGCAGATACAGTTTCCACCTCTTGCTCCTGGATGGCATCATTGAGTTAATTTATGCTTTTGAATTAAATTCAATTGAACCTTACCCTGTTAACAATTCTGACGTCAAATCCTGGGTTGCCGCCGCCGCCGCCGCTGTTACCGTTGTTGTTGGGGTTGTGTATGTCGGTGATGGAGTTTGGACATCTCTGGTTGATGGGCAGACAGAAGCAGTTGTTCTGAGGAGGCCGGGTGCCCACCAAGTTATCTGTCGGGAAGAAGGGCGTTTGTTTTACTAGGGTTTTATTTGGGAAAACATTTAAGGGGCTAATGGATTTTTTTTTTTTTTTTAATATATAAATGAATTCATATAAGTGTTTAGTTCCCTCGCTAGACCTCCATCAAAAATAGAAAAACACTCCCTTCAAGATAAATTTGTGAATTTTTCGGTAGAAAAATGTCCTGGCTGAACGCCAGTTTCTCTTACATAATTTGAAAGACTAAGTGAGTTATGAGTTATGTTTTCAGTCTTGTGTCCTAATGGTGGCATTCCAGGCACACCTATTCAAAGCTACCAGACTTGTTAGGTTGCCATTCCACTGCGATAATGTCACGCAGGGTGTTAAACCAAAGACGAGTCCATTATTTCTGGTCTTTATTATTGTATAGGCCTATGTGAAGATAAAATTGTGGCTTATAGTTCAAATTATGTCTGGGAGTGATAAAATGGCAAAAAACAAGGCTATTCCATGTTAATTTTCCTGTATTCCTTCTCATATTCATTCAATTCTTCAAACAAAATTGCTCCGGTTTGACACCTTAATCACTTCTGTACCGGCGACTTATTTTTTATTTTATCCTAGCTATATTTAGACGATTTTGTAAGTTTATGAAGGATCTGTGGTAGTAAAAGGGTTAAGACAAGTAAGGTAGAGGCTCTTTTTAACTCTCTGAATCCAGGAGGGTACAACAGAAGGATACAACAGAAGGGTACAACAGGGGAAGAGGGGTGTAGGAACGCTAAAAGCAGTAACAAGAAATAGGGTGGTCAGTATGGAAGTGAAGAAGTCCTTGCATGACAGTGTGGTAATCCCGACACTGACTTACGGAAGCGAAGCATGGACGTTGGTTGAGAGACTCCGACCAAGAGTGAGAGCAGTGGAAATGAATTACTTAAGGAGTGCGTGCGGAGTTACATGGAGGGATAGACAGACTAATGAGGAAGTAAGAAGGAGGTGTGGTGTGGAGGTAGATGTGCTGGAAAGTGTGAAAAGGAACAACTTGAGATGGTTCGGCCATATGGAACGTATGGAAAGCGAGAGAATGACTAAGAGGGTGTACGAGAGCGAGGTGGAGGGACAGAGGGGGAGAGGTAGACCGAATATGAGGTGGAAGGATGGAGTGAGGAACTACATGAACGAAGGCGGTGCTGGTTGGGGGGAGGGGCATCGACTGACTGGGGACAGAGGTGCATGGGGGCGGTTCGTTCGTGGCCACCCCTTCGGGGATCACGGCGTCAGGCAATAGATAGATAGATAGAATCCAGGAGGCCTCATAGGAGACAAAATGCGCAGGTAAAAATCGCCGCTAAAATTGTCATAACACGGCAACCACGCGTCGTATCTATGTCATCTCAACGGCATTCTACAGACAATAAAAAGTTCTACAATTTGCAAAAAAAAAAAAAAAGGACTGCTCTAGGTGGTCACAATCAGTAGTTACTGAATTATGAAGTTTGCCTGCACCAAAAGGGCCCGGACATAGCGATCGGGATCATATGAGGGCCCCCGGATTTCGTGGTTTAAACAATAAAATTGTCTATTAGTAGCCAGAATAAAGTTAAATAGATGTAGCCGATAAAGAAGGGTTTAATGTGGTACTCACGGTTATGTCCGCCTGGCACAGCTGGGACGCCTAACGTGCTAGAGACCAGACCCAGTTTAGTGGTAATGTCAGAACCTCCACTACTTTGTTGGCCGTTTCTGTTCCTGCGTCCATTACTAAACTGGCCGCTCACACACCCGCACACCACCAACACCGACAACAACAACGCCCACGATCTGTAAAAAAACCCACCCGTTATTAGATTTTAGGGACATAATAATATTAATAAACGGTTTATTGATAATTGCAGCCGTAGGCTGATAATGTACAGAGGAACAGTTTGTAGCTTACCTCTAACTTATATATTATTTTATAATAAGGACCAAAGCATGAGGTTGTATAAGAGCTGTTTGAAGAGATCAATATTATGTACTAGATTGGCAGATGATTTTCCAGTTGAGATAATCTAATTCTATGCATGACTATAGTCTATTCATTATAGTTTGGCCAAAACTCTTGATCACTAACCTCTTCTAACATAAAAAGGACTAGTGTAATCGAGCTATTATTCCTACCATTTGGGAAGAGTCAGCCAGGGAGTAGACGAGGAAATATACAGCTCATTTTCTCTAGATATTTTCGAGTTACAGAGGTTAAGGGTTATGTTTTCTGCCCAACCTAGAATGAACGGACTATAGTTGATGGTGGGCTGCTGAAAGTGATTGTAAAGTACTCGATTTAAGGGGACACTGACTGCTTTTTTTAACTATAAATTAATTCATTCATAAATTCGTAGTTTCCTTGCTAGACATCCCTCAAACTAGACACCTAGAAACCCCCCCCCCCCCCCCCTTAAGATAAATTTGTACATTTTTCGGTAGAAATATTTACTGGCCGAAGGCCGGTTCCTCTTACAATTATAGGCTCGCTATTGCTCGCCAGGATTTTTTTACACCTAAATGGCATGATAGGTCTTAAAATTTATAACTAAATGGGACGATAGGTCTTAAAATCGCCGAACTTCTAAAAATCTCAAAACTAATGGGACTAAACACTAGGGAGGAAGGGGGGTTGGGAGTTGTGGCCTAGTTGTAATGGACAGGGTATAGCTAGTTTTGGCTACCACACTACCAGTTTATAGGGAGCTAACCCCAGGCATAGTTGTTGCTGCTGCTGCTGCATTCCTACCTACCACACCCACATACAGAGCTTAACATATTACTACTACTACTACTACTACTACTACTACTACTACAACACACACACAGCCCGTAGCCTAGTAGGTAGAGCTCTCGTCTCACACACGAGAGGTCGGGGGTTCAATCCCCGGCCGGGCGGAGACAAATTGGGCTTGTCTCCTTTCATGTGTTAGCCTCAGTTCACCTAGCTGTAAATAGGTACCTGGAATCAGTGGACGACGTTGTGACGTCCCATCTGGGGTTGGAAAAAATGGTACAAGGCGAGATGGGTATCATATGGTTCACCTAAGCTGATGGCTACCTAAGCCTTCGGGCGAGACGGTACCGTCTATAGTGAGAATGGTACCATACAGATCCATCCTAAGCCTTCGTTTCCGATGTCGCCAATTGGCTAAATACAGACTACACACACATCCACAGCCATTCCAAGAGTACATAAAACACTTAACATGCATTTCATGCAATACATTCCCAGTTAAGGAGGCGCGATAATAATGAGCTTAGCTCGCATTGCGTGGATTCCCCTTGACGAACAAGTAACTGAGTAACTGAGTAACTGAGTAACACACACACACACTTTAACACATTCCTACCACATACACACCTTAACACATTCCTACCACATACATACACATTAACACATTCCTACCACATACACACCTTAACATATTCCTACCACATACACACCTTAACACATTCCTACCAAACGCATACACATTAACACATTCCTACCACACACATACACATTAACACATTCCTACCACACACATACACACCTTAACACATTCCTACCACACACACACCTTAACACATTCCTACCACACACATACACACATTAACACATTCCTACCACACATACACACATTAACACATTCCTACCACACACATACACATTAACACATTCCTACCACACACATACACATTAACACATTCCTACACACACACACCTTAACACATTCCTACCACACACATACACACCTTAACACATTCCTACCACACACACACACCTTAACACATTCCTACCACACACATAAACACATTCCTACCACACACACACACACACAAACACATTCCTACCACACACATACACATTAACACATTCCTACCACACACACACACCTTAACACATTCCTACCACACACATACACATTAACACATTCCTATCACACACACACCTTAACACATTCCTACCACACACATACACATTAACACATTCCTACCACACACATACACACCTTAACACATTCCTACCACACACACACACATTAACACATTCCTATCACACACATACACACATTAACACATTCCTACCACACATACACATTAACAAATTCCTACCACACACATACACACCTTAACACATTCCTACCACACACATACACACCTTAACACATTCCTACCACAAACATACACCTTAACACATTCCTACCCAACCCATTGAAATAAATGACGTAGAGAGTGTACAAAGAAATTTCACTTCGCATATAAGTTCGATAAAACATCTACACTATTGGGAGCGTTTAAGAGCACTGAATCTGTACTCACTGGAACGTAGAAGAGAACGTTACCTAATAATATACACATGGAAAATCGCAGAGGGTTTAGTACCAAACCTACATACTCCGATAGTCATGAAATTCAGTGATAGGAGAGGCTGGGAATGCGAAATCCCCCGGATGAATAACAGGGGTGCTATGGGCTCTCTGCGAGAGGGCTGGTTATCACACAGAGGCCCAAGTCTCTTCAACAAACTCCCACGGCGAGTAAGAGACATGAGGGACATCTCGTTAGACAACTTCAAGAGAGCCCTAGATGTCGAACTGCAAAAAGTGCCAGACGAGCCCATCCTCGCAAGGGAGCGAGCGGTCGCTTCAAACAGTCTACTGCACCAAATCACCACCCATAACGAGGGGCGTCACGCTCCTTGGTGCCGCTAGAGGAGCGGCGAACACATCCAAAGGTAAGGTACCACACACATACACATTAACACATTCCTACCACACACATACACCTTAACACATTCCTACCACACACATACACACCGTAACACATTCCTACCACACACATATACATTAACACATTCCTACCACACATACACACCTTAACACATTCCTACCACACACATACACATTAACACATTCCTACCACAAACATACACCTTAACACATTCCTACCACACACATACACATTAACACATTCCTACCACACACATACACATTAACACATTCCTACCACACACATACACCTTAACACATTCCTACCACACACATACACCTTAACACATTCCTACCACACACATACACCTTAACACATTCCTACCACACACATACACACCTTAACACATTCCTACCACACACATACACATTAACACATTCCTACCACACACATACACATTAACACATTCCTACCACACACATACACATTAACACATTCCTACCACACACATACACATTAACACATTCCTACCACACACAACACACTCCTCACATACACACACACACAATAGCCCTACATACCACATACACAAACACTGCACCCTTACTAACAACACATACATACACACTGTCACACAGTGGCGTCACCAGGGGGGGGGGGGGCCTTAGCCCCCCCTAAATCAAGGACTCAGCCCCCCAAAAAATGCAAACCCCAAAACTGCCAAAAGTAATTAAAATAAATAAATACAAATTAAATAATAAATAATGCATAACCAGTTCACCACATTCACCAGCCCTGCATCCAACCCCCCCCCCCAATCTACTTTTTATTAATTGATCCATATAGGTTAAATACGAATTGTTTATGTAATGTGAATATTTATTCACAATTTACATAAACCTATGGCTATGACTCAAATCATAATAGTAATGTTAGTAAGTTTCCCCTATATTTTCACCAAGCTTGGTTTTCTTTGAAGCTTGAGCCGTTATATTTATTGAAATTATTGGAAATATAAATGCAATATGTATTGTTTTTATGAGACTTATTATATATTTACAATATAATATATTATTTATATTAATCGCAGGGCTTTAAAATTGGTTTATTTTAATTATTTAGTCTAAAAATATACCGGTATATTAATATTATATTATGCATTTTCGAATGTTCGGAGAATCGGATTGTTTACGTTGAGAAGTGACTGAACCGTGGCTGGTATCAGTTGTGTCTTGTGTGACAGTATGGACATTTACAACCCATTTGCTCTAGCCATTTAGCGAATTACAAAGGTTAGGGGTCACAATTTCTGGCCTACCTATAATGAATGGACTATAGTATGATAGTATATGAAGAAAAAACTATTCTCTGCACATAGGCTTTATACCCTACAATTACCATTGGCCTTGTAACTTACTGACTGATGCCTGGTATCAGGCTCATAAATATTTATGTGTCATATGTTTCTTACTTATACACATTTTTAGGCCTCAAAAAGGCCCCAGAAACTGCTCAAATTTCAAAATTTTCCGGGGGGGGGGGGGGGCCTTACAGCGCCCTCTCCTCTCCCCCCCCCCCCCGGACCCCCCAGCTGCTCAGGCTCGCCACCCACCCACCTATCTATGCCAGGGCTACAGCCCCCCCAAAAATTTTACCCCTGGTGACGCCACTGCTGTCACATACATACACACACTCTCCCTACCACGCCCACACCTGCTCACCTTCATATATTTATACACTTGGGTTATTTTGAGGGGATGTCACATTTTTTGACCATCTTTTAAAAGCAAGTGATTTATTTTTCTCATGCTAGTTATTGGTATTTTGGTACTGGAATCGACAACTAAACAATTGATGATAGTCAGATAATTTATGATAGACAAGGATGCCAGATCTCAATTGCCTAAACAAATTCGCTCTCTCTCTCTCGCTCTCGCTCTCTTTCTCTCTCTCTCTCTCCATTAAAACTGGTACCCGAACTACCAAAGGCGACTATACCCTGCCCCAAGACAAGGTCTTGGGCACAATACCCCCCCCTCCCTCTCTTACCCTGATACCCCTTTATATAACCCTGTCGTTGACCTGAGAGAGAGAGAGTGTGTGTGTGTGTGTGTGTGTTTATACGTGTGTATTCACCTATTAGTAGTTTACAGTAATTGAGCTGCGATTGTGTTGTCCTGTCTCAGTTTGTGTGTAAACAATGGAATACAGGCGTAAATAATAATGCACATAGTCTATTTTTGCCCAGCTGGCGGT
Organism: Paralithodes platypus; assembly: GCA_032716605.1. Taxonomy (NCBI): domain Eukaryota; kingdom Metazoa; phylum Arthropoda; class Malacostraca; order Decapoda; family Lithodidae; genus Paralithodes; species Paralithodes platypus. Next base: position 5,683,737 of record CM064506.1, on the reverse strand, counting down.
AAATTGTCATGTCTCTATCTTCATTATTCAACTATTACAAAGATTGCATAGCCAATTGTGTTTGTTAAGTTACTTAAGTATGAAAACTTTGTAATAATATGATGCAGTGACCGTTTTATTTATTATTATTTTTGTTTAGCTCGTAAGAAACCATAATCCCTGTGTGTGTCTTTATTTAGCTCGTAAGAAACCATAATCCCTGTGGGTGTCTTTATATTATCTTTAAGCTCTCTATCGTTCTTGATCCTACTATGGCGCTAGGTAGGCTATTTCACATATCTACAACTCTGGTACCAAACCAGTATTTGCCTATATATTTTCTGGGGGAAGAGGGAACTACAATGCCGGGTGGAGTAGTGATCCGTGGTGGAGTTGAGCGGGGGGGGGGGGGGGGATTAATACCTCTTCTAATAATTCGTATTATATCTACTGTACTTGATCGTGCTCTCCCATACCTTACACACACACTGTCTCTCTCTCGCTCTCCATTTGTGTATCCATGTATTTCCATCTGCCTTTCTACTTCCATGCAATCCTATTATATATATATATATATATATATATATATATATATATATATATATATATATATATATACAGTATATATATATATATATATTGTATAGTATACAGTATATATATATATATACACAGTATATTAAATAGTAGGAACGCTAAAAGCAGTAACAAGAAATAGGGTAGTCAGTATGGAAGTGAAGAAGTCCTTGCATGACAGTGTGGTAATCCCGACATTGACTTACGGATGCGAAGCATGGACGTTGGTTGAGAAACTCAGACCAAGAGTGAGAGCAGTGGAAATGAATTACTTAAGGAGTGCGTGCGGAGTTACATGGAGGGATAGACAGACTAATGAGGAAGTAAGAAGGAGGTGTGGTGTGGAGGTAGATGTGCTGGAAAGTGTGAAAAGGAACAACTTGAGATGGTTCGGCCATATGGAACGTACGGAAAGCGAGAGAATGACTAAGAGGGTGTACGAGAGCGAGGTGGAGGGACAGAGAGGGAGAGGTAGACCGAATGAGAGGTGGAAGGATGGAGTGAGGAAGTACATGAACGAAGGCGGTGCTGGTTGGAGGGAGGGGTGCATGGGGGCGGTTCGTTCGTGGCCACCCCTTCGGGGATCACGGCGTCAGGCAATAGATAGAAATGATCGGCTATGACGTCAAACACCACATTCCAGCCTGCAGGTTTGACTAGCTTATCGCATGTCTGGTTCTGGTTGTAAGAGAGAGAGAGAGAGAGTTAACTAATCTATTTCTAGTTACTATATCCATCCACGATTAACAAACACTTCACAGAAGGCAACTACAATATCATGCCATGGACGATACAGTTTATGAGTGTCAGTTGTTTAAACTTTAAGGGGAGGTATTTAGTTTGTTCCCTACTTTTTCATCAAGCTTAAAATTACATCCCCTAGACCCCCTTTCAAGATAAATTTGTAAATTTTTCGGTAGAAAAATGTCCAGGCCGGAGGCCGGTTGCTCTTAAATTACAGGCTCGCTATCGCTCGCCAGGAAAAAATCGACACCTTAACGGCACAAAAGGTCTTAAAAATGACAGAAATGGGGCAAAATGTCTTAAAATATCCAAACTACTAGAGCGAAGGTCTTAAAATCTCAAAAGCAATGGGGCTAAACATAAGGGAGAAAGGGGTCCAGAAAAAAATCCCTCAAGTGGATATCTCCCCTTAAAGTATCCAATTCTAATAAGTTCGCCTACAAAATAATAATAATAAAACTAATAAAACTAATAAATACAAATCTTGCCATTGACGATACAGTTTAGGATTGTCGGTAGTTTAAAGGATCACATTCTAATAGAGATTAAAGTACACAAAGAAGATCACGCCAATTATTCTAGAATAGATCAACCAAAGAAAACATCGCAGTTCCCCCCCGAAGAGCGATAACATCAGTTACCAAAGTTGTGGTTTCTGTTCGGGTTCGGTCTCGAGTCAGCCACCCCCAGCTATGGGGTATGTGCCTGAGTATATTTTATACTGTACATACATACAACACAACGCAGTTTTTCGGACACTGCAAGAGCGATAACATCAAAATACCAAAGTTGAACCTACAAGAACCAGGCAGAATCCTTCAAGGTCAAAGTGTTTAGGTATGGCGTTGGGGGGGGGGGGGGGGGGGGTAGACGAGAAAGACGGGTCTATTTTGGTTGATTATATCATTTATTATTTGTTTTAGTTTCCTCCCTAGACCTCCATCACACTTTAAAAAAAACATCCACTAGATCCCCCTCCTAGATTAATTTGTACATTTGACGGTACAAAGTTATCTTATATAACTGCCATATACTTTTTTATACCCTCTATTATTTACAGTGCAAGAGAACAAAACCTCAAGGCCACTGTATAAGTTGGTGGTTGCCGTTTGAACCCTTTCAAGATCCGATTACGCATTTATTTTGTTTTCGGGCTATTGTTCCCACAGATCCTTCTTAAGTTCCTAAATTGCTATCGCTCGCTCATACAAAATAGACACCTTGAATGTGGTAAAGCGTCTTAATATAATAATGATATAATCAGAGTTAATAATTTGTCGAATGTATTTGTTCTATGTGTACGAAGGAGACAAAACGCAAGCTGCCTGTAACGAGTGTCTCCCCTCAAAGCCAAACGAGTGACCGAGCCAAATTCATGGGATGCTGGACTTAAAATGCCTGGACACACTAACTTTACAGCAGAATAAGTCATAGGATGAAGGAACAATTGATTAAGGGAGAGAGTTCCAAACTTAACTTGTATAGTAAAAGAAAGACCGAAAATTTAATAATTCTTGGGTTGGAGAGCTGGACAGGAGTGGGAATGTTGAAAGGCGGGTGCCTTGCACTCGCCGCAACAGAGAGCTCTGAAGAACATTGATTGTTGTAATAGCGATAAAAGAGTGAAAGAGATGCAACATTGCGGCGTGTTGAAAGAGATTGTAGGGAATTAGTAAGAGGAAAAGAGTTGACGAGGCAAAGTGCTTTTGACTACTCTTTCGAGAAGTTTGGTATGGGTGGAACCTCCCACACATGTGAATAATACTCGATACATGGGCGCAATGTGCCCCTATACAGAGCAAGAAGCTGTGCGGATGTGAAGAACCCACAGAGACGGCTGAGCACACCTAACTTCTAGGAAGCTGTTTTAGCAATAATGGTAATAGTCTATTTCCAAGAAAGGTCAGATGAAAATGATACACCAAGAATATTGAGTTATATCATCAAATTTGACCACTTCTTGCACTGAATACAACGTCAAGGAAGTCGAGTAAGCCAGTTGAATAAGAAGTGTATAATAATATACAGTAAAAAGTATGATGATGTTAGCAGGTACAAGCAAGGTCTGTGATGATGTTAGCAGGTACAAGCAAGGTCTGTGATGATGTTAGCAGGTACAAGCAAGGTCTGTGTTCATTCTGTCATTTCCGGCAAGACCTACTTTCACACTGCTTGGATATTAATAGCTTACCGCAAAGTTGTTGCTTCCTTCTTAAAATATATGTACGTATAAAAGAAGAGTTAATTACGATCTCGGGGACACATATAATTATATATATATATATATATATATATATATATATATATATATATATATATATATATATATATATATATATATATATATATATATATATATATATATATATATATAACCAGAACATTTATAGACCTCACACATGCAAAGAGAGAGCGAGAGAGAGCTAATAGTTGCATCCCAGGTATGTCATAATTACTTTGACTCGCATTAGCTTGAGGCCATAATTATATTATCTCCTAATTTAAGGGTAAGAACTACAGCCAGGCAATTAGGGAGACATAAGGGGAATGAACCTGAGTACATACATTCATACAAATTTACACAAGAACATAATACTCTCAAGGAAGTGCCGTTAGTAAGGCATCTTACTTCCCGAACCTGAACTGAACAAGCTTTACAATCTCGAACACCACTTTTATATTATTTTATTAAGCTGAATATTTCGAAGGTTAACAGACACAGATTTACATAAGTTTAACATAATCGAGCGCTATTTTCTTATATATTATTTTCCGAAGCTTTTTGTGAGTATTATCAAATGTTAAGATTTGAAAGGAAGGCCAGCCGGTCTCTTCGAATTGCTTCCTCAATATTATAAGGAAGAGAGAGAGAGAGAGAGAGAGAGGCGGAAATGATCAAACAAATATACTGAAATATAGTATATGTCAAACAATTTTTTTTAAGACTTGCATGAATATGAGAAGGTATACAATCCAATTAACGTGAAGCAGCATTGTTTTGGTAATGTTATAATTACCAGAGACATAATTCGAACTATAAACCACGATTTTATCCTTGCACATACTATGATGTAGAATACGAATAATGGAATAGGCTTTGGTTTGAGATCCTGATAGTATTTCGATCGATCCCTGGATCACCAAACCCGAAGGCCATCTCAACCACTGCCCGAAGCATGATCTAACATAATCTAATATATAGTATTTTAGTGTGATCAAGACTAACCTAGTTCTATTTGATCTGATCTATTATAATACCTCAGCATGATCAGAGTAAGCTAACAATCTAACCTAATTTAGTGTAATCAAATTTAACCTAGTTCAATGTAATCTGGTCTATCCTAATTCCTTCGTAGGATAACATTAGAATGTAATTACGATAACTATACCTCCAAAGCAAGCAAAATTGTATTTTTTTTAGATAGAAGTAAATATATTATTAAATTATTCTAGCTAGAACAAAACCTGTCAAAAATATACGACACCTTAGTAATGATAATAATAGTAGTGATAATAATAGTAATGATAATAATAGTAATGATAATAATAGTAATGATAATAATAATAGTGATAATAATAATGATAATAATAGTAATGATAATAATAGTAATGATAATAATAATAGTGATAATAATAATGATAATAATAGTAATGATAATAATAGTAATGATAATAATAGTAATGATAATAATAATAGTGATAATAATAATGATAATAATAGTAATGATAATAATAGTAATGATTATAATAGTAATGATAATAATAGTAATGATAATAATAATAATGATAATAATAGTAATGATAATAATAGTAATGATAATAATAATGATGATACTTCCGGCTGACATAAAATAAGCTTGTTTCTGCTCTTCTACATAATTATGACAGAAAACAATTACAATTAGGAAAACAAGTAATTCCACAAACCAAGGGAAACTACGAAACAACGAAAATAACGAAACTATGAAAACAGTGAATTAACGAAAACAAAGTATCAAGGAAAACAACGAAATAAGGAAAACTAAACTAGGAAAACAGCGATTTAAGGATAACAAAAAATCAAGGAAAACGAAAATCTTTAAAAAATACCCCCAAAACCCCCCTTCGAGACAAACTAGTTAATTTTTTGGTAGAAAAATATCCAGGCCGACGGCCGGTTCCTCCTAAATTGCAAGCTCGCTGTCGCTTGCCAGGAAGAAATCGATACCTAAAGGGCATGAAAGGTCTTAAAAGAGACATAGCAATGGGAAAAATTATCTTAAAAATAGCCGAACGAATGGAGCAAACTTCTATAAATTTCAACACTAACGGAGCTAAACATGAGGGAGAAGGAAGAGGTCCAGACGAAAATGCCCCCCTTAAAACAAAAAACTGCGTATAATATGAACTGGTTTCCGCATTAATAACATTAATAAGGATGACAAGAACAAAGAGATAATTTGGGACCACATTATTATTATTATTATTATATGAGCGCCGAAGTCTTCAACCAGGGTGCAGAAACACCCGGAGGCACTGGAGAGAGACTACGGCAACTTAGGAAAACATAAAAACATATACTGTAACTATACTGTACTGTACATATACACATATTAAACACAGATAACATATTATGCAGTGGAGGATATCAAGTATAAATATAATACAATAAAATAGAATAAAATAAGTTTAAAAATTAGAATTAATGCTTCAAAAAAGCATTAACTCTAGACTTAAAAATGGAGATATTAGCTGAATTGACTAACTCATTTGGCAACTTATTCCACAAGTCAACCATGGCCGGCACAAAACACCGTGAAAACTGTGTAGTAGAAAAATTAACGCGGCTCATGGCAAGATCATTAAGATTTCTTGTGAATCTAGTTGCACGAGCCCGGACATAGGGCCCAGGCAGAACCCCATGTAAGGGATGCTGAGGGTTGTTAAAAACTTTAAATAAAAGACTAAGGGCACCAACTTTACGTCTATGACACAGATCAAGAGACAAATGAGGTAGAATAGAACTGATGGAATTTAGCGACCTGCCAAGCAACTTGAGATGGCAGTGAGCTGCTGACAAGCAGACAGGTGAGCAGTACTCGAAATGTGGCAAAATAAAAACATAAAAAGACTTGATAACTGTGGCGTCACAAGCAAATGTTTTATAAACCTTGCGAAGCAGACCATTTTTTTTGGGAAATGGAAGAGGAGAAAGAACGAATATGCTTTTGAAAGCGAGACAAAAAATATACCTCACAAAACACCTAATAAACTGGGCTGGGTAAAAAAGTGGGCTGCCTCATGATCTGCGGACTTCCCCATGCAAGAGACGGAAGCACGGGGGTGGTTTCTGAAGGCACGGAGAGAGAGAGAGAGAAAGAGAGAGGCAAGCGGTAATAAGCAGCTCGTCGTTTCCCTACGGAGGCAAAAATAATACGGTGTAAAGCCGACTTCTGATATTGAATGTTATGAAGTCACAAAAAGCTCAGAGAAATGACGGACAATAGGGAATATATCAAATTAAATACTTTGATGCGCTAATTTTTGCTAAAGCCAATTATTTCCTCTATTTTCAGCAGGCAAAGTGGAGACTATTACACACATCACCCACAAACAAACTTTTACACACATCAACCACTAACAAAAACACACATCACACTAACACACACACATCACCCACAAACAAACTTTTACACACATCAACCACTAACAAAAACACACATCACACTAACACACACGCATCACCCACAAACAAAAACACAAATAACCCACAAACACACACATCACCCACAAACAAAAACACACATCACACCAACACACATAATACCCACAAACAAACCCACATCATACACAAACGAATACACACATCCACAAACACACATAATCCACAAACACATCACTAACAAACAAATACACTCATCACTAACAAACAAATACACACATCACTAACAAACAAATACACACATCACACTAACACACACACACACACACTAACACACACACACACACCACCTACAAACACAGGCAGACACACACAAGCAGACACCGCTAAATTACAAAGGACAGTGCCGTTCGTGTACTTGCGGCTTACGAATTGTCTTTGTCCACGGCAAGCATACGTATCGATGTTGTGAAAGTGGGGCGGAGTGACATGGGACTCTGTTTAGGTTGAATGGAAGGAGAGAGAGAGAGAACGGCTTTTTTGTTTACATCCCGATCGTCTTTTGGTTTGCGCGTCTCTTAGTTTACATCGTCTCAACAGTTGTTTTAAGTTTGATGGAAGTCTAGGAAGCAAATTACCCCCTCCCCCTTCCCCTTAAAACAGTGTAATGGGGAGCTTATGGCAGACGGTAATGTCAGACTGGTTCTGACACTTATTTATTATTCTACATCTCCTTCCTTTGTTTATCTAGATCGTCTTTTGCTTTGTTTTAGTCTCCGTTCGTCTTCATATAATTCATGGTTTTATGAAGTATTTTGTTTTTCGCGTCTCTGTTAGTCTTTATAGAATTTATGTTTTATGGGGAGTTTTTTTTTTCGCGCCTCAGTTAGGTTTTATAGAATTCATGGTGTATATATTTCGTGCCTATTACTTCCTAAAACGCTGCTCATGGTTTAATAAGAATGTATTGGTCCATTGTTCAAAGTATTCGGGTATCATTATCCTGCCCCACCTTGAAAAACGATCTGGAAACTATAGGAAGCTTTTGGCAGGATGAGACGCAAGACTGGTTCACCTATTTAGTGGTTGTTCCACTTGTTCTTGTTCTCTCGCTACCGTCATTGTTAACCCCTTGAGGATCAGGACGCATTTTAACTTTTTTCTGGCCATTATTAGAAGAGTTATTCAGATTAGGAAGGGTATGTGGAAGTCGGAGGGTTAATTATATTGTATAAAATCCTCTTACGGTAGCCAGAATAAACCGTCAAACTGCGTCATGATCTTATAAGGGTTATGGGGAGATATGTCGTTTTTTTCTGGTCACCCTTCTTCGTCATGTTTAGCCCCATTAGTTTGGCGATTTTTAGACTTTTTGCCACATTTATTTTCAATATTAATAATTTTCATGTCATTTAGGTGTATTTTTTCCTGGCGAGCGATAGCGAGCCTGTAATATATGAAGAACCGGCCTTCGGTCAGGACATTTTTCCATCGAAAAATGAACCAGTTTATCTTGATAGAGGGTCGTTGGGGGGGGGGGGGGGTTATTAAGCTTGATGGAGGTCTAGGGAGGAAGCTAAAAATATGTTAATAAGATGCACAAATTAAAAAAATGAATACGCCGCTAAATTACAAAGGACAGTGCCGTTCGTGTACTTGCGGCTTACGAATTGTCTTTGTCCACGGCAAGCATACGTATCGATGTTGTGAAAGTGGGGCGGAGTGACATGGGACTCTGTTTAGGTTGAATGGAAGGAGAGAGAGAGAGAAAGGCTTTTTTTGTTTACATCCCGATCGTCTTTTGGTTTGCGCGTCTCTTAGTTTACATCGTCTCAACAGTTGTTTTAAGTTTGATGGAAGTCTAGGAAGCAAATTACCCCCTCCCCCTTCCCCTTAAAACAGTGTAATGGGGAGCTTATGGCAGACGGTAATGTCAGACTGGTTCTGACACTTATTTATTATTCTACATCTCCTTCCTTTGTTTATCTAGATCGTCTTTTGCTTTGTTTTAGTCTCTGTTCGTCTTCATATAATTAATGGTTTTATGAAGTATTTTGTTTTTCGCGTCTCTGTTAGTCTTTATAGAATTTATGTTTTATGGGGAAGTTTTTTTTCGCGCCTCAGTTAGGTTTTATAGAATTCATGGTGTATATATTTCGTGCCTATTACTTCCTAAAACGCTGCTCATGGTTTAATAAGAATGTATTGGTCCATTGTTCAAAGTATTCGGGTATCATTATCCTGCCCCACCTTGAAAAACGATCTGGAAACTATAGGAAGCTTTTGGCAGGATGAGACGCAAGACTGGTTCACCTATTTAGTGGTTGTTCCACTTGTTCTTGTTCTCTCGCTACTGTCATTGTTAACCCCTTGAGGATCAGGACGCATTTTAACTTTTTTCTGGCCATTATTAGAAGAGTTATTCAGATTAGGAAGGGAATGTGGAAGTCTGAGGGTTAATTATATTTTATAAAATCCTCTTACGGTAGCCAGAATAAACCGTCAAACTGCGTCATGATCTTATAAGGGTTATGGGGAGATATGTCGTTTTTTTCTGGTCACCCTTCTTCGTCATGTTTAGCCCCATTAGTTTGGCGATTTTTAGACTTTTTGCCACATTTATTTTCAATATTAATAATTTTCATGTCATTTAGGTGTATTTTTTCCTGGCGAGCGATAGCGAGCCTGTAATATATGAAGAACCGGCCTTCGGTCAGGACATTTTTCCATCGAAAAATGAAACAGTTTATCTTGATAGAGGGTCGCTGGGGGGGGGGGGGGGGGGGGGGGGTTCATTAAGCTTGATGGAGGTCTAGGGAGGAAGCTTCGTCATGTTTAGCCCCATTAGTTTGGCGATTTTTAGACTTTTTGCCACATTTATTTTCAATATTAATAATTTTCATGTCATTTAGGTGTGTATTTTTTCCTGGCGAGCGATAGCGAGCCTGTAATATATGAAGAACCGGCCTTCGGTCAGGACATTTTTCCATCGAAAAATGAACCAGTTTATCTTGATAGAGGGTCGCTGGGGGGGGTTCATTAAGCTTGATGGAGGTCTAGGGAGGAAGCTAAAAATATGTTAATAAGATGCACAAATGAATAAATAAATACGCCTATCCCCCCCCAAGGGTCCTACCACGGAATTATAACAAAAATCTTCGGCCGGACATAGCCACATTTCAAGCGGTTCTCGGAATGCTACTTTCGGTTATATAAGTTAACCTATCTTAACCCTCTCTGTGCCGGCGTAGTCTTTCTAATTCTATTCTAGCTTTACTTAAGACGATTGTGTGCAGCTTTAGAAGGATCTGTGGTAGTCAAAATGGTTAAATGGGATAGTTCGAAGCCTGTTAATTGCTGGAGGCCCCTTCTAACTGAATAAATGGTTAAATGGTTAAATGGGATAGTTCGAAGCCTGTTAATTGCTGGAGGCCCCTTCTAACTGAATAAATGGTTAAATAAATGGTTAAATGAGATAGTTCGAAGCCTGTTAATTGCTGGAGGCCCCTTCTAACTGAATACAATCGTCTAATAGTAGCCAGAATAAAGTTAAAAGGACGCACCGGTACAGAAGGGGTTAAGCCTCTTCTTATTTTGGATACCATTAGACGATTTTATTCAGTTCAGGATGGCGGCCTTGGGGAACTCCGAGGAATAATTAGGAACATTTGTACCACTTTGATTGCTAGAGATCCTACCTAAGCTGCATAAAATGTTAGAATAATAGACAGAATGTAATTAAGAAACGCCTCCTCCTATCCTGAAGGGGTTAACTAATGCATTAACCAAATATAAATAAACATTAATGCTATAATTATATTCACATCCCCAGTGATTTTAGATTGTAGGTTATAGGAGTGTTGTTTGTACAGAGAGAGAGAGAGAGAGAGAGAGAGAGAGAGAGAGAGAGAGAGAGAGAGAGAGAGAGAGAGAGAGAGAGAATAAAGCAATGCATGATAAAACAAATAATACACGAGAAAGGACAAGAATACATCCCAGTCTCTAAAATACAATTAGATAAATGTTAAAATAATACAAACTGGTACATGCATGCGCACAGAGCTTCATTAAACCCGCTTGGTGTGGGTGTATAATTATATTTAGTATGGATTGGTTTATTTGGGTTTGGTTACCTGCGCACTGTACAACACTAGACACCAGGATAATCCTTAAGGGGCTAGTGGCTTTTTTTTTTGGGGGGGGGGGGGGGAAATTTATTTATATATTTGTTAGTCTCCTCGCTAGACCTCTCCCCCCCAAAAAAAAAAAAAAAAAAATCCATTAGATCCCTCTAGATTAATTTGTACATTTTTCGGTAGAAAAATTTCCCGGCCAAAGGCCGGTTCTTCCAAAATTAAAAGGCTCACTATCGTTCGCCAGGAAAAAATTCGACACCTAAATAGCACGAAATATCTTAACATTGACAACAAAATGGGGCAAAAGGTCTTAAAATCGACAAGCTAATGGGGAACAAATCTTAAATCTGAAAACTAATGGGGTTAAGCATGAGGGAGAAGAGGGTATAGAAGAACGACCCATCTCCCCTTAACTTATACAAACAGGATAACTTGGGCAAGCCTTGTTTTCCAGTGGGTTTTTCCCTGAGTGGTTTAGCTGGAGGGGGTGTCGTGTCTGGTAGAGAGAATGTGTGTGTGTGTGTGTGTGTGTGTGTGTGTGGAGAGAGAGAGAGAGAGAGAGAGAGAGAATAAGAGTACGCAACCGTATTTGTTAAGGGCTCAACACATTTATAAACTAAATCCACGTACTCCATAAATGTACATACCATCTAGGTCAAGGTGGACAAATATGCAACCAAGCTCCCTCTGAACCTGGTATTTTCCTTCAGTACGAATGCAAGTAAATCAATCAAGCAATGAATAAATACAAATACAAATAAATAGTTAAACAAATTAATTAAATAAATAAATAAATATAAATATATAAATAGGGCCCATCCATCTTTACGCCCGTCAGCCAAGATCTAAATCTCTAGACCACTCTGAATGACCAGTTTGTTTATATCCGTGGTGTATATTAACCTCTCCTTTCCATTACCTTCTGGCAACTAGTAGACGTTTTATGGAGCTGAGGAAGGAACTCTAGCAAATAACAGGCTTCGAACCATCTCCCTTAACCCTTTTTACGACCCCAGAGCCTTGTTAAAACTGCACAAAGTCTTCTAAATATATAGCTTGAATTAAATTAAAATCTGTACCAGCGACGTCTTTCATATTGGTTTGTCTTTCTAGCTATGTTTAGACAATTGTGTACAGTTTAACAAGGATCTGAGACAGTAAACAAACAAAAAAGGGTTATGGGAGATAGTTCGAAGCCCTTTAATTACTAGAGTCTCTTTTTAAACTGAATAAAATCGTCTAACAGCAGCCAGAATAATGTTAAAAAAAACTTCGCCGGTACAAAAAGAGTTTACCTTTAGAAGATCAGAATCAATGTATTTTGTTTTCTAGCTAGTATTAGAAGATTATATTCAGATTAGGAAGGGTGTGTGGAAATCAGAGGGTTGGTTGAGATAGTCTTTACCATTGTAATTCCCACCGATCCTTCCTAAGCTGTGTGTTTAAAACCGTATATTATTAGCCAGAATTTACTGTCGAGAAGAGTCATAATCTTCAGAGGGTTAAAGGTAAGTCTTGCCATGTAAGTGGCGTATACTGATCTGAGAGAGAGGAAAAAGGAGGGAGAAGAGGAGAGGGGGGGGGGAGGAGGGAAAAAGAAGAAAAAGAAAGAAAAAGGAGAGAAAAGAATTAAAATGATGGAAAACGAAGGGAAAAGGAGGAAAAAAAGGGAGAATAGGAAAAGAAGATAAGGTTAAAGACTTAAGAGGAAAGAAGAGGAAATTAGAAAATTGGGGAAGAGACAGAACAGAGTTACAGACAATACAAGACTAGGCAAAAGGGGAGGAGGGAAGGAAAAAGAGAAGAGGGAAGGAAAGAGAGAAGAGGGAAGGAAAGAGAGAAGAGGGGAGGAAAAAGACAGGAGGAAAAATGATAGGTGGAAAAGAGTAGGAAAAGAGAAGAGTAGGAACAGAGAAGTAAGAAACGAGGAGAACCAAGATTGCAAGCTAAATTATAAATGAGGGGGAGGAGGGGGCAATACAAGGTCAACAGGACAACCCCCCTCCCCCCCCCCCTCCACACAATTATCCCCATCCCCCTCTCTCTCTACCCCTTCTCCTTCCCACCCCCTCTTAGTTAATTCTTACTCTCAAATGTATCTTAATTCAAAGCCCACTCTGTCTATTTAAAACACACACACTACACACACACACTGTACACACACACAGTACACCCCTCTCCCCCCCCCCCCCCACACACACACTGTACACACACACTCACACACTTTTCGTTTCAGAAAAGATATAGGCAAATATTGGTTTGGTAACAGAGTTGTAGATGGGTGGAATAGGCTACCAAGTGATATAGTGGGATCAAGAACGATAGGGAGCTTTAAGATAAAATTAGATAGGCATATGGACGAGATGGGTTGGGTGTGAGGGGGCTCTACCAGGTGTGGGCCAATCGGCGCTCAGCAGACCCCCGTATTCTTGTGTTAATCCCTGACCATTTTGGTGGGGGCAGTACTCAAGGTATTAGTGAGTTGGGCCTATAATTGGGCCTTTTAATTGGGGTTGGGTGTGACAGGGATCTGCCTTGTATGGGCCGATCGGCTTTTTGCAGACTCCCATTTTCTTATGTTCTTATGTTCTACTATTGGGAGCATTAACCTTGCTGTAGTGACGTAGGTAAGACCAGACCAGTTTTCCTATTGGTACTGAAGACCCTGCGGCACTTAGAGTCTGGGTACCTGCCTAGATTACAGTAAGTGTACCATTTACTGTATCTATATATCTATCTATTTCCTCAGGCTCCTTCCCCATTTGTATTTTATTATTATTATTTTTGTTTACTAGTGCAGACAATTATACAGACACTAACAGACTTAGCCTATATAAACAAAATAATAATAATAAACATATAAATAAATAAATACAAAGACAAATGAATACATACATAAATAAATACATTGTACAGATAGCAACAGAGGAATATTATCATGCGCCGGCAAGTACGCAGGCTGAATATTGATTAATTAACACTGCATATACCCGCTTGCTCCCTCACTCTGTTGTACACACCATTATGGAAGTTCGTGGCTTTCTAAATACCTTTCATTATCCAAGTTGTCTATGTATGAATGCACGTACAGTTGCCCACATAAGTTATGTTCCTCGTCGTGATCTAATGTATGAAGATAAACTAGTATGAATGAATTGTGAGTGTGTTTTCTTTTAATTATTAGTCGACTAATCAGAGGACTTAACCACTGCATAAGATGTATGTATGTATGTATGTACTCAGGCACATACCCCATAGCTGGGGGTGGCCGACTCGAGACAGAGCTTGAACAGGGCTAAATACGATCTCGATATGCCCTCTTAATAACATAGGTCCTGCTTAAACGGCATAATATCATATCATTTTAGCCAGAATCAAACCGTAAAAAGGCGTCAAGGTGCTGAAAGAGTTAAAGGTTCAATTATTCGAACTGCCGTAACTATATATGCCGAGAACTGTACCGGGTGTTTGTAATTATGTATGCAGGTATATTTTATCTGTTTATTGCCTGATTGAATTATTTCTGATATTATAAACTAGGGCATTTATGTTTGAAAATTATACTAGGTTAGGTTAAATTAGGTTCTTAGGTTAGGGTGATAAACTAAATTGCACCAACTCAAAATATACAAAAAAAACAAAAAACATGAATTATGAAGGAATACAAAGAAATTAAACAATAATGCTAAACTTTATTTGGAGCCATTGCTAGAATTTTACCCCAAGGACTGTACCGCATGTTTGTAATTATGTATGCATATATGAATTACAAAGCGACCTACACTTCCCTGTATGACGAACAGGAAGACATAAATAATACATACGTGACTAGAAACCTGGATAAACAGTCGTGTGTACAATAATATGGTTACATCCATTTGAAACTTTGAACTTTTGAATCCATACTCTGAAGCTGTGTCACAGACTCGGTATTAACTTATATTCAATTAGTGATTACTGTCGCAAATTAAGGAAAAGATTATCTTTTGGACCGACAGTAGTCCCATCGATCTTTTTAGGCCTAATCGGTCCGGTAGAGAAAATTATAGTATTATGTTCCTTCCAACAACCAACCATACTCCTAAAATCGATTAATGAAATTTACAAACACATGTGGCAGTCCGTGGACTCGAACCCAGGATGCTCACACCGAAAATCAACACCTTATACATCGCACCACGAAGACAGTTAAAAGGTTGGTGGACACTGCCTACGATTTATTATGCAACTTCGAATCCTGCATATTAATGTAAGCATGTACACACATCCCAACTGAAACTCACGTAGGCTATGCATATGTGAATGGAAAGAGCAATTAATGGGGCCTTAACCACTTAGGGAAGTCCTCTCGATAAATTACTCCTGAACCAATATCAATTATTATGTTCCTTCCAACAACCAACCATACTCCTAAAATCGATTAATGAAATTTACAAACACATGTGGCAGTCCGTGGACTCGAACCCAGGATGCTCACACCGAAAATCAACACCTTATACATCGCACCACGAAGACAGTTAAAAGGTTGGTGGACACTGCCTACGATTTATTATGCAACTTCGAATCCTGCATATTAATTCAAGGACACTAGTGCGACGTTATGAGAAACAATTTATTAAGGAAAATAGGCACCAATAGATTCGCCATATTTTACTCTATATAGTCCGCATGGAGGATTTTCGTTATCAACAAATTGAAAAATACCCACTTCACAGACAAATACACCAACAATCTAAGTCAAAGCAGGGGTGTGGGGGCGGCAGCCCCCACCTATAATACTAGGATAGGTTAGGTAAGGTTGTTAGGTTAGGCTAATGTCCTTTCAAAGGGGTATAGGCTAGTAAACGCTAGGATAGTCTATACCCGGTCAAAGGTAAAAAGAAGAAAAAGAAGAGCCTGCAGTAGTCTCCTTGAATGCTACCGAGAATATACATCATTGATATACATGTCATTACGAGCTGAAATTTATAAGAAGGGAGATAGATGAAACAAGTTAGAAACAAAAATTACCTACCTATAGATGGCTCCGTGGCCATTTTTTGCACCTCTTCTCACTTCTTTCGTACCGCAAATCAGTCTACAGGGGGCAAAGCCCCCCCCTCAACCCATCGTGTATCCCACATTGAATGTTTTTTAAATTTTAAAACTATCAAAACCCTATTTAGCGGGGGTGGCAGCCCCCACCCATAATACTAGGTTAGGTTAGGTTAGTTAGGCTAGGCTAATGTCGAAAATACTAAAATGCGACAGTCCTCGGTATTAACTCTTTCACGCTTTTATGACGCTGAGGTTGCCAGATTAGCAATAAGAAATAGAGTTCTCGCACTCTTATAATTACCTCCCCAAAATTAGTTTTCTGCCCACAGCTAACTCAAAGACAACTGCAGAGGTTGAAGTAACTAAACTAAAGGTTTCTAAATACCCCTGATGGTAACAAAGGCTTTAAAGTATCCCTAATAGGCTCAAAATCGCGTCATAAGCGTGAAAGGGTTAAGCAACACTGTATATCAAAGAAAAATACAAAACAAATAAAACATTAACTAGTGAAAAGGCTGTCCGGGGTCTCTTCAATTTTGACCTATTTACCCCCTGCTGGCAACATAGATGACGATTAAAATCATTCATGGGGGGGGGGGGGGGGGGGCAACCCATCGTGTATCCCACATTGGAATTATAACTATGACCATGAAAACACTCATTTCTCAAAATCTGGAGCAACAAACATGAAAAATAAGGGTGCGAGCCTATTCCCTATAATTACCTTTGGTTTTGTTTATAATTTGAAAACCATCAAAACCCGAGCCAACTTTCGAAATGAGGTTACTGGGTTTTCGGACTCTGAAAAATGGAAAAACTCGAGCCAACTTTTCACAAAAGTTGGCTCGGGTTTTTCCATTTTAAAGTTTTGTTAATTTTCAATATATTTAATTCAGAGTTCTTCCAATATTAATCCTTATTTTCGTCTTTAACCCCACATTTTCGCGGATCTTCATAGCCCTCCCCACTAGTGGGGGGGGGGGGGGGGGGCGTGTTTTTAGATTGTTGGATAATGGGTAAATACTCATTTCAGCTCCTCTTCAGTATAAATTATTATGTCTGAAAGAAAAATGCCAAAAAAAAAATCAAAATGGCTTAAATCACTGTCGGTCGTAAAAGTTACCTTGGTCAATATACAGGAGGCGCTACAATATAGGTAGCAAAATTATAATGGTAGTTTTGGGTTCCTATTATCATATGCTTCATTTCTATATACTTTTTATCCCTGGGAAAAAAAAACAAAAATCTTGGGTTTTTTATTTTTGTCTTGGATTTTTTTTTTTTTTTTTTATTAACCTAACCAAAAAACCTAACCTAACCTAACCTAAATGTATTTGGGGGCTATTAGGTTAGGTTAGGTTAGGTTTGTTGGTTAGGTTAATGACCAAAACAAAAAATCCCAAGATTTTTTTTTTTTTTTCCCGGGGATAAAAAGTATATAGAAATGAAGCATATGATGATAGGAACCCAAAACTACCATTAGAATTTTGCTACCTATATTGTAGCGCCTCCTGTATATTGACCGTCACCTTTACCCTAGTTTCAACTACTGTATAATGATGAAAACTACCTAAAACCATAACAAAAACCATGGGAAAATTAGTGGTAGTTTCGGTTATATTTTCCAAAGTTAGTCCGAGATACCTTTAGCTTCGAACATTTAAAGCCGGCACTTATGACCACAACTGTATATTTTGCGGAATCCTGAAATGCAGTTTATAGCATAAATATAGTATAAAATAAACATCAACAACAGCATCATACACAATGTATGTATTGTACGTATATACTCAGGCACATAACCCATAGCCGAGGGTGGCCGACTCGAGACAGAGACCGAAAAGAAAAAAATATTTAAAGTTCCAATTCTTAGGGTCTGGGACCACTTGCGTTCCCGCGCCCCTTCGTCTGCCTCGTCTATAAGGTGAATTTTACTAGAGGATAAGAATGCCTACCCCTCCCGCCCCCAGAAGGAAAGGTAGAACAGTAAAAAAGACAGAAACGGCTAAGGTTGGGTAGAGGACGCCAAACCTCACTCTGAATAGGACCAGCCTACACAAAGCAGACATTAACTGTGACAGAGTTTATTGGAACAGCCCTTCAATCAAAATCAAGGGACTGAAGTTCTCGAAAAGAGGCTTCGGTCAATATTTACGAGTCACACCACAGCTGGGATCTCATTTTTAACGGTAGTTTTGGGTTCCTATCATTCTATGCTTCATTGCTATATACTTTTTATCCACCGGATTATTATTTTTTTTTTTCTTGTCTTTTTTTTTTTTTTTTTTTTAAACCTAACCTAACCTAACCTAACCTAACCTAACCTAATAGCCCCCAAATACATTTAGGTTAAGTTAGGTTAGGTTTTTAGGTTAGGTTAATGCTAAAAAAAAAAAAAAAAAAGACAAGAAAAAAAAAAAATCCGGTGGATAAAAAGTATATAGCAATGAAGCATAGAATGATAGGAACCCAAAACTACCGTTAAAAATGAGATCCCAGCTGTGGTGTGACTCGTAAATATTGACCGAGGCTTCAGTTCTGACGTTATTCTTGACTTGCAGTGTGCTGGCTTATTAATCCAATAGGGTTGATTGCCTCTGAAATCCTATTTTAACTAATCAATACAATATCAAAATCACAAAGCAAATCTAGTGAAGGTGATTGACAGTTACTAACGAATAAGAGCTTCGAACGACAAGAGAAACCTTCGTAAGCAGCTACATACCTCATCCTAGCAAGTCGTATGCAGCTGAAAGAGATCCACCCCGCACGAGAGAACAGGCAGTACTGAGGTTGGCGCATACGGGAAGCGGCTTATATACGTCTCGTCTAGCGCTCCGGGGCTCAGTTTTACGGCGGGGAAAATAGCGGGTCATTGACGCTATTGTTGTTGGACCTTTAGCACGGCTCTCTAAATCATGTTCCTTAAGGGGACAGTGGCCGGTTTTTTGGTATATTAATTCATGTATTCATTCAGTTTTTAGTTTCCTCAGTAAACCTCCATCAAGCTTAGAAAAACACTCCCTTGATCCCCCTTCAAGATAAATTTGTAAATTTTTCGGTAGAAAAATGTCCTGGCCAAAGGCCGATTACTCTTAAAATTACAGGCTCAATGTCGCTCGCCAGGAAAAAATCGACACCTAAATGGCACGAAAGGTCTTAAAATTGACAACGAAATGGGGCGAAAGGTATTAAAATTGCCAAACTAATGGGCCGAATGTCATAAAATCTGAAACTAATGGAGCTAAGCATGAGGGAGAAGGGGGACCAGAAAAAACGACCCATGTCCCCTTAACCCCTTTTGTACCGGCAACAACTATTTAATTTTAATCTGGCTACTATTAGACGATTTTATTCAATGTCAAAAGGGCCTCCGGCTATTAATAGGCTTCGAACTCTCTCACATAACCTCTTTACTACCACATATCCTTTTTAAACTGCACAAAGTTCTCTACATATAGCTAGAATACAATACGAGAATAGATCAAAACGTCGCCGGTACAGAAGGGGTTAAGGGGAGATTTTTTCTTTTCTTTCTGGACCCCCTTCTCCTTCATGTATAGCCCCATTAATATGCAGAGTTTAAGACGTTCGCCGCATTAGATTGGCGATTTTAAAGACCCTTTTTCGTGGCCACCTCTTCGGGGATCACGGCGTCAGGCAATAGATAGATAGATAGACGTCTAGCGCTCCCAGGTCTGAGTTACGGCGGGGAAAATAACGGGTTGTTGATGTTGTGTTGTTGTTGTTGTTGTAGTTGTTGTTGTAGTTGTTGTTGCTGTGTCGTTGGTGGTGGTGTTGTTGTTGCTGTGTTGCTGGTGGTGGTGGTGTTGTTGCTGTGGTGGTGGTGGTGGTGGTGTTGTTGGTGGTGGTGGTGTTGTTGTTGCTTTGCTGTTGTTGGTGGTGGTGGTGTTGTTGTTGGTGGTGGTGTTGTTGGTGGTGGTGGTGGTGTTGTTGTTGTTGTTGTTGGTGGTGTTGTTGTTGGACGTTTGGCACGGTTCTCATAGTCATGTTCCTTAATAGTACCATCATTGGAGCGATGATCACCACAGAGAGAGAGCCGAGGTAGTCGATTAAGGAGGGATGGGCGTATTTATGTCTTCATTTATATATACAGTAAATATATAGAAAAATATCCCGGCCGAAAGCACGTTCCTTTTTTAATTACAGGCGCGCTTTCGCTCGCCAGGCAAATATCGATACCTAAAGGACGCGAAAAGTCTTAATATTGGCACAGAAATTGAGCGAAAGCTCTTAAAATCGCCAAACTAATGGACCGAGCGTCATAAAATCTGAAAACTAAAATGGGGCTAAACATAAGGAAGAATGGGGACCCGAAAAACAACCCATCTCCCCTATTTATGTATTTACTTATATATCTATTTGTCTTCCCTAAGCCTATTTATTTATTTATTTTTCGGTAAACAAATAATGTGCCGGCCGGTTCCTCCTAATTTACAGGCTCGCTATCGTTCGCCAGGACAAAAAAAATCAACACCTAACAGCACGAAAGGCCATAGTAATAGTCACCCCCCAAAAAGGACAGAAGGTCTTAAAATCGTCAAACTAATGGGGCAAACGTCTTAAAATCTGAAAACTAAAGGGGTTAAACTTGAGGGAGAAGAGAGGCCCAGAAGGAAAACGCAAAAATTCCCCTTAAAAATAAAAACAAACAAAAAATAAAAATAAAATAAAATAAAATAATAATAATAATAATAATAATAATAATAGTAATAATAATAGTAATAAATGCAAGTGAGGTCAGGTGGAGGTACCTCGTATCTACATAGGCCTACTACTTTTCCTATTATTCTCAAGAGTGTAGAGGGGTGTTGGAGAGAGGAAGCTGTTGGAGTGGCTTTGTTATGCGTGTTATTAGTCTGTATACAAGGATAGAGGTTACCATAATATAGCGGTTTGTTTACGCCGTCGACTTCAACACAAGTCACATGACCTGATTTCCCAAGAGGCTGCAGTGACGTCACGCTGAAGGGGCGGGGCTTGGTGGTGGTCGGCGTTATATAAAGATCTTGGGGTTACAGAGATTGGTCAGGGGGGATGGGCGCATTTATATATCTTTGTTTTATTTGTATATTGTTTCTTCTCTAGACCTCCATCAAGCTTAAAAAAACACCCCCGAAGACCCTCCTACGAAATAAATGTCCTGGTCGAAGGCTCGCTATCGCTCGTCAGGTAAAAAAAATCGACACCTAAATGATGAGAAAAGTCTTATTATCGACACAAAAATGGGTCGAAAGGTCTTAAAATAGCCAAACTAATGGACCGAACGTCTTAAAATCTGAAAACTAATGGGGCTAAACATGAGGAAGAAGGGGGACCATAATAACGACCCATAAGGATATAAGTAATAAACAGTGGCTAATATAATGAAACCAGTGGAAACAATATGGCGGAGGTTGGCCAATCTCTGTTTTCTTATATGTTCTTTAGTATTAAGTGTGTGTTTTGTGTGTTTTAATATGAGTGAAAATGTGTGTTTATATGTGTGTGTGTGTATGTGTGTCTGTCCTATCTACAGGTATGTGTGTTTTAGTGTGCGTATGTATGTTCGTTCTATGTAAGGTGTGTGTATGTGTGTGTGTCTGAAGATGCGTGTGTTAGTGTGTGTGTGTGACTATTCTATCTATGTGTGTGTGTGTAATTGTACACACACGCTTCTATCTCTCCAGTATGTCCTTGGGTAAATCCTGGCTACCGGTTATTGACAAGGGTGTTGTGGCTTGTGTACCGGTAACTTCTGTGTGTACCGGTAACTTCTGTGTGTACTTGTAATTATAGTATACAGGATTTGAGTTTTTAGGCTCGTATTGTCCCGCTTCCCAAGATTCTGATATTTATTTTGGCTCTAAAAATGTGGATATTCCCCGCACCCACCACTTCATCATCCATCTGATGCCACGTGTTAAGGGCAGGTTTTTAGTGTGTTTCCTAGACTTCCATCAAGCTTGAAATTACACCCCCTTGACCCCATTTCAAGATAAATTTATACCTTTTTCGGTAGAAAAATGGCCCGGCCGAAGGCCGGTTCTTCTTAAATTACAGGCTCGCTATCGCTCGCCAGGGAAAACTCGACACCTAAATGGCACGCAAGGTCTTAAAAGTGACATAAATGGGGTGAAAGCGTTTAAAATCGCCAAACTAATGGGGCAAACCTCTTAAAATCTCAAACGCAATGGGGCTAAACATGAGGGAGAAAGCGGTTCAGAAAAAAATCCTCCAGGTGGATATCTCCCCTTAATACTTGTATAGAGGTGTATATGTGTGTGTGTGTGTGTGTGTGGGTATGGACAAGCGGTGGTATTGCTTAACCCCTTCACTCTCATTACGTAATTCTCATCATATTCTGGTTATCATTAGACGAGTTGCTTTAGCTCTTCATGCAAACTCTAGGACTCACAGGGGTAAATGCGATCTCAATAAACCCTCTGAATAACATAGGTCCTTCTTAATCTGCATATAATTGTCCAGTGTTAGCTAAAATTAAAGGTAAACAAATACGTCATGGTGCTGAAGGGGTTACAGGTACACAATTGACTAAAATACGTCATGTGCTGAAGGGGTTACAGGTACACAATTGACTAAAATACGTCATGGTGCTGAAGGGGTTACAGGTACACAATTGACTAAAATACGTCATGTGCTGAAGGGGTTACAGGTACACAATTGATTAAATACGTCATGGTGCTGAAGGGGTTACAGGTACACAATTGACTAAAATACGTCATGGTGCTGAAGGGGTTAAAGGTACACAATTGACTAAAATACGTCATGTGCTGAAGGGGTTAAAGGTACACAATTGACTAAAATACGTCATGGTGCTGAAGGGGTTAAAGGTACACAATTGACTAAAATACGTCATGGTGCTGAAGGGGTTACAGGTACACAATTGACTAAAATACGTCATGGTGCTGAAGGGGTTAAAGGTACACAATTGACTAAACATGCAGGTCTGAGGTACTTGAGGTTTGGGGCGACAGTTTATGTGTACACACCTCTTTAAAATACTTTGAAACAGAGTGTTTTAGGTTAGGTTAGGTTAATTTTAATCTAGATAGTTATATTTAGGTTTAAACATCGACAAATGTACTCTTATGCATGCATAATTAACGTTTGTACCGATAAACACACCACCGCTTGGGTGTGTGTGTGTGTACTTACTCTAGTTGTACTTACTCTAGTTGTATTGCGGGAGTGAGCATGCTCGTTATTTCCCGCCTCCTATATGTGTAGGTGTTATATGTATCGTTGGAATGGCTGTGGATGTGTGTGTAGTCTGTATTTTTAGCCAATTGGCGACATCGGAAACGAAGGCTTAGGGTGGATCTGTATGGTACCATTCTCACTATAGACGGTACCGTCTCGCCCGAAGGCTTAGGTAGCCATCAGCTTAGGTGAACCATATGATACCCATCTCGCCTTGTACCATTTTTGCCAACCCCAGATGGGACGTCACAACGTCGTCCACTTATTCCAGGTACCTATTTACAGCTAGGTGAACTGAGGCTAACACATGAAAGGAGACAAGCCCAATTTGTCTCCGCCCGGCCGGGGATTGAACCCCCGACCCCTCGTGTGTGAGACGAGAGCTCTACCTACTAGGCTACGGGCTGTGTGTGGGTGTGTGTGTTGTGTGTACCGGTAAGTAAACTTGGGGGGATCTGAGGCAGCTAAAAAAGATTAATTGAGATAGTGGGTAGCGTTTTAATGGCTAGAGGTCCTTCCTAAGCTTAATGAAGTCTTCCAATAGTTGCCAGAATATAATGTAAAAAGGACGTCACCGGTACAGAAGGGGTTAATGGCCTGTCGATCAGCAGTGACAAAAAGATGGGGGGGGGGGAGTAGGGGGTAGGGGGTGATTAAATATAACTTGGGGAATTTTTTGGTAAACCCCCTTCCCCTCCTTTCTCCATCTTTTTGTTACGACCAATAATGGACTCGTCACACTCTCTCTCTCTCTTTGTGATTAGAAACGATATAAAACACCTAGATAACCGAGTGAAGTGTGTGTGACACTCGAGAGACGACACAGATGCTAGCTCAGACGTCACTGAGACCAAGAATGAGTAGAAATATAGAAATATAGAATCGTCAATTAATCCTCATAGCCACCATATACAGTACATCCTTCCTAAGTTATATACAATTGTCCAAAGGTACAAACTATCTCAAGTAATCCTCATAGCCACCATATACAGTACATCCTTCCTAAGTTTCATGAAATCGTCCAAATGTAGCTAAAATCAAATAATACAGAAGTCACCGGTACTGAAAGGATAAAGGGTTAAGGGGAGATGGTTGTTGTTGTTGTTGTTGTTACTATTAAAGGGCCTTCGGGTGGAAAGGATAAAGGGTTAAGGGGAGATGGTTGTTGTTGTTGTTACTATTAAAGGGCCTTCGGGTGGAAAGGATAAAGGGTTAAGGGGAGATGGTTGTTGTTGTTGTTACTATTAAAGGGCCTTCGGGTGGAAAGGATAAAGGGTTAAGGGGAGATGGTTGTTGTTGTTGTTGTTGTTACTATTAAAGGGCCTTCGGGTGGAAAGGATAAAGGGTTAAGGGGAGATGGTTGTTGTTGTTGTTACTATTAAAGGGCCTTCGGGTGGAAAGGATAAAGGGTTAAGGGGAGATGGCCTTCGGGTGGATGCCACCTGCTTGACCCTAGAAGACTATAACTCAGTGGGACCTTAAACTATGTCGGCAACATGTGTCGCCAAGAGGAAAGACACATAAGGCACGGGAGAGCTGAGAACACACATGCGCATCCTGGACACCGTGGCCTAACAATAGCCCTAAGCTGAACCAAGGCCACCTAGAGTACCTAGGTGCTCTAGGTGGCCTTGGCTGAACCCCCGAGACGACAAACGGCGAACCGAGTCCCTAAGTTTTAAGTTTGAGGGAGATGGTTCACTTTTTTCATTTATTTATTATTATTTTTTGTTCTAGATTCCTCCCTAGACCTCCATCAAACTTTTAAAAACACCCCCTAGACCCCTTTTCAAGATAACAAATTTACATTTTTCGGTAGAAAAATGTCCCGGCGAAGGCTGGTTTCTCTTAAATTACAGGCTCGCTTTTGCTCGTCAGGAACAAATCAACATCTATATGACACGAAAAGTTTAAATACTGACAAAGAAATGGGGCGAAAAGTCTTAGCATCGCCAAACTAATTGGCCGAACTTCATAAAATCTGAATACTTATGTATGTGTAATGGGGCTAAACATGAGGAAGAAGGGGTGGCCAGAAAACCGAACCATCTCTACTTTATATATTCGTTGTCTACATCGTGTCCTTGAATATCGGTGGCAACGCTAAACGGGTTATGTTGAACACTTTACAAAATTGTTGTTTTAAGAAGAATGGCGAGAGAACGGGTTTGATCGTTTGGAATTATGGTATTTGTGTGTGTGTGTGTGTGTGTGTGTGTGTGTGTGTGTGTGTGTGTGTGTGTGTGTGTGAAGGGGGGGTGGGGGGTGGATGAGGGAGTATATATGTATGTGTGTGTGTGTGTGTCTTTGTTTGTGTATATGTGTGTGAGGCGGCGAGAGAGTGTGTGTGCGACTACATGTGTGTGAATGTGCATGTATGTATAAGAATAGGAGTGGCTGTTAGCATTTGTGTTTATTTATACAGTATATATATGAGAGAGAGAGAGAGAGAGTATTCTTCGTGTAGAGGATGTACAGTAGCTTTCAATATTCCCTGTACACCTCTACACCACCTACTTCATTCCTACCTCCAGTGATGGTTCACTTTTTGGTCCATTTCTTGTATTTATATATTATGTTTCTAGTTTCCTCACTAGACCTCCATCAAACTTAAAACACAACCCCATGATCCCCTTCAAGATATATTTGTACATTTTTCGGTAGAAAACTTTCCCGGCCCAAGGCCGATTCCTAGTAAATGGGGCGAACGTCTTAAAATATGAAAATTAATGGTTTTAAACACGAGGACAAAGGTGGAACAGAAAAGCGACCCATCTCCCCTAAAGACATGTTACTGTGCCCTTGAACCATATAAGACATAAGAGTAAATCTGTATTATCTTCCATATATGATAATGTGTTGTAATAAGGTATGTCGGAATCTGTGTGTGTGTGTGTGTGTGTGTGTTTGTAATAATAATAATAATAATAATAATAATAATAAAGGTTTATTAAAGAATGGCAGCCTCATGAGCTGAAAATACACATTTTACAATTTAGTGGATGAACATGAGATGTACAGATATGAAAATGGTAAGCTCAGTTTACAATGGGTGAGTATAATATACTTTACATTAAAACAAAAAAAAATACAATAATTATGCTAGTGCAAAATACAAATTATCATAAATTAACCATGAGAGTGTGTGTGTGTGTGTGTGTGTGTGTGTCGGTGTGTATGACAGTGTGTATGTGTGTTAAAGGTCAAACAGCACAGGAAGAACTAAACAGGGCAATGTGTGTTCTTTTGTTGCTATGTGGATGAGGGAGACAAAAGGCAGAGCTGCTTGTGTAAGAGTTGATTTTTTTCTTTTTCTTTTCTTTTTTTCTTTTTTCTTTTTTTTTGGTGGCAGAAAGAAGTGTGGTGTTCTTGTTTAATATAGTGAAGTAGATAGCAGGAAGAGGTGTTTGTGAGAGTTAGCTGGATCACTCTGTGTAGGTGAGGCACACACTGAAACAGTAAGGGAAGCCAGACAAATGAACAAGATTTCCAGCAACTCCTTATAAACTGCGTATAGGCCTCCCCTGGGTATTGTCTTGTTCGATTGGTGCCTGCAATCTCCCCATATGTGTGTGTGTGTCTGCGCGTGTGTGTGTGACTGTGCGTGTGTGTGTGTATGTGTAACTGTGTGTGTGTGTGACTGTGTGTGTCTGTGAGTGTGTGTGTTTGTCGTTTCACAGTAACTGCCCTTTATGAGCCTCTCTCCTACTTCCTGTACTCTTAATAAATGATTCAACTTTGTCTAACCTTTGCAATTAAGGGGTTAGTTCTTGTTTGTTGGTCTATATATATATATATTTTTTTTTTTTCGAGTTTCCTTGCTAGACCTCCATC
Source organism: Paralithodes platypus (assembly GCA_032716605.1). Taxonomy (NCBI): domain Eukaryota; kingdom Metazoa; phylum Arthropoda; class Malacostraca; order Decapoda; family Lithodidae; genus Paralithodes; species Paralithodes platypus. The sequence continues at coordinate 5,656,566 of CM064506.1, read as the reverse complement.
AAAATTAAAAAAACACCCCCTAGGCCCCCGTTCATGATAAATTGGTAAATTTTTCGGTAGAAAAATGTCCCGACCGAAGGCTGGTTCCTTCTAAAATTACAGGCTCGCTATCGCTCGCCAGGAAAATATCGACACCTAAATGGCACGAAAGGTCTTAATATTGACAAGGAAATGGGGGTGAAAGGTCTCAAAATCGTCAAATTAATGAAACGAACGTCTTAAAATCTCAAAACTAATATGGTAAACATGAGGGAGAAGGGGGTCCATAAAAAGCGACCCCCTCCCCCTTCAATGGCGGTGTATGGAATGGATGCCTTCGCTAGCAGTCCAGATATATGTGTTTTATTGCGGTATTCGTATGATTTGATAACTAATGTACTACTCCCTTTTAAATACTCTATGTACATCACTATACTGTATATGTACCGTGTTATGTGTGTGTGTGTGTGTGAGAGAGAGAGAGAGAGAGTACATAAGAACATAAGAAAATGGGAGTCTGCAGAAAGCCGATTGGCCTAAGCAAGGCAGATCCCTGTCCCACACAACCCCAATTACAAAGCCCAATTATAGGCTCAACACTCTAATACCCTGAGGATCATCTTACCAACACGGTTAGAGATTAACGCAGGATTACGGGGGTCTGCAGAGCGCTGATTGGCCCAACCCGGCTGATCCTCCTTCACACCCAACCCTTCTCGTCCATATGCTTATCCAATTTTATCTTAATGCTCCCTACCGTTTGTAATCCCATTATAGCACTTGGTAGTCCATTCCACCCATCTACAACTCTGTTACCAAACCAATATTTGCCTATATCTTTTCTGAAACGAAATTTATCTAATTTGAAACCATTGGTACGAGTTCTTTCGCTATCACTGAGCTTTAGTACATTTGTCATGTCCCCTTTGTTAATCCCACTAACCCACTTGAACACCTCTATCATATCCCCTCTAACTCTGCGTCTCTCTAACGAATGTAAACCTAATTTCTTCAACCTTTCTTCATACGGAAGATTTCTAATATTATGGATAATTTTTGTCATTCTACGCTGAACTCTCCAATGATTATAGTAATTATGTATGTAAGAGTAATTATGTATGTGTGTCTGTGTATGTTTTGTGTGTGTGTTGTGTGCATTGTGCATCCAGGTGTGTATTGTAAGTATGTACGTGTGTATTTACCTATTTGTATTTACCTATTTGTAGTATACAGGAGTTGAGCTTTTTAGGCTCGTATTGTCCCGCTTCATGAGTTACAATTATCTAACTTTGCCTTAAAAATATGAATGTGTTTTGCACACACCACTTCCTCTTCCAACTGATTCCATTTACTTATACTTCTGTAAGGGAAACTATACTTTCTCACATCTCCTTTGCATCTTCCTTTCATTAGCTTATATCTATGCCCCCTAGTTCTACCATTATCTTTCACAATATAACCCTTCTTGTCCACCTTTTTGAGTCCTCTCACACATGTGTACATCATAATCATATCGCCTCTCTCCCTCCTATCCATTAGAGATGGTAAATCTAATTTCTTTAATCTCTCCTCATATGGTAATTCTCTCAGTTCTGGTATCATCCTAGTTGCAGCTCTCTGAACCTTCTCCAGCTTCTTTATATGCTTTTTTAGATGTGGTGCCCACACCACTGCCGCATACTCCAGTCTTGGTCTCACCAATGTTTTTATTATTTTCTCCAGCATCTCCTCGTTTATATAGTTAAAGGCTATTTTTATTCTGTTTAGCAGTCCATATGTTTCTCCCACTATCTTATTAATATGATTCTCAGGTGAAAGATCACTCCTAACAGTTATCCCTAAGTCCTTTTCTTTCTCTGATGGGTTAATAGTGTTTTCTCCTAACTTATATTCCATATGAGGCCTTCTTTTACTTACTCCCATTTCCACTACATGATATTTATTTGTGTTGAATTCCATTTTCCACTTCTTGTGTGTGTGTGTGTGTGTGTGTGTGTGAGTGTGTGTGTGTATGTATGTATGTGAGTGAGAGAGAGAGTAATTATGTATGTGTGTCAGTGTGTGTATGTATGTGTTGTGTGTGTGTGTGTGTGTGTGTTTTGTGTGCATTGCATGTGTATGTGTGTGTGTGTGTGAGAGAGAGAGAGTAATTATGTATGTGTGTCTGTGTGTGTGTGTATGTGTTGTGTGCATTGTGCATCCAAGTGTGTATTGTAAGTATGTACGTGTGTGTGTGTGTGTGTGTTTGTTTAAATGAGAGAGAGAGAGAGAGAGAGAGAGAGAGACAGTAAGTATGTAAGTATGTGTGTGCCCGTGTGTGTATGTATGTGTTGTGTGTGCATTGTGCATCTAAGTGTGTATTGTATGTGTCTACGTATGTGTGTGTATGTATGTATGTTTGAATGAGAGAGAGAGAGAGAGAGAGAAAAAAAAAACACAAAAAAGTATGTGTGTATTGTGTATGCGTGTATGTGTAGGTAAGTATGTGCGTATATGTATGTGCGTCAGTAAACATCCTACATACATACAGTACACACCTCAATACTAAACTGGGAAAGCCACACCGGAGGTCCCACCTGTACCAGGATGCTTACTTTAGTATTATTATTAGTATTATTATTATTAGTATTATTATTATTATTATTATTATTATTATTATTTTATTATTTTTTGTAATTACATATTTTCTTAGTTTCCTCACTTGACCTCCACCAAGCTTTGAAAAACACCCTCAAGATTCCCCTTCGAGATAAATGTGTACATTTTTCGGTAGAATAATATTCCGCCTTAAATTATAGGCTCGCTATCGGTCGCCGGGAAAAAGCATCGACACCCAAATGGCACAAAAGGTCTTCAAATTGACAAATAAATGGGGCTAAAGGTCATTACCCTTCTAATGCCCACAGATCATTCCTAAGCTGTATAAAATCGACTAATGATCGTCTAATGACCCCTTGAGGATTAAGACGCATTTTGACAGCTTATTCTGGCTATAACTAGACTACTTAATGCAGTTTAGGAAGGATCTCTAGGAATCTAAGGGGTAAAAACGATCTTCAGAAAACTCCTGACTTCCAAAATCTCTTTCTAAACTGAACAAAATCGTCTAACATTAGCCAGAGTAGACTGTCCAAACGCGTCACCGTATCTGGAAAGGGTTAAGGGGAGGCAGACCGTTTTTCTGGACCCCCTTCTCCCTAATGTTTAGCCCCACTAGTTTTGAGATTATAAGACGTTCGACCCATTAGTTTGGCGATTTTAACACCTTTCGCCCCATTTTGTTGTACATTTTAAGACCTTTTCGTGCCATTTATGTGTCGATTTTTTCCTGGCGAGCGATAGCGAGCCTGCAATTTTAAGAGGAACCGGCCTTTGGCCGGGAAATTTTTCTGCCGAAAAATTTACAAATTTATCTTGAAGGGGGGTCTAGGGTGTGTTTTTCTAAGCTTGATGGAGGTCTAGGGAGGAAACAAACAACATATATGAATAAATGAATTAACAGACCAAACAAACGGTCAGTCTCCCCTTAACCCCTTGAGGATTATGACCCGTTTGGACAGTTTGCTCTGGCTATTGTTAGAAGAATTTATTCAGTTCGATACCAGACGAATGTGACGAGAAAATATTTCGTCGACAAGGCACAGAATACGTAAAATCCGACATAGATACTCTGGAGGGAAACAAAGACAAATATATACAAATAAATTGTAAAACTTGTGCTACCTACTGTACATGTTCCCCAAGTCGTGTCGATGAGTCGTTTGTAGTCGAATCGTGTCCATAAGAAAACAAAAATATATAAATAAATAAAACCCTGATGCTGAAGCCGTGCCTGTATGCGTGACTAACTGCACATGCGCATGGGGGAAGCACGTCATTGTTGTTGTTGTTGTTGTTGTTGTTGTTGTTGTTCATCATCGTTTTCTTTATATTTGTCGACAATCTTTTTCCTCCTTCTCCTCCTGAAGACTTTATAATATGGTTGTTGTTGTTGATGGTGATGGTTAAGAGATTGATGACGATGGTGGTAATGTTGATGTTGGTATGGAGTGTATATTGATGATGGTTGTTGTTGTTGTTGATGATTGTTGTGATGGTTTATGTGGGGATGTTGATGTGATGTCTTTAGTGATGATGTTGATATGGTGGGAGAGTGATGATGGTGATGGTGGTTGTGGTGTAGGGGATGATGGTAGAGGTGGTGGTTGTAATGGTGATGGTGGTGGTGATGGAGGTGCTGGTGGTGATGGTTGTAGTGGTGGTCAGGGGAATTTACTAAGGACTACACAACGGAATCAAGCAACAGTGGTCCGACTGTTGTTGTTGTTGGTTGTTGTTGTTGTTGTTGTTGTTGTGTTTTTTATCTGGACCCCCTTCTCCCTCACGTTCAGCCCCATTACTTTTGAGCTTTAAAGACATTCGCTCCCATTAGTTTGGCGATGTTAAGACCTTGCATGTATTTTTTTCTCCTAGCGAGCAATAGCGTATCCAATAGACTCGATCCTGCGACTATCTGACCTGGAGTCTGCTAGTCTATCCATTCATCTACCCCCCCCCCCTGCTCGTGTATGGGAGTGGGGGGTGGGGGGGGGGGGGTGAAGCAGGTTTCTGGTGCGTAACACAGAGAGAGAGAGTACAAAGGAGGAGTACAAAGGAAATCAAGCAACAACAGATCTAGTGACCCTTCTAGGTTGCTTGTCCTCCAAAACACTGAGGATCAAGTGTCCAAACAGTGGTTTAGAGTGGGTAAGGGAACATTGGAAAGGGAATTACTGCCCTGGAACTAATGTCCGTGGCAGGATTAGGAAGTTCGTAGAGGACAGATGGGTTAGTAACTGAGGGGGGGATAAAATAAATTTACTCATTTACAAACGCAGTCAGTCGCGGGTTTGATGCGAGATATTTGTCTAGGCGGAGTTTAAATGAATCAACGGTGCTGCAGTCTATAACGTTTCGGGGAAGCCCATTCCACAAGTTGACAACTCGATTGAAGAAGAAATTCTTAGATTCGTGCGAGTTAAAAGATTTACCAATAATTTTGCAACCGTTTCCCCGCGTGTAATTAGATTGGTCGATAGTGAAGTACTTACTACAGTTCATATTGTCGATGCCTTTGATGATTTTGAACACTTGAATTAAGTCACCTCTTAATCTGCGCTGGGTTAAAGGAAATAAATTTAATTCTCTAAGACGCTCTTCGTATGGTTTGTTCTTTAGGCTAGGTATAAATTTGGTAACTCTACGTTGAACTCGTTCTAGCTTGTTTATATCTTTTTGGTAATAAGGGCACCAGGATTGAACGCAGTATTCCAGAAGAGGGCGGACTAAGGAATTGTAAAGGGTTAGGATAACTTCTTTGGATTTATGCTCAAATGACCTGACTATAAAGCCAAGAGAGAGAGAGAGAGAGAGAGAGGGGGGGGGGGGGGGGGGGGGGGGGGGGGGGGGGGGGGGGGGGGGGGGGGGGGGGGGGGGGGGGGGGGGGGGGGGGGGGGGGGGGGTGGGGGGGGGGGGGGGGGGAGGGGGGGGGGGGGGGGGGGGGGGGGGGGGGGGGGGGGGGGGGGGGGGGGGGGGGGGGGGGGGGGGGGGGGGGGGGGGGGGGGGGGTGGGGGGGGGTGGGGGGGGGGGGGGGGGGGGGGGGGGGGGGGGGGGGGGGGGGGGGGGGGGGGGGGGGGGGGAGAGAGAGAAGATGTCACTCAAAAAAATGCACAAATTTATCTCGAAATCGGGTATTATTGTAAGGTGGATGGAGGTCTAGGAAAAACACTAAAATAAATAGTCATAAATTGAGGCAGTTGAATCCAAAGTATATATTATACTCTCTCTCTCTCTCTCTCTCTCTCTCTCTCTCTCTCTCTCTCTCTCTCTCTCTCGCTGTGTATACTTTGGTTGAATCCGCTACCTCCCAATTCTACTACATCCCCTTTTAGACAATCTCGCGGCACAAGAGCCACCACAGTCGGTAGCAGAAATCCGACAGCTTTACTTTGTCCATTTTGGCTCTGCGACTAACTTTGATCATGGTGTTCAATGTCGTGGAGGCAGCCGTTTAGGAGGAGTAGTGCGTCAAAAGATCCGGAGGAAAAAGAGAGAGAGAGAGAGAGAGAGAGAGAGAGAGAGAGAGAGAGAGAGAGAAAGAGAAATAAAAAAAAAAACTCACTCACTTCTGCCAATCACAACCCTATTCCTAGCAGAGTCAGGGGAAAAAAGTCTCCCCTTAAACCCATGAATATTGACAGTGTAAAAAAGAATCCCGTAGGACCGGTTTGCAAGTTGTTGAAGACGGGGAGGTGGGTGGGGAAATACGCCCAGTGTTGGTGGTGTTTTGTTTGGATGGACGGGGGAGAGAGAGAGAGTGTGTGTGTATGTGCGTGAGAGAGAGAGAGAGAGTGTATGTGTGTTTGTTGTTGTTGTTGTTTTAGTTGTTGTTGTCCCCTGTATAGACAACACACGGGAACGTGGGTGGGGAAATACGTGCCGTGTTGGTGTTTTGATTAGAATAGTAGGCTACTGGGGAGAGAGATAGAGAGATAGAGAGATTATCCAGAACCTATTATCCCTTACGTACAAGCTTAGGAAGGAGCTATGGGCACGAAATAGGGTAAAGACTATGTCAATTAACCCTCTGACTTCCATTATACCCTTCCTAATCTGAATAACAATGTGTTATAATAGCCCCCCCCCCCCCTTCCCTCCTTTCATAACTAGGCTTGGTATGTACCCAGTATTTATCTATAGGGCAGGAAACACCCCCTCCCACCATTTGGGTAAACACGTTTATCAGAACATCCCCCCCCCCTCCTCCTCCTCTTCCCTATCCCTCCACCCCTCCACTCCTATCCATACATCCCTACCCTTCCTCTCCTCCCTCTCCCCTTTCCCTCCACCCCTCCACTCCTATTCTTACATCCCTATCCTTCCTCTCCTCCCTCCTCCTCCTCTCTCCTTTCCCTTCACCCCTCCACTCCTATTCTTACATCCCTATCCTTCCTCTCCCCCCTCCTCCTCCTCTCTCCTTTCCCTCCACCCCTCCACTCCTATTCTTACATCCCTATCCTTCCTCTCCCCCCTCCTCCTCCTCTCTCCTTTCCCTCCACCCCTCCACTCCTATTCTTACATCCCTATCCTTCCTCTCCTCCCTCCCCCCCCTCCCCCCCCCCCTCCCCCCCCCCCCCCCGCCTCTAGATTCCTCCAAACCCTCTGTATGCCATTACGGAAACCTATTCAAATATACAGTATACCTCCTGACGTCTAACCTAATATACAGTATACCTCCTGACGTCTAACCTAATATACAGTATACCTCCTGACGTCTAACCTAATATACAGTATACCTCCTGACGTCAACCTAATATACAGTATACCTCCTGACGTCTAACCTAATATACAGTATACCTCCTGACGTCTAACCTAATATACAGTATACCTCCTGACGTCTAACCTAATATACAGTATACCTCCTGACGTCTAACCTAATATACAGTATACCTCCTGACGTCTAACCTAATATACAGTATACCTCCTGACGTCTAACCTAATATACAGTATACCTCCTGACGTCTAACCTAATCGACAGAAAAGGAATCACTACATTTTGGATAACTACGCTGTTAAGGGGAGATCTCCACTTGAGGGATTTTTTTCTTGACCCCTTTCTCCCTCATGTTTAGCCCCATTGCTTTTGATATTATAAAACGTTTGCCCCATTAGTTTAGCGATTTTAAGAACTATCACCCCATATTAAGACCTTTCGTGCCATTCAGGTGTCGATTTTATCCTGGCGAGCGATAGCGAGCCTGTATTTTAAGAGGAACCGGCCTTTGGCCGGGAAATTTTTCTACCGAAAAATGTACAAATTTATCTTGAAAGGGACTCAAAGGGGTGTAATTTTAAGCTTGATGGAGGTCTAGGGAACAAACTAAATACCTCCCCTTAAGGGGAGAGGGTAGGTTATTCTGCCCCACCCCCCCTTCTCCCTCATGCTTAGCCCCTTTAGTGTTCATATTTTAAGACGTTCGGCCCATTAGTTTTGACGATTTTAAGACCTTTCACCCCATTATTTTTTGGTAAATATTTAGACCTTTCGTGCCATTTAGGTGTCAATTTTTGTCCTGGCCAGCCCCTTAAGCTTGATGGAGGTCTAGGGAGGAAACTAATAAATAATAATTACCTAAAGAAATCCACCCATAAATAAGGTTAAGGAGGATGGACCGGTTTTCTGGACCACTTTCTCCCTCATGTTTAGCCCCATTAGCTTTCAACAGATGTTAAGATGTTTGCCCCATTAGTTAGTCGATTTTAAGCCTTTCCGCCCCATTTCTTCGTCAATATTTACACCTTTCGTGCGTTTAGGTGTCAATTTTCCCCCTGGCGAACGATAGTGAGCCTGTAAAATTTTTCTACCGAGAAATGTACAAATTAATCTAGAAGGGGGATCTAATGTTTTAGTTTTTTTTAATTTGATGGAGGTCTAGGGAGGAAACTAGAAAAATAATGAATACATGCCAAAATCGCCCAAAAAGTGAATCATCCCCCCTAAGGTACTCCGGGGTGTTTTTGTTTACATCTAATACATTCAAGGTCATTGGTAGCACTTGTTGTTGTTGTTGTTGTTGTTGTTGTTGGTGTACTGTAATCGTAAACAGTCGAGAATGTAAGGGGACAGTGGTTATTTTGATGGGTCTATTAATTTATATATTCAATTATTTTTTTTTATTTTCCTCCATAGACCTCCATTAAACTTAAAACACAAACCATCCATTAGATCTCCCTACTAGATTAATTTGTACATTTTTCGGTAGAAAGATTTCACAACCGAAGGCCAGTTCCTCCACAATTACAGGCTCGCTAGCGCTCGCCAGGAAAAAACCCCCGACACCTCAAGGGCACAAAAGGTCTTAATATTGACAAAGAAATGAGCCGAAAGGTCTTCAAATAGACAAACCAACGGGGCAAACGTCTTCAAATCTCAAAACTAATGGGGGGATAAGCATGAGGAAGAAGGATAATCAGAAAACCGGCCCATCTTCACGACACGATTTCGCATTTCTTGCCCGTTTCCTGGCTGTTATTTGACGATTGTATTCAGGTTAGGAAGGGTGTGTGGGAAGCCAGAGGGTGAAGGGGAGATATCCACTTGAGGGATTTTTTTCTTGACTCCTTTCTCCCTCATGTTTAGCCTCATTGCTTTTGAGATTTTAAGACGTTCGCCCCATTAGTTTGGCGATTTTAAGAACCCGCGCCCCCATTTCTGTCAATTTTGAGACCATTCGTGCCATTTAGGTGTCGATTTTTTCCTGGCGAGCGATAGCGAGCCTGTAATTTAAGTGGAATCGGCCTTCGGCCGGGACATTTTACTACCGAAAAATGTAAAAATTTATCTTGAAAGGGGGTCTAGGGTGAGTAATTTTAAGTTTGATGGAAGTCTAGGGAATCAACTAAATACCTCCCATTAATCGAGATGGTCTTTACCCTTGCCATGCCCGCAGATCCTTCCTAAGCTACACACAATCGTCTAATAATAGCCAGAACCAACTATCAAAATGCGGCATCATCATCTTCAAGGGGTTAACAGGTGTGATTATCGTTTGCTGATTTCAATGTCCGATGTTGCCAAGGTAGAAATTGGATGGCACGAAAAGTCTTAACATTGAAAAGAAATTATGTCGAAGGTTTTATAATCGCCAAACTAAGGGGCGAACGTCTTCAAATCTCAAAACCAATGGGGCTTATCAGGAGGGAGAAGGGGTCCAGAAAAAAAACAAGCACCTTAACCCCTTCTGTACCTGTGACGTCTTTTTAATTTTAATCTACCTATATTTAGAGGATTCTGTGCAGTCTAGGAAGGGTGTTTGGTGGTAACAAAGGTTGAATGTTATAGTTCGAAGCCTGTTAATTGCGGGAGGTCGAGGCCCTTTTGAAACTAAATAATATCGTCTAATAGTAGCCAGAATAAAGTTAAAAGGACAACACCAGTACCGAAAGGGTTAAAGAGAATGAATAAAAAACCCGAAGACCCCAATAGAGGAGATATAAAATACGAGGCGGTACGAACGATCTAGGCGGCCGTGCAAAACCACTTCCGGCGGTTAATGAGGATTTTTTTTTGTTTTTTTTTTTTTTTTTTATTTTTTTTTAAAGCTGGGAGGTGGATGATGTTTGGGATGATGGAGAACAGTTTTGTTATTAGTGTCATTATTATTGTTGTTATTGTTATTATTGTTATTATTATTATTATTATTATAACGCAATAATGTAATAATAATAATAATAATAATAATGATAATAATAACAATAATCATCATCATCTATCTATCTATCTATCTATCTAATAATAAAAATAACAAACTAGCATAAAGATAAAAATAATAATAATGATAATAATAATAATAATAATAATAATAATAATAATAATAATAATAATAATGATGATGATAATACAAACTACGATGTCGGATGAGCGATAACCTTGAGGGAGGTATTGTAATCAGATGACTGTGTACCTGTGTTTGTGTTGGGAAGTCCAGTCTTAATATAATTATATAGCCTACAGTATCTCATTTCTGGGGTGGGTTTTGTTTACTCTCTCTCTCTCTCTCTCTTATGTATATTATATATAGATATATTTACTATATAAGATAGATATATATATTATCTATATATATATATATATATATATATATATATAGAGAGAGACCCCGAGGATATATATATATGAAGGCATTGCATTCTACACCCCTAAAGCATTTCGTGCATAAATTATACTTCATATCCCATCCACAATGGCGGATCCTATAGGAATATACAGTAATGAAACCGTCGTATTGTGTGGAACTTATCACTTCAACTACTTATGATGAATCGTTTGTTAGTATGTACCAAGTATCGTGACATATTAATAGTTTGTTAGTATGTACCAAGTATCGTGAAATATTAATGGTTTGTTATTATGTACCAAGTATCGTGACATATTAATAGTTTGTTAGTATGTACCAAGTATCGTGACATATTAATAGTTTGTTAGTATGTACCAAGTATCGTGACATATTAATAGTTTGTTAGTATGTACCAGAGCCCTCCACGTGACATATTAATAGTGTGGTTCAGTATGTCACCCAAGTCATCCGCCTGACATATTAATAGTTTGTTGAGTAGGTACCAAGTATCGTGACCATATTAATAGTTTGTTACGAGGTAACAAGTATCGTGGACATATTAATAGTTGTTAGTACTTGTACCAAAAGTATCGTGAC
>CM064506.1:5581464-5645235 GCA_032716605.1 Paralithodes platypus | reverse complement strand
CTCGATCTCGATCTTATGTGTAGGGCCTCTGGACGTGGATATTCCACATTACGGGGTACAGTATTAGGGTGGCTGTACTCTAAGGTGTGTGTTCGTCAGGATCGCACATAGGAGGGGGAGATGCTAAGTGAGTCTGGTTCTTTAATTGGCCAGACCCCCCCAGAGCGCCTTTTGGGAGATGTAGGCCGAAATGGACATTGTCGTGTATTCCTGGTTTTTTGTTATGTGGTTGATGAGTGCGTCGGGCTCTTCCTCCCCATAACACCCTACCCCTACTGAATTATATGTTCCTGTATGTATTACGATATTTTCGACTACTATATTATTGATTGTATATACTATATATATATATAATTAATATATATTTTATCCCTATATATTGGTATATATATATATATTGTATATATATGTATAATTACCGATATATATATCTATATATATATAATATTATATAATATATATATATATATAATATATATATATAATATATATATCGTAAAGACACGAAACTGTCGTCTGTACTATATATACTTGTTTCATTGTGGGTTTAGTTTTCCAATCATGTATTCACAACAATGAGAATTATTCACTTATATCGGTGTATATTTTCGTTAAACTCCTGGGGGGGGGGGAGTTTATTGTGGCTATCATTAGACAATTTTGTACAGCTTAGGCAGGATCTGTGGGAATTAAAAGGGTAATCACTATACCGATTAATCCTCTGACCTCCACATGCCCTTCACAATCTGAATAAAATCTTCTAATAATAGCCAGAAATCAGATAAGACAGGCGCAATCGGATCGTGAAAGGGTTAATTGAATTATGAAAATGAATTAAAGATATCCTGATCCGCTTCAATCAAGTAATTCCCAGGCCTCGAAATCTGGACAAGTTCATACCATTGCTCTCAGTTTATTTATGTCAGAACGATCACGATAAATTGTCCAAACTTAACTTAACCTACTCAACTTAAATGCGATTTTGATAGGTTATAGGTTATTATAGGACCATCACGATAACCTAACCATTAACCAATAAGTTAGGTTAGTCTCTCTCTCTCTCTCTCTCTCTCAAATTGGCCGGTACAACGCTGGGCCTGTCACATCAAACCAGACTCCTTTAGCATCAAACTGAGCGTGTGTGGCAGCCCATATAATTATCATACGAGGGTGTAGTGGGATGGATTCTAGGGATATTTAGGAACAGTCCGAACAGGTAAGGTGTGTTGGCTCTATACAGTACTCTGTTTCTTTTCAACTCACGGTTAATTACATGGTTCCTATCTAGATTGATCAGTTATTTTGAAGATTATGTAGTGAAATATGGTTCTAATTATATAAACTTAGTCTTAACCTGATGCAGATATATACCGGTACAAGTATCATATTTTTTCCATTAAGTATCGAGAAAATAACTGCTAAGAGATTCAATTTACCGTCAGTTGAAAAGAAACAGGGTATAGTTCATAGTGGGAGAGATTCTAGATTGTCTATACTCCCTATAGGATTAGATAATGTGTTGTAGGTCTAGTTTATTGTGTGAGATATTCTAGATTGGCTATAAGAAGTATGGGGATTGAAAAGGAAGAACAAGCCTATGAGGAGGAGGAGGAGGAGGAGGAGGAAGAGAAGGAGGAAGAGGATGGAAAATAGTACCGATATAAGGAGAAGGATGGAGAAAAGGATGGAATAAGAGTAGGAGGAGGAGGAGGAGAATAATTGAGGAGGGAGGGAAGAAGGAAAACACCTGAACACTTTAATTAACGAAGCGTAACGTATTTTAGTCACTCAAGGTCAACACATTAGTGACCTTGCAGTCACTATAATTTCATATATCCCCTATCCCAGACACGAGAATTATGGGGGATAAATACTCACACATACTTTTAGGCCGCTCATTCACTCACACACACACATACATAGACACACTCTTTCACACACGCACGCGCGCGCACGCAAACCGGAAAAAGTCTTACCATTCCAGTTGAGCCGGTTGCACAACCCGAACCTTGAAACATTACCTTTTGTGTACCTCCGTGTTGCTTAGCGGTGTTGAATTATACATAAGACAGGGCTAGGGGGGTTGCATTCTCTCTCTCTCTCTCTCTCTCTCTCTCTCTGGGTACTTGTGTAGCCTACCACCCGGATGTCTAGTTTTAATCAATGTTATGCCTACCTACGATAGGATAAGTGGTTGTACAACCTCATTAGCATATTAGCATGGAGAGAGAGAGAGAGAGAGACTATGTGTTTATGCAAGAACTAATATGTATACTTCATCTCTTAACAATTGCAAGTAATAAAGCTAGATTGAAGTAAGATACGATGGTATATAAAATAATATATATCAGGTATGGTGAAAAAGTAAAATGTATCTGTAAAAAGTGACTGGGGGAGGGAAGGGATTGGTCTGGTATAAGAGAGGGACTGTCTGGTATAAAGGAGGGAGGGGTTTGGTATGAGGGAGGGGTCTGGTATGAGGGAGGGAGGGGGGAGAGGTCTGGTATGAGGGAGGGAGGAGGGATGGGTCTGGTATGAGGGAGGGAGGAGGGATGGGTCTGGTATGAGGGAGGGAGGAGGGATGAGTCTGGTATGAGGGAGGGAGGAGGGATTGGGTTGGTATGAGGAAGGGAGGAGGGATGGGTCTGGTATGAGGGAGGGAGGGGTCTGGTTACTCTGGTATGAGGGAGGGAGGGGTCTGGTATGAGGGATGGAGGGGTCTGGTATGAGGTATGGAGGAGTGATGAGTCTGGTATAAGGGAGGGATCTGGTATGAGCTAAGGAATGAGGTGCCTGATAGTGGTATGGAGGAGAGACTCACATTTTCCTATTGGGCTCATATAATCCAATGTACGGCATTGAGTGACGTCGGTACATTGGATTATATTAGCCTAATAGGCCTAGGTTATTTAATATCCGAAAACTAATTTGTATACCATTCATAGAAAGCTGACTACATGTAACCTTCATAAGGAATGATCTAGGCGTTTTCATACATTTCTGACATAGGCCTATGACTTGACAGATAAAAATATATAGCAGCCTCATAGCCTAACCGCATAGGCTACGTCTAAATACTAGCTTTTCCCGGGCCAATTATATACGTATTGATGCTTCTAGCATTTCCAAGTACACATCAACGTCCCTCAGCGTATAAACACCCATATCTGTGATGCCTTCAAACACATATACACCTAAAATAACCATAAAAAATCATGCCAAACTCCCACATACTTACGTCTGTATGTCGACTGCAACGATCAGCTGTTCCCTCGATTAACTTGGAGACGTCTTGTTAATTTTAATGTCAGTTTCCCATCGATTTACAACTCTCATTTCAATAAAGATACATTTTAGTATAGAAGAAGATCTGTAGTTTGTATACCATGATTCACAATTTAACTAGTAGTGATATTTTTTGTGAATACTAAAAGGAAGATGGATTGAATAGCGTTGCAGCAGACTTCTTCGCCAACTTGAACAATTTGTCAACCATGTGTTTTTATCTGGTAAAGAGTGAACAAATCACCATACATTTAGACCGACTTAAGAGTAGAATATACTAATTGTGTATGATTTAGCTCTAATTAGTGTACCATTATTATCAATCGGGAATCTTTGGCGAAATTCCGATGAAACGAAGTGTTCGAAAGACGTTTCGTGGGTGTGATGGTAAACAAAAGTATTTTCCTTTTTTTTATTTTTTTTATTTGTCATTATAGGCCTAGGCCTAACCTGTGTATAATTACTGTGACAACATCTGTGGGAAACACCTCACGTCATGAAGTACCCCACTGTAGGCCTATAATTTATTTTTCAGTTTGTCTCATAAAAGTAGGCTAGGTCTAGGTATCCTAAATTATTAAATAGGCTAGGCCTAAGCAATGATCTGCATATACAGATTTACCCTGTACAGTACTGTATAGGCCTAGCCTAGGCTAGGCTAGGCTATACACGACAATTACAGTAGCCTACTGGCCAGAGAGATTAAAATTAATTTTCCTGGCCAGTAACAGTAGGCTAAGGTGAAAATAGTAATTTTACTATTTTCACCTTAGCCTACTGTTACTGTGACAATAACTTCCTAGGCTAGGCCGTTTTGGCAAGAGTTGTGTTATCGGGCGTAAGGCGTATCACCTACCTCTGACTGGGTATAGCCTATCCTAGTGTTTGCTATACCCCTTTGGAAGGACATTAGCCTAACCTAACATCCTAACAACCTTACCTAACCTATCCTAGTATTATGGGTGGGGGCCACGGCGCCGCCCGCCCCCACACCCCCGCCCTCACACCCCTGCAACTCATTCCGCCGTTTTCACCATAGCCTATATTCCCAGGCTAGATTTATCATATGAACGACACTTTAGCCTACTGTATGTCATGTTAACTGACATTTCAAAAAGGAAAAACGATGATATTAAAGGAGACTTCCACAGCGATATTCACACGCTTTATGGCTTGTCTGATTCAACCGTTTCTGTTTCCAAAATTATCTCACGGCGGTTATTTGCTCCCTGCTGGCATTATATATGATGATGACAATAAATCCTGGGGGGGTGACCGTGAGGGGAGGCTTTAACCCCCCTTAACAAAAAAAAGTCAAATAAGAAGCGAACGCAGAGAGCGTGAAAAACAATCAACATCTTGATTATGGTAGTCCTATATAGACTAGGGTAAATTTCTATAATTGCACCTATATGAGCTAAAAAATATATTATTGTATTTAACAGGAAGGTACGACGAGGTAAGTGATGTGGTAGCCTCTAGATGTGACACGGATTTTACATTGTTTCAGAGAGACATTAGCCTAACCTAACAACCTTACCTAACCTAACTTAGTATTATGGGAGGGGGCTGCCGCCCCCACACCCCCGCTGGTTGGGTAAAACAGTAGAAATCCAGTTGGGGTGGAGTGAGTAACCATAGATTTTCGTAAGAGGGTAGAATGCCCTTATAATCCATGTCCGCATATTGCCACCTATCCACATCACTTACCTCATCATACCTTCCTGTTAAATACAATAATAATTTGTTTAGCTCGTATAGGTGCAATTATAGACCTATACGGCTATACCTAGACTAGATATCAGGCAATACCATTAGCCTATACCAAGAGCAATTTATGCTACAGATAGTGGTTTTTGGGTAGTATAATCTGTGAGGTCCTGGGTGCTTGGTGATTTTGGAATATATACCGTATATATATATTCCCGCATATATTCCCGGGATATATATATATTCCCGATTCAGTAGAATTTATAGAGGTAGTACAAGATAGTTTTTTATTTCAATTCATAGATACGCCGACTAGAGGTATTAATATTCTTGATTTAGTTTTCAGTAACAATGAACATATCATAAATAATGTAGAGATTGGTGACCACCTAGGAAATAGCGATCATAAATCTATTTATTTTAATATACAATGGACAGGGAATGCTAAAGAGAATACGACACTTATCCCAGATTTCAGAAAAGCCGATTATGGTGGGCTAAGAAGAGACTTAAGGGTGGACCCTATTGTTAAGCGATTAAGTCAGGATATGCCAGAGTTAAACTTGCCACCTACATATAACCAGTTTATTGCTTCACTCCACAATGCTCAAAATAAATATATCCCTAAAGGAAGATTTAGATCGACGCAGAACCAACCAAAATGGATGACTAATAAGCTAATAGATCTTATAGGAAAAAAGAAAGGAATATATCGAAAAATAAAGAAAGGTGAAAATCATTTACATATATACTATCAGACTCTATCAAGACAGGTCAAAAAGGAAATCAGGAAAGCAAAAAGAAATTATGAAATAAGGATAGCCAGCGACTCAAAAAATAACCCTAAAGCTTTTTACCAACTATATAAATCTAAAGTTAGAGATGAATAGGCCCCCTAAAAACTTCAATAGGAGAAATAACAGAAAATGATTTAGAAATGTGCAGTACATTAAATAGTCAGTTTCTTTCCGTTTTCACTAATGAAAATTTGGCACAGATTCCAGAAGTCAATATGGTATATAGTGATAGTATAGAAAAAAAGAAAATATGTTAAGTACAGTTAGTATAAGTAGAAATGATGTGCTTAAGGAAATTGACAGACTGAAACCTCAAAAATCGCCTGGTCCTGACGAGGTATATGCTAGAGTATTAAAAGAATGCAGAGATGAGTTAAGTAGTCCATTAGCATTTATATTTAACAAGTCATTAGAAACAGGTTTAGTTCCAGAAGCTTGGAAGCTTGCAAATGTAGTTCCGATCTTCAAAAAAGGTGATAAATCGATAGCATCCAATTACCGTCCCATTAGTCTCACATCAATCATAGGAAAGTTGCTAGAGTCTATTATTGCTAGGAAAATTAGAAGCCACTTAGTAAAATTTAACTTAATAAATTCTTCTCAGCATGGATTCACTCAGGGACGTTCTTGCCTTACTAATTTGCTTAGCTTTTTCTCAGAGGTATATGAAGCAGTAGATAGTGACAAGTCATATGATATTATATATTTAGATTTCAGTAAAGCTTTCGACAGAGTCCCTCATGAGAGATTGATGAGAAAGGTTGAGGCACATGGAATAGGAGGGTCGTTGTTGGGATGGATTAGGTCATGGTTAATTGGTAGGAAACAGAGAGTCAGCATAAATGGTACCAAGTCAGAGTGGGGAGCAGTCAAAAGTGGTGTCCCCCAGGGATCGGTATTAGGTCCCCTGTTGTTTCTTATATACATAAATGACCTAGATTTAGGTATAACTAGTAGGATAAGTAAATTCGCAGACGATACTAAAATGGGGAGATCAATTGATTCAGATAGCGATATAGAGTGCCTCCAAAGGGATCTAGATACCTTACATGAATGGTCAGTAAATTGGCAGATGAAGTTTAACATTGACAAATGCAAGGTATTAAAGATAGGGAAGATGCAAACAAATGTTAAATATAAACTAGCTAATTTAGAATTAGAAAATTCAGACTGCGAGAAAGATCTAGGTGTGTTTGTTAGCAATGATTTGAAGCCTAGAAAACAGTGTATAAGCGTTCGTAATAAGGCAAACAGGATTCTCGGGTTCATCTCTAGGAGTGTGAGTAACAGAACTGCTGATGTTATCTTAAAACTTTACTTGTCATTAGTGAGACCCCATATGGATTATGCTGTCCAATTTTGGTGTCCTTATTACAGAATGGACATAGATTCATTGGAGAGAATTCAGCGTTAGAATGACAAAAATGATCCATAATATTAGAAATTTTCCGTATGAAGAAAGGTTGAAGAAATTGGGTTTACATTCGTTAGAGAGACGCAGAGTTAGAGGGGATATGATAGAGGTGTTCAAGTGGGTTAGTGGGATTAACAAAGGGGACATGACAAATGTACTAAAGCTCAGTGATAGCGAAAGAACTCGTACCAATGGTTTCAAATTAGATAAATTTCGTTTCAGAAAAGATATAGGCAAATATTGGTTTGGTAACAGAGTTGTAGATGGGTGGAATAGGCTACCAAGTGATATAGTGGGATCAAGAACGATAGGGAGCTTTAAGAAAAAATTGGATAAGCATATGGACGAGAAGGGTTGGGTGTGAAGGGGGATCAGCCGGGTTGGGCCAATCAGCGCTCTGCAGACCCCCGTAATCCTGCGTTAATCTCTAACCGGTTTGGTAAGATGATCCTCAGGGTATTAGAGTGTTGAGCCTATAATTGGGCTTTGTAATTATGGTTGTGTGGGACAGGGATCTGCCTTGCTTAGGCCAATCGGCTTTCTGCAGACTCCCATTTTCTTATGTTCTTATGTTCTTATATATATATATACCGTATATATACCGGTATATATATACGGTAGGCCTATATATATATATATATATACATAAGTTTCATAATTTTCTATTATTTATCAAGAAATCAGCTGCTAAGGAATGAAAATTTCTGTTGGCTGGTTCAGACAGTCGGACTACCGGTACCGGTATCATGCTGTTGTTGTTGTTGTTGCTGTTCCCCAAGCTGCCTGGCCGAACAGCCCCAAGGCCCCGAGCAAGGCCAAGGCATAACCGAGCGCCCCCACAGAACCCTCCCTGCCTGCAAGACCAGTGTAAAGTCTGAAAGACTGAGATGTTTCACATTTCTAAAAAAATTGCAATTTTAGAAAGGGTCTCCTTGATTACTGTAATCCTACGAAAGGAGTTTTGCTGAAATTGTATACATATAGGCCTACAGTATACTATTATAGTTTTTACTTTGACAGTAGTACCGGTGCAGGGGGTCGAAGTGGGACTCTTTAATCCAAGAACTGTGCAAAATACAAGATACAGTTAAGGTAGTGAGGGGAATGAGGTATAAAGAGGGAGAGGACTGGAAAATGTCTTATGGAGAGATGCCACTACTTTCTATGTGTCAACCAATTTTGAGACATTTCCCGGCACTGCACGGCATTTGAAAGTTTTTTTCACACGTTTAAATAGGCCTACTGTGACTTCCGGAAGGCTTATTGCAGTTCCTGGGTTAATATACCTTACCAAATATTAACTCCTTCGATACGATGGACATCTGGGAATCAAAGGGGAAAAACTACTATAGATCAACCCTCGTAAATCCCACACATCCTTCATAAGTTGAATGCAAATGTCTAATGTTAGCCAAATTATGCGAAAAAAGTCATCATCGTAGTGAGATTAATCAGAATCTTTGCTTATACTGAATTAGCTCTAACTTCCCTCCTCCTTGTCACCTTGTGTACCGGTATTAGATAATTAGAGTTATTAGTCAACTAGGTCTTGAGAAGAGGTCTGCTTTACATTTATGCAATGTCTGCTCTTCATTTATACATTATCTTATTTCAGGCTTGGAGAATGATTGCTGTTACGTCCACTAGACCTGTATAGTAACCTCTAAAGCAGACAAAGCTGAGAAGGGCCTCTTGAAGCAGACACATCAAAAGGGATTCCTTGAAGCAGACTGAGAAGAATTCCGTAAAGTTGACCAGTTGAGAATGGAGTGCTACCGGTACTGTTATTGATGATCTGCACCAGTACTCTATCATTCCTTACTACCTGGTAGGTTCAGGTGAACTATACTCAGTTTCATTTCATGTGGCGGTAAATTGAATCCCTTAGCAGCTAATTTTTCGATACTTTATGGAAAAATATGAAACTAAAGTACTATGTATCTGCATCATATGAAGACCACGTTTATATAATTAACTTCATATTTCACTACAAAATCTTCACAAGTGTCAAGTACTGATAAATTTTGATGGGAACTTTGCAATTTACCGTCAGTTGAAATGAAACTGACTATAGTGTACCGTAATCATTTTCAATCGGGGTGGGGGGTGATTTTTTATACTAGAGTTTACCTACAACCAGATGCTTATACAGTTGTTGTTGTTGTTCCCTAAGCTGCCTGGTCGAACAGCCCCGAGTCCCTGAGGAAGGCCATGGCCGCGATCGGGCTTTCCCACAGAGCTCTCATTGTGTGTAGATTGTGTTGTTGGCGTAAGTGGTTGTGTGAAATGCAGTCTTCTATGATGTGTTTGATGGTATGGGGTGCTGTGTTACATCCTGGGCAGGTGTCGACGACGGAGTCTTCCAGTCTCTTCTGATACAGTAATACCCTTATACAGTATACAGTAATATACAGTAATACCCTTCTCTTTCAGACCCCAACCTTGCCAAAATCCATGGCTTTCCGTCTAGGTATCGAATATTGTTAATGTTCCTTGGGTTACTAGCAACTTACTGCTAACATCTGTGAGGTCTGATTAGCCATGAAAATTGAAGATACTGAAGCAAAACTAGTTCATACTGTACTGTACCAGAGTATTTTGAATTTATAATGTATGTATTACCGGTATCTACATTACATTGGTATTTACCAGTTCACCGATTTGCTTTATATAGCATTAATCTATGAGCGGTGATAGTATCACCTTACCTCCACAGAGCTGGGAATTCAGATGCCTCTGAATCGGCAAGAATGTTAAGTGCGGGCATACCGCCATCCTTGTTTACACTACGCATAGTGGCGTCGGACCTTTGCCATCATGTTCCCGTCTATTTTGACTGCCTTTGGATACAATAATATGTTGAGGGGGGCTGTGCCCCCTCCCCTCCTCCATGACAAATTGTCATCATCATATATATTTCCAGCAGGGGGCAAATTACCGAGAAAAAAATCACCGTCAAAATAGACGCGAACCTAACCACAGCGATCGACAAATGTAAACATGACGGCGGGGGAGGCGTCGGACCTTTGCAATCATGTTCCCGTCTATTTGTAATGCCATTGGATACAATAATATGTTGAGGGGGGCTTCGCCCCCCTCACCCCCCCAATGACATATTGTCATCATCATATAAATTATTATATTGCCAGCAGGGGGAAAATATCCGAAATAATCGCCGTCAAAATAGACGCGAAGTTAACCGCGGCGATCGCCCTATGTAAACATGACGACTGTACGCCCGAACTCTACATCCATCCATCTGAATCCACCAACGTCTTTAAGTCTTAGGTTTCTTCTAATGGGTTCCTTAAATAGTAGGATGTTCTGCATAATATATACTATATTTCATATATACCGTACTGTAGAGTACTATAGCCATATCCTACTGAGGCGTGGTGACCAGCTATAGTCTATTTTTTTCCAGCTGATGATAAATTGAATCCCTTAGTAGCTGATTTATCGATACTTAATGGAATAATATGAAACTACTATGGCTGTGTCGTATTAATACCAAGTTTTCATAATTAACAACATATTTCGCTACAAAATTATCTTATAGCTGAGTAACCAAGATACTAACATGGCAATTTACCCTCAGCTAGAAAAAAATAGACTATAGTGTGTGTGTACAATAGTGTATGAAGTGCATGTTGAATGTTGGAATAGCTTTGGTTGTGAGTGTAGTATTTAACCAGTGTAATCAACTTCATCATAATATAATCTGGGTGAAGAAAAGCTAGTCCGTGAACCTTGTAACAGTTGCACTGAGAGGTAGACCTAGAATAGCATGGGATTATATCACACAATCTGATCTTAAATTAACAAAAACTGATAAGTGAGGCAGTCAGAATATGAAGACGAAACCACACCCCACATGGATCACTTGGTCTTTAAAGTTACACACTATATGTAGGTAAACTTTCTTTACCTATTAATGCAGTTGCCCCTTTATCAAGTTAATCTCACCAGAGGCTTTTGATGTCTACGAGTGTTGTGGAAAATTGCTTTCTAGGGTATTCCACCCCTCCCATCCACGTCTCAAACTATACCTCCTAACCATACTATATTTATTCTTATTGCTGAACTTCTCTTTGCTCCATCATTCTCAGTTGTCTAAGTTAATTTACTGTAGTTCATTTAATACATTTAATATGGACATGTAAGTATGAATCAAACAAAATATATTTACCCTTTCAGTTTTTGAGGAAATATTTCTTCCTAAGTTCCTTGTATTTAGGTTATCATTTGAGAATTTTATTCAGTTTAGGAAGGATTTTTGTAAGTCAGATGGTTAAGTAAGTAGTTTTTGCTCCTTTTATTTCTAGAGATCCTTCCTAAATTGCATAAAATCATCCAATTATAGCCAGAATATTATGAGGAAATGCATTATTGTATCCTGAAGGGGTATCAAATTATATCTGTTATTTTAAATAGAATGAATAGATAATAGAATAATAAGGACTTTATCTTTTCCAGTGTTGAAAGGAGCATCAGCCATGGCCAACAAGCTAGTGATCACACCCCGAACTTCCCTCCTCCCTTTACTCGGGCCTCTCACCCCCCCAGCAGACCTACACACCCTAGACCCCCATCTGTTCCCTGAAGGACCCAAGCCCGGGGACGTCATCGAGGTGGCAGGGGATTCAAACTCCGGGAAGACAGCCCTCGTGGTGCACTTAATGGCTGCAGCTTTACTCCCTAGCTCGTGGAGGGGTATGAACTTTCGAGGATGCGGGACGGGGGTGATATTTTTGGACTGTGACCTACACTTCAGTATCATCCACCTGGAGAATATGATGCAGAAGAGGATAAAGCAAGGCCTCATATTGGGTAAAGATGCCCTAAAGAAGAAGAAGCTCGGGCAGCCGTACAACGAGGGTCTGATTGATAACGCCGAGGAACTGCGATCTCTCTTACACTCGGACAAAAGCACATTGAAGAATGATATTACTGGTTTGGTGAAGCAGTGCCTTAAGTCCTTCTATTACTTGCGGTGCACCAGCAGTCAGCAGTATGCTATTACATTGTTATCCATGGAGGAGTATCTGCGTGACCAGGTAGATATTTCCATAATTGTGATAGACAGCCTTTCAGCCTTCACATGGTATGATCAAGTTTACAGAGCTAAGTCATGGCCCAAACTTAAAGAGTACTATAATGAAATGTTCACAACGGTCATGGCTTATGTCAAGAAATACAATATTGTCCTAGTTGCCACAAAGCAGGCCATATTCTACAAGAAATTAACAGACAATTATGGGGACAAGTACAGAAACTTTAGAAACTACAGAGGGGAAGACCAAATGGAGAATGAATTTACAGGGAATTTCTGGGATCTATTAGGTAAAGTGTGGGCCAGTAGTGTGACTTACAGACTAGTGATGTCAACGCTGAACATGGGTGGGAGCACTGAGAGAGCCGCCAGTACCAGTGATAATCCAAATGCCAGTACCAGCACTAGAGTGAACACAACTAGCACTAATCTTAACACCAGTATTAGCGCCAGTAGCAGAGTAAGCACAACTAGCACTAATTTTAACACCAGTACCAGCACCTGTAGTAAAGAGGATGCTAATAGCTCAACGGCAAATACGTCCTTAAATACAAGCCGCAACACTTCATCCTTAAATACAAGCCACACCACTTCATCCTTAAATACAAGTCATAACACTTCTGTGGATAGTAAAAATGTATCGTCAGACAGCCACAGGCAACTATACTCTGCAGAAATTGCAACCATTCACAAGAAAAGGAAACTGATCTATACAATTCATGAGGATGGATTAAGGTGGCAAAATACGTGAATAAGGTTAATTTTTAATTTTAACTGTTGAAATCCCCTTTTTCTAAAGATTCCCTGATATCTAATACCGGTATTATACTTTAACTGTTTTGGCTAAAGTACAAACATTATATAGTAGCCTATGTATATAGTAATGCAGCTATGGAATGTGTGTAGTATTATCAGTGTAATTATGAAGGTACAGAAGGTATTGATGATATACAGTATGTTATTAGTTATGAAAATGTGGCATTAATATGTTGGAGAGACATACAATATTCACTTTTTTCATTACATACAGTATTGAGAAATCAACTGCTAAGGGAAGAAATTTATCGTCAACTGGAAGAAAACTGTACAGTAATTGAATTGATTAATCTAACTGTGCTTATTTTATTGTGGGTATTTATTACACTGATATCTCTTACTGATAGGCAACCTCACACAGAGCACATGTCTGCATTTGTTTGTGCAATTCGTTTTTGGTTGATGGCTAGTCATGGGTCATTGCGGACAATCCAAAAATATTTCCAGGGCCCATTACAGTCAATTAAAATCCATACTGTTTCGACCTGTTGATCTTGGATGGTGTCATTTAGCAATTAGGAAGGGTAAATGGAAGTCAGAGGGTTAATTGAGATAGTTTTTATCCGTTTTATTCCTAGAGAGCCTTCCTAAGTTCTATCAAATCGTCTAATGATAGCCAGAAGAAAGTGTCTTAAGGCGTCATAATCCGCAAGGGGTTAAATGACTGGCAAGATTTTTGGGTTATCTGCAAAGGGTCCATATTCAGGGTGTTAATGGGGTAGTGGTTACTTTTTGGCCTGTTTATTTATATGTTTATATATTTCATAGTAACCTCTCTAGACTTCCATCAAGCTAAAAGAAACACCACCTAGATAGGGGCGGTAGAAAATTGTCGCGGCCAAAGGCCGATTCTTCCTAGAATTACAGGCTTGCTATCGCTTACCAGGAAAAATTCGACACCTAAATGGCACAAAATATCTTTATATTGACAAAGAAATGGGGTGATAGGTCTTAAAATCGCCAAACTAATGGAACGAACATCTTAAAATCTCAAAACTAGTGGGACTAAACATGATTGAGAAAAAGCGACTTCCTGCCCCTTAAACGAAAGCCATAGTCCTTTCTTTTTACTCCTTATTATTGTATATGCAAGGATAAAATTGTGGTTTATTGTTCAAATTGTGTCTTTGGAAGGGTTAAATTGACCAAAACAAGGCTATTTCATATAAATTTTCTTATATTCCTCCCCTTGTACAATTCACCTACTAAACGAGATAGAGAAAGGGGTTAGGGACCCTAAGAATTGGAACTTTCAATGTTGTCTTTGTTCGGGCTCTGTCTCGAGTCGGCCACCCCCAGCTATGGCGTATTGTGCCTGAGTAGGCTATATACATACAAAACATACATTCCTTCTCATATTCATTCAAGTCTTCAAACCAAATTGCTCCAGTTTGACCTATATCTAGCCATCAATCAAATGAATCTGACAAAATAATTTTGGCCGTGTAACTGATGTGAAGGCGCCTATTACGCATATATATATTGAGAAAGTTCTTGTGTCTAACAGGCAACATTTACGGTATACTGTACATAGTTTTATACTGCTTTTGTAATATTTTATATTTTTATTGTACAATTTACCTTTAATTTTATAGCATTTCTGGTATATGCTGATCTACCTGATTTTGTGATATTTATTATAAGTAAACCTGAAAATATACACCACTTATCATTCATACCCAACTGTTCTGTATTTTGTGAGCTTTGATATACTTAATCTCTAGATTATGGTCAGTATAGTACTGTGTACAAATATGTTTACCCCTCCACCACCATAATGCAGTTGTCATCCTATTCTGGTTACCATTAGATGATTTTCTTTAGTTTATAATCTACCTCTAGGACTCACATGTGTAAATACCCGTACATACATACATAAGTTTAAAGACTGAGTGCTCCACATGAAGTGCGGTTCGTATCTCACATCCTAATGGCAGCACTCCAGGCAGCCCTGTTCAGAGCTGCCTCACTTGTCAGGTTTTTCAATTCAAGATCAGATCCCATGTCTTTCTTGGTCTACTCCTTGGTGCAGCTCCCTCCACGTTCACGGACTTGTATCTTTTCAGTCACCCAACTTAGTTCATCCATCCTCTCCACATGTCCAAACCATCCAAGCCTAATAGTACGCATCTCATCACTGATACTCTTGATACCTAACCGTCTCCTCAGCTCTTCACTAGGTATAATATCTTGCAGTTTGGCACCACATATCCATCTCACCATTCTCATCTCAATAAACCCTCTTAATTATAATGTAAAACTTGCAAAACAAACAAACCAAAACTTGGACGAACACAGTTAAAAGACAAAACAATTGATCAAAATTGCTATGTGGAAACAACGCTTAAGCAAAATAATAATTCTTTATACATAAAAGAACAATCCACCACGTAGGGTGTACATTACTACATGAGCAAGTTAATAACACAGGTCCCTTTTAAAGTGCATAAAATCATCTCATATTAGCCAGAATCAAATATACAAAGGCGTCCTGGTGCTGAACGGGTTAACTACATTACTGAACCTTACGGGCGGGTCGGGGTTGAAATAGGGGAGCTATCCCCCCGCCAAAGGCGGCTTTCTAGGGCCTTTCCTAGCTGATGCTGAGAGGATTGGGTTCTAGTCATGTGGTGATGGGCTGGTCTATCAGAGTGAGAACTGAGCGATCTCTGCCATACCCATAGCTTACTCTGGCTGTTCCTTTTACTTATATATTTTCTAGATCTCAAGTGATGGCGTCTCTTCCGTGGATTGACCTCCCAATCTAACAAGATTGGAAGCCAAAGCGTCACATTTTTTCCTTTGCCCCTCAGCTTTCTCTTCATAATTGCTGAGGGGCACAGGGCCCTGGGTGGGGCTTTGGTTTCCCGGGCGTTTCTGTCGCCCTCCTCAGCTCCCCGCCATGGAGTGGCTTCGGTCACCCAGGCTTTATTGTGGTCGGCAGGGAGGGTTCTGTGGGGGCGCTCGGTTGTGGCCTTGGCCATGCTCGGGGCCTTGGGGCTGTTCGGCCAGGCAGCTTGGGGAACAACAACAACAACAACAACAACTGAACCTTGATGGTGTAATGGTTTGAGTGTTTAAAATCTGTGTGTGGTAACCCAGGTTCGAATCTTGGTGGATCACATGCTTTCATTAATATCATTGGGAGGTGTTTGGTGTTGGAGTGAAATTAATAAAAATAGATTACATTGTATGGTAGCAACCTCATAAGGATTACCGTTAGTATATCTGTTAATGCTGGTTTTCCTATGTTTAGTTCAAAATACAAGTATGTATCGTACTGTGTGTCGTACAAGGCGATGAAAAGGGGGGATGGCAAAAGTCGGGACCAATTGTCCTTACCGGATACAGCGAGATCCTGTGTTATCGAGTTGTAAAGTAGATCACTACTGTGTTAGCGACCAGGAAACGACATGGGTCTTCTCGCTCATCAGGCATCTATTTTCACACTAATTACATCTCTAAAATGTGTTAGTGTTCTCTATAATCATGCGTTCTGCATATCTAATACCCATATTGTTTGGTAGTCAAATACATGTCCATAAACAGCAGATGTGGAGTTTAAACATTCTCAAAAGTTTGAAATATTGTAAATAAGCCACCCTCCTCTTCCCGACGATAATTGTCCCATTAAAACTAATAATCTGCATTTGCTACGGTTATCAATGACTTACATTTATAGTGTGGAATTGCATTCAATACCTGGAGTGCATAGAAATGTCAACATAAAGGATATTCTTCCTGTTTGGTAGGCTACTCAGTTGTGGATAAAGCAGAAGTACAGAGTATAGACAAATATCCAGAGGGTGAGAAAACGGCGCCAATCAGCTGTAGTGGCCACGTCAGTCATTACATTGGTAGGGAGAATTGTCATCCTATTCATTAAATTCTTGTTTTAGTACAGTCTTCTTGTAGCCCATTTGAGGTTGGTTTGGTCACGTGATGCAGATACTGTAGGTGCTGCAGAGGGACTGTTGAGTATTACTGAGGCACTGTTAGCACAATGCCAAATGACCGAATGTGAACATGGGGAGAGCTGTGCATGGGGTAGACCTAGAAAGACGAGGGATCAGGTACTTCGGACCAATTTCAAGTGAAAGAACTTAATGATAGATGCAGCCCAAAACAGGGTCGCCTGGAAGCCCTCCTGTAAGGATGTAAGAATTATCACATTCTGTGAATGAAAAAGTCTTTAAATTTGTATGTATCTAGGCTATATATGTGTATGAGTTAATTCATCTGGAAGTACTGTAGCTATTTTACCTTGAAGCGCTTCTGCCTCAAGAGGGTGTTCTCTGAGGCAAGGCCACGCCGTCGCCGCCACCCTTCACTTCGCTGCTGGGACGTTATCGAGTTGGATGTCGCTGGGCGGGCTGCAGCATAGCCTGGGATGCCTGGTTGATCCGGGATGGTTGAGAGGAATTTGTCCAGTTCCCTCTTGAACACATCTGTTTTCACCTCCTTGATGTTTCTGATGTGTTTTGGGAGATGATTGAACAGCCGGGCTGCCTTTCTCGAGATGCCATTGTGTTGAAGGGTCTTGACTCTTGTTGGGCATTCTGATGGTAGGTGAAATTGGGCACATTTTCTTCCTGTTCTTGTGTCTCCTTGTGTGTTGGTGGATATTATTGGCTCTGTCTTTGGAGGGATGATCTGGTCCTCAAGAACTTAACTTGTATATATTATTTGGTGTCTTTCTATCCTCCTTTCTGTAGAGTATAGTTCATATTCTGCAAGTCTTTTCCAGTAGTCTAGCTTTTCTGCATCCCCTTGGTGGTCTTGATGTTTTTGTATGCAGGAGGTGAACAATCTTTGGAGGCCCTCTAGCTGCATTATATGGGTGTGTTTGTGAGAAGCCTAAAGTTGACAGCAGTAGTCAATGTGGGGGATAATTATGAATAATAATAATAATAATAATGAAGTTATGCAACTAAACTTTACTATCCAGTATACAGTATATTACTATACTGTACAGTATATTATTATCCCAGCCTTATGAGGGCTTCTGCCCAGTAGGCTGTTGACAAATAGGTTTTTATTAGTAGTATATTATTATGAAACAAACAAAATACACAGGCCTATTTTGGAAACTCATACTTATTTCTGAGACAATACTGATGTGTGGCAACATCTTTCTCTTTATTAATTTTGTTTTCAATTATCCTATTTGTATAGGATATTAATTTAGGGTACCTTCAACTGAACTGAAGTGAACCATCCAGATTCTGGATATATGTGTGACAAGAAAAGTCTGTAGAGTGGGAAAAAGTCTGTGCCGTACTCCGAAATACCCGAAGGTGCGGCACAGACTTTTGCTTCAACTTCAATTGTCCCCATCTTCTGAAGCTGCTCTGCCTCTGCGCTTCAGAGTCTCATCCCCCACACTCGGACCCTCACTCTCAGAACGCCACCTATTGATCAATTAACTCACTAGGCATTGCCCCCTTGTAACATATTTTTAATATGGGAATATTCATACAATGCTATTTAATCAGGGAACAATGAGGGTATTTTGTTGGCATTTCGGTGTGCTGTGGTAATGCACTGAAACTAGGTACACCACAAATTCCATCCCAATAATATCTTCCCATTGACATATTGGGATTTGAACCCGGGTCCATTGGATTACCAGTCCAGTGGCAAGACCACTCTGCCACACCTCCCTTATGGTGTCAAACCGTCGCAATTTTTGTTTAACCCCTTCTGTACGGTGCCTGTCACATGACGGACGCCATTTTGCGCCTATTATGTGGTCTGGGAGTGATGCCAGCTGTTGTAGGCAGTGCAGGCGACCCCTGATAGTCATGCAAATACTGACACCACTCATAGCTATGTCTGGTCCCACTGGATTATTACACATGGCAAAAACAGCAAAAAGGGGTTAAGGCTTGATTGAATATGAGAAAATTAACATGAAATATCGTTGTTTTGGCCATTATATCACTTCTTATGACGTAATTTGAACTATAAACCATACAGTAATTTTGTCTTTACAATTATACACACTGTTCCAAACATATTTACCAGAATCACATGCTTTCGTTAATTTCATTTAGAGTGTTATTGGTGTTAAGAACGATGTTAAAAATAATGATTTCTGTAGGTACCACTTGGAGATCTGGAGAACCCAAACAAGAATGGTTTACGAAAGCTTTTGGGTTCCTTCGTTAAACACGGCTTGGCCATTATATCCGAGGTGAGTGGTAGTCGCTTTAATTCTCTCTCTCTCTCTCTATCTCTCTGTCTCTCTTACTCTCGGTCAGTCTTCCTCTCTCTCAGTGTCTCACTCTCAGTCTCTCTCTCTCACTTACTCACTCTCTCTCTTTCTCCTGCCATGATGATAGTGAACATTTTCAGATAACCATTTCACATAACCTGTACAGTATTATATTTTTTGCTTGTATTCTTTCTCTCTCTCTCGCTCTCACTCACTCTCTCTCTCTCTCTCTCACTCTCACTCTCTCTCTCAGATAACCATTTCACATAACCTGTACAGTATTATATTTTTTGCTTGTATTTATGGACTTTCATTAAAAAAAAAAAAAAAAAAAAAAACTGGGGTTAGTGCCAGAGCATATACAGTACATACGCACATATACATTAATGTTTTCTGTTGTGTTGTCCCTATTCGGGCTCTGTCTTGAATCAGCCACCCCCCTAAATAAAAAAAATAAAAAAATAAGTAAAAGTTATCTTGCTCATGTAGTAATGTACACCCTATGTGGTGGATTGTGCTCTTTTATTTATAAAGAATTATTATTTTGCTTAAGCGTTGTTTCCACATAGCGATTTTGGTAAGTTGTTATGTCTTTTTACCGTGTTCGTCCAAGTTTTTTTTTTATTGCAAGTTTTACATTATAATGTATAAAGAATTATTATTTTGCTTAAGAGTTGTTTCCACATAGCGATTTTAATAAGTTGTTTTGTCTTTTTACTGTGTTCGTCCAAGTTTTGGTTTGTTTAGTTTACATTTTAATACAAACATGTTCCTACACTTACCCACCCTATTCAACATCTGACAGACATTAATGCAGCACAGAGCAAGGCAAACGTAATGACAGCTGGGACATGACTTATTAGCGCGACCGTACATATACATTTTTGGCCTTCGAATTCTATACTATTTTAAATTCAACAGGTACCCGCTGATCTCGAGTCAACGCGAGCAGCCGTAGAAAATGTGTGTGCAATTAAGAATACGTTTTTCGGGAATATGTGGGCTATGCAGGGGACCAACTATGAACATTATGACACAGCCTATTCTTCCATTTTCATCAGGGTGCACACGGACAGCACATACTTCTCTAACTCATGCAGGTTTGAATCCACATAAAAGTTTTATTTAGATTATTTAGATATAATTGGGGGCGGGAGGCTAGGAATCTTCCTCCCCTTGCAAAATTTACCTACTAGACGAGACCTGGTAGAGTGACTGCCTCATAACCCAAGGGACCCGGGTTCAACTCCCGCCCAGGGCATATTTTCGGGAGGCTATTTTCGCATCAAAAGAAGTTTAGGTGTGTTGGTAAAATTGTCAAGATGGTTAAAAGTAAGATTGGAGCACCGTAACCACTCATGGCCCGAGTGGTTACGGTGCCCAGCTCTCCCAAATATACCTTGAGTGAGTGGGTTCGAATCCTGGTCAGGATACCTCTCTCCCAACCTGTCCGACATATTAGATGTTCATCTATCTTGTTACTACCTAATGTTTCTATATTTCCCCATAGTGATTCTGAGAAGTTCTTTTGTCTATACAGTATACTGTATTGTGTCGTCCCTGTTTTGGTCGTGTATTTTGTAAGATTTACATTATAATAACTACCTAATGTTTCTATATTTTAAGTGTCCAAATCTTCCATTGTCTCGAGCCGGCTAGTGTTATTTCCACATAGTGATTTTGAGATTTTTTTTTTTTTTTTTCTGTATAGCCTATTGTGTCATCCCTATTTTGGTTTGTTTAGTTTGCAACGGGGCTAGGAATCCTCCTCCCCTTGTATAATTCTACTCAACGAGACAGAGAAAGGGGCGAGGGAACGGAAAGTGGTCCTGGACCCTGAGAATAGGAACTTTAAATGTTGTTTCTGTTCGGGCTCTTATCTTGTGTCGGCCACCCTCAGCAATGGGATATGTGCCTGAGTATTATACATACATACATACATTATAATAACTACCTAATGTTTCTATATTTTAAGGGTCCAAGTCTTAACATTAATCATCAATTACAAACCCCAATGTATTTAAATAAACTAATGAAAGCATATGGTCCTCCTGGGATTCAAACTCGGGTCACCACACCCAGAACATAAGCACCTAAACCAATTACACCCAACAATATTCATTAGACAATTTTAAGAAGTTTAGTAAGGATCTGTTGGCATCGGGGTGTGAGTATCCTAGGTTCGATTCCTTGAAGTACCACACAGTTTCATGGATTTCATTAAGTTTATTTGCAAGTAAATTGGTGGGTTGGTGATATGAAAGTATATAGTAATTGGATTGCTATATACAAATGACTATATATAGCAATTATATATAGTTAGTCTCTCCTTAATAAGGAGAGACTAACCATTTTTCTGGACCCCCTTCTCCCTGATGTTTAGCCCCACTAGTTTTGAGATTTTAAGACGTTGGTTCCATTAGTTTAGGGATTTTATAATCTTTCACCCCATTTCTTTGTCAATATTAGGACCCTTCGTGCCATTTAGGAGTCTATTTTTTCCTGGCGAGCGATAGCGAGCCTGTAATTTTAAGAGGAATCGGCCTTTGGCTGGGACATTTGTCTACCGAAAAATGTACAAATCTATTTTGAAGGGGGGTCTAGGGGTGTTTTTCTAAGCTTGATGGAGGTCTAGGGAGGAAACTAAAAAAATATATGAATACATTAATTAATATACCAAACAAACAGCCACTGTCCGCATTAGCTGAATAAAATCGCATAATGGTGGCCGGAATAGAATTAAATAACCTAGACTACTGAGATGGTTAAGTTATAAGTAAATTAATATCCTTAACTCCTTCTGTACCGGCGACGTCTATTTAATTATATTCTAGCTATATTTAGAAGATTTTGTGCAGTTCAGGAAGGATCTATGGTAGCTAAAAGGATTAATAGATATTTAGTAGCCGTGGTTAGAGGTCGTTCCTAAACTGAATAAAAGTCTAATAGTATCCAGCATAATTGTCGGTACACAAAAGGGTTAATACGGAATTATATGATAAAATTGATTTGGTTCATTATCACCAATTAACTTGCAAATCTGCCTAATTAATGACATTTATGAAACTAATGATTACATGTGGTACTCCAAGGATTCGAACCTAGGATACTCACAGAAATTCAGTGCACTAACCATAGAGGAAATTTAATTTAAGTTGGTTTGACTCTAATTTGTTCTGTGGTTTAACTATTACTCTCCCATATAAAACTTAACTAGGAATTATAAACTAAAATTGATTAGTTCCCTATTTTATGAATAATTTAATTAACCCCCCCGTTCTTAACACTAAATAATCAATTACAAACCCCAATGAACTTTAATAAACTAATGAAAGAATATGGTCCTCCTGGGATTCGAACTCGGGACACCATACCCAGAACATAAGCCTCTAAACCTTTACACCACCAACACAGTTAAAGGTTGAATAACAGATTTGAAAAGTATTGATAGGTCTATTAATCCCTTCGGTACCGGTGACGTCTTTTTAATAGTCTAGTTATATTTAGATGATTTTGTGCAGTTTAAGAAGGATCTGTGGTAGTAAAAATGGTTGAGAGATCGTTCGAAGCCTGTCTATTGCTGGAGGTTCAATTTTTAAAATTAATAAAATAATCTAATGGCGGGAATGAAGTTAAAAGCCTTGGACAGTTACAGAAAATAGTAGCTAAAATTTTTTTTCTTTTCTTTACAGATTTGTTCTTGGGGTGATGAACCTAAAAGACTACATGGAAGTTCACTGGTTGAAGAATTCAGCATGCATCATACACCCTGACTTGTTGAGGTTGAAGAATTCATCATATACCCTGTCTTGTGGAGGGCTGAAGTCTGAGGGTCAATACGGGACTTGAGGAATAGGGACCGCACTAGGATAGCAAGACTCGCGGAACTCGATGAATAGGGTAGAGAGGTGAGGAAACAACAACTCTCGGAACCACCACCAACTAACAAACCAACCACAACAACCACCAACCATGCACGACCTCCCGAAATCCATCCTTCCGAATCCTCCCTTCCTCGCGAGGACAGAGTCCACCTGGCCAGGCTGAGATGCAGACACCACCCAGCTCTCCTGAGCTATCAGAAGAGACTGGATGACTCCGTTGTCGACGCCTGCCCGGGATGTAACACAGCGCCCCATACCATTAAACACATCATAGAGGACTGCATTTCACACAACCACTTACGCCAATAACACAATCTACACTCAATGAGAGCTCTGTGGGAGAGCCCGATCGTGGCCATGGCCTTTCTCAGGGACTCGGGGCTGTTCGGCCAGGCAGCTTAGGGAACAACAACAACCACCAACCAATAACTCCCAGCAGACTGACAAAGCGAGGCAATGATGAAGATGAGGATGAGGGAACCAAACCTTCTCACAAGGGCTGATGGTCAGGAGTGCTTTGACGGAAGAATTTAAGCCAACGAGAGGAACCCCAAAATAGGCTGCAGTGTTCTCGGGCTGAGAGCCAAACACCACTGAGACACTATCCTGGCTGGCGTCATGATAGAAGATGGGAAGCCGACTTGGATGGAAGACCGATTGAGGGAGAGACTGAGCAAGCAAAACTGATCGAGGGCGAGACAGAGCAAGCAAAACTGATCGAGGGCGAGAAGAGAGCAAGCAAAACTGATCGAGGGCGAGAAGAGAGCAAGCAAAACTGATCGAGGGCGAGAAGAGAGCAAGCAAAACTGATCGAGGGCGAGAAGAGAGCAAGCAAAACTGATCGAGGGCGAGAAGAGAGCAAGCAAAACTGATCGAGGGCGAGAAGAGAGCAAGCAAAACTGATTGAGGGCGAGAAGAGAGCAAGCAAAACTGATCGAGGGCGAGAAGAGAGCAAGCAAAACTGATCGAGGGCGAGAAGAGAGCAAGCAAAACTGATCGAGGGCGAGAAGAGAGCAAGCAAAACTGATCGAGGGCGAGAAGAGAGCAAGCAAAACTGATCGAGGGCGAGAAGAGAGCAAGCAAAACTGATTGAGGGCGAGAAGAGAGCAAACAAAACTGATCGAGGGCGAGAAGAGAGCAAGCAAAACTGATCGAGGGCGAGAAGAGAGCAAGCAAAACTGATCTAGGGCGAGAAGAGAGCAAGCAACACTGACCGATTACGGGCGAGAGCAAGACCGAACAAGACAGATTGAGGGCGAGCAAAATGGACTGCAGATATTCACCAGAACCAACTTAAATGCGCTCAAAGAATACAAAGGCATTTCTAGCAAAACCAGCAACATCTCTTGTTTGTTGCCTGGAAGCTTAACTTGAAAAATCCTGTTGTCGACTAAAATTAATGATGCACGACCACCAAGAAACCACTGAGACACTATCCTGGCTGGCGTCATGATAGAAGATGGGAAGCCGACTTGGATGGAAGACCGATTGAGGGAGAGACTGAGCAAGCAAAACTGATCGAGGGCGAGACAGAGCAAGAAAAACTGATCGAGGGCGAGAAGAGAGCAAGCAAAACTGATCGAGGGCGAGAAGAGAGCAAGCAAAACTGATCGAGGGCGAGAAGAGAGCAAGCAAAACTGATCGAGGGCGAGAAGAGAGCAAGCAAAACTGATCGAGGGCGAGAAGAGAGCAAGCAAAACTGATCGAGGGCGAGAAGAGAGCAAGCAAAACTGATTGAGGGCGAGAAGAGAGCAAACAAAACTGATCGAGGGCGAGAAGAGAGCAAGCAAAACTGATCGAGGGCGAGAAGAGAGCAAGCAAAACTGATCGAGGGCGAGAAGAGAGCAAGCAACACTGACCGATTACGGGCGAGAGCAAGACCGAACAAGACAGATTGAGGGCGAGCAAAATGGACTGCAGATATTCACCAGAACCAACTTAAATGCGCTCAAAGAATACAAAGGCATTTCTAGCAAAACCAGCAACATCTCTTGTTTGTTGCCTGGAAGCTTAACTTGAAAAATCCTGTTGTCGACTAAAATTAATGATGCACGACCACCAAGAAAATTCCTGAATCACTTGCAGACTCCCCAACAAGCACTGTTGACGCTGCTCACTCCCCTGGAAACTTTCAACGACCACCGTCTTCCAATCAAACTGTTTAACCACTGCCCTCTTGAGACCTCACCTACAATGAAGTCCACAACAACCACTGCCACAAGTAAATTCCTGAAATCGAGCGACTTTCCAGTGGGGTACAGACGCAACATCTCCGGACTCCCAAATAAGAACTCTGGACGCTGCCCACTCACTTGCAACGACCACAGTCCGCCAACCAAACTGTTTAACCACACCCCTCAGAGACTTCCCCTGCAATGAAATCCTCAAAAGCCACTGCCCTCTGAGACCTCTCCTCCAATGAAGTCCTCGACAATCCCTGCCCTCTGAGACTCCAGGACCCTCAAATGAAGTTCTTGACAACCATTGCCCTCTGAGACCTCCCCTGCCCTCCTCCAAGCAGTTGACGACCACCACCCTACGAGGAAGTTCTACAGCTGCCGTCGTCCATCGCCGAGGACTTCTACTTCGCACTGCACTTTACGAGACCGTCCCTGGGTGGAGCCTGTGCTCTACCCCCATAATCTGATCTAATGTTTTTAAGTCTTTATCTTGAACATAAGATAAAAGGAACCCCTCGTTCTCAACTTTTTATTTTTTTTTTGAGATATGTATGTGGTTGTTTAAGGGACGCTCTTTGAAGTATAAATAAAGAAAATTGCCATGATTTTTCAAAGTTTTTATTACCTTTTTATATACAGTATATAAGATTTTTTTTTAAGAAACTGGTTAAAATAATTAGGCCTATGTATGAGAGAAAAAAAAAAACAGTAATGTGGGTTTTTAAGGGACACTCTTTCAAGTATTTTTATTACCCGATTTT
Organism: Paralithodes platypus; assembly: GCA_032716605.1. NCBI lineage: Eukaryota > Metazoa > Arthropoda > Malacostraca > Decapoda > Lithodidae > Paralithodes > Paralithodes platypus. Next base: position 5,619,118 of record CM064506.1, on the reverse strand, counting down.
TTTTTTTTTTTTTTTTTTTTACGGAGACTCATAGAAGTATCATTAGGACCTATGGCCAATTTTTATTTTTTTAAAGCCCCTCTAAGTATATTAAGTTAACTATTGACACCTGGTCTTACAAAAACAGTACTGTAATTTAGTCCCCAACACTTCACGGACCAATATTCATAAACTTAGAACTATTACCCCCAGGGGGTAAGGGGGCCTTCATCTATTGGTGGAGGACAAAAAGAATATGCCTCATGCATCCTACTGCGTGTCGTACAAGGCGACTAATAGGGGGGATGGCGATAGACTTGTGGACCAACAGCCATTACTATGCAATAAAGTCTTTATCTTAGCACTGTCTTGGTATGGCACTGCCGAGGCTGGTGGGGTGCGGATAGGTGCCACAGGGGACCGAGTCTTACCTGGGCGCTGTTTGGCACCACACCTGTGTTGGCAACAGTGTTTGCATGTTGGAGCAGTGTTGGGGCATGACTTTATTGTTCTATAGTCCAATTGCCTAATATACAGTAGAGTCTTGTTATGGTGCTGTCTTTTTGTAACACTGTTAAAGCTGGTGTGGTTGCAGATACTGCAGGTGCAAGTGCTGCAGGGGGACTCTGTTGAGTCTTGCTGAGGCACGGTTAGCACTATACCAACATCAGCCACAGTGATGACTTAGTGGGGCAGTGCTGTGGCGGGACTTTATTGTACTACAGTACACTCCAACTACTGAAAGGCAATCCCGTCTGAGCCGTTACATTGCATGTAATGGAAAAATGACGTTAAACCATTGTATGTATGTTGTATGTATTCCTATAATTTGTCCTGAACCTCAATTGATCACTTGTGAGTTTTGATCTATAAGGAAGTTTGAGTTATAGACGTCGATATTTAGCAGAATTACAAACATTATGCTAGTTTGTGATGGGTAAATTAAAATACAAAACTTGAAAATTAACTCAAAAGTTACTGTTCAAATTAATATAGCGAACTCAATTAAAAACTATCGAAAATCCAACACTAAACAAAGTCTTTAAGTGGAAAGATTGCTGAATTGATTTTATGTGTATCTATGCACTACATTCGTATTCTATCTATCTATCTATCTATTGCCTGACGCCGTGATCCCCGAAGGGGTGGCCACGAACGAACCGCCCCCATGCACCTCTGTCCCCGTCAGTCGACGCCCCTCCCCCCAACCAGCACCGCCTTCGTTCATGTAGTTCCTCACTCCATCCTTCCACCTCATATTCGGTCTACCTCTCCCCCTCTGTCCCTCCACCTCGCTCTCGTACACCCTCTTAGTCATTCTCTCGCTTTCCATACGTTCCATATGGCCGAACCATCTCAAGTTGTTCCTTTTCACACTTTCCAGCACATCTACCTCCACACCACACCTCCTTCTTACTTCCTCATTAGTCTGTCTATCCCTCCATGTAACTCCGCACGCACTCATTAAGTAATTCATTTCCACTGCTCTCACTCTTGGTCTGAGTCTCTCAACCAACGTCCATGCTTCGCTTCCGTAAGTCAGTGTCGGGATTACCACACTGTCATGCAAGGACTTCTTCGGCTCCAACTTCCTTAGATCAGGATAAATTATAGAAATAGTTCTAAGAATGTTATGAATACAGGCCCAGTCCTCCTAAAGACGGTATAACACGAGAGCTTTTATATCAACATTTTGTCTGGAGTATTTTGCACTGGTATCGGAAACTAGACTGATGGTAGATGAATGTAGGTAACCGAAATATATTGAATGTTGATCTCATAAGCTGTCACACCAGTGTTGAGGATAAATGTTGATGGAAAAAGCTCTCATGTGATACCGGCCTAAGATCATGGTCAGAAAAAGCAGTGTAACATGGGCATTCTGTACCGCCGACGTATTTTTTTATTTTATTCTTGCTACTTATTAGACAATTTTGTTCAGCTTAGGAAGGATATCTACCCATACATCCTTCCAAAGCTACACAAAATCGTCTAAAAGAAGCCGCTTATTATGGCTACTATTAGACGATTCTGTTCAGCTTAAGAAGGATGTCTACCGACTATCTCAATTAATCCTTTTAGCTACCCACAGATCCTTCCTAAGCTACATAAAATCGTCTAAAAGGAGCTGCTTATTTTGGCTACTATTAGAAGATTCTGTTCAGCTTAGGAATGACATCTACCCATTAAAAAGCTATAGACTATCTCAATTAATCCTTTTAGCTATCACATATCCTTCAAATCTACAGACTATCTCAATAAATCCTTTTAGCTACCATATATCCTTCCTAAGCTTCATAAAATCGTCTAAAAGTAGCAAGAATAAAACTAAAAATACGTCACCGGTACAGTAAGGGGTTAAATACGTCACCGGTACAGTAAGGGGTTAAATACGTCACCGGTACAGTAAGGGGTTAAATACGTCACCGGTACAGTAAGGGGTTAAATACGTCACCGGTACAGTAAGGGGTTAAAGTGTTTTTATACTAAGCTATAACCGATTCTGGCATGTCATTCTTGGATAAACATTATTCCAAATTCAATTGCAAAGGTTGATAAATTTATCTTTAGTATCTGGAGTTGATGATCATTTTAATTCCAAATTCAATCACAAAGGTACATTAATTTACTCTAATATTAACTTTAGTACCTGGAGTTGATCATTTTAATTCCAAATTCAATAAAAAAAAGGTTGATTAATTTACTCTAGTATTAACTTTAGTATCTGAAGTTGATGATAATTTAAATTCCAAATTACCGTATACAAAAAAGGTCGATCAATTTACTCTAGTAATTTATCTTTAGTATCTGGAGTTGATGATAAATTATATATAAATCTAGTAATGCAAGCAAAACAAGTGAAAATTATGATTTTTTTATAAATCTGGTAAGAAAGCAAAATCAGTTGAAAAGTATGATAATTATTTATGAATCTGATCATGAGAGCAAAAATCCGTAAACACTTTGACAGCCAGAATCGATAATAGATATACTGTATATAAAAAAACACTAAATAAACTTGCCCGTCACACTGCCTTATGAATCCTCATATTACCTCACACAAAAACACTATAGTCTATCCATTACAATCGGGCCAAAAATCTTGAACCACTAAATTCTATAACTCAAAATCGATTATACTCCGTTTCATTTCATCTGACGATAAATTGAATCCCTTAGCAGCGGATTTCTCAATACTTAATGGAGAAATATGAAACCACCATGTCTCTGCATCATATAAACCACCATGTCTCTGCATCATATAAACCACCATGTCTCTGCATCATATAAACCACCATGTCTCTGCATCATATAAACCACCATGTCTCTGCATCATATAAACCACCATGTCTCTGCATCATATAAACCACCATGTCTCTGCATCATATAAACCACCATGTCTCTGCATCATATAAACCACCATGTCTCTGCATCATATAAACCACCATGTCTCTGCATCATATTAACCACCATGTCTCTGCATCATATTAACCACCATGTCTCTGCATCATATTAAACCACCATGTCTCTGCATCATATAAACCACCATGTCTCTGCATCATATTAAACCACCATGTCTCTGCATCATATAAACCACCATGTCTCTGCATCATATAAACCAACATGTCTCTGCATCATATAAACCACCATGTCTCTGCATCATATAAACCACCATGTCTCTGCATCATATAAACCACCATGTCTCTGCATCATATGAAACCACCATGTCTCTGCATCATATTAAACCACCATGTCTCTGCATCATATGAAACCACCATGTCTCTGCATCATATAAGGCAGCATGTCTCTGCATCATATGAAACCACCATGTCTCTGCATCATATGAAACCACCATGTCTCTGCATCATATGAAACCACCATGTCTCTGCATCATATGAAACCACCATGTCTCTGCATCATATTAAACCACCATGTCTCTGCATCATATGAAACCACCATGTCTCTGCATCATATGAAACCACCATGTGTCTGCATCATATGAAACCACCATGTCTCTGCATCATATTAAACCACCATGTCTCTGCATCATATGAAACCACCATGTCTCTGCATCATATGAAACCACCATGTCTCTGCATCATATGAAACCACCATGTCTCTGCATCATATTAAACCACCATGTCTCTGCATCATATGAAACCACCATGTCTCTGCATCATATGAAACCACCATGTCTCTGCATCATATGAAACCACCATGTCTCTGCATCATATGAAACCACCATGTCTCTGCATCATATGAAACCACCATGTCTCTGCATCATATAAACCACCATGTCTCTGCATCATATGAAACCACCATGTCTCTGCATCATATGAAACCACCATGTCTCTGCATCATATTAAATTCATATTTGTTTTCACCAACTCACCAATTAATTTTAACTAATTAAATCATTGAAAGTAATGAATACATGTGGTACTCAAAGGACTCGAACCTAGGATACTCACACTAAGAGTTTATATAATCAGCACCATATTTCACTATAAAATCTTCAAAGTAACTGAGAAATGTTGATGGGAACTTTGCAATTTACCGTCAGATGAAATGAAACAGACTATAATCAAGCGAATATTCTAGCCCATTTGAGGACCTGAGTACTGTAATGCAATTTCCTAAATGGCACTTTTATATTGAAAAATGTACAAATTTATCTCGATTTAGCTTGATGAAGGAATAGACATATTATTATATTTTTTTTCACCAACCAACTTCACTTCTAAACTCAACTAATGAAATCAACAAATACATGTGGCACTCCAAGGACTCGAACCTAGGACACTCACACTGCAATTCCGCTATGAAGCTTACAAAAAATACCCCCAAGACCCCCCCCTTTGAGATAAATTTGTAAATTTTTCGGTGAAAAAAACTGTCTCGGCCAAAGTGGCATTTAGGACTCTACATTACTCAGGTCCCCATTTGCTCTAGCCCCTTTTGAGTTACAGAGGATACGGGTCATGATTTTTGGCCTATATAAAATGAATACACTATAATTAACAGGATGACTAATTAACACCTTCAGTATAACATTGGCTTTTATTCTGGCTATAGGTAGGTAATTTTATTCAGCTTAGGAAGGACATTTTGCTATATTCTGACTATTCGTAGGTAAAATTATTCAGCCTATTCTCTCCACATGACAAGCTCCTGCCAGCTAAGCACAACAGAAGAGCTAGTTAGTCTCTGCACCATCCCCAAGTAGCAGAATTAATCTCAACATACTCTATACTGTAGATACACTTCTCTTTCTACCCTAGCCTCAGCCAATCCCACTACATGTATACTTTAAGGGGAGGTTTTTAGTTTGTTCCCTAGACCTCCATCAAGCTTAAAATTACACCCCCTAGACCCCCTTTCAAGATAAATTTGTACATTTTTTGGTAGAAATATGTTTGTTCCTCAATTACAGGCTCACCATTGCTCGCCAGGAAGAAATCGACACCTAAGTGGCACGAAAGGTCTTAAAATGGACAGAAATGGCGCGAAAGTTCTTAAAATAGCCAAACTAATAGGCCGAACGTCTTAAAATCTCAAAAGCAATGGGGCTAAACATGAGGGAGAAGGGGACCAGATAAACAGCCCATTTCCCCTTAAAGACTGAGTGATCTATAAGTGGTACAGTTTCAGTTTCACATCCTAATGGAGGAATGCCAGGTAGCCCTTTTCTGGGTTGCCTCACTTGTTAAGTTTTTGCATTGGATATCCGATCGTAGAACCTGATCCCGCGTCTTTCTAGGTCTACCCCTCCATGCTACTCCCTCTACGTTCACTGACATACATCTCTCTGCCTGCTTGTGCATCTCTTCACCGATACTCTTAATACCTCACTGCCTCCTCAGCTCCATATTAATTACCTTATCTTTCAGTTTCTAAAATTCTCCTACTCAATAAAACAGAGAAAGGGGCGAGGGAACATGAAAGTGGTCCCGGGCCCTAAGAATTGGAACTTTAAAGGTTTCTGTTCGGGCTTTGTCTCAAGTTGGCTGCCCCCAGCAATGGAGTATGTGCCTGAGAATATACAGTACATACTGTACATACATACATCTTTCAGTTTAACCCCACATATCCTTATTATGTTAATTTAATGTATTAAGTAACACCCCGTTCTTAACATTAATCATCAATTACAAACCCCAATGCACTTGAATAAACTAATGAAAGCATATGGTCCTCCCGGGATTCCAACTCGGGACACCACACCCAGAACATAAGCATCTAAACCATTACACCACCAACACATTTAAGAAAAAGCCATATTACTCAGCCTGTCCCTCCAACATCTAAAGGTCCTTCCTAAGTTGAAAAAAGTGTCTAGTTTTAGCCAGAATAAAATAAAACAATGCCATCGTACCGAAGGTGTTACACATCCTGCCTGTCTTGTGCATAAGGTAATATTTCCAAGGATTCTCAAGATCAAATCACATACACCAATTTAACAGTGAATTTGTGTCCGAGTCTGGTGTGCGCTACTAGATATCAGAGAAAATATACTGAGTTGAAGTATTAATTATGGTAATGTCCCTGTGGTTGTTCAGTACAGTGGGCCTAATAAGTGATGTCTCAGTATCAAGTATGTTTTGATCAATAATTGGTATCAGTAATATCTAAAATTGATTTACGGTATTCATTTAGAGTGAGATATACAAACATGTTCCTACAGAAATGCACCCTATTCAACATTTGACAGATAATTAAAATAATTAATACAGCTAGCCAAACGTAATGAACGCTGAGACATGACTTATTAGCGCTATCGTACATATAGGAATGGAGGCATGACAGAAATACAAGGAAGAGCAGTGGGTGGTGGAGTACTCCTGGTACGGGAAGGGTATGAAGGGAAGTTGCCTGTGCTACTGTTTGTTGATGATTTTAGTTTCTGTACTTTCCTATGTGTAATGAAGGAGATAAAAGGCAGGTTGCCTGTAACAAGTGTCTCCCCCCAAAGCCGAAAGAGTGACTGGGCCAAATTCAAGGGACGTTGGGGTCGAAATGCCTGGACACACAAAGTTTAAAGCAGTTTAAGTCATAAGATGAGGGAGAGAGTTCCAGAGTTCACTTGTTGAGTAAAGGAGAGACTGAGAAAATTTGCCAATTCTAGGGTTGGGATGACTGACAATAAGAGGGAGTTGCAGGGTATGGTAAATATGTTTGGTGCTTGTGTGTGAGAAATGGAACCTGAAGGTCAGTCTGGTAAACAAAATAAGATTGTGAGAGGGATGAAGCCACAGAATGTGAGGTGAGAGTTGAATGGTCAGGTAATGGAAAATTGTAGCTTATTTAAGTGGCTGACGATGACAAACAAGTATGAAGGCGATTCATTTGTGGTCACCCCCTCGGGGATCAATCCATCAAGCAATATATATAGGCTACCCTGTATTCTACAATTATATGTCAGGAAATTGGCTGCTAAGCGTTGAAATTTCTCCTCCAGTAAAGATGAAAAGAGTAGTATAGGGCCTACAGTTTAGGTATATGTACGGTATGTATGTATGTATATACTCGGGCACATACCGCATTGCTGGGTGTGGCCGACTCGAGACAGAGCCCGAACTGAAACCTTTAAAGTTCCAAATTCCTAGGGTCCGGAACCACTTTTGCGTTCCCTCGCCCCTTCCTGTCTCGATGAGTACGAGAATTTACAAGGGGAGGATTCCTAGCCCCCTGCCCCCAGAAGGAAAAGTAGGACAGTAAAAGAGACAGACAGACAGGTTGGGTAGAGGATGCCAAACCTAACTCTGGACAGGAAAACTTTAAAAAACATTGGACACTATACTTCACTAACAGGATATTATTGTCTCGGACACTGTGACTTGGAGAAAAATTTACTGTTAAAAGTGGTGCTGCGACTCAACCTTAACTGACCAACCTTGATCTTGGAGAAGTGTTGGGTTGGTTACTGAATCTGTTGGTAAATGAAACATGGTAGAAAGTTCAGCAGGAGATTATCATAAGGAGAGTTACACCTGTTGTATTATACATTAGTTACCATGTTGTATACCATCCATCTTTCCCTCATCCTATGACTTAAATTACCATACTTCAAACTCTGTGCGCCCAGACATTTTGAATCAAACAGTACTTGATTTTGGCCCGGTCACTCTCTCATATCTGGGGGAGGCACTCATCACAGGCAGCTTTGACTTTTGTCTACCTCATCCATGTAGAAAAAAAAAAAAAAATCTAGGTTAGTTAAGTAACACCTCATTCTTAACATTAATCATCAATTACAAACCCCAATGCACTTGAATAAACTAATGAAAGCATATGGTCCTCCCGGGATTCGAACTCGGGACACCACACCCAGAACATAAGCATCTAAACCATTACACCACCAACAGTTACCTGTAAAATAGACTAACTTCGGAGAGGGAGGTAACTTCGAACATCTCAGGGTATAATGTAATGAACCACTGTACCACAGTTATGGAAAAAAAAAGCCTTAACCCTTTCTGTACTGGCAACGTCTTTTTCATTTATTACGGTCACTATTAGACAATTTTATTCAGTTTAAGAAGGACCTCCAGCAATAAACAGACTTCGAACTATCTCAATTCATCCTTTTTACAATAAGTATAAGATCCAGTGTGGTATATTCTAAGTTCCTGAAATTCCAAAGACTATTGAATACTTAAATTGTAGAACAAATTAGGACATGCATTAGAAAAGTTGGAGCTTTACACCAAGCTCTGCGATGACGAGACTCTGATCTCCATGACTTTGCCCTTTGGTGGGAGAGTACAGTTTCTAGCTCAAAGGGACCAAGTGCAAACTAGCTTCGCTAAACAAACATAGACGCTACTTCAAACCCCTGAGTTATTTTTTTTTCTGCCAGACTGCATAATTCCCGAGATGGGATTGCCATGAATATTAGGCGTTTGTCACGAATCGCTAGGTCAAATTGCCCGGGCTTGACATCTACCTACTGTATAACATTTTTACAGTGCGGGCTCGATCCGCCGACCTTTTGATCAGCAGCCGACGCTCTACTGACTATGCCACGACTCGTGGCATAATAACTTTGATGTACCTAAAGAAATTTCCTCAGAATCAAAGATTTTACCAGTAGATCCCTTTAAACAAGTACTATGTGATTCATGAATTAAAACACTTGAACACCTTAAAGAATAGGTATACAACATGGTCAATGTAAATATATAAAAGGCAACATCTCTCCCTATAGATCACAATACCAGAACCTGTAAACCATCTGTTAAGTCTCTACAAAAATATTGATATCAATATAAGATAAACACCAGATTTTTGTGGATATAATACAGTATCAATGTGTAATTAAAGTACGGTAGCTAAATCCTCATCAAACTTATTGAGCATCAAATAAAATACTTTATTTTATATGAATACTTTGCAGCAAATACAGTACAGTACAGTATATCAAATAAGTAACACCCTGTTCTTAACATTAATCATCAATTACAAACCCCAAAGTACTTGAATGAACTAATGAAAGCATATGGTCCTCCCGGGATTCGAACTCGGGACACCACACCCAGAACATAAGCACCTAAATTAACAAGAATGTATTACCCCCACCCCACTCTCTCTCTCTATTTATCTATTGCCAGAAGCCACAGATGAATCGCCTCCAAGTCCCTCTGTCATTCGTAAGCCGGCGTCCCTCCTCCCACCCAACGCCACCTACACTCATATATAACTCCATCTCACTCTTGGTATACTTTCTTATAGCTTAGTCCACCTAGCTTATTTATACCAGATACTATTTGTATATAAACTTATCTCTACAGGTCTAAATTTGATCTCTATATGTATGCTCATCACCTTGCAATATTTTCAAATATCTATGCTATCTCAAATTAAATCTGTCTTCCGCCCTATCACCCTACACTACATTCCCCTCCTTCATGCTAAATTTCCTGTAGACTAAACTATAATATGACAAATTATAAATACGGTATGCTCAGATAAAACCGTAGCTATATAATTACACTAAGATACCGGTATACAAAGATGGTTTACAGTTTGGTCTTTTGTACCGCTGAACATTTTATCATTTTCATTACCAAAGTTCATTAACTACTGTTAAGGGGAGGCGGGTCGTTTTTCTGGTCCTCTTTCTCCCTCGTGTTAAGCCCCATTTGTTTTGAGATTATAAGACCTTCGGCTCATTAGCTTGACGATTTTAACACCTTTTACCCCATTTAGTTGTCAATTTTAAGACCTTTCGAGCCATTTAAGTGTCAATTTTTTTCTGACGACCGATAGCGAGCCTGTAATTTTAGGAGGAATCGGCCTTTGGCCGGGAAATTTTTCTACCGAAAAATTCACAAATCTATCTTGAATCTTATCTCTGTCTTGTGAGTGTTCTTTTAATCTTGATGGAGGTCTAGCAAGAAAACTAAGAAATAAAGTAACAAATGAATGAATAGACCAAAAAAAAAGGACCCGTTTCCCCTTAAGTACCTAATCAACTAACTATTTAATTTACTAACTGGTGATGTGGGTGATGGTGGTAGTTGTTGTTGGTAGTGGTATTGGTGGTAAAGATCATAGCGGCAGTAACTTCATCTCCAACTGAAAGATAAAAACACCACATGAGACTTTTGAACACAGTGCCTACACTATCGATACAGTACCGGTATACAAATTTTTTACAAAACACCAATATTAGTAGAGTAAAGCCGCTGTCACACGAGCGATTTTTCCGTCAATTTTCCATGAGCAAGTTTTGTTCTCGTTATATTTCGGGACTTTTTGCACTCATATCGGTAACTAGACTGAAGGTAAAGTATGTTAGACTGTTGAATTTTTACAAAGTGTAATTTTTGAAGCTGCCAGACTACAATTGCTCGAAAAACGGCTCGTGTGACTCCAGCTTAAGCATTTGACTATTATGATTTTAATTAACTTGTTCATGTAGTAATGTACACCCTATGTGGTGGATTATGTTCTTTTACTTATAAATTATTCTTTTGCTAAAGTGTTGTTTCCACATAGCGATTTTGATAAGCTCTTTTGTCTTTTTACTGTGTTCGTCCAAGTTTTGGTTTGTTTATTTTGCAATGTTTACATTATAATACAGTATCATACTGTACTTCTTATGTAGGTCCTGTCCAGAGCACCTTATCAAAGGTCTTCTCCAGGTCTACAAACACAAGATACAGATCCCTATCTGTAAGTAACTTATATGATTAGACAATTTTATGCAGTTTCAAGAGGGCCTTTTGAAGCTAACAGGGTACAAACTAACATAATACACCTTTTAAGTCTGACAGATTTTAAATAAACTGCCTAACAGCCTAAAATTATCTAATGATAGCAAGAATAAAGTTTGAAACGCATCCTCAAATACACAAAGGTTAAAAATGTCATTCAGTTTAGAAAACATCTCTTGTTAGCCATCCAAATGCCGTCATCCTCGAGGGGGTGGCCACAAATGGATTGCCTCCATGCATCTCTGGGGATGGATGTAGTTACCGGGTGTACCACTACCGACATACAACATAAATCATCTATAAATACTTATACAGTAATAAAATAAATACTTATAAATCTATAATACTAGGTTAGGTTAGGTTGTTTGGTTAGGGTAATGTATTCTTGTATCCAAAGGCAGTCAAAATAGACAGGAACATGATGGTGAGCGTCCACGTAGTGTAAACAAGACGGGCGGTACACCCGGTAACTACATTCTTGCCAATCTCTGCCATCAGTTAGCCAGGATTCCTCCTCCCACCCAACACACTCACTCATATACAGATCTCCCGGTTTAAATTGAAGACAACCCGCATACGAGCCCCATCGATAATTATAATTGTTTTAGAAGTTTCATGGACGATACTTGGTTGGTGTATATGTAATTACTGTCGCAAATTCATTATAAGTAAAATACAAAACACTGTAAAAAACTTCCCTCTGTATGCAAAACCGTCCCTCTAGATGCCGGCGCGCCGATAATACATATGGCGGTCCAGGAGGCACCCCCATGTTAACACCAACCTGTCAGTCGAAAGCCACTACATCTGGCGATCTTTTTATGCATGTGTGAACCAATTACAATGGCTTACGTCACATCTCGCCACTCCCGGAACCAACCGCAGCCTTACATCATCATAGTAACCAATCGCGGTCCATCAATACGTCACGTCCGACGAACCTGAATGCGCCGGCTTTTTTGTCTACAGTTGGAGGATGGGTCCCGTGTGTAGAGGTTGTGCTCTGGTTCCACATTCGATTATTAAGAAAACCTTCGAAGAAAATGAGCCTTCATTAAAGCTGTTAGTGGAACCACGGAGTACTACCTACATCTGTGAATTGTGCGACGTGCGGGACTGTGTGCTCATATAGACAAAAAAGGAGAGAATGGAGGTGTAACCACAATAAGGTTAGTACTAGGGACATATACTTGATGTTGCTAGGTTATGTTACGTTGGGTTAATGATTGTTGTCAACCTCTCGCTGCCGTCGGACGAGTTTGGCAGAGAGCAACGGCTAGTTTTGTAGCCCACATACTGAGTACTATGCACACGCACTAGCTGGCATGCAAGGGCTAGTTTTGTATTCCACGTACTGGGTACTACGCACCCTCAGTAGCTGGCATGCAAGGGCTAGTTTTGTATCCAACGTACTGGGTATACTATGCACCCAAAGTAGCTGGCATGCAAGGGCTAGTTTTGTATTCCACGTACTGGGTACTATGCACCCCCAGTAGTTGGCATGCAAGGGCTAGTTTTGTATCCAACGTACTGGGTATATTATGCACCCAAAGTAGCTGGCATGCAAGGGCTAGTTTTGTATTCCACGTACTGGGTACTATGCACCCCCAGTATTTGGCATGCAAGGGCTAGTTTTGTATCCAACGTACTGGGTATATTATGCACCCAAAGTAGCTGGCATGCAAGGGCTAGTTTTGTATCCGACGTACTAGGTCTAGCTTAGGTTAGGTTGGGTTGTTTGGTTAGCTTTATATACTAGGTCAAAGTTTGGAAATGAATATTAAGGGTTTTTGGACTCTGATTTTTTTTTAAATCTGAGCCAACAGCCAAGTTTTGCCAAAACTTGGCTCGGCTTTTTCCATTTTGGGGTTTTCTTAAGTTGAAAACAAAACAAATCCGAGCCAACTTTCAAAATTAATTTTAAGGGTTTTTGGACTCTGAAAATACTTGAAATCCGAGCCAAGTTTTGCCAAAACTTGGCTCGGGTTTTTCCATTTTGAGGTTTTCTTAAGTTGAGAAACGAGGAAACCTGAGCCAATTTTAATTTTAAAACCTCTATTAGCAGCTTATTACGTCTTTAACCCCACATTTTCCCTGATCTTCATAACCCTCCCCACTATCGGGGGCCGTGATTTTAGATTGTTGGATAATGGGTAAATACTCATTTCCAGTGGTCCTTGATATAAAAGAACACTGAATATCGAAGAAAAAAAAAAAAAAAAATATTAACTAGTGAAAAGGCTGTCCGGGGTCTCCTCAATTTTTACCGATCTCCCTCACCATCCGAAGTTTGGGTTTTGGCTGGTCCGAGAACGCATCCCCATTTACCCCATTACTTTTAGGGTGGCTATATTATTTTTCTATTTAAGATCGGGTTTTCAGGAACGTATCCCTCGTAAATCGAGGGAGACCTATGTACCTCTCAACTCCATCCATCCACCTCACTCAGTGTTAGCGTTTATAATCGCCTTTAATTTCTTGAGGCAGTTGGGTCAACTGTGTCGCCTCGTAGTCCCTGCCGGTCCTGGTGAGTCTTCGTTGGGGTCAATTGGACGCCAATCTCCAACGCTCTGTAATTGAAAAAAAGTTTATCATTAATTTATCATACAGTAGGCCTATTATTATTATTAGCAAGTACTGTACAGTACTGTATAGGAATTCCATAGACCTGCAATGTCTCCAATAAATTATGGAACGAGTTGTGTTACCGGGCGTACGTCGTGTAAACACGTAAGTTGGATGTCAAACAGGGTCAGCGGGGGTGTGGGGGCGGCAGCCCCCCCCCCCCCCATAATACTAGGATAGGTTAGGTAAGGTTGTTAGGTTAGGCTAATGTCCTTTCAAAGGGTTATTGTAAACACTAGGATATACTCGGTCAGAGGTAGGTGATATGCCATAATGCCCGAATCCCGATAACACAACTCTTGCCTAAATTATTTCAAATAACACTGCGAGCCACCCTCTTCTAAATAATGATAAAACCTAAAAGGTGATAGTAGCCTAGGCTATAGGATCGATGACTTCGTCCCCAAAATATATTGGGTAAGGATATAATATTCGGGCGTATCGCCAGCTTTGTTATTGTACGCTCGCGAATGTTCCCGTCTATTTTGAGTGCCTTGAATTTACCTTGAACCTTGCCGTGGGATAAAATAATAGGTTGAGGAGGGGCTTTGCCCCCCTTCACTGAGTCCATGACTTATAATGGAATGTAGGCTAACCCCGAGCGTACAAGTAATGTAAACAAAGCGGGCGATACGCCCGATTCCCGAATACGGTACTACAGTAACTACATCCTTACAATGATAATATTCAAGGACAGTAGTGCGACGTTATGAGAAACAATTTATTAGGGAAAATAGGCACTAATAGATTCGTCATATTTTTCTCCATATAGTCCACATGGAGGATTTTCGTTATCAACAAATTGAAAAATGGTAAATCTACAGTTATACTACCCCTCCCCACCACCACCTCCCCCCTTCAAAACACGCCTTTTAGCGTATTTTTGGATGGTTCAGCAGACGCGGAAACTGGAAAAAAACGTATTTTGATCAAAAATTATCACCAACCAGATACAAGTTTTTCAGGTAATTTGTTGTTGTTTTTAATTTTTCCTTTGATACACAGTGTTGTTTAATACCGAGGACCGTCGCATTTTAGTATTTTTAACATTAGCCTAACCTAACCGAAAAGTAACCTGTCTCCGCGACGGTCTAAACTCCCCCTCACGTTCCCTGTTTATGGGTGCGCGACGGTCTAAACCCTGCTCACGTTTCCTGTTTATGAGTTTGCGAAGGTTTGTAATACTTCAATGTATCTATTTAAAGTCAAATATACATTTCCGCGCATCATCAAACCATACTAAGTCTACTACTAATAATATTAACCCATTAGTACCAACAGAATAGCGACAAAATAGGGGTAGTATAACTGTAGATTTAGCTGAAAAATACCCACTTCACAGACAAATACACCAAAAATCTAAGTCAAAGCGGGGGTGTGGGGGCGGCAGCCCCCACCTATAATACTAGGATAGGTTAGGTAAGGTTGTTAGGTTAGGCTAATGTCCTTTCAAAGGGGTATAGGCTAGTAAACACTAGGATAGCCTATACCCGGTCAGAGGTAAGAAGAAGAAGAAGAAGAGTCCTGCAGTAGTCTCCTTGAATGTTACCCTTACAATA
Organism: Paralithodes platypus; assembly: GCA_032716605.1. NCBI lineage: Eukaryota > Metazoa > Arthropoda > Malacostraca > Decapoda > Lithodidae > Paralithodes > Paralithodes platypus. The sequence goes on along the minus strand of CM064506.1, from coordinate 5,603,736 downwards.
TACGGTTCAATGTTATTTTAATACCACAAATTCTGTTGATATATTTGAAGATAAATATCGAATCTATATGCTCTAAAGATCATAAGAAAATTTGTTTTAACCCTCGGCAAAACTTAATAAAAAAGTATGGTACTAAAATTTCTTTTTCGTAACAAGGTTGTCAATACGGTACTTCCAGTTATCGATAGCTCTAAAGATCATATGAAAATGTGTTAAACCCTCGGAAAAACCTAATATAAAAGTATGGTACTAAAATTTAATTTTCGTAACAAGGTTGTCAATACGGTACTTTCCCGTTATCAATGTACAATCAACGCTGAAGATTGCAGAGTAAACACCATAGACTTCATCGACTTTTCTTCTACCTTCGTATAATCGACAGCCAATTTTTTTTTTTTTTTTTTTTACCAAGGGATTAGTACTCAACCAGCGGGGGTGTGGGGGCAGCAGCCCCCACCCATAATACTAGGTTAGGTTAGGTAAGGTTGTTAGGTTAGGCTAATGTATTTTCGGAAAAACTAAATAAGATGGTCACCAATTTTCCCATGGATTTTTTTATTTTTCCCTGTTAGTTTTCATCAATATATAGTGTTTGGAAATAATTGCAACCCTCGGCGAAACCGTTTTCCCCATTATACAACCATCTTAAGACACGCCGCCCGATAGTGGGGAGGGCTATGAAGTACAGGGAAAATGAGGGGTTAAATGCGTAAAACGGCGATTAAAACATATTTTAGCAAAACTTGGCTCGGGTTTTATGGTATTTCTAAGGCCTAAAACCCAATATTTCGGAAACCCGAGCCAAGTTTTGGCCAAAGCTGGCTCGGATTTTGAGAGTTTGTAGACAACAAAATTACAGTAACCTCATTTAGAAATTTGGCTCAGGTTTCCCGAAATTGCAAAGGCATAAAACCCGAATTTTGGAAAACCCGAGCCAAGTTTTGGCAAAACTTGGCTCGATTTTGCGAATCGAAAAAGACTAACTACATGTCGGAAATCGGCTCATGATTTCCCTAATTGCAAAGCCATATAACCAGATTTATCAAAAACGTAGCACTTATTTAAATCATAAATATCCAGTAACATAGACCTAGTACATTGGATACAAGCCTAATCCACACCTAACACCTACAATGTGTCCGTAGTACCTAGTAGGCCTACATGGGATACAACATGGCGGTTGGGCCGGCGCCCATTTAGTAGCCTACCGGTATTCGGCCGTGTCTGTAAATACGAATGCGAGGAACTTCGAGCGAATTCCTGATCAAGCGGATGCACAATCTAATCTACCTAACCTAACCTAACCTAACCTAACCTAACCTAACCTAACCTAACCTAAATGCGCCTCCGCTCGAATATGAATTCGCTCGAAGTGTCCAGATACCGTAAATACTACCGCAACTACGAATCTTGTTTCTCAAACCTAGTTTATTAACCTAACCAAACAACCCAACCTATCGACAGAGATGGGCAGGTGGAGTGGACTAAAAAGCTGGTGGACAGACCTCGGGAGACAGGTGAAAATAGCGTGTGTACGAATCGGTGCCGTCTATAGGAAGGGCTTGACAACCATGTTTCGACAAAATTCCATTTTAGTACTATATATTTTTATTAGGTTTTGCCGAGGCTTAAAACACATTTTCATATTATGTTTAGAGCATATAAAATCCATATGCGTGTTCAAATATTGCAAAATAATTGGTGACCAACTTATTTAGTTATACTGTATTTTCAAATCACTATCGGGGGCGTGTCTCAACATCGATCAATAGGCCTAATGGGGAAAATAGGTTTTCCCGAGGGTTGAAACTAATTTTAATATGATGCTTAGAGCATATAGATTCCATATCTGTCTTCAAATATGTCAAAATAATTGGTGACCAATAAATGGAGTTATACTCAGGACTCTTCTTCTTCTTACCTCTGACCAGGTATAGGCTATCCTAGTGTTTACTACCATATACCCCTTTGAAAGGACATTAGCCTAACCTAACAACCTTACCTAACCTAACCTAGTATTATAGGTGGGGGCTGCCGCCCCCACTTTGACTTAGATTTTTGGTGTATTTGTCTGTGAAGTGGGTATTTTTCAATTTGTTGATAACGAAAATCCTCCATGCGGACTATATGGAGAAAAATATGGCGAATCTATTGGTGCCTATTTTCCCTAATAAATTGTTTCTCATAACGTCGCACTAGTGTCCTTGAATATTATCTAAATTTGTTCCCAATATACTGGGCCAAAGTTGCCAAAAATGACCTAGGTTACTAAGGATAGTGGTTTGTAATCATTGAGCCGAGCCACCATCATGGGCCAACGTCACTGTTACCCATTTGGGATGAGTCAGCCAAGCCTAGGTGGAAATTTACAGCCCATTTGCTCTAGCCCTCTAGTAATAGAGTTGGGGTCAAGACTGCAGGCCTAATTATAATGGTTTCGTTGAAGGGCAGACTCAATTATAATGAATAAATAGACGATAGCCAATTCAAGAAAAATATAGGTCGAGGTTCAGAAAACGGGGTACACACATGGTCGAGAACGGGATCATTAAACCCGTTATATTTACTAAACCAGGGCTATAAACATATCCTAACTCACATATATCGATGCTTTAGGCAGTCATATATTACATAATAGCCGCATATTTGGTCATTATAGTCACATAAACGAGATATATTAATTTAAATACCTGGTAACATTTCCTAGTTGTCAAGACTCGTGTTCACGCGAGGGCCTAAATGGGATAATAGCGGACTTGTGATTGGCTGGGAACCTGCTATGACTCAGTGTTGCCAATCTAGCACTTTATCACTAAATTTAGAGGTATTAATTAATCTAGAAGCCAATTTTTACATTTGGCGACATGAATTTAAGCGATATTCTGTATATTATAGCCATATAGAGCGATAATCTGTATATTATAGCCATTTTAGAGATATATTGTAGAGATTTTGCCATTACTGTAGCGATTTTCGGCATCTATTTACTATCTAGCGAACTTTACTTGGTAACCCTGGTCTATACTGGTTGAAAGCTGCCTTGTGATTGGTCGGAGGCTTAAAGGGTCGTCAGCTGCATGGTCAGCTGATCTTGAGCGGGTCATTTAAAAAACAAATCTGGATCCCCCTTCTCCCTCATTAGTTTTGACATTTTAAGACGTTCGTCCCATTAGTTTGAAGATTTTAATACCTTTATTGCGATTTAAGTGTCGATTTTTTTTTTCTGGCGAGCGATAGCTAGACTACAATTTACAAGGACGGGATTTTTGAGTTATGAGAGGTTGTGTGTTCTGACATTTCGACGCCTAAATGGAACGAGAGGTCTAAATATTGGCAAAGAGATGGGGCGAAAGGTTTTAAAATCGCCAAACTAATTGTGCTAAACATGAAGGAGAAGGGGGTCCAGAAAACCAAATACCTCCCCTTAACTTAACCCCTTGAAGCTCTGACGCGTTTTAGCAGTTTATTTTGGCTACCATTAGACGATTTTATGCAGCTTAGGAAGGATCTGTAGGTATTAAAAGGGTAAAGTACTATCTCAATCAACACCTCTGACTTCCGTATACCGTTACTAACCTGAATAAAATCGTCTAATAGTAGCCAGAAAACAGAACAGAAACGCGTATTGGAGATTGAAAGGGTTAAACAGATACCCACCAGGCAGCAAGACAAACAACATAAAAATACACAACCAGCCGGGCTATTCCAGCGGCATGCAAATTCCTCCTTCACAGTTTTCTGCCGCTCCCGGGAGATGGGCCGGTTTTCTGGGCCCTCTTCTCTCTCATGTTTAGCCCCAGTAGTTTTTAGATTTTAAGACCTTCGGCCCATTAGTTTGGCGATTTTAAGACCTTTCGTCCCATTTCTTTATCGATATTAAGACCTTTCGTGCTATTTAGGTGTCGATTTTTTCCTGGCGAGTGATAGCGAGCCTATAATTTCAAGAGGAACCGGCCTTCGGCCGGGAGATTTTTTTATCGAAAAATGTACAAATTTATCTTGTAGGGGGGTCTAGGGGGTGTTTTTTAAACCTTGATGGAGGTCTAGGGAGAACACTAGAACAATAATAAATACATGAAAACATTGACCAAACAGTGAACCCTCCCCCCTCACACAGCAGGCATATTAAGTGGAGGAGGCCTTCTTGGTCTGCTGCTGTCCGTGCTATAGGCCATTTAAGATACATATCTATAAGTAGCATCGTAAGGATCGGTGCCTATTTATATGTATATTTTCCTTTATACTCTTTCTTACATACGGGACAGAATGTGATAGACAGATGGATGAACACACACACACACACACACACACACACACATATATACAGTATATATATATATATATATATATATATATATATATATATATATATATATATATATTATATATATATATATATATATATATATATATATATGTTAGTAAAGCCAGGTAATAAATTTTCTTTAATACATACGAGGTTGAAAGAAATGGCAATTTCTGCGTAGGAAATTTTATTATTCAAAGTTTCCAGGTCTCTGATGAGTTTTCGCTGGGTGGCAGGAAGTAGATGAAGGAGATGAGCAAAATTCATGTTTTCCGACTCCTCTGATCCTCCACCCTCTATATATACCCTTCCTGTTTACCTTTTATATCATTCCTTCCTTACTTGATAATGCTGGTTGTCCAGTGAAACGCGTCGTATATCCTGTATCATCATGTACATTTATGTAACCCTGTACCACCATGAATTTTGCTCATCTCCTTCATCTACTTCCTGCCACCCAGCGAAAACTCATCAGAGACCTGGAAACTTTGAATAATAAAATTTCCAACGCAGAAATTGCCATTTCTTTCAACCTCGTATGTATTAAAGAAAATATATATATATATATATATATATATATATATATATATATATATATATATATATATATATATATATATATATATATATATATATATACCTGGTATATATATATATAAGTATAGTATATATATGTTGAGTGTGACAGATGCACTTTACCTAACAAGGGTAGGTCATTCACAACATGAACCATTGCACCACCACCCGGTACACTTCCTGGCTTTCCCCGGTAGTCCCCACGGTACAGTCACCATCAATAACCAGGGTACACTCCAAACACTTCCATAAATTATACTTTACCCGGATCTACTCCCTAATACTCCACTCTTAAGGGGCTAGTGGCTGTTTGTTTGGTCTATTAATTAATTTATTCATTTATTTTCGAGTTTCCTCGCTAGACCTCCCTTAAACTTAGAAAAACACTCCCTAGACCCCCATTCCCTCAAGATAATTTCTTAAATTTTTCGGTAGAAAAATGTTCCGGTTGAAGGCCGTTTCCTCGTATAATTAGTTAATTACAGCCTCGCTATCTCTCGCCAGGAATAAATTGACACCTCAATGGCACAATTCTTCAAATTGACAACAAAATGGAGCTAAAGGTGTTAAAATCGCCAAACTAATGGGCCGAACGTCTAGAAATGTCAAAACTAATGGGGCTAAACACGAGGGAGAAAGGGGTCCAGAAAAACGACCCATCTCCCCTTCAAACACTTATACTTTACACGGATTAACAATACACCACTCTTCAAACACTTATACTTTACATGGATTAACAATACACCACTCTTCAAACACTTATACTTTACATGGATTAAATATACACCACTCTTCAAACACTTATACTTTACATGGATTAACAATACACCACTCTTCAAACACTTATACTTTACACGGATTAACAATACACCACTCTTCAAACACTTATACTTTACATGGATTAACATACACCACTCTTCAAACACTTATACTTTACATGGATTAACAATACACCACTCTTCAAACACTTATACTTTACACGGATTAACTATACACCACTCTTCAAACACTTATACTTTACACGGATTAACTATACACCACTCTTCAAACACTTATACTTTACATGAATTTACTCCCTAATACACCGACCTTCCAACACTTATACTTTACATGGATTTACTTCCAAACACATTTTTTTCTCTGTGTATGAAGAGACAAAAGGCAGGTTGCGTGTAACGAGTCTCTCCCCCAAGGCCAAAAGAGTGAATAAGTCAAATTCAAGGGACGTTGGGGTAAAAATGCCTGAACACACGAAGTAAATAATGATATTCAAAAATTATATTCAAGGCTTACACAATGATTATATTCAAGGCTTACACAATGATTATATTCAAGGCTTACACAATGATTATATTCAAGGCTTACACTGATTATATTCAAGGCTTACACAATGATTATATTCAAGGCTTACACAATGATTATATTCAAGGCTTACACAATGATTATATTCAAGGCTTACACAATGATTATATTCAAGGCTTACACAATGATTATATTCAAGGCTTACACAATGATTATATTCAAGGCTTACACAATGATTATATTCAAGGCTTACACAATGAGTATATTCAAGGCTTACACAATGATTATATTCAAGGCTTACACAATGATTATACTCAAGGCTTACGCAATGAATATATTCAAGGCTACACAATGATTATATTCAAGGCTTACACAATGATTATATTCAAGGCTTACACAATGATTATATTCAAGGCTTACACAATGATTATATTCAAGGCTTACACAATGATTATATTCAAGGCTTACACAATGATTATATTCAAGGCTTACACAATGATTATATTCAAGGCTTACACAATGATTATATTCAAGGCTTACACAATGATTATATTCAAGGCTTACACAATGATTATATTCAAGGCTTACACAATGATTATATTCAAGGCTTACACAATGATTATATGCAAGGCTTACACAATGATTATATTCAAGGCTTACACAATGATTATATGCAAGGCTTACACAATGATTATATTCAAGGCTTACACAATGATTATATTCAAGGCTTACACAATGATTATATTCAAGGCTTACACAATGATTATATTCAAGGCTTACACAATGATTATATTCAAGGCTTACACAATGATTATATTCAAGGCTTACACAATGATTATATTCAAGGCTTACACAATGATTATATTCAAGGCTTACACAATGATTATATTCAAGGCTTACACAATGATTATATTCAAGGTTTACACAATGATTATATTCAAGGCTTACACAATGATTATATTCAAGGCTTACACAATGTAGAAACCGGTTATAATACGACTCAATCCTAGAGAAGAGTACAGTTGGAGCTGAGTTCAAAGGTTGATCCATTCAGGGACGTCATTTTCAGCATATTCTGGCAACTATTAGACGATTATATTCAGCTTGGGAAGGACCTCTAGCAATAATAAGACTTCAAACTAGCCCAACCAACCCTTTTAACTACCACACATCCTTCCTAAGCTGCATAACCTCGTCTAAATATTGCTAGAATCAAATATAACACCCCTCGCTGGTACTCAAAGGGTTAAGCCTCTTATGACCCCAAACGAAGATGAGTTTATGGAGGGCAAGAGGCTAAGGTCAGAGATGTCTAAATATCGTTGCATTTGATGAAAGTTTGTGTGTGTGTGTGTGTGTGTGTGTGTGTGTGTGTGTGTGTGTGTGTGTGTGTTTGTGTGTGTGTGTGGATAAGCGGTGGTGTGCGTAAAGGTACAAAATTCACGAAATATGTAGGTTTGCAGGTACATGAGGTTTAGGGCGACAGTTTAAGTGTACACACCTCTTTAAAATACGTTGAAATGGAGTGTTTTCGGTTAGGTTAGGTAAGTTAGGTTAGGTTAGGTTAGGTAAAGTTTTATCTAGATAGTTTTATTTAGGTTTAAAAATCGAATTGTGTACTCGTAAGCATGCACAAATAACGTGTGTACCGATAAACACACCACCGCTTGGGTGTGTGTGTGTGTGGATGTGTGTTTTATACCTTTGACTAGATAATTCAACCGCTGGTCAACTCACTCAACCCCTTGCCATATACTGTATATATTAGGTCAAGCTGTATTCTCTCCGATTATAGGTAGCGCCAACGAACTGGACAATCATCATGATCCCTGACCTCTCTGTAACTCAAAAGGGCCTCAAACAAACTGGCTGTAAATATTCACATCTATTTCCTGGTGGACTCTTCCCAAATGATAGAAACGTCAGCTAGCTTAGGTTGTGCTAGGTTAGAGTAGGTTAAGTTAGACTACTAAATTAGGTTAGTTTATTGTTCTTTAGGTTGTAACAGTATACGATAGGTTACATTATCTTAAGGGGAGGTTTTTAGTGTGTTTCCTAGACTTCCATCAAGTTTGAAATTACACCCCCTTGACCCCCTTTCAAGATAAATTTGTACATTTTTCGGTAGAAAAGTGTCCCGGCTGAAGGCCGGTTCCTCTTAAATTACAGGCTCGCTATCGCTCGCCAGGATAAAATCGACACCTAAATGGCACGAAAGGTCTTAAAAGTGACATAAATGGGGTGAACGTCTTAAAATCTAAAAAACAATGGGGCTAAACATGAGGGAGAAAGGGGTAAAGAAAAAAATCCCTCAAGTGGAAATCTCCCCTTAAGCTATGGTAGGTTAGGTCGTGCCAGATTATTCTCTCTCTCTCTCTCTCTATATATATATATATATATATATATATATATTACTGATTTATTCATCTATTTTTTCCTAAAGATTTTGTCATGCACATCACAACTCCCCCCCCCCCCCCTTCTGTGACGTAATGCTATTTTGTCATGCACATCACCTCTCCCCCCCCCCCCCCCCCCTCTGTGACGTAATGCTATTTTGTCATGCACATCATAACTCCCCCACCCCCCTCTGTGACATAATGCTATTTTGTCCATGCACATCACAACTCCCCCCCCCCCCCCCCCCGCTCTGTGACATAATGCTATTTTGTCATGCACATCACAACTCCCCCACCCCCCTCTGTGACATAATGCTATTTTGTCATGCACATCACAACTCCCCCCCCCCCCCCCCCCTCTCTCTGACGTAATGCTATTTTTGTCATACACATCACAACTCCCCCCCCCCCCCCTCTGTGACGTTAATGATATTTTGTCATGCACATCACAACTCCCCCCCCCCCCCCCCGCTCTGTGGAAATAATGCTATTTTGTCATACACATCACAACTCCCCCTCCCCCCCCCCCCCCTCTGTGACGTAATGCTATTTTGTCATGCACATCACAACTCCCCCCCCCCCTCTGATACGTAATGCTATTGGTGGTTACCCTACTTACCCCCATTCAATCATAGTTTTCCTAGAGTCACAACAAAAGGGAGCTATGTTTACTTAGGTCGTTACCCATGCGTGCGTGCGTGTGTGTGTGTGTGTGTGTGGGGGGGGGGGGGGGTTCCTGGGCCTTTGGTTATTTATTCCTATTGTGGCATACTTGGCCATAGTAAATACAGTAGTGAGTAATAAGGGGATTTATTTATTTGTTTATTTATTAATTTATTTAGCTTTTTAGTGTCCTCCCTAGACCTCCTTTAAGCTTAAAACATACCCCGAGACCCCCCTTTGAGATAAATTTTTGCAATTTTCGGGAGCCAAATATCCCGGCCGAAGGCCAGTTCCTCCTAAGGTGCAGGCTCGCTATCGCTCGCCAGGGGAAACATTGACAATGAAATGGAACGAAAGGTTTTAAAATGTGGCAAAAAGGTCCTGAAATAGTCAAACTAAAGGTGTGATTTATGTATGTCCAACAGATACGTGTGTGTGTGTTCGTTTGTGTACGAACACACACAGACATACACACACGCACACAATATACATTTACTCACCCAAACACCTGCCAGTGACTCACAAAGCCACCCACTTACACACACACTTACATTTACACACACACACACACACACACACACACAAACGCACCCACACACACACACAAACAAACCCATACCCACCCACACACACAGTGTACCCAATACCCAATCCACCCCAGTACTCCCCCTACAAGGCTACACCCCCCCTCTTCTAGGAACGATACATGTAGATGATAAATACTAAGGACCTTATTATACTAGTACATAAGGTCCTTGGAAATACCCACGGTGAAGAATACAACCACCGACCAGTGGGTTACAATAGGTTTCCTCACAGGGTACAGTCGCGCTAATAAGTGATGTCTCGGCACCAAGTATGTTTTGATCAATAATTGGTATCAGCAATATCTAAGCTTTATTTCTTCATATCGAGTGAAATATACACACATGTGTTCCTACACTTACCCACCTTATTCAACATCTGACGGACATTAATACAGCACAGAGCAAGCCAAACGTAATGACAGCTGGGACATGATTTATTAGACACTTATAATATACTGTACCTGATATATGGAACGAATATAAGCTAACTATTTCCCAAGTATATTAAGGAGAGGTTTTTAGTTTATTACCTTAACCTCCATCAAACTTAAAATTAAACCCCCGTGACCCCCTTTCAAGATAAATGTGTAAATTTTTCGGTAGAAAAATGTCCAGGCCGAAGGCCGGTTCCTCTTAAATTAAAGGCTCGCTATCGCTCGCCAGGGAAAATTCGACACCTAAGTGGCACGAAAGGTCTTAAAATTGTCAGAAATGGGGTGAAAGTTCTTAAAATCGCCAAACTAATGGGGCGAACGTCTTAAAATCTTAAAAACAACGGGGCTAGACATGAGGGAGAAAGGGGTCCAGAAAAAAGTCCCTCAAGTGGATATCTCCCCTTAACCCTTTGAAGCGCTGACGCGTTTTAGCAGTTTATTTTGACTATCATTAGACAATTTTATGCAGCTTAGGAAGGATCTGTGGGTATTAAAAAAAAGGTAAAGATTCAATCAACCCTCTGACTTCCATATACCCTTCCTAAGCTGAATCAAATCGTCTAATAATTACCAGAAAACAGAAATTAAATGCGTATTGGATATTGAAAGGGTTAAGGGGAGATATTTACTTTGTTCCCTAGACCTCCATCAAGCTTAAAATTATACCCCTTTGAGTCCCTTTCAAGATAAATTCGTACATTTTTCGGTAGAAAAATGTCCTGGCCGAAGGCCGGTTCCTCTTAAATTACAGGCTCGCTATCGCTCGCCAGGATAAAATCGACACCTGAATGGCACGAAAGGTCTTAATATGGGGTGAAAGTTCTTAAAATCGCTAAACTAATGGGGCGAACGTTTTATAATATCAAAAGCAATGGGGCTAAACATGAGGGAGAAAGGGGTCAAGAAAAAAATCCCTCAAGTGGAGATCTCCCCTTAAGGAGATGGATAATTCATACTTGGAGGAACAATTAGATTTCATACAAAGTTATATACAGGACAAGATAGTATTATTGCTAGGTCCAGTTATATACAGGACAAGATAGTATTATTGCTAGGTCCAGTTATATACAGGACAAGATAGTATTATTGCTAGGTCCAGTTATATACAGGACAAGATAGTATTATTGCTAGGTCCAGTTATATACAGGACAAGATAGTATTATTGCTAGGTCCAGCTATATACAGGACAAGATAGTAATTATTGCTAGGCCAGTTATATACAGGACAAGATAGTATTATTGCTAGGTCCAGTTATATACAGGACAAGATAGTATTATTGCTAGGTCCAGTTATATACAGGACAAGATAGTATTATTGCTAGGTCCCGTTATATACAGGACAAGATAGTATTATTGCTAGGTCCAGTTATATACAGGACAAGATAGTATTATTGCTAGGTCCAGTTATATACAGGACAAGATAGTATTATTGCTAGGTCCAGTTATATACAGGACAAGATAGTATTATTGCTAGGTCCAGTTAGGAAAACTTGCAGGCTCGCTATCGCTCGCCAGGAAAAAATCGACACCTAAATGGCACGAAAGGTTTTAAAATCGCCAAACTAATGGGGCGCAAATGTCTCAAAATCTCAAAACTAATGGGTAAAAACTAGAATTACACATGACTAGATAAAGGAGCAATAGATCATACATTATACAGTAGATGCACTACTTTAGAAATACAACACTGTATTTTGACTTTCTCTTTGGATACTTGAGGTCGCATTTTTAACACTCGATTCTGGCTATCATTAGACGATTTTGTGCAATTTTAGGAAGGAGAGGGGTAAATAGTATCCCAACTAACTCTCTAGCACCCACACGTTCTTCCGAAGCTTAATACAATAGGTAACGAAGAGCCAGAACAAACCCGTCCTCACGCGTCATAATCCCCAAAGGGTTATTATATAGACCAAGAAATACCCACAGTCAAGAATATAATCACCTTTTCCCAGAACACTGATTACCAAACCGTACCAGCGACGACGAGATGTAAAAAAATAAATAAAAAAAAATAAAAAATGAAAATAATAATAATAGAATGATATATTGAGATATTCGTTTTTTCTGGACTCCCTTCTCCTTCATGTTTAGCATATTAGTTTTGAGATTTTAAGACGTTCGTTCCGTTACTTTTGGCGATTTTGAGACCTTTCACCCCATTTCTTTGTCAATATTAAGACCTTTAGTACCATTTAGGTGTCGATTTTTTCCTGGCGAGCGATAGCAAGCTTGTAATTTTAAAAGGATTCGGCCTTTGGCGGGGAATTTTTCTACCCAAAAATTTACAAATGTATCCCCTGTCTAGGGGGTGTTTATTTTCAAGTTTGGTGGAGGTTTAAGGAGGAAATGAAAAAAAAAAAAAAAAAAAAAAAAAAAAAATAATAATAATAATAATAATAATAATAATAATAGGCCTAGACTAAAATAATGCTAACAATAATATTTTTAATATATATAAATTATCAAATACATACGCCCATAAACCCCCCCCCCCCCCCCCCCTTACAATGAGGAGTTTGTTTACATGATGATTTATACCTAGAGGACCGGAGAGAGAGCCTTACTTGGGACTTTCCGGAAGGGCTACGTGATATGGTGTGGTTGTGTTTTTCCTAAAGATGTATGGGATGAGGTCTACCTGTCGTTGTGTAAGAGAGAGAGAGAGAGAGATAGAGAGAGAGAGTGTGTGTGTGTGTGTGTGTGTGTGTGTGGTGTGTGCGTGTATACGCTCGCGGATACGTGCCCGTGTCATCGTTGCCAAAAAATGAAAAAAGCAAACAAACTGTGAATACAAGAGATAAATGACAGGAATGCCTTGTCACTCCTTGCAACAATGATATTCTTACCACACTATCACACCACAATACTACCACACTACCACACACACTTATAACAACACTACCCCACTACCATACACACTTATATCAACACTACAACACACACTTATAACAACACTACCACATACACTTATATCAACACTACAACACACACTTATAACAACACTACCCCACTACCATACACACTTATATCAACACTACCACACACACTTATAACAACACTACCCCACTACCATACACACTTATATCAACACTACAACACACACTTATAACAACACTACCCCACTACCATACACACTTATATGAACACTACCACACACACTTATAACAACACTACCCCACTACCATACACACTTATATCAACACTACCACACACACTTATAACAACACTACCCCACTACCATACACACTTATATCAACACTACCACACACACTTATAACAACACTACCCCACTACCATACACACTTATATCAACACTACCACACACACTTATAACAACACTACCCCACTACCACACACACTTATAACAACACTACCCCACTACCATACACACTTATATCAACACTACCATACACACTTATAACAACACTACCCCACTACCACACACACTTATAACAACACTACCACACTACCACACACACTTATATCAACACTACCACACACACTTATAACAACACTACCACACTACCATACACACTTATATCAACACTACCACAGGGGTGACCAGTAGCGATATTGGTAGAGCGCTCGATTTCTAACCGGGAAGACCGAGTTCGATTCTCGGCTGGTGGAGATAGTTGGGCAATCTCCTCACACCCCTTGCCTCTGTTCTGATCGCCTAACAGTAAAATAGGTCTATATGGCAGGGTAAATAGGTTCCTCGTGACCTCATCCCTTATAAAAAAAAAGAAAAACAGAAAAAAAAAAAACACTACCACACACACTGTACACTCACACAAACACAAAATGACACCGGAGCCACTGAGAGCCTAACCCACGCTCGACCAACACCGCAGTGGCCAATCAGAGCCCCCGACAGTAATATTACGGCTACTGGTTCACGGCCATCATAAAACCTATCACCGGAAAATACCCATCACAAAACTGGCCATCAGAGTCATCAATAAAGAGGCTACCGTACTTTTGATATCTATTTTATCGCTACCGGTATATTGTCTACTGTTTGCTCTATTTGTTGCCTAATTTCCTTTGTTTGTCTATTAAGGGAGCCCACCTCGCTTTTATTCTCTTTATCTCCCTCTTCTTTGGCTTGTATCCATTCGGCCCCATTCAGCCTACTGTTTCAAGACGTTTACCTCCATCCAGATGTCAATATTTTCCTGGCGAGCGGTAGCGAGCCAGCATATATATTTTTTTGTTTTGACAGCAAGCTAAATTTGTAAATTTTCGATGGATTTTTTTTTCCGGCGAAGCCGGATTTCTCCGTACAATGTTGGCTCGCTATCGCTGTCCAGGAAGAAATCGACACCTGGATGGGGATAAACGTCTTAAAACAGTTGGCTGAATGGGGCCGAATGCATACAAGCCAGAGAAAGAGAGAAAAGGAGAGAAAGATAAAAACAAAACGGTGACCCCCTTAATATGACCAGGCCTAGTTAATTTTAGAGCCATTTCTTAGGTTAACGTTCCGTATTTGATGTTTATTTTCTATCCTTATGTTCTAATCCTATCTAAGAACACAGGTTTAAAGCCGCTAGATTAAATTGGTGAACACAACGAAGCCAGATGTGTTAACTCCCGATAGTTAATGAAATAATGATGCAGACAAACAGGTTGTCAAACTATAGGTATTTTGTTGAAGACTTGAATGAATATGAGAAGGATTCAAGAACATTAACATGGATATAGCATTGTTTTGGCCACTTTATTATTGAATATGAGAAGGATTCAAGAACATTAACATGGATATAGCATTGTTTTGTCCACTTTATTATTGAATATGAGAAGGATTACAAGAACATTAACATGGATATAGCATTGTTTTGGCCACTTTATTATGAATATGAGAAGGATTCAAGAACATTAACATGGATATAGCATTGTTTTGGCCACTTTATTATTGAATATGAGAAGGATTCAAGAACCTTAACATGGATATAGCATTGTTTTGTCCACTTTATTATTGAATATGAGAAGGATTACAAGAACATTAACATGGATATAGCATTGTTTTGGCCACTTTATTATTGAATATGAGAAGGATTCAAGAACATTAACATGGATATAGCATTGTTTTGGCCACTTTATTATTGAATATGAGAAGGATTCAAGAACATTAACATGGATATAGCATTGTTTTGGCCACTTTATTATTGAATATGAGAAGGATTCAAGAACATTAACATGGATATAGCATTGTTTTGGCCACTGTATTATTGAATATGAGAAGGATTCAAGAACATTAACATGAATATAGCATTGTTTTGGCCACTTTATTATTGAATATGAGAAGGATTCAAGAACATTAACTAAAGTGGTGTCCCCCAGGGATCGGTATTAGGTCCCCTGTTGTTTCTTATATACATAAATGACCTAGATTTAGGTATAACTAGTAGGATAAGTAAATTCGCAGACGATACTAAAATGGGGAGATCAATTGATTCAGATAGCGATATAGAGTGCCTCCAAAGGGATCTAGATACCTTACATGAATGGTCAGTAAATTGGCAGATGAAGTTTAACATTGACAAATGCAAAGTAATAAAGATAGGGAAGATGCAAACAAATGTTAAATATAAACTAGCTAATTTAGAATTAGAAAATTCAGACTGCGAGAAAGATCTAGGTGTGTTTGTTAGCAATGATTTGAAGCCTAGAAAACAGTGTATAGGCGTTCGTAATAAGGCAAACAGGATTCTCGGGTTCATCTCTAGGAGTGTGAGTAACAGAACTGCTGATGTTATCTTAAAACTTTACTTGTCATTAGTGAGACCCCATATGGATTATGCTGTCCAATTTTGGTGTCCTTATTACAGAATGGACATAGATTCATTGGAGAGAGTACAGCGTAGAATGACAAAAATGATCCATAATATTAGAAATCTTCCGTATGAAGAAAGGTTGAAGAAATTAGGTTTACATTCGTTAGAGAGACGCAGAGTTAGAGGGGATATGATAGAGGTGCTCAAGTGGGTTAGTGGGATTAACAAAGGGGACATGACAAATGTACTAAAGCTCAGTGATAGCGAAAGAACTCGTACCAATGGTTTCAAATTAGATAAATTTCGTTTCAGAAAAGATATAGGCAAATATTGGTTTGGTAACAGAGTTGTAGATGGGTGGAATGGACTACCAAGTGCTATAGTGGGATCTAAAACTGTAGGGAGCTTTAAGATAAAATTGGATAAGCATATGGACGAGAAGGGTTGGGTGTGAAGGGGGATCAGCCGGGTTGGGCCAATCAGCGCTCTGCAGACCCCCATAATCCTGCGTTAATCTCTAACCGTTTTGGTAAGATGATCCTCAGGGTATTAGAGTGTTGAGCCTATAATTGGGCTTTGTAATTGATTTGGGGTTGTGGGGGACAGGGATCTGCCTTGCTTAGGCCAATCGGCTTTCTGCAGACTCCCATTTTCTTATGTTCTTATGTTCTTATGAATATAGCATTGTTTTGGCCACTTTATTATTGAATATGAGAAGGATTCAAGAACATTAACATGGATATAGCATTGTTTTGGCCACTTTATTATTTTCAATGACATAAATTGAACTATGAACCGGAATTTGATCTTAACATATAATACAATAATATGGACAAAATATAATGGACTTTGTTTTCGTTCCCTACAGACAAATGTTGCAACTGGCTCGCTCGGACGGTACAGCACTTTAAAGCCGCTTTTTCCCTCAACATTTATCCTCAATACTGGTCTGGCAACTTAAGGGGAGGTTTTTAGTTTGTTTCCTACTCCTCCAGCAATCTTAAAATGTCACCACCTTGACCCCCTTTCAAGATAAATTTGTACATTTTTCGGTAGAAATATTTCCAGGCCGAAGGCCGGTTACTCTTAAATTACAGGCTCGCTATCGCTCGCCAGGAAAATATCGACACCTAAATGGCACGAAAGTTCTTAAAATTGACAGAAATGGGGCGAAAGTTCTTAAAATCGCCAAACTAAAGGGGGCGAGCGTCTTAAACTCTAAAAAGCAATGGGGCTAAACATGAGAAAGAAAGGGGTCCAGAAAAAAAATCCCTCAAGTGGAAATCTCCCCTTAACCCGTAGTTACCGGGGACGTCCTGTTCTTTAGTGTGTGGCAACTATTAGACGATTTTGTTCAGATTAGGAAGGACCTCTGGCAATAAAAACGGCTTCATACTATCTCAACCGACCCTTATAACTACCGTAGCTCCTTCCTAAATCTGCATAATATCGTTTAAATATAGCTAGAATAAAAGATAACACACGTCGCTGGTACTCAAAGGGTTAATATATTCAAGTTCCAATTGAAAGGGTTAATATATTCAAGTTCCAATTAAAAGGGTTAATATATTCAAGTTCCAATTAAAAGGGTTAATATATTCAAGTTCCAATTAAAAGGGTTCATATATTCAAGTTCCAATTAAAAGGGTTCATATATTCAAGTTCCAATTAAAAGGGTTCATATATTCAAGTTCCAATTAAAAGGGTTAATTTAATATATTCAAGTTCCAATTAAAAGGGTTAATATATTCAAGTTCCAATTAAAAGGGTTAATATATTCAAGTTCCAATTAAAAGGGTTAATATATTCAAGTTCCAATTAAAAGGGTTCATATATTCAAGTTCCAATTAAAAGGGTTAATTTAATATATTCAAGTTCCAATTATTCCAGATCCGTGCAACCTCCACGCTATTCAGACCCCAAAATGGTGGAATATCGTTGATATATTATAACAAGGATTATACAATGTTGATTTATAGGAGGATTTGGGACTGGCCTTTCGCGGGGAAAAATGCATATACAAATCAGAATATGTATGTATGTATGTATGTATGTATGTATGTATGTATGTATGTATGTATGTATGTATCTATCTATCTATCTATTTATCTATCCATCCATCCATCTCTCTCTCTCTCTATATATATATATATATAATACATACACATATACAAAATATACATAAAATACATAGAAAATATACACGCTAAAAGGAAAGACGAAATAAGAACACGTGGGAGAGACGGAAATATGATGCGTGGAATAAGAGGTCATCGCAAAGTCGAGAGAGAGAGAGAGAGAGAGAGAGAGAGAGAGAGAGAGAGAGAGAGAGAGAGAGAGAGAGAGAGAGAGAGAGATATGAGACAGTATGTAGCCTTTCCATTGCTAGAGGTCTTTCCAACGCCGAATACAATCGTCTAACAGTTGCCAGAAACTAACGAAAACTACGTGACCGGTACAGAAAGGGTTACATGTAAATTGTCCGCAGAATTCTCCATAAAAGACGAGCCAGGACCTTGTTAGGGGCAAGAAAGAACTAAATCGCAAAAAATCGGGAAAATTTTATCTATGCCATTATTTCCGACATATGGGTGTGTATTGGTTGCATTTGTGTAACTGAAGAGCATTGTAATATGTCCCTGATGAAATACGTAAACATGGTGATGACATAGAAATAATCATATTATTAAGGGGAGATGTCCACTGGAGGGATTTTTTTTCTTGACGCCTTTCTCCCTAATTTTTAGCCCCATTGTTTTTCTAATTTTAAGACGTTTGCCCCATTACTTTGACTATTTTAAGAACTTTCAACCCATTTCTGTCAATTTTAAAACCTTTCGTGCCATTTAGGTGTCGATTTTATCCTGGCGAGCGATAGCGAGCCTGTAATTTAAGAGGAACCGGCTTTCAGCCGGGACATTTTTCTACCGAAAAATGTACAAATTTATCTTGAAAGGGGCTCAAGGGAGTGTAATCTTAAGCTTGAAGGATATCTAGGGACCAAACTAAAAACCTCCCCTTAAAAGGAATAAGATACATACATTATAACTAGGTAAACAATCTTGACCACTAACCTCTATAACTCATGCAAGGGCGGGTGCCCAACCCCGAAAAGGGTTGAAATAGGGGAGCTATCCCCCCGCCAAAGGCGGCTTTCTAGGGCCTTTCCTAGCTGATGCAGAGAGGATTGGGTTCTAGTCATGTGGTGATGGGCTGGTCTATCAGAGTGAGAACTGAGAGATCTCTGCCATACCCATAGCTTACTCTGACTGTTCCTTTTACTTATATATTTTCTAGATCTCAAGTGACGGCGTCTCTTCCGTGGATTGACCTCCCAGTCTACCAAGATTGGATGCCAAAGCGTCACATTTTTCCCTTGCCCCTCAACTTTCTCTTCATAATTGCTGAGGGGCACAGGGCCCTGGGTGGGGCTTTGGTTTCCCGGGCGTTTCCGCACCCTCGTCAGCTCCCCGCCATGGAGTGGCTTCGGTCACTTAGGCTTTATTGTGGTCGGCGGGTAGGGTTCTGTGTTGGCGCTCGGTTTTGGCCTTGCTCGGCCAGGCAGCATGGGGAACAACAACAACAACAACAACTCATAAACGACTAGAGTAATCAAGCTAATATATCTACCATCTAGGAAGAGTCAGCCAGGGAATAGGTGTGGACATTTACAGCCCATTTGCTGTAGCCCTTTTTTAGTTACAGAGGTTAGGGTGTCACGATGTCTGGCCTACTTATAATGAATGGACTATAAAGAGGCATGGACAACTATCGATAGTAAGAGAGAGAGAGAGTTAGGGATAAATTGATATATTAGTGTATTTATATACGGACAATTTTATGTACACTAGGTCTATCGAGAAAAAAACGGTAAAAGCAATCTGACTAAAACTCCGTATGAAACTAAGCAGCATCCACGGTAGAGGTATATACAGTATTGTGTTTATATATATATATATATATCGTTTGTAATCTTACCTTCGTAGATCTACGACACCACATTGTCTCTCATTTACTAATGCTTGCTAATGGCATTCCAAAACTATATTGCAACTATCTAGCTGTCTTACCTTGCAACCTCGGACAACTCATTCTTTCAAACGCCACCTATTGACCCGAACTCTAACTAGACACGGCTCCCATTCACCTAACATCTAACAACAAATATATTACCCAGAAGGTGCATTAGTAATCTTCAGTAGTATACCTTCAACAAACTTATCCACTCTCATTAACCAGGTACTATTAACCAGTCCACTCAGCTGTAAACCACTCCGTTAGTCCGCTAGTCTTAATGTTAGGTTATGGCCGGTCCACCTGCCAGTAATATTATGGTGGGGTATTACCAACTATAATGTTCCTCGGTTTATGAGGCCGGGGAGTCGTTTTCTGTAAACATTATGGCGTAGTTAAGGTATTCCGTAATGATAAGTGTTGTACTGAGTCACGCCAACTGTTTTGCGAAGGCGGCCATTGTGAATACCTTGCATAATTCGTGTAGTGTGTATTTTTTTTTTCTATGTGAGTGAGGGAGACAAAAGGCAGAACTGCCTGTATCGAGTGCCTCCCCCAGATTTGAAAGAGTGACAGGACCAAAATCAAGGGACGTTCAAGCCAAAATGCCTGGACACACAGAGTTTGAAGCAATGTAAGTCATAGGAAGAGGGAAAAACTGATTCTGGGAGAGAGTTCCAGAGCTCAGCAGTTGAATAGAAGAAAGACTGAGAATAACGTTTCACTCTTGGGTTGGAGAGTTGCACAGAGTAGGGGTGGGATTGTGTTGCAAGACGGGTACAGCGTACCCTACGTAGAGGTGGTATACACTGGGAAAGCTCTGAGGAACATATTATCCTATTGCATGTGACTTAAGGGGGGTGACCTGCTTTATGTTATTTCTGTCCTTTTCTCTCTTTCTCTGGCTTATATCCATTCGGCCCCATTCAGCCAATCATTTTAAGACGTTTATCCCCATCTAGGTGTTGATTTCTTCCTGGCGAGCGATAGCGAGCCAGCATTATATGAAGAAATCCGGCTTCGCCGGAGAAATGTTTCTATCGAAAAATGTAAAAAATTAGCCTGCTGTCAAACAAAAATAAAAAATATGCTGGCTCGCTACCGCTCACCATTAAGAAATTGACACCTGGATGGGGATAAACGTCTTAAAACAGTAGGCTGAATGGGGCCAAATGGATACAAGCCAGAGAAAGATAGAAAAGGACAGAACCAAAACAGGTCACCCCCCCTTAAAGTGTTGTTCAAGCAATATATATCTCTTAACCCCTTCAGTACCGGGGACGTCCTTCTCATTATATTCCGTCAATTATTAGACGATTCCATTCAGCTTAGTACGGACGTCTACGAATCACAAGGTTACATACAGACTACCACAAATGTATCCTTTTAGCTACCATATATCCTTCGTAAGTTATATAACATCGTCTAGAGCTGCATCACGCTAATTATGAAACAAATCGGAAAAAAAAAAAAAAAAAAAATATATATATATATACTGTATATACACACACAGAAAGGCGGTGTCACACGAACGCTTTTTCCGTCAATTTCCGATCAGCAAGTTTTTCTCATACTATAGTTTTTGGTATTTTCGTATTGGAATCGACAACTAGACTGAATGTTTATTGTTTTAAGAGACTGGAATTTATTATATAACTTTTCTTAAGACGCCAGACCACAATTGCCGGAAAAAGCCCAAGTGTGACACAGGTTTAAATAAAGAAATGTGATGAAAAGTGGAATAAATGCCAAAAAGTAGGGTATGAGAGAGAGAGAGAGAGAGAGAGAGAGAGAGAGAGAGAGAGAGAGAGTGAAAGTGAGAGAAAGAGAGCGAGGCTACACCAACAAAGTGTAATTTCCTTGGGATGATCCGACTGAGTGGACAAAAAGATTAGAGGGTCAACCCTTTATTAATTTTCTTTGATTACTCTTTGTCTGTGGTTGTGTGTGAGACTATATATATATATATATATATATATATATATATATATATATATATATATATATATATATATATATATATATATATATATATATACTGTATATGTGTGTGCAGGTGTCTGGCTATGTGTATTTTTGATTACCCTTTGTCTGTTTTTATGGCTGTGTGTGTGTGGTTGTGTGTATGTGTTGTGTGTGTGTCTGTGTATGTAACTGTAGGTGTGTGTGTGTGTGTGTCTGTGTATGTGTGTATGTAACTGTAGGTGTG
>CM064506.1:5553964-5576464 GCA_032716605.1 Paralithodes platypus | reverse complement strand
CTACAACAACAACAACAACAAACCTTCATAAGAGGACCTACAACAACAACAAACCTTCATAAGAGGACCTACAACAACAACAACAAACCTTCATAAGAGGACCTACAACAACAACAACAAACCTTCATAAGAGGACCTACAACAACAACAACAACAAACCTTCATAAGAGGACCTACAACAACAACAACAAACCTTCATAAGAGGACCTACAACAACAACAAACCTTCATAAGAGGACCTACAACAACAACAACAACAAACCTTCATAAGAGGACCTACAACAACAACAAACCTTCATAAGAGGACCAACAACAACAACAACAAACCTTCATAAGAGGACCTACAACAACAACAACAACAAACCTTCATAAGAGGACCTACAACAACAACAACAACAACAAACCTTCATAAGAGGACCTACAACAACAACAAACCTTCATAAGAGGACCTACAACAACAACAACAACAAACCTTCATAAGAGGACCTACAACAACAACAAACCTTCATAAGAGGACCAACAACAACAACAACAAACCTTCATAAGAGGACCTACAACAACAACAACAAACCTTCATAAGAGGACCAACAACAACAACAACAAACCTTCATAAGAGGACCAACAACAACAACAACAAACCTTCATAAGAGGACCAACAACAACAAACCTTCATAAGAGGACCTACAACAACAACAAACCTTCATAAGAGGACCTACAACAACAACAACAAACCTTCATAAGAGGACCGACAGCAACAACAAACCTTCATAAGAGGACCAACAACAACAACAACAAACCTTCATAAGAGGACCAACAACAACAACAACAAACCTTCATAAGAGGACCTACAACAACAACAACAACAAACCTTCATAAGAGGACCAACAACAACAACAACAAACCTTCATAAGAGGACCAACAACAACAACAACAAACCTTCATAAGAGGACCTACAACAACAACAACAAACCTTCATAAGAGGACCAACAACAACAACAAACCTTCATAAGAGGACCAACAACAAAATCAACAAACCTTCATAAGAGGACCTACAACAACAAACCTTTATAAGAGGACCTACAACAACAACAACAAACCTTCATAAGAGGACCAACAACAACAACAAACCTGCATAAGAGGACCTACAACAACAACAACAACAACAAACCTTCATAAGAGGACCTACAACAACAACAACAAACCTTCATAAGAGGACCTACAACAACAACAAACCTTCATAAGAGGACCTACAAAAACAACAACAACAAACCTTCATAAGAGGACCAACAACAACAAACCTTCATAAGAGGACCAACAACAACAACAACAACAAACCTTCATAAGAGAACCTACAACAACAACAACAACAAACCTTCATAAGAGGACCTACAACAACAACAAACCTTCATAAGAGGACCTACAACAACAACAACAAACCTTCATAAGAGGACCAACAACAACAAACCTTCATAAGAGGACCAACAACAACAACAACAAACCTTCATAAGAGAACCTACAACAACAACAACAAACCTTCATAAGAGGACCAACAACAACAACAAACCTTCATAAGAGGACCTACAACAACAACAACAACAACAACAACAACAACAACAACAACAAACCTTCATAAGAGGGCCTATGTCTACCATTAATCTTCATCAATTGTCACTTTATCAATTTTCTTCCCCCATATCTAAAGGAAATAATCCATAACCCGCTTATAGTCGCGTCACAATGCTTCGCTCACTTTTCTTTCTTAATGTTCGTGTAGGTTGCTCTGCTGCTTCACAAATTTAAGGGGACAGTGGCTGTTTGTTTGATCGTCTATGTTGTCCGTCTGTCCCGAAACTCCTCCTAGACCGTTGGACGGATTTTCACCAAATTGTAAATAGAAAATACTTTACAATTGGACTGCAGATAATCGGGATCAACAAATTTACCCATTAGATTAATGGGGTAAATTGAAGAAAGTTTACATATTTTACCCAATTAATTTATAATTCATCTGATGACTTAAATTTGTTATTCTAACAACTCCCAAACGATATAAGTCGGCTCCAGAAAGGTCTTCCATAGTCAAGGAATGAAATACAACGCGAGATATACAATGTAAGTTAGTTTAATAGGCTTTCAGAAGCTATCAACCCTTCTGGATTATTAAGCCATCGCACTGTAAGTCAAGAATAGCGTCAGACTGGAGCCGCTCTCTTTTTTATTTTGTAGTTAAAATAGGACTTCAGAAGCTATCAACCCTTCTGGATTATTAAGCCATCGCACTGTAAGTCATGAATAGCGTCAGAACTGGAGCTCCTTTTCGAGAACTCCCGTCCCTTGATATACAATGTAGCGACTGTAAACATATGGCTTTGAGATTCTCCCAATAGGTGTCTCTTCCACTACAGTTGGCCTTGTAAACATTCGTCTTGTAAATTGGTTTGGCTGTGGGACTATAAATCTCTTTCTACCGTTGTCTTTCTTCATCTATCTCTCTCTCTCTCTCTCTCTCCCCTCTCCCTCTCCCTCTCCCTCTCTCTCTCTCTCTCCCCCCCTCTCCCTCTCCCTCTCTCATCTGTTCATCAAATTTCAGCGACTTGTATCCCGAGTACTATTGCGTTCATGGCCTTATGTAACTACGAAATCAATCATCATAAATATTAAAAAAAAAAAAAAAAAAAAAAAATATATATATATATACCGTATATATATATATATATATATATATAATAATAACAATAATAATAATAATATATAAAACAAAGCAATAATAATAATAATAATAATAATAATAATAATAATAATAATAATAATATCCCACGCCTTGTGACCCAAAACGAAATATTTGAGAAAGTGGAATTGGCCAGACTCCCATGATTTGACAAACATGCAATATTTGGCGCAGATTTGCAAGAATGCCCAGGAAGGATATCGTTCGGATTGTGCAACACGTATCCCAAAGACATATTCCAACACACATTATTTTATAAGGGAATTTTAAAACTTATACTTATAATGTACAACACAATATTGATATGGTTGTGAATATGATGTCTAGCAATATAATAGATAGTCTAGCGATATAATGTTATAGTCTAGCGATATAATGTTATAGTCTAGCGATATAATGTTATAGTCTAGCGATATAATATTATAGTCTAGCGATATAATGTTGTGGTCTAGCGATATAATGTTATAGTCTAGCGATATGTTATAGTCTAGCGATATAATGTTATAGTCTAGCAATATAATGTTATAGTCTAGCGATATGTTATAGTCTAGCGATATAATGTTATAGTCTAGCAATATAATGTTATAGTCTAGCGATATAATATTATAGTCTAGCGATATAATGTTATAATCTAGCGATATAATGTTATAATCTAGCGATATAATGTTATAGTCTAGCGATATAATGTTATAGTCTAGCGATATAATGTTATAGTTTAGCAATATAATGTTATAGTCTAGTGACATAATGTTATAGTCTAGCGATATAATGTTATAATCTAGCGATATAATGTTATAATCTAGCGATATAATGTTTTAGTCTATCAATATAATATAATAGTCTATCAATATAATATAATAGTCTATCAATATAATGTAATAGTCTATCAATATAATATAATAGTCTATCAATATAATATAATAGTCTATCAATATAATATAATAGTCTATCAATATAATGTAATAGTCTATCAATATAATGTAATAGTCTATCAATATAATGTAATAGTCTATCAATATAATATAATAGTCTATCAATATAATGTAATAGTCTATCAATATAATGTAATAGTCTGAGTAACTGGAGTTACACCAATATGCATGGTCCATACAATAAGGGGGTAGTACTCGATTGTTATGGACCCCCTTCCCCCTCATGTTTAGACCCATTAGTTTTGTGATTTTAATACGTTCGTTCTCTAGTTTGGCGATTTTGAGACCTTTCACCCCATTAATTTATCAATATTAAGACCTTTCGTGCCGTTTAGGTGTCGATTTCTTCCTGGCGAGCGAAAGCGAGCCTGAAATTTTTTAAGGAACCGGCCTTTGGCCGGAATATTTTCCTACCGAAAAATGTACAAATATATCTTGAAAGGGGGTATAGGTGTTTTTCTTAAGCTTGATGGAGGTCTAGCGAGGAAACTCAAAATGAAATAAATAAATTAAATAAGTAGCCCCTCAAAACAAGCACTACCCCCTTAAGTCTACAGTATGGTGGACACAACGAAAATTAACCTAAATTCTCCCTATATATGGCTTTATTCCTGCACGTCGACGGTCCCTCCTCCCCACATAAATATTGAAGCATAGCATTATATGTATTAAACAATTATTAAAAGGGGGTCACAGGCTTTATTTTTTATCTTGCTCTCCTTTTCTCTCTTGCCCTGGCTTGTATCCATTCGGCCCCATTCAGCCAACTGTTTTAAGACGTTTATCCCCATCCAGGTGTCGATTTCTTCTTGGCGAGCGATAGCGAGCCAGCATTGTATAGAGAGATCCGGCTTCTTTGCCGGAGACATTTTTCTATCGAAAAATGTACAAACTTAGCTTGCTGTCAAAACAAAAATATATGTATGCTGGCTTGCTACCGCTCGCCAGGAAAATATTGACACCTGGATGGGGGTAAACGTCTTAAATCAGTAGGCTGAATGGGGCCGAATGGATACAAGCCAAAGAGAGAGGGAGAGAAAGGGAAAAAAAACGCGAGGTGGGCTCCCTTAGAAGGTTCCACATGGGCCTCAACGGAAGCATGGTTGGTTGGGACTGAAGGCAATTTTAGCATCGACAGGAGTGTATATTTGGGGGAAATTTATGGAATGGAATTTGCGTACACCTGAGTGAGTGAGTGTAAGGTTTGGCTGGCGGGAAGTTAACCCTTTGAGTACCAGCGACGTGTGTTATATTGCATTCTAGCTATATTTAGACGATATTATGCAGCTTAGGAAGGATCTGTGGTAGTTGAAATGGTAGGTTGAGATAGTTTGTAGCCTTATTATTGCTAGAGGTCCTTCCTATGCTGAATAAAATCGTCAAATAGTTGCCAGAATATGATGAAAAGGACGTCCCTGGTACAGTATGGGTTAAGCGGAAAGAAGGAAAGAGGAAGGGACAGAAAAGGGAAGGCAAGAAAAAGACGGTATCACACGATAGCTTTTATAGTCAACATTCGATAATCAAAAAAATTCTGGCAACATTTCTAGAGTATTTTGCACTGGTATCGGAAACTCTAGACTAATGATAAGATGAACTTAAGTGACCGAAAAAGTTTAAATGTTAACCTCATAGGCTGCCAGACCAGTGTTGAGGATAAATGTTGAGGGAAAAAGCGCTCGTGTGATACCCGCTTAATGTTAATAACGAATTAATGTCAGCAAAATGTTGAATATTACTGAAAGAGTGAAGCTGGAGACCCTGCAGTAAACAGAGATGTACACCTGTTAACATGTTGCACCTCTGAAGTTATAAACTAATAAAGCCGTAGGCTGTAAACGATGAATTTGTTCTCGTTTGGAATCCATTACGAATCGTTTGGCCATTTTGAGAAAGAATGGGATATTTCGGACTAGCCTACCTGTGCAATGCAGCAGGTACCGGTACTGTACTCCTCCGTTCTGTATTTCCTGTGGTAATATAATGCTCCCGGGGTGACATGTGGCATAGTCCGTTCATGCTAGGTTGGCCAGAAATCGTAACCCCTAACCTCTCATAACTCAAAGAGGACTAGAGTAATCGAGCTAATATATCTACCAAGTAGGAAGACTTGGCTAGGGAATATGTGTATAAATTGACAGCTCATTTGTTCTAGCCCTTTTTGAGTTACAGAGGTTAGAGGTTAGGATTTCTGGCCAACCTATAATGAACGGACTATAGTACCGAGCAGTTGCCAGGGCCACCGAGTTGCCCAACCTGCGTGAGCTCAGTACTCCATGAACCATTGCGGCCAGTGCATGTTTATTCAAACACTCGTATCTCGAGCCTGGATTTCCGAGCTAAATCACCTTCACTTTGTGTTGTCACTGTTAAAGCCACTGACCAGTTGAGAAGATATTGGTGTTTCCGTACAAACCAGAACACGAACTTACTTGCACAATCTTTTTTACCTCTTTAACCTTTTATTCCTAAGAGCTAGAACTAGTTGAAAAAACGCAAACACATGAAACCACGTAAATACCCCTGCAATTCTTCTTGTCACTGTCACGGCCACAAACCAGCTGGGAGCGAGATTTTGGCATCTCAGAACACGCAAGAACAGGTTTCTTCCACACATGTTATCCTCTTCCTTAAACAATTCTTTCACCGAGTTAGAGCGAGCGAGTTATAATTTAGCCGAAAAATAATAAAAATCAACTGCTCCTAGTGCACGGGAAATTCTACAAAGCCCGCCTCTCGTGGGTTAACCTATTTAGATATTCATGCTTTCTAATCTCTCTCTCTCTCTCAACTTGGGCAGCCAAACACAAACGAACAATTCCATTTATGCCTGCTCACGTATGACCGAGCACATGCAAATTAAGGCACCGACATTTACAGTATGTGTAAACACACATACAAACTACCGTTCTATGTTAAGGGGGTTCACATGCTTTTATTATCTTTCTCTCCTTTTCTCTCTTTCTCTGGCTTGTATCCATTCGGCCCCATTCAGCCAACTGTTTTAAGACGTTTATCCTCATCCAGGTGTCGATTTCTTCCGGGCGAGCGATAGCGTGCCAGCATTGTATGGAGAAATCCGGCTTCGCCGGAGAAATTTTTCTATCGAAAAATTTACAAATTTAGCTTGCTGTCAAAACAAAAATATATATGCTGGCTCGCTACCGCTCGCCAGGAAAATATTGACACATGGATGGGGGTAAACGTCTTAAAACAGTAGGCTGAATGGGGCCAAATGGATACAACGTTGATAGCGCTCTGCAAGAAGATACGATGGACATATACACCAGACACATAATTTATCATCTGGACGAGGTGAAGGAGGAGGAAGGAAAATTAAAAACAAGTGAGGTAGGCAACAGAAAGAAAAGAAGGTGGAAGAGTAGAATTGACCACTTGCGAGTTTCGTTCTATAAGGAAGTTGGAGCCGTGAACATCGATATTAAACATAAATGCAATAATACTGTACGTTTCTGATGGATAAATGGTATGTTGAATTGGGTTTTAGGTATTTATAAATGTACTACGACCGTATTTTAGCAGTAAATTCTGTTAAATATCGTTGCCTACAGCTCCAACTTCCTTATAGAACGAAACTCGCAAGTCGGCAATTGAATTGAATTGATAAGCTTTAGGCACAAAGGCCAAGCACTGGGACCTATAGAGATCATTCAGTGATTGTGGAAGAGTAGACATTTAAATAAGTAACACCCCGTTCTTAACATTAATCATCCATTACAAACCCCAATGCACTTGAATAAACTAGTGAAAGCATATGGTCCTCCCGGGATTCCAACTCGGGACACCACACATAACAGAAGCAGCTAAACCATTACACCATCAACACAGTTAAAGGTTGAATAGGCCTACACGGTCACGATTAATATCCATTTTCGAATTTTGGATATCAATCTAATTATGTACTCGACCCAATTGGATAACAGAAGGAGGAGGGATACAGCAAAAAAAAAAAAAAAAAAAAAAAAAAAAAATTAAAAAAGTACCAACAATGTATTTAGCCAAAGAAACAGACATAGTACAAAAGTTTGAAAATGTTATGTAAATCTTGGCCCGGTCTGCCTAACCGAAGCTTTTCTTGCTTACCTATGTAGTTCTTTTAAGGGGAGATATCCACTTGAGGGATTTTTTTCTGGACCCCTTTCTCCCTCATGTTTAGCCCCATTGCTTTTGAGATTTTAAGACAGTCGCCCTATTAGTTTGGCGATTTTAAGAACTTTCGCCCCATTACCGTCAATTTTAAGACCTATTCGTGCAATTTAGGTGTCGATTTTATCCTGGCGAGCGATAGCGAGCCTGTAATTTAAGAGGAACCGGCTTTCAGCCGGGACATTTTTCTACCGAAAAATTTACAAATTTATCTTGAAAGGGGCTCAAGGGGGTGTAATCTTAAGCTTGAAGGATATCTAGGGACCAAACTAACAACCTCCCCTTAATTATAATTTACACAGAAATAGGCACACATAAAATCAAACTGTGAAAGAATCGGAAGAAAACGAGGTGGAGGGGAAACATTGATAAAAATGGCAAAATGGAAGCGATGGTTGAAAAGAAAGAGGTGTGTGTGTGTGTGTGTGTGTGTGTGTGTGTGTGTGTGTGTGTGTGTGTGTGTGTGTGTGTGTGTGTGTTGGGGGGGGGAGGGGGGGAGCAGAAGACAAAGAAAGTGGTGATGTTGACAAGAGGAAGAGTGACATGCCGTTTGTTTCAATAGTGGGCCGTTTGTTTTTCAGTCGCTGGTGCTCGGATAAAAGCTCAGTCTCTGTCACTATCACACGCACTCTCACTCTTTCTCTCTTTTTCTCTCCCTACTCTCTCTCTCTTTCTTCTCTCTCTCTCCCTACTCTCTCTCTTTCTTCTCTCTCTCTCCCTACTCTCTCTCTCTCTCTCCCTACTCTCTCTCTCCCTACTCTCTCTTTCTTCTCTCTCTCTCTTTCTTCTCTCTCTCTCCCTACTCTCTCTCTTTCTTCTCTCTCTCTCTCTCTCTCTTTCTTCTCTCTCTCTCTCTCTCTCTCTCTCTCTCTATATATATATATATATATATATATATATATATATCTATATATATATATATATATATATATATATATATATATATATATATATATATATATATATGTGCTACGTATTCATTAGTATTATATGACCAGGTATAGAAAACTACCGATTAAGTAATAGGAATGCGCCCTTACTTTTGGAGGTAGCTGTGCCCCGGTAGTTCGTGAGGATCCGTAAATCCAAAATGTTATATCCGGATAAAACGACATTATACCATTACGCCGCCGGAGGGTCTGATACGGCTTCGGTAACGTCCGGAACTATCTCACTAAACCGATACTTTACCACCGTAAGCGAAACTTGGGGCCGTAACCGAATGGCCCTCATAACCGAAAACTATTAACCGGATACAAA
The DNA here is from genome assembly GCA_032716605.1 of Paralithodes platypus. Lineage (NCBI taxonomy): Eukaryota > Metazoa > Arthropoda > Malacostraca > Decapoda > Lithodidae > Paralithodes > Paralithodes platypus. The sequence goes on along the minus strand of CM064506.1, from coordinate 5,567,378 downwards.
CTTTTACCCATTGCTGCGGCTCTTTACGGAAGCTTATTTTTTTAAAGATTGTGTTTTTTGTTTTGCTTTTTCTTGTAACTTGTTTTTTTTTATAAGTTTTTTCTTAGATTGTTATTTTTTTAGATTGTTTTTGTTTTTATTATTATAATTTTGTTTTTCTGGCGATTTTCTGCACGAGTATAGGAGACTACACTAAAGATAGCTTAATGTAGGTGACATAATGATTTAATATAGTTCCCCTAGTGTGTTGCCAGACCAGTAATGAAGTCGATAGACAAATTGCTTGTCAACAAACAACTTATGGGCACAGGGGTTATTTTGGGAGGGTTATATATTTATAAGCTCATATATTTTGGGAGGGTTATATATTTATAAGCTCATATATTTTGGGAGGGTTATATATTTATAAGCTCATATATTTTTTTGTTTCCTCGCTAGACCTTCAACAAGCTTAATAAAAAAACACTCCTTATAAGATAAATGTGTACATTTTTCGATAGTTCCGGCCGAAGGCCAGTTTCTCTTAAAATTACAGGCTCGATATCGCTCGCCAGGAAAATATCGACACCTAAATGGCACCGAAAGTCTTGATATTGATATAGAAATGGGACGAAAGGTTATATAATCGACAAACTAATGGGCCGAACGTCTTAAAATCTGAAAACTAATGGTGCTAAACATGAGGAAGAAAGGGGCCAGAAAAACGGCCCATCGGGGGCCCCCTTAAGACGGTAGCGGTGGTAATTTGTCCGTGCGGGGATAGTTTAGTTTTAATGTAATTGTTGGTGTAATTTTGGTGATGTTTTAGAATTGGGATTGGTTGGGATGGCCTATAAGAGTATTAATGGGGTTAAGCTATACATGTGTGTGTGTGTGTGTGTGTGTGTGTGTGTGTGTGTGTTTGTGTGTGCGAGTGTGTGTCTAATGTCTAGAAAGTCTACTATTGACAGAGCATAATTCAACGTGAAGTGACATCACACAGTCTAGGTGGGTCATATAGCAGGATATATATATATATATATATATATATATATATATATTTTTTTTTTTTTTTTTTTTTTTTTACCGACTGATAAAAGTTTTCCGGTCCGCCTCAGCCTTTGACAACATAGAGGGTTCTAGTCCCCTACTCCACCAGATATGTAAATGGTTGGGTCCAGGTTCCATTGAGCCTCTAAATATATTATTATCCAGTGTCAGTGTAGTCTCTCTTGTCGTTTTTCACCGAGACTGGGTTATCTGGTTTTATTGGTATGTTCTCATGTTAAAACCATGCATCAATAATTTCTCTCTCTCTCTCTCTCTCTCTCTCTATATATATATATATATATATATATATATATATATATATATATATAAAGCAAAACCCCAAAACACATACAGCCTACATAGTATGTGTTGTAATGTATATACTATCCTTCTTAAATTACACGAAATCGTCTAAACATAGCTAGAATAAAATATAAAAGACGTCGCCGGTACATAAGGGGTTAATACATGTACACAAAAAACAAATATACATATACAGTATATACCGGGTATATATATATAGTGATATATATGGTGATCTTTCATATCTTACTAACTCTTGGTCTCGATAGAGTCTGGCACAAATCTTTAATTTCTAAACTACCCTCCTTCGGTTTCTATCCTTCCATCTGTGCCTTTGTCTCTAATTTCCTTTCCGGCCGTTCCATAGCCGCGGTTGTGGACGGCCATTGTTCACTTCCTCACCCTATAAACTCCGGTGTTCCTCAGGGCTCTGTCCTATCTCCTATTCTTTTTCTAATTTTTATAAATGATCTCCTCAACTGTACCTCAATTCCCATCCATTCATACGCAGACGACTCAACCTTACACTACTCCATTAGTTTTTCAGAACGCCCCAGCCAGCAATCCCTCAACGACAAACGTAATGAAGCCATAGAACTCTTAAATTATGATCTAAATACTATCTCCAATTGGGGCAGAGAAAACCTTGTTACCTTTAATGCTTCCAAAACCCAATTTCTCCATCTATCTACCCGTAAGGAACTCCCAGCAGACTATCCCTTATTCTTCAACAATACAAAAATCAATCCTTCATCTTCTCTCAATATTCTTGGTGTCTCCTTTTCTTCTGCTCTCAGTTGGAAGGACCATATTACCAGTCTTGCTAAGGCAGCCTCCCAGAAGCTGGGTGTGCTCAACCGCCTTAGGGGGTTCTTTTCCCCTGCACAGCTTCTTGCTCTGTACAGAGGCATAGTGCGTCCTTGTATTGAGTATTGTTCACATGTGTGGGGAGGTTCCTCTCACACCGCCTTTTGTATCATTAACTCCTGTCCACTCACCAACTCTCTGCAATCTCTCTCTCTCCGCCGCAATGTTGCATCTCTCTCGCTATTCTATCGCTACTATAATAATCAGTGTTCCTCAGAGCTTTCCCAGTGTATACCACCTCCTTTACGTAGGGCACGTGGTACCCGTCTTGCAACTCAATCCCACCCCTACTCTGTGCAACTCTCCAACCCAAGAGTGAAACGTTACTCTCAAACTTTCTTCTACTCAACAGCTGAGCTCTGGAACTCTCTCCCAGAATCAGTCTTTCCCTCTTCCTATGACTTAAATTACTTCAAAGTCAGTGTGTCCAGGCATTTTGGCTCGAACGTCCCTTGAGTTTGGCCCTGTCACTCTTTCAACTATGGGGGAGGCACTCGCTATAGGCAGTTATGCCTTTTGCCTCCCTCAATCACATAGAAAAAAAAATATATATATATATATATATATATATATATATATTATATATATATATTCAGTCCAAACCTAACATAGTTCGTACTTCACGCTTGATAATCATATTGCAGAATTCACTCCCAGGCATTACACATAAAATCTAATTGTCGTGGAGTAGAGAGTTTACGCGTGCGATGTAGGAAAATGGCACGTTATGTAATTAAAACTGCAACATATCACATTTATCCAATTAACTATCCAATTAATTAGTGAGTTCACTTCTCAATAGGTGGCGTTCTGAGAGTGAGGGTCTGAGTCTGGAGGGTGAGACGGTGAAGCACTTGAGCGAAGCAACCAGCCGCTTCAGAGATGGAGCTGCTTCGAGCCATGATGGATGCTTCGCATGTCTCACTCCCCAGACTGGAACAAGACCTCACGGGATTCACCGTGTTGAGCGGTGGAATGTATACAGGTTCTCAGCCCGAGAGGGAGTAGTTGGAAAAGAAAAAAAAAAAAAAAAAAAATCATGTGTACGCACCTCTCTCACTCTGTTGCACACACTCTCTCACACACACATACACAAACCCACACTTTCTTTCTGTCACTCACTCTCACTCTCTCTCATTCATACACACACTACCACTCTCTCTCTCACATACTTTCTCTGTCACCCTCTCACTCTCTCTCTCAAACGTAATTTCTGACCTAGATTCTCTCCTCGCCCAGCTCACAAATAGCCCCCTTTAAATAATATATACTGTGGTCTGCAGTACTGGTTAATTATCCACGGAACTAAATACACCATTATCACCTCCACACACACACACACTCTCTCTCTCTCTCTCTCTCTCCCTCTCTCTCTCTCTCTCTCTCTCTCTCTCTCTCTCTCTCTCTCTCTCTCTCTCTCTCACAATACCCAGTGAACAAAGTGTACAATAGGACCACTGCAGCCGCTCAGGTGTACCTCTCTCTCTCTCTCTCTCTCTCTCACACACAATATCCAGTGAACAAAGTGTACAATAGGACCACTGCAGCCGCTCAGGTGTACCTCTCTCTCTCTCTCTCTCTCTCTCTCTCTCTCTCTCTCTCTCTCTCTCACACAATACCCAGTGAACAAAGTGTACAATAGGACCACTGCAGCCGCTCAGGTGTACCTCTCTCTCTCTCTCTCTCTCTCTCTCTCACACACAATACCCAGTGAACAAAGTGTACAATAGGACCACTGCAGCCGCTCAGGTGTATCTCTCTCCTCTCTCTCACACACAATACTGATGACCACTGGCTCAGGTGTTCTCTCCCTTTCTCCTCTCTCTCTCTCTCCTCTCTCCACCATATCCAGTGACAAAGTGTCCCAGGTTTCTCTCTCCTCCCATAATTAGTCTTTGAAAATCTGCCTAAAGACCCCTTTCTCCCTCATGTATAACCCCATTACTTTTGAGATTTTAAGACTTTCGGCCCATTAGCTAGGCGATTTTAAGAACTATTGCCTCATTTCGGTCAATTTTAAAACCTTTCGTGCCATTTAGGTGTCGATTTTTTCCTGGCGAGCGATAGCGAGCCTGTAATTTAAGAGGAACTGGCCTGTGGCCGGGAATTTTTTTTACCGAACAATTTATACATTTATCTTGAAAGGGGTCTTGGTTGTTTAATTTAAAAATATATATATTTTACCACAATTGGTTCAATAATGATTTTACTATCTCATTCATCTTGCCTGGTCTCGATAAATGTTGCTCCCCCCCCCTTATCTCTCTCCCTCTCCCTCTCTCTCTCTCTCTCTCTCTCTCTTCTAGCCCAGGTGCAGACTGATAATGAGGTGGTATTAAGGATTTGCGGCGACACGAAATGCAGCCATGAAGAGACAACTACTGTATATATATTCACGGTTTGTATAGTGTGTGTGTATGAGAGAGAGAGAGAGAGAGAGAGAGTGTGTGTGTTACTCAGTTACTTGTTCGCAATGCGAGCTAAGCTCATTATTATCGCGCCTCCTTAACTGGGAATGTATTGTGTGAAATGCATGTTTTAAGTGTTTTATGTACTGTTGGAATGGCTGTCGATGTGTGTGTAGTCTGTATTTTAGCCAATTGGCGACATCGGAAACGAAGGCTTAGGGTGGATCTGTATGGTACCATTCTCACTATAGACGGTACCGTCTCGCCCGAAGGCTTAGGTAGCCATATGATACCCATCTCGCCTTGTACCATTTTTGCCAACCCCAGATGGGACGTCACAACGTCGTCCACTTATTCCAGGTACCTATTTACAGCTAGGTGAACTGAGGCTAACACATGAAAGGAGACAAGCCCAATTTGTCTCCGCCCGGCCGGGGATTGAACCCCCGACCCCTCGTGTGTGAGACGAGAGCTCTACCTACTAGGCTACGGGCTGTGTGTGTGTGTACGTGTGTGTACTCTCCTTTTTTCGACGTTACGCTCACGGTCTGTACACGATGTAATTTCCAACGGGGGCCGAAAATAACCGAGCCGAAACAACCATGACAATCCCAGTTACGAGTTGCTTGATGGTGGTAATTATCAGCGAGGAGGGGGCACTGATCACTTTCACCATCATTTTCACCTTCACCACCTCTCTTCTGATCAGTTTCACCGTCATTTTCACCTTCACCACCACTCTTCTGATCAGTTTCACCTTCACCACCACTCTTCTGATCAGTTTCACCGTCATTTTCACCTTCACCACAACTCTTCTGATCAGTTTCACCTTCACCACCACTCTTCTGATCAGTTTCACCGTCATTTTCACCTTCACCACCACTCTTCTGAGCAGTTTCACCTTCACCACCACTCTTCTGATCAGTTTCACCTTCACCACCACTCTTCTGAGCAGTTTCACCTTCACCACCACTCTTCTGATCAGTTTCACCGTCATTTTCACCTTCACCACCACTCTCCTGATCAGTTTCACCAACATCCTACCACTTTCATCATCACTTTCACCATCACCACCACCATCTTGATCACTTTCGCCATCACCACCCTTCTGCCACCGATCTACCATCATCACTTTCACCATCACCACCACCTACCATTTTCACCATCACCACCATCCTACCACTTTCACCATCACCACCACCATCTTGATCACTTTCGCCATCACCCCAAGTCTTCTGCCACCCATCTACCATCATCACTTTCACCATCACCACCATCCTACCACTTTCACCATCACCACCATCCTACCATTTTCACCATCACCACCATCCTACCACTTTCATCATCACTTTCACCATCACCACCATCCTACCATTTTCACCATCACCACCATCCTACCACTTTCACCATCACCACCATCCTACCACTTTCACCATCACCACCCTTCTGCCACCCACCTATCACAATCACTTTCCACAGTCCATTGTCATCAAGGATATATTCAAAGTATTATTTTATATATATATTTTTACTGTTTACCAAGCGTTTACTGTATATTATATATATAGCGTGTGTTCCAGTTTGTCGCCTCCCTTTTCCGTTCCTGGATGAATATCAAGTATCATAATGCAAATAAAAAATATATATACAAAATACAGTACATATAACTGGCTTGCTATATATCGCTCCGAGCTATAGTCTAGGAGTTGCACGTAGGCGAGATATCATGACCTCTATCCTCTGTAACTCAAAAGGGGCTAGAGCAAATTGGCTGTAAATGTCCACATCTATTCCTTGACTGACTCTTCCCAAATGGTAGACATATGAGCTTGATTACTCTAGTCGTTTTTGAGTTACAGAGGTTATAATTGCTCGCCTACTTACAACGAATAGACTATAGCCTTCTATGGTTCTGACTCTGCGCCTCACTTTATATAACCTTTGGAAGACCCGATGACGCCTTTCTGTGGCTGTTTCCTGGCTATTATTAGACGATTTTTGTTCAGATTAGGAAGGGTATATGGCAGTCAGAGGGTTAAGGGGAGGTATTTACTTTGTTCCCTAGACATCCATCAAGCTTAAAATTACACCCCCTAGATCTCCTTTCAAGATAAATTTGTACATTTTTCGGTAGAAAAATTTCCCGGCCGAAGGCCGGTTCCTCTTAAATTACAGGCTCGCTATCGCTCGCCAGGAAAATATCGACACTTATATGGCACTAGTTCTTAAAATTGACAGAAATGGGGTGAAAGTTCTTAAAATCACCAAAGTAAAGGGGGCGAGCGTCTTAAAATCTAAAAAGCAATGGGGCTAAACATGAGAGAGAAAGGGGTCCAGAAAAGAAAAAAAATCCTCAAGTGGAAATCTCCCCTTAAATGATGAGATAGTCTTTGCCACATTAATTACTATAGGTCCGCCCTAAGCTCTATCACATCGTTTAATAATCGAACACACTGTAAAAAGTGCCTCATAAACGTGAAGGGGTTAATGGTGCCGGTAAAGCATAAACACAAATAATGGTGATAGACAAAAAATATTAGAGTTTCAAGGAATCTATTGTAGTCGTGTGCCCTTAAGGGGAGAGTTCCAGTTGAGGATTTTTTTTTTCTGGACCCCTTTCTCTCTCATGTTTAGCCCCATTGCTTTTTAGATTTTAAGACGCTCGCCCCCTTTACTTTGGTGATTTTAAGAACTTTCACCCCATTTCTGTCAATTTTAAGAACTTTCGTGCCATATACAGTAAGTGTCAATATTTTCCTGGCGAGCGATAGCGAGCCTGTAATTTAAGAGGAACCGGCCTTCGGCCAGGAAATTTGTGTACCGAAAAATGTACAAATTTATCTTGAAAAGGGATCTAGGGGGTGTAATTTTAAGCTTGATGGATGTCTAGGGAACAAAGTAAATACCTCCCCTTAAATTAACTAACACCTACCAACCATATGCACACCACAAACTAAATTAATAAAGTTCCGGACATATAATAAAAAAATAATAACAATAATACAAAATACAAAATAAATATAAGTAATAATAATATTTAAAATAATAACTAATAATAATAATAATAATAATAATAATAATAACAACACAAATCATCATAATATCTTCAGTTTCACCCAAAATAGGAAAAGGTAAATCCCGCCATGGTTGTTAGCGATGGGTGGATGGCAATAAGAGCAAATTACCCCCTCGTCTCCCATTACCCTCTCCCTTATTACCCCGGGATCAAGGAGGACACTAGTTCGGGGCTTTCAGAGGCAATAACGCCATTTTTACAGCGAGCGACTTAAGGGAGGGGAGGGGAGGGGTATTTATCTCCTCATTTATGTATTTTTTTAGATTTTTGTTTAATGTCCTCGCTAGACCTCCATCAAGCTTAAAAATACACCCCTAAGACCCCCTTTCAAGATAAATGTGTACATTTTTCGGTTGAGAAAAATTCCGGCCCAAGGCCGTTTCTCTCTAAAATTAGAGGCTCGTTATCGCTCGCCAGGAAAAAATCGACACCTAAAGGGCACGAAAGGTCTTAATACTGATCAAAAATGAGGCGAAAGGTCTCAAAATCGACAAACTAACGGAACGAACGTCTTAAAGCCTCAAAACTAATATGCTAAACATGAGGGAGAAGGGGGTCCAGAAAAAACGAGTACTACCCCCTTAAAGGTTTTGATTGCTGTTGCCATTTTCGAGCAATTCTTTTTTAGTTTCCCCTTTAGACTAAGAAAAACGACTCCCCAGACCTCCAAACCATAAAATAAAACACCCCCACACACCCCCTTCAGGTTAAATATGTACATTTTTCGGTAGATAAATGTCAGTATATTTATGTAATGCTCACCCATTCACTCACTCTCACTCACACACTCAATTTATCTATCTAACACACACACACACACACACACACATACACAACAGATACCACACACACACACACACAACAGATACCACACACACAACACACACACATACACAACAGACACCACACACACACACACAACAGATACCACACACACATACACACCAGATACCACACACACACATACACAACAGATACCACACACACACACACACACATACACAACAGATACCATACACACACACCACACACACACACATACACAACAGACACCACACACACACACACAACAGATACCACACACATACGCAGCCCGTAGCCTAGTAGGTAGAGCTCTCGTCTCACACACGAGGGGTCGGGGGTTCAATCCCCGGCCGGGCGGAGACAAATTGGGCTTGTCTCCTTTCATGTGCTAGCCTCAGTTCACCTAGCTGTAAATAGGTACCTGGAATAAGTGAACGACGTTGTGACGTCCCATCTGGGGTTGGCAAAAATGGTACAAGGCGAGATGGGTATCATATGGTTCACCTAAGCTGATGGCTACCTAAGCCTTCGGGCGAGACGGTACCGTCTATAGTGAGAATGGTACCATACAGATCCACCCTAAGCCTTCGTTTCCGATGTCGCCAATTGGCTAAATACAGACTACACACACATCCACAGCCATTCCAACAGTACATAAAACACTTAACATGCATTTCACGCAATACATTCCCAGTTAAGGAGGCGCGATAATAATGAGCTTAGCTCGCATTGCGTGGATTCCCCTTGACGAACAAGTAACTGAGTAACACACACACACACATACACAACAGACACCACACACACACACACAACAGATACCACACACACACACACAACAGATACCACGCACACACATACACAACAGATACCACACACACACACCACACATACACAACAGATACCACACACACACACACACAACAGATACCACACACACACACACACACAACAGATACCACACACACACACCAGATACCACACACACACATACACAACAGATACCACACACACACCACACATACACAACAGACACCACACACACACCAGATACCACACACACACACACAACAGATACCACACACACACATACACAACAGATACCACACACACACACCACACATACACAACAGATACCACACACACACACACCACACATACACAACAGATACCACACACACACACCACACATACACAACAGATACCACACACACACACCACACATACACAACAGATACCACACACACACACACCACACATACACAACAGATACCACACACACACCACACACACACAACAGATACCACACACACACACCACACACACAACAGATACCACACACACACAACAGACACCACACACACACCCACACAACAGATACCACACACACACACATACACAACAATACCACACACACACCACACAGACACACACATACACAACAAATACCACACACACACACAAACACACCGCCTAGCTTTCATCAATTAATCCTGCCTATCTCTATTTTTGGGCCGAACATTCTCCTGGAAAACCATTGATCAACCTCCATGAATAGTTCTGTCAAAGGCTAATGCGTACAGCGAGAGAGAGAGAGAGAGAGAGAGAGAGAGAGAGAGAGAGAGAGAGAGAGAGAGAGAGAGAGAGAGAGAGAGAGAGAGAGAGAGAGAGAGAGAGAGAGAGGAGAGAGAGAGAGAGAGAGAGAGAGAGAGAGAGAGAGAGAGAGAGAGAGAGAGAGAGAGTACAAAGGGAGTACAAAGGAAATCAAGCAACAACAGATCTAGTGACCCTTCTAGGTTGCTTGTCCTCCAAAACACTGAGGATCAAGTGTCCAAACAGTGGTTTAGAGTGGGTAAGGGAACATTGGAAAGGGAATTACTGCCCTGGAACTAATGTCCGTGGCAGGATTAGGAAGTTAGTAGGGGACAGATGGGTTAGTAACTGAGGGGGGATAAAATAAAGTTATTCATTTACAAACGCAGTCAGTCGCGGGTTTGAAGCGAGATATTTGTCTAGGCGGAGTTTAAATGAATCAACGGTGATGCAGTCTATAACGTTTCGGGGAAGCCCATTCCACAAGTTGACAACTCGATTGAAGAAGAAATTCTTAGATTCGTGTGAGTTAAAAGATTTACCAATAATTTTGCAACCGTTTTCCCCGCGTGTAATTAGATTGGTCGATAGTGAAGTACTTACTACAGTTCATATTGTCGATGCCTTTGATGATTTTGAACACTTGAATTAAGTCACCTCTTAATCTGCGCTGGGTTTAAAGGAAATAGATTTAATTCTCTAAGACGCTCTTCGTATGGTTTGTTCTTTAGGCTAGGTATCATTTTGGTAACTCTACGTTGAACTCGTTCTAGCTTGTTTATATCTTTTTGGTAATAAGGGCACCAGGATTGAACGCAGTATTCCAGAAGAGGGCGGACTAATGAATTGTAAAGGGTTAGGATAACTTCTTTGGATTTATGCTCAAATGACCTGCCTATAAAGCCAATTATTTTTGTTTGCCTTCTTAACAACTTCTGAACATTGTTGACTCGGTTTTAGGTTACTCGATATTGTTACTCCCAGATCAGTTTCTCTGTTTACATTCTTAAGCTGAGTGCCATTCATCGAATAGTTTGCTTTCCTCATTTAGGTATCCGATATGTAGTACTTTACATTTATCCGCATTGAAACTCATTTGCCAAATTTGGGCCCAACATGACAATTTATCTAGATTGTGTTGCATATCGTCAACTTGTTTCTTTTGAGAGTACGCTATTTGCAATTTTTTGTATCGTCAGCAAATTTTGAGATTGTACAGGTGAGTCCCTCATCTATGTCGTTGATGTAAATTAGAAAGAGAATTGGTCCTAGTACCGATCCCTGGGGTACCCCGCTATTTACATTGGTCCATTTTGATGCCTTACCGTTTATGACTACTCTTTGCTTTCTGTCGCTGAGCCAATTTTCTATCCATTTCAACACACCGTCTTGTATTCCATGCGCTTTTAGTTTTAGCAGTAAACGTTTGTGGGGAACTTTGTCAAAGGCCTTTTGAAAATCAAGGTATATAATATCTACAGCTTTACTCTCATCGTAGAGGTTGAGGATATCGTGGAAGAAGTCTAAGAGGTTTGTTAAACAGGAACGTTTTTTACGAAAGCCGTGTTGAGTATCTTTAAGTATGTTATTTTCCTCTAAGTGATTTACGAGTCTGTCTCGTATGAACCGTTTTCTTCTTCTAGCATTTTACATACAACTGAGGTTAAGCTAATTGGACGATAGTTACTGGGTAGGGATTTGCTGCCTTTTTTGAATATCGGTGTTACGTTGGCTAGCTTCCACTGATCGGGCATAGTTCCAGACTGCAAGGATTTATTGAATAGTAATGTCAGTGGTTTAGAGAGCTCATCCTTAGCTTCCTTTAGAACTCTAGGCGAGATTGTATCAGGTCCAGGCGTTTTATTTACCTTGAGTTTATCTAAACAATTCAATACTTCTCTCTCTGTAACGGTGATATTGCTTAGAACATCTGAATTATCAATCTGAATCGGCGATGGTGTAGGGATATCACTGAGGTCTTCTGTTGTAAAAACTGATGCAAAGAAGGTATTGAGGGCATTACTCATTTGTTCTTCGTCTTTGGTGTATTCTCCATTTTCATCGACTAACGGTCCAACAGTTGAAGTAACGACTTTTTTCTTTCTGATATAACTATAGAATTCTTTCTATAGTTATAGAGAGAGAGAGAGTGTGATAGAGAGAGTGAATGTGTGTGTGAGTGTGTGAGTGAGTGAGAGAGAGAGAGAGACAGAGAGAGAGAGACTTCACATATTCATTATCTTGTTATTTGTACCGATCAAAAGCTCTATAAAGTGTCCACGAATGTTATAGAATACATTAGCATCCTATAGATACCGTACTCAAAAACTCCCAATGAATGTGGCGGATTTCAATGTTCTATCAAATTATAAGCTAGTACACAATATAACTTACACAAACTACTACTATTACTGCGACTAATGCTACTACTACTACTAGGCTACCACCACTAATACTACTACTACTAATACTAATACTTTTTTTTTTATTCTTTTTTACCACTCAGTCTGTGCATCCCCTCTTTGGAGGGGACTTCGTTGTCATTCAGCTACTTCCTATTCCGGGGTAAGCACTCAGACTCATCATCGTGGATTACTACTACTACATTGATTTTTATTTAATATTTTTCATACATTTCATGTTACTACTACTACCATCACCACCTCCACCATCACCACCACCACTACCATATATTTAACATTGTACACATATTAAATTTCACAAGCATCAGATACTACTATTCTACACCATGCAACTTCAATCCAGTCTCCTTCCTATGCGACCCTCTGCCACTGCTGCCTCGTAGTCTACTTCTGCCACCGTCACTGGTTGTGGTGCAGACCTTCTTGTTCCCCGCAGGCATAGTAGTGTTGATCTGAGCAATGAGAAAGATAGACGGCATCTCATCCAGGCTACGACGTGGCTCCTAAGCTGTTGCTTCTTCTCTGCGATGATCTCTGCTAGCCTTGAATAGAAGCACTGGGCCCTGGGTCCCATCCCCCCTGATGTGGTGAAGACTAGTGGGGTAAAGCTGCCATGTTCGACGTGTAAGATCCTTTCTCCATATGTCCTGACCTTCTCTCGTTCGTTCCTCTTGTGTGCAGCCTCCAGAGACAGCTCGCTGTAGCTGTGGGCCATTGGGTCTACTACTACTACTACCACTAATAATAATAAGAAGAAGAACAAAAGGATAATCCGAGAGAATGAGAGAATGAGAGAATGAGAATAAGAATAACATAAATAATAATAATAATAATAATAATAATAATAATAATAATAATAATAATAAAAATAATAAAGTATATGAAAGCCATGCATATTCAGCGTCTTATTTGGC
>CM064506.1:5536464-5551464 GCA_032716605.1 Paralithodes platypus | reverse complement strand
GCAAATGTTGGCGGCGTTAATTAATATGAAAGAAAATATAATACAAAAGTGGCTACTAACTTTTTGGCCGTTGAAAGTGAAAGTTTGTATTAATAATATGCTCTTGGCGCCAAAAGTTTGTATTAATAATATGCTCTTGGCGCCAAAAAAGTATGCTCTTGGCGCCAAAAAAAAAAAAACCCACAATATGCAGATTAATTTAGAAACGGGAAAAAAAAGATATACCTGAAATTTTGACCAATGTAAAATAAAGATAATAATAATAATAATAATAATAATAATAATAATAATAATAATAATAATGGTAATAATAAAGATTGTATATTTTTCCTTCAAAATAAAAGTTAGTACACGGGGAAAAAAATATCTTAGTGACTTTAGTCGATTTTATTTCAGCTGACGGCAAATTGAATCCCTTAGCAGCTGACTTATCGATAGTTAAGGGGGGTCACCGGCCTTTTTTTTAATCTTTTTCTCCTTTTCTCTCTTTCCCTGGCTTGTATCCATTCGGCCCCATTCAGCCAACTGTTTTAAGACGTTTGTTCCCATTCAGGTGTCGAGTTCTTCCTGGCGAGCGATAGCGAACCAGCATTGTATGGATTAATCCGGCTTCGCCGGAGACATTTGTCTATCGAAATATGTACAAATTTAGCTTGCTGTCAAAACAAAAATATATATATGCTGGCTCGCTACCGCTCGCCAGGAAAATATTAACACCTGGATGAGGGTAAACGTCTTAAAACAGTAGGCTGAATGGGGCCGAATGGATACAAGCCAAAGCGAGAGGTAGAGAAAGATAAAAACAAAAAGCGAGGTGGGCTCCCTTGATGGAATAATATGACACCTCTATGACTCTGTACCACATCAATATGACACCTCTATGACTCTGTACCACATCAATATGACACCTCTATGACTCTGTACCACATAAATACCAAACTTTTAATTAAGTTGCATTTTTTTTTTTTTTTTTTTAGTTTCATCCCTAGACCTCCATCAAGCTTAACAAATCATCCACAATATCCCCCTTTTAGATACATTTGTAAACATGTTCAGTAGACAAATGTTCGGGCTCCTCCTAAAATTGCAGGCTCGCTATCGCTCACCAGGAACAAAAATCGACACCTAAATAGCACGAGAGGTCCTAATGTTTACAAAGAAATGGGGTGAAAGGTCTTAAAATCGCCAAACTAATGAAACGAACGTCTTAAGATCTCAAAACCAATAGGGCTAAACATGAGGGAGAAGAGAGTCCAGAAAAAGCAACTACCTCCCCTTAACAACACATTTCTCTCAACATTCTTGGCATAAGCTGAATAATTAAGGTTGGGACATTCCGGGACCTATACCGAATAATTCAGAGTACAGTTGGCCACATAAGTGATGTCGCGACTCTATTCCGATCAATAATTGGTATCAGCACTATCTAAGGTTTAATTCATCTTTTTTCGAGTGAGATATACAAACAGGTTCCGGTTCCTATCTTTACACACCCTATTCAACATCTGACAGACATTAATACAGCACACAGCGAGCACAACGTAATGCCAGCGGAGACATGACTTACTTAGCCAACCGTCCAAGATGTTAACCCTGTCAAGATCCGACTACGCATTGCTGTTCTCTTTTCTGGCTTTTAGCAGACGATTTTTATTAAGATTAGGAAGGGTGTGTGGAAGTCAAAGGGGTTAAGGGGAGATTTCCACTTGAAGGATTTTTTCTTGACTCCATTCTCCCTCATGTTTAGCCTCATTGTGTTTCTAATTGTAAGACGTTTGCCCCATTATTTTGACGATTTTAAGAACTTTCAACCCATTTCTGTCAATTTTAAGGCCTTTCGTGCCATTTAGGTGTCGATTTTATTCTGGCGAGCGATAGCGAGCCTGTAATTTAAGAGGAACCGGCTTTCAGCCGGGACATTTTTCTATCGAAAAATGTACAAATTTATCTTGAAAGGGGCTCAAGGGGGTGTAATCTTAAGCTTGAAGGATATCTAGGGACCAAATATAAACCTCCCCTTAATTGAGAGTGTTCACCCTTATATTTCCCACAGATCCTTCATAATCTGCAAACAATCGTCTAATGATAGCCAGGGTAAACTGTCATAATGTGTCATAATGATAGCCAGGGTAAACTGTCATAATGATAGCCAGGGTAAACTGTCATAATGTGTCATAATGATAGCCAGGGTAAACTGTCATAATGTGTCATAATGATAGCCAGGGTAAACTGTCATAATGTGTCATAATGATAGCCAGGGTAAACTGTCATAATGTGTCATAATGATAGCCAGGGTAAACTGTCATAATGTGTCATAATCTTCAAAGCGTCAAGACATTAATACATTATACAGTAAACAACAGTCAGTAGTTTATACATTATACATTAGGTCACCATATAAACAACAGTCAGTAGTTTATACATTATACATTAGGTCACCATATGAACAACAGTCAGTAGTTTATACATTATACATTAGGTCACCATATGAACAACAGTCAGTAGTTTATACATTATACATTAGGTCACCATATGAACAACAGTCAGTAGTTTATACATTATACATTAGGTCACCATATGAACAACAGTCAGTAGTTTATACATTATACATTAGGTCACCATATGAACAACAGTCAGTAGTTTATACATTATACATTAGGTCACCATATGAACAACAGTCAGTAGTTTATACATTATACATTAGGTCACCATATGAACAACAGTCAGTAGTTTATACATTATACATTAGGTCACCATATGAACAACAGTCAGTAGTTTATACATTATACATTAGGTCACCATATGAACAACAGTCAGTAGTTTATACATTATACATTAGGTCACCATATGAACAACAGTCAGTAGTTTATACATTATACATTAGGTCACCATATGAACAACAGTCAGTAGTTTTATACAGTATACATTAGGTCACCATATGAACAAGTCAGTAGTTTATACATTATACATTAGGTCACCATATGAACAACAGTCAGTAGTTTATACATTATACATTAGGTCACCATATAAACAAGTCAGTAGTTTATACATTATACATTATACAGTAAACAACAGTCAGTAGTTTATACATTATACATTAGGTCACCATATGAACAACAGTCAGTAGTTTATACATAATACATTAGGTCTCCATATAAACAAGTCAGTAGTTTATACATTATACATTAGGTCACCATATGAACAACAGTCAGTAGTTTATACATTATACATTAGGTCACCATATGAACAACAGTCAGTAGTTTATACATAATACATTAGGTCTCCATATAAACAAGTCAGTAGTTTATACATTATACATTAGGTCACCATATAAACAAGTCAGTAGTTTATACATTATACATTAGGTCACCATATAAACAACAGTCAGTAGTTTAGATACAGAGATTGGAAAGCAATGCAATCCAATATAAAAAGAGCATGCCAATTCTTTAAGGTTCCCTATATTTCCATCAAGCTTACGATTACACCCCCTAGACCCCCTTTCAAGATAAATTTGTACATTTTTCGGTAGAAAAATTTCCCGGCCAAAGGCCGGTTCCTCTTACATTACAGGCTCGCTGTCGCTCGCCAGGAAAAAATCGACACCTAATTGGCACGAAAGGTCTTAAAATTGACAGAAATGGGGCGATATTACTTAAGATCGTCAAACTAATGAGGCGAAAGTCTTAAAATCTCAAAAGCAATGGGGCTAAACATGAGGGAGAAAGAGATCCAGAAAACAATCCCTCAAGTGGAAATCTCCCCTTAAGTGCAGTCTTCTACTCAAACTAGTCCTCCTCAAGAAACAGGGATCAACCAACAGAGATTCGAAAACCAATACAATTCAATACAAACAGAGAACTTTCCAATTAATTTAAGTGCAGTCTCCCTCTCAAACCAAGTCATCAACAAACCAGAGATTCGAAAGAAAAATATATATAAAATTTAATTGTGCAGTCTCCCCATTAAAACAAGTCATAGAAAACAGAGATTATAAATGATATTATATACAATACATAAGAGCATTCCAATTCTCCACGTGCAGTCTCCCTCTCAAACCAAGTCATCAACAAGCAGAGATTCGAATAGGTATACAATTCAATAAAAAGTAGAGCATTCCATTTCTTTATGTGCAGTCTCCCCCTCAAAACAAGTCATAGAAAACAGAGATTATAAATGATATTATATACACTAAATAAGAGCATTCCAATTCTCCACGTGCAGTCTCCCTCTCAAACCAAGTCATCAACAAGCAGAGATTCGAAAAGATATACAATTCAGTAAAAAGTAGAGCATTCCAATTCTCAACGTGCAGTCTCCCCCTCACACCAAGCCATCAACATAGAGGGACGCCATGAATACCCAAGGACACACAGAGCGAGAACCGAGCCTTCTGGGGCGATCATAAATTCTGAAAATTGAGACACCAAACAAACGTGGGTCTGAACTGGTTATATGTCTCTGTCCAGGTGTGTGTGTGTGTTTTTTTTCTTTCTTTTCTGGACCACCTTCTCCCTCATGTTTAGCTCCATTAGTTTTTGTTGAGATTATGAGACGTTCGCTTCACCAGCTGAAACACATGCACAAATATAAGTATACCCTTTGCCATAAAGACAATGGTCCAATACATGCAACTGCAATTACTACTGCTACTACTACTACTACTACTACTAGGCACTATAGTCCATTCATTATAGGTAGACCGGAAATTGTAACCCCTAACCTCTGCAATTCAAATAGGGCTAGAGCAAATAGGCTGTAAATGTCCACATGAAAGTAAATATGAGTTAATAAAAGTGTATACAAGTGAGGCCCATAAGCTCTACTAAACGTCTCACTAACTCAGCCTCAGCCCAGCCTGTCTACCTTAAATGACCTGGATCCATAATCATTTACCAGGATGAATAGGACACCTTGTACACTCGGGGGTAACGCTATCCATAGGCTTTACCAGTGTTGTTGTTTTATCATTATTTGTCTTACAAGTATACCCAGTGAGAATAGTTTTGGTGTGTGTGTGTGTGTGTGTGTGGGGGGGGGGGGGGGAGAGACCTAGACCAACTGACCCCCTTTCTACTACTATTGGTCGTACATCAAAGTGAGTCCTGCCCTGCAACTGGCACGACGTAGACCTTCTGGTGGCTCTACAGATAGTGTGCACCCCCCCCCCCATTTTCTCTCTCTCTCTCTCTCTCTCTCTCTCTCTCTCTCTCTATATATATATATATATATATATATATATATATATATATATATATATATATATATATATAGATATATATATATATATATAAATATATATATATATAATATACTGTATATATATATCTATATATATATATATATATATATATATATATATATATATATATATATATATATATATATATATATATATATATATATATATGAGATGTCGGACAGGTTGGAAGAGAGGTACCGGTATCCTAGCCAATCGAACCCACTCGCCCCAGGTAAATCCGCTCATGGCCGAGTGGTTACGGTGTCCACCTCTCCAAAATATACCTGGGGTTAGTGAGTTCGAATCCTGGTAAGGATACCTCTCTCCCATACATACTATATATATATATATATATAATATATATATATATATATATATATATATATATATATTATATATATATATATATATATATATATATATATATATTGTGTGTGTGTGTGTGTGTCGTTCTGCATTTTTACTTTCACTGTATTGACCAATCTACGAACCTATGACATATCTAT
The DNA here is from genome assembly GCA_032716605.1 of Paralithodes platypus. Lineage (NCBI taxonomy): Eukaryota > Metazoa > Arthropoda > Malacostraca > Decapoda > Lithodidae > Paralithodes > Paralithodes platypus. The sequence continues at coordinate 5,545,716 of CM064506.1, read as the reverse complement.
CTATCTACCTACCAACCACATTATTAATTCACTTACTAACCATCCCACCTACCTACCAATATACTTACTAACTATTATATATATCAACCTACATACCCACCAACCTACCAAACCACTATTTTACCTACCTACTAACCCATCTAATTACTAACCCACCTACTTACCACACCACCTATCTACCTACTCACTAACCCATCTTATTACTAACCTACCTACCAACCCACCTGCTTACCATACCACCTATCCACTGAACCATATAATTACAAACCTACTTACCAACCCACCTATCAATCTACCCACTAACCCATCGAATTACCAACCTACCTACCAACCAACCCACCTACTTACCAATATACTACAGCATATAACGCCTCTTGCTAACAAAGGGAACAGACCAGCGGCGCATCAAAGGAATATAGACACACCACATACATACATACATATGCACACAAAGCTACTGAATCGCCAACATAGTACAATTACATACCTGAATACATAGTCTGAGAGAGAGAGAGAGAGAGAGAGAGAGAGAGAGAGAGAGAGAGAGAGAGAGAGAGAGAGAGAGAGAGAGAGAGAGAGAGAGAGAGAGAGAGAGAGAGAGAGAGATTTATATAGATACACTGGCCACACAGACCTTACGATCCAAACGAGGTGGTCAGGACTTAATTCTAGTAGAGACAGCTAACCCGAGAGTAAGGAAAGGAAAGGAGACAGATACAGAGAGAGAGAGAGAGAGCGCGAGAGAGAGAGAGAGAGAGAGAGAGAGAGAGAGAGAGAGAGAGAGAGAGATATTTACATAGATACACTGGCCACACAGACCATACGATCCAAACGAGGTGGTCAGGACTTAATTCTAGTAGAGATAGCTAACCCGAGAGTAAGGTACAGTGGAAGGAAAGGAAAGGAAAGGAGACAGATACAGAGAGAGAGAGAGAGAGAGAGAGAGAACAGAGGCTTGCTAAAAACAGATTTACCTAATTGTATTTACCTAATTGTAATTGTGTGTGTGTGTGTGTGTGTGTGTGTGTGTGTGTGTGTGTGTGTGTGTGTGTGTGTGTGTGTGTGTGTGTGTGTGTGTGTGCTTGCTTGGTGGTCTCAGTTGCTGGACCATTCTCTCAGGAAATTAACCCTCCGACTCCCCTTTTATTGGTGCCTCCTTCCTTCTTTCCCCCCCAGTAATGTTGGTGTCTCTGCTCCAAGTGTTATCGCCGCGGGGAGCCTACACCAACAACAAACCTACCTACTGCTATCCTCATAACTTTTATATTGTTGTTACTCTCCTTGTTATATTTGTCTATTCTTCCTACTCAGGCTGTTAAGGGGAGGTTTTTACTTTGTTCCCTATATTTCCATCAAGGTTACGATTACACCCCCCTAGACCCCTTTTCAAGATAAATTTGTAAATTTCCCGGCCGAAGGTCTATTTCTCTTAAACGGAAGCCAAGTCTATTATATTTCCTATTAATTATTGTATGTGGAGAGATAACATTATGGTTTATGGTTCGAATTACGTCGTTGGAAGGGATAAAATGACCAAAACAATGCTATTTTATGTTAATTTTCTTGTTTTGCTCCTCATATTCATTCAAGACTTCAAAAAAAAAAAAAAAAATATATATATGTTTGTGACTATACCTCCGACTATTACTATTATCTACTACTCGGCCAACTACTAACTACTCTTCCTTCTCCTTCTCCACCTCTACAACTATTCCCTCTTTCGTTGTGTCTATTTCTTGTTCGTGGCCCTGTTTGTTTTTGTCGGTCTTCTTTATTATATCTCCTCCTGTCTGGTTCTAGTGTTATCGCCGCGGGGAGCCAACAACAACAACAACAACAACTACTTCTCTCTTCCTACCTTTTATATATTTGTTACTCTCCCTGTTATATTTGTTACTCTCCCTGTTATATATTTTTACTCTGTTATATTTTGTACTCCCTGTTATATTTTTTTACTCTCCCTGTTATATTTGTTACTCTCCCTGTTATATATTTTTTAATCTCCGTTATATATTTTTTACTCTCCCTGTTATATTTTTTTTACTCTCCGTTATATTTTTTACTTTCTGTTACATTTTTTACTCTCCCTTTTATATATATATGTTTACCCTCCCTGTTATATTTGTTACTCTTCCTGTTATATTTGTTACTCTCCCTGTTATATTTTTTACTCTCCCTGTTATGTTTACTCTCCGTTATATATTTTTTACTCTCCGTTATATTTTTTACTCTCCCTGTTATATATTTTTACTCTCCCTGTTATTTTTTACTCTCCCTGTTATATTTTTTACCCCGTTATATTTTTTACTCTCCGTTATATTTTTTACTCTCCCTGTTATATTTTTTTTACTCTCCCTGTTATATATTTTTTACTCTCCCTGTTATATTTTTGTTTACTCTCCCTGTTATATTTTTTACTCTCCTGTTATATTTTTTACTCTCCCTTTTATATATATTTTTTTACTCTCCCTGTTGTGTTACTCTCCCTGTTATATTTGTTACTCTCCCTGTTATATTTTGTACTCTCCCTGTTATGTTTACTCTCCGTTATATTTTTTTTACTGTTATATTTTTTACTCTCCGTTATATTTTTTTACTCCGTTATATTTTTTTACACTCCCTGTTATATTTTTTACTCTCCGTTATATTTTTTACTCTCCGTTATATTTTTTACTCTCCCTGTTATATATTTTTTACTCTCCCTGTTATATTTGTTACTCTCCCTGTTATATTTTTTACTCTCCCTGTTATATTTTTTACTCTCCGTTATATTTTTTACTCTCCGTTATATTTTTTACTCTCCGTTATATTTTTTACTCTCCCTGTTATTTTGTTTTACTCTCCCTGTTATATTTTTTACTCTCCCTGTTATATTTTTTACTGTTATATTTTTTTACTCTCCCTGTTACATTTTTTACTGTTATATTCTTTACTCTCCCTGTTATATTTTTTTTTACTCTCCCTGTTATAATTTTTACTCTCCGTTATATTTTTTACTCTCCGTTATATGTTTTACTCTCCGTTATATTTTTACTCTCCCTGTTATATTTTGTTTACTCTCCCTGTTATATTTTTTACTCTCCCTTATATTTTTTACTCTCCGTTATATTTTTTACTCACCCTGTTATATTTTTTACTCTCCGTTACATTTTTTACTCTCCCTGTTATATTTTTTTACTCTCCGTTATATTTTTTACTCTCCGTTATATTTGTTGTTACTCTCCGTTATATATTTTTTACTCTCCCTGTTATATATTTTGTACTCTCCCTGTTAATTTTTTTTAATCTCCCTGTTATATTTTTTACTCTCCGTTATATTTTTTACTCTCCCTGTTATATATTTTGTTACTCTCCGTTATATTTTTTACTCTCCCTGTTATATTTTTTACTCTCCCTGTTATATTTTTTACTCTCCGTTATATGTTTTACTCTCCGTTATATTTTTTTACTCTCCCTGTTACATTTTTTACTGTTATATTCTTTACTCTCCCTGTTATATATTTTTTTACTCTCCCTGTTATATTTTTTACTCTCCGTTATATGTTTTACTCTCCGTTATATTTTTACTCTCCCTGTTATATTTTGTTTACTCTCCCTGTTATATTTTTTACGCCGTTATATTTTTTACTCTCCCTTATATTTTTTACTCTCCGTTATATTTTTTACTCACCCTGTTATATTTTTTACTCTCCGTTACATTTTTTACTCACCCTGTTATATTTTTTTACTCTCCCTGTTATATTTTTTACTCTCCGTTATATTTGTTGTTACTCTCCGTTATATATTTTGTACTCTCCCTGTTATATATTTTGTACTCTCCCTGTTAAAAAAATTAATCTCCCTGTTATATTTTTTACTCTCCGTTATATTTTTTACTCTCCGTTATATATTTTGTTACTCTCCGTTATATTTTTTACTCTCCCTGTTATATTTGTTACTCTCCCTGTTATATTTTTTTACTCTCCCTGTTACATTTTTTACTCTCCCTGTTACATTTCCTTCGCCTTTTCCACTTCTACAACTTTGAGAACTTTCACTCCATTTTTTTTGTGTCAATTTCAAGACCTTTCGTGCCATTTAGGTGTCGATATGTGTTGGTGGTGTAATGGTTTAGGTGCTTATGTTCTGGGTGTGGTGTCCCGAGTTCGAAGCCCGGGAGGACCATATGCTTTCATTAGTTTATTCAAGTACATTGGGGTTTGTAATTGATGATTAATGTTAAGGGGAGATTTCCACTTGAGGGATTTTTTTCTTTACCCCTTTCTCCCTCATGTTTAGCCCCATTGCTTTTGAGGTTTTAAGACGTTCGCCCCATTAGTTTGGCGATTTTAAGAACTTTCACCCCATTTATGTCACTTTTAAGACCTTTCGTCCCATTTAGGTGTCGATTTTTTCCTGGCGAGCGATAGCGAGCCTGTAATTTAAGAGGAACCAAGGCCGGGACATTTTTCTACCGGAAAATGTACAAATTTATCTTGAAAGGGGGTCATGGGGGTATAATTTCAAGCTTGATGGAAGTCTAGGAAACACACTAAAAACCTCCCCTTAAGAACGGGGTGTTACTTATTTTATCTTTCGTTGTGTCTATTACGTGTTCGTGTCCGGCTTTTGTGTCTTGTTTACCTCGTGTCTCGTTCAAGTGTTATCACCCAACGAACATACAACCTACCATCCAGCTTTCCCCTTCCTTCCTGTGCGTTTATTTATTGCCAAACCGCAGCAATGTGGCGTTAACGGGGTAGTACTCGCTTTTTATGGACCTTCTTCTCCCTTGTGTGTGTGTTTTTTTTGTTTGTTTGTTTTGGTTTTTTTCTTGGGGGTGGCCGACTCAAGACAGAGCAAGAACAGGAAAACACAAAACACAAGACAAAACAGCTAACAAACACAGACAAAACACAACATTCACACACATCTAGTAGGTTGCTTTCCTTATATCCGCTCATGGCCGATTGGTTACGGTGCCCGACTATCCCAAATATACCTGGAGTGAGTGGGTTCGAATCCTGGTCAGGCTACCTATATCTCTCCATCTAAGCTATTGTATTAACCCATTCAAGGTACGATCACGCATTTATCTTCTCTTTTCTAGCTATTAGTAAACGAGATTATTCAGCTTAGGAAGGGTACGTGGAAGTCAGAGGGTTAAGGGGAGATCTCCACTTGAGGGATTTTTTTCTTGACCCCTTTCTCCCTCATGTTTAGCCCCATTGCTTTTGATATTATAAAATGTTTGCCCCATTAGTTTAGCGATTTTAAGAACTTTCACCCCATATTAAGACCTTTCGTGCAATTCAGGTGTCGATTTTATCCTGGCGAGCGATAGCGAGCCTGTAATTTAAGAGGAACCGGCCTTTGGCCGGGACATTTTTCTACCGAAAAATGTACAAATTTATCTTGAAAGGGACTCAAGGGGGTGTTATTTTAAGCTTGATGGAGGTCTAGGGAAAAAAACTAAATACCTCCCCTTAATTGAGATAGACACTTCTCTTTTATTTCCCACAGATCTTTCCTAAGCTGTATAAAATCGTCTTATGATAGCCACAATATACTGTCAAAATGCGTCATAATCTTCATACTGTTAATTACACACCACATATTCCAATCATTGTTATACCACATGTAAATAAACAAATAAACCAAGAAAAACCATACCATTTACTAACACGGGTCTACACAATGGCACACGGGGTTTATATTACATGGAAATAAACACATGAACACACGCTATAATCTACCTCTACCACCATCACCACCATAATCTACCACCACCACCACCACTACTACTACCACCACCACCACCACCACTACTATCTCACCACCACCACTAAACCGCCATAATCTACCATAACCACCACTACTACTACTATACTACTACCACCACCACCACCACCACCACCACCACCACCACATAATCTACCACCACCACCACCATCACCACCACCATAATCTACCACCACCACCACCACCATTACTACCACCACCACCACCACCAAACACGTGTGTACACAATGGCACACAGGGTAATTATATGAAGCTCTATATACTAGTACACGGAAATAAACAAATGATCACACACTATTGTCTAGCCTAAGCCTATTAACTTCCAAACTCCATATACTTGTTGTATATATATTTCGCTGCCCATTGTTACAAATTAAGTATAAACTGGCAATTTGCAATGTATATAAATGTTAAAAGCTTTGCAATTGACTCCGGGCAATGTATTACGCAATTATTTTTTTGTTTGTGTGACCATATCTCCATTATTAATATTTTGCAGAGCATGTGTTGCCCCATATGAAGTAGTTTATATCCATGTACGGTACTATATATATATATATATATATATATATATATATATATATATATTATATAATATATATATATAATATATATATATAATATATCATCTATATATATATATATATATATATTCTACAATTTCTACTAAACCATGTCATTATAGTTCCTGTGAAGACTGAGGACAATAACCAATCAAAGATATTACAGGTCATCTTCCAGGTATTTTATCCACACGTCATTATTTAATGGGCTCACCTGCTTTTGTGATCTCCTTTTCTCTCTTTCTCTGGCTTGTATCCATTCGGCCCCATTCAGCCTACTGTTTTAAGACGCTTATCCCCATCCAGGTGTCGATTTTTTCCTGGCGAGCGATAGCAAGCCAGCATTATATGAAAAAATCCGGCTTCGCAGGATACATTTCTCTATCGAAAAATTTACAAAATTAGCCTGCTGTCAAATCCGTTTTTTTAAATAGGTTGGCTCGCTACCGCTCGCCAGGAAAAAATCAACACCTGGATGGGGATCAACGTCTTAAAACAGTACTGGTAGGCTGAATGGGGCCGAATGGATACAAGCCCGAGAAAGAGAGAAAAGGAGATAACAAAAAGCAGGTGACCCCCCTTAATGAATACGACCATACACTTAATACACTTCAAATACTCAATATACTCAATACACTCACTACAATCAATATACTCAATACACTCACTACAATCAATATACTCAATACACTCAATATACTCAATACACTCACTACAATCACCATACTCACTACACACTACACTCAATACAATCACTACACTCAATACAATCACTACACTCAATACAATCACTACACTCAATACAATCACTACACTCACTACAATCACTACACTCAATACAATCACTACACTCAATACAATCACTACACTCAATACAATCACTACACTCAATACAATCACTACACTCAATACAATCACTACACTCACTACTCACTACACTCACTACACTCAATACACTCAATATACTCAATACACTCAATATACTCAATACACTCAATATACTCAATACACTCAATATACTCAATACACTCACTACACTCAATATACTCACTACACTCAATAAACTCACTACACTCAATACACTTAATACACTCAATATACTCACTACACTTCAATACACTCAATACACTTCAAATACTCAATACACTCAATACACTCAATACATCAATACACTCAATACACTTCAAAGCACAAAGTACAACCGTGAATTAATTAAGTTGGTGTTTGATGTCGACTTTAAGGGGAGGTATTTAGTTTGTTCCCTATGTTTTCATCAAGCTTAAAATTACACCCCCTAGACCCCCTTTCAAGATAAATTTGTACATTTTTCGGTAGAAAAATGTCCTGGCCGGAGGCCGGTTGCTCTTAAATTACAGGCTCGCTGTCGCTCGCCAGGAAAAAATCGACACCTTAATGGCACGAAAGGTCTTAAAATTGACAGAAATGGGGCAAAATGTCTTAAAATGTCAAAACTACTAGGGCGAACGTCTTAACATCTCAAAAGCAATGGGGGGCTAAACATGAGGGAGAAACGGGTCCAGAAAAAAAATCCCTCAAGTGGAAATCTCCCCTTTAAACCTCCGGTCTCTTAATTAAAAAGTGAGAGATATTTATACCTAACAAGCTCTTCCTGTGCTGTTGTATACGAACAAATTAAACACAAAACTAATTCATATCCATTAATTCTATACAGATTTCACTTTCTCTAGCAAAAATATAAAATCAAGTCTCTAAGGGGAGATATCGACTTGAGGGATGATTTTAAGAACTTTCGCCCCCATTTCCGTCAATTTTAAGACCTTTCGTGCAATTTAGGTGTCGATTTTATCCTGGCGAGCGATAGCGAGCCTGTAATTTAAGAGGAACCGGCTTTCAGCCGGGACAGATTTTCTACCGAAAAATATAAAAATTTATCTTGAAAGGGGCTCAAGGGGGTGTAATCTTAAGCTTGATGGATATCTACGGACCAAACTAAAAACCTCCCCTTAAAGGCCCTCTGACATGAGATTTAATTCCTCATTATCTTTCATAAATTGATTAGGTACTAAATTGTATCATTAACTCCCGTCCACTCACCAACTCTCTGCAATCTCTCTCTCTCTCTTTCTTCGCCGCAATGTTTCACCTCTCTCGCTATTCTATCGCTATCTAATCGCTACACAATAATCAATGTTCAGAGCTCCTCCCAGTGTATACCACCCCTCTACATAGGGTACGTGGTACCCGTCTTGCAACACAATCGCGCACCCCACTCTGTGCAACTCTTCCCAACCCCAGATGAACGTTACTCTCAGTCTTTCCCTTCTCTTCTATCAACAGCTGAGCTCTGGAACTCTCCCCTTCCCATAATCAGTAATACCCCTCTTCCTATGACTTAAACTTGCTTCAAACGTCCATGTTTCCAGGCATTTTGGCTTGAACGTCCCTTGATTTTTAGCCTGGTCACTCTTTCAATTATGGGGGAGGCACTCGCTACAGACAGTTCTGCCTTTTGTCTCCCTCACTCACATAACAAAAATAAAAATAATATATATGTACCGGTATGTATTTGACATATTTGATTATTATATATGTATGTATTTGACCTATTTGTTATTAGCTTTAAAAAACAGTTGGGTAGATAGTTTATGAACGGCAACACCTCACCGGTAACGTCAAGGGCCAGGATACATTCATATGTTATTATGAATAAAATAAATGATAAATGCTATTTAAGGGGGGTCACCGTTTTTGTGTTTATCTTTCTCTCCTTTTCTCTCTTTCCCTGGCTTGTTTCCATTTTCCATTCGGCCCCGTCAGCCACGCCAGCCACTGTTTTTAAAAGACGTTTATCCCCATGCCAGGTGTGGCTTTCTTTTCCTTCCTGGCGAGCGATAGCGAGCCAGCATTGTATGGAGAAATCCGGCTT
>CM064506.1:5242973-5536364 GCA_032716605.1 Paralithodes platypus | reverse complement strand
CTTCCTCTTCTCAATTTTTTGTTCTTCTTTCCTTATTGTTCTCTTCTCTTTCATTTAACTTTCTTCTTACCTTCGCAACTGTCTTCTCCTCCTCCTCCTCCTCCTAATCCCTTCATTTCCTCTTCTTTCATCTCATCTCTTCTTATCTCTCATTTGCTTCCTCTTGTCCAACCCCCCATTTTTATACACATATATTTAAAGTTTTACGATGGTTGAACAAGTACGTGTGTGTGTGTGTGTGTGTGTGTGTGTGTGTGTGTGAGATTCTAGGCTTTCCAGACCTTCCGTGCCATTTAGGTGTCGATTCTTCATAAAATCGTCTATTGATATCCATAATCAAAGACAGCATACCGTCATAGTATCGAAAGGGTTAACACTCTCTGGTCCGACGTCTTGGGGGTTATTTTGATATATTTGTATTATTATTATTTGAATATTTTGCTTGTTTTTGCCTTTATCGAGCAATGGATTTGTGTTTGTCCTCTAGGCTAACAAAAAAAAAAAAAAACGCCTTCCTAGACTTCCTTCGAACTAAAAAAAAACAAAAAAACATAAAACAAAAATGCCCACCCAGATCCCTTTCAAGCTATATTTGTACATTTTTCGATAGAGAGATGTCCCTGCCGAAGACCGAATTCTTCTAAGTCACACACTCGCAATTGCTTACCTAGAATAAAATCGATACCTGAATGGGGTGAAGCGTCCTATTATCGCCAAACTAATGGGTTGAAACGTCTTAACCCCTTCTGTACCGACGATATCTTTGTAATATTAATGTAGCTGTAATTAGACGATTTTGTGCAGTTTAAGAAGCATCTGTGGTAGTAAAAAGGGTTAAGCAAGATAGTTCAAAGCCTGTTAATTGCTGGAGGCTCTCTATAAACTTCATAAAATCGTCTAATAGTAGCCAGAATATAGTTAAAAAGACGTTGCCGGTACACAGAAGGAGTCAAAATCTCCAAACTAACGAAACAAATCCTGGGAGGTTTAGACAGCTCTCCCTCGAACCAGCTAGGGTGAAGGTCTGGGTGCTACAGGGGATTTAATATATAAGCTCATTAACTTAAATACTCACACACACGAGTCTTGGGAACATATTCTACACATTTACCAACATTTTATACTGAATTTTTTCGTTTTATAATAAAACAAATAAAAACAAATAATAATAATATATATACTGTATATTAAAATATATATACATTATATATATATCTATATATATATATATATATATATAATAATATATATATTATATATATATCTATATACAGGTATATATATATATCTATATATATATATATATATATATATATTAATATATATATATATTATTATATATATATATACATACAGTATATATATACTGTATATATACGGTATATATATATTCTTGTTTTTAGTTGACGGGAAATTATCATGTCCCCATCTTGAATACCCAGCAATTATGAAGATTTGATAGCAAAATATGGTGTTCATAATGAAAACTAGGCAATAATTTGATGCAGAGATATAGCAGTTTCTTATATGTCTATTAGTTATGGAGAACTCATTGTCAATGGGAATACATTTACCTTCAGCTGATATCAAACCGACTATCATCTGTTCCAAATAGGTAGGCCAGAATCGTGAACCCTAACCTCTATAACTAAAAAAGGGCTAGAGCAAATGGAGGTGTAAATGTTCACACTTATTACCTGGCTGACCCTTTCCAAATGGTAGAACTATTTTATTATTTATAATAAACACAATATTAATAATTACATATCATAAAAGATTAATGGTATATATGAAAATGGGATATTACAGTGAAAAGTCTCAATATGTAGTAACCCTTGATAACTAAAGATCATCCCTAGCGCTCACTAAGGGGAAACAAAGGGGGATTTACTGTTAATTTTTGGGATGCAAAATTATGATACATAATACAGTGTTACAAAGCAATAATGCAAAATTGTGATACAAAACACAGTGATACAAAACACAGATACATAATACTGATACATAATACAGTGATACAAAACACATTGATACATAATACAGTGATACATAACACAGTGATACAAAAGAGTCATACATAATACAGTGATACAAAATACAGGGATACAAAATAGAAATACAAAACACAGTGATACAAAATAATTATACATAATACAGTGTTACAAAATACAGGGATACAAAATACAGGGATACAAAATAGTGATACAAAACACAGTGATACAAAGTAGTGATACATAATTCAGCGATACACAAAGTGATGCATGATAGTGTTACAGAATACAGTGATACCAAGTACTGTAATACAATATGCAGTGGCACAAAATACAGTAAGGGCAATACAGTGAGAGAAAATTCAATGATACAAAGTTCAGTGAGATAAAATAGTGATACAAAATACAGTGATACAAAATAGTGATATAATGTACAGTGATACAAAATACAGTGATACAAAATAGTGATATAATGTACAGTGATACATACTATACCCTGTTTCTTTTCAGATGACGATAAATTGGATCCTTTAGTAGCTATTGTCTCGATACTTAATGAACAAATATAAAACTACAATATATCTGCATCATATTAAGACCAAGTTTATATAATTAGCACCACATTATACTACACAATCTTCAAAATAACTGATAAATCTTGATGGGAACTTTGCAATTTACCGTCAGTTGAAAATAAACCGAGTATACAGTATATACATTGCAGCGATACAGGACAGAGTTTAATTAATTACAGGGCTAGGATGTGGGTTGGGGTTTCCGAGCTTACAATCAGAGGGAAATGGTCTGGAATATGGGGTAAATTATGGTTGTAGAGTGGATGTGTAGAACTCTAACTCTCTCTATCTATCTATCTATCTCTCACTCTCTCAGTGACTTAGGCTACATACATTATTTCATACATACATATACAGTATACATACATATACGGTATATATATATATATACAGTTTAAAACCCGAGTGATCCCTAGGGAGAATATAGTATAATTGAGCTGACTATTTTTTACCCGTATTATTCCCATTTTCTGTACGTCTTATATAACCTAATTAGTCTGCCTCTTTTTTTTTTTTTTTTTTTTTTTTTTTTTTTTTTTTTTTTTTTTTTTAACCCGTATTCCCGTTTTCTCTCGGGCGTCTTAAGGGGAGATGGGTCGTTTTTCTGGACCCCCTTTTCCCTTATCTTTAGCCCAGTAGTTTTCAGATATCCCCAACATTTATGGACCGATGTTTACCAAATTTGGTAGGCAGATAGGATATTTGCCAAAGAAAAAACCGACATCTGAATGGGGTGAATCGTCTTATTATCACTAAACTAATGGGTTAAAACGTCCTAAAATCTCCAAACTAATGAAGCGAAATAGAGGAGGTCCAAAAAGACCTCATTGTTTCTGTTCATTTTTTGATACCGTATATATATTGGCTCTGTCTCGAGTCGCCCCCCCCCCCCCCAAAAAAAAAAGGAGGGGAGGGGGTATGTGCCTGAGTATATAGATAGACATATATTATTATTTATTCCCGTTTTATCCAGGCATATTGAATAGACTAAATGTCCTGTTTGCGTTTATTCCATACTATTCCCGTTTTTATACTTCATAAATAATGTAATTGTTGTCTTATCATTATAATTTATCTTTGTTTATTTGTTTTTATTGATTTATTGTTTTTATTTATATATTTACTCTATATTATTTTATTTTGATTGTTTTCTTCTTTGTTCGTGTTGTCCCCGTTTGTCTTATACAGTATAACCCAATTGTTATGGATATTTTGTCTCAAATTATACCGTGTTTTTCCACGTTATTATATCCCATTTATTCTGTCTATTTTACCGTGTGTGTGTGTGTGTGTGTTGAATATAATGAATCCATCAAAGGCTTGGCAGAGACATAATTATTATTACTATTAATTCATCGGAACAAAGCTGCATTTATAATTAAGGCCCCCTCCATCCTCCCCCCACCCCCAATTATCCATTTCTTCTTCCCTCTACATTTATTATTATTTACTTTAAGTTTTGTTTTCTACACACAATTTAGTGTACACATACACACACATTACATATATATACTGTATATATACTGTATATATACTGTATAATATTAGCCTTACATTTAGAATGTCAACAGCTGAATATATAGATTTTCACAGACAATAATTATATATATAAAACAAAAAGTGGGAGAGACACAAAGTAACAGACTTAAACAGAGAGAGAGGAGACAGAGAGAAGCATGCACAATATCCCCCCATGACACCCAGCGCGGCACTGACTGGCCCGACTCACTGGCGAGGCACAGAAACACGGGCAACAAGGTCCATGACTCGTTCATGAGGGAAGGCTACAGTTGCCACACACCACGTGCCACCTTAAGGGCCCCCACCACGATTTGTTTTCTCTCTCTCTCTCTCCCTCTCTAGTTTGTATGCATTCGGCCCCATTCAACCTACTGTTTTAAGACTTTTATCCCCATTCAGGTGTCCATTTTTTTCTTGCCGAGCGGTAGCGAGCCACCACCACCACCGCGACACACACACACACACACACACACACACACACACACACACACACCACACACACACACACACACACACAAACACACACACCACACCACACACACACACACACACACACACACACACACACACACACACACACACACACACACACACACACACACACACACAGTAAAACATATCATTTTAGCCTTTAAGTTACGATACTATATTAATGTTATAATAACTTTTGTATTACTCTATAGTCTGTTCACAATAATTAGGCCAGACATTTTAACTATAACCTCTTGTAACTCAAAAAGAACTAGATCAAAAGGGCTGTAAATCTCCACACCTATTCCTTGGCTGACTCTTCCCAAATGGTAGAAATATTAACCTCTTGTAACTCAAAAAGAACTAAAACAAATGGTCAGTAAATCTCCTCACCTATTCCTTGGCTGACTCTTCCCAAATGGTAGAAATCTTAGCTCGATTACTCCAGTCCTTTTTTTTAGTTATAGAGGTTAATGGTAAAGTTTGGTGAGATAGTTAGACAGATTAGGGATGGGGAATGCTCTCTCTCTCTCTCTCTCTCTCTCTCTCTCTCTCTCTCTCTCTCTCTCTCTCTCTCTCTCTCTCTCTCTCTCTCTCTCTCTCTCTCAGAGAAATACACAGATAGGATTATTCTGAGTTTGATTGATTGATGGACTGGCGAAATGACGTAATTTTGGTTTGTATTTATTGTATTAATTTGTTAATGTATTTATTTATTATTATATGTACCGGTATGTATTATTTTGTAGTTACCTCTCAAAACCTCCATCAAGCTCGTTGTCTGAAAATCGCCAAATTAATGGGGCAAACGTCTCAAAATCACATAACGCATGGGGCTAAGCATAAGGGTGAAGGGGGTCCTGAAAAAATCCCGTAATTAAAAATCTCCCCATACTAGATGCCGATAAAAGCTCCTCCTGTGTGATACCCCCCTCGTAGTCTAGAAGCTGAGAGAGAGAGAGAGAGAGAGAGAGAGTAAGCGAGTGGGTGTGTATGTGGAGGAGAGAGAGAGAGAGATCATAGTTGCTGATAGTAGTTGACGATAAAAGCTCCTCTTATATGATAACCCCTGGTAGCCTAGAAGCTGTTTGTGTGAGAGTGTGTGTGAGTGTGAGAGATAGAGAGTGTGTATGTGTGAGAGAGAGAGAGAGAGAGATCATAGTTGCTGATAGTAGTTGACGATAAAAGCTCCTCTTATATGATAACCCCTGGTAGCCTAGAAGCTGTTTGTGAGAGAGAGTGTGTGTGAGTGTGAGAGATAGAGAGTGTGTGTGTGTGTGTGTATGTGTGAGAGAGAGAGAGAGAGAGATCATAGTTGCTGATAGTAGTTGACGATAAAAGCTCCTCTTATATGATAACCCCTGGTAGCCTAGAAGCTGTTTGTGAGAGAGAGTGTGTGAGTGTGAGAGATAGAGTGTGTGTGTGTGTGTGTATGTGTGAGAGAGAGAGAGAGAGAGAGTGTGTATGTGTGAGTGTGAGAGATAGAGAGTGTGTGTGTGTGTGTATGTGTGAGAGAGAGAGAGAGAGAGAGAGAGAGATCATAGTTGCTGATAGTAGTTGACGATAAAAGCTCCTCTTATATGATAACCCCTGGTAGCCTAGAAGCTGTTTGTGAGAGAGAGTGTGTGTGAGTGTGAGAGATAGAGTGTGTGTGTGTGTGTATGTGTGAGAGAGAGAGAGTGTGTATGTGTGAGTGTGAGAGATAGAGAGAGAGAGAGATCATAGTTGACGATAAAAGCTCCTCTTATATGATAACCCCTGGTAGCCTAGAAGCTGTTTGTGAGAGAGAGTGTGTGTGAGTGTGAGAGATAGAGTGTGTGTGTGTGTGTATGTGTGAGAGAGAGAGAGAGTGTGTATGTGTGAGTGTGAGAGATAGAGAGAGAGAGAGATCATAGTTGACGATAAAAGCTCCTCTTATATGATAACCCCTGGTAGCCTAGAAGCTGTTTGTGAGAGAGAGTGTGTGTGAGTGTGAGAGATAGAGTGTGTGTGTGTGTATGTGTGAGAGAGAGAGAGAGTGTGTATGTGTGAGTGTGAGAGATAGAGAGAGAGAGAGATCATAGTTGACGATAAAAGCTCCTCTTATATGATAACCCCTGGTAGCCTAGAAGCTGTTTGTGAGAGAGAGTGTGTGTGAGTGTGAGAGATAGAGTGTGTGTGTGTGTGTGTATGTGTGAGAGAGAGAGAGAGAGTGAGTGTGTGTGTGTGTGTGTTGTGAGAGCTGAGCATGAATATAAACGCTGCCATTACACATAAGAAAACAGGAGAGAGAGGTTGGATATTGTTGTAGTGGTGGTGGAGAGTGAGAGAGAGTGTGTGTGTGTGTGTGTGAACACGAGAGAGAGAGAGAGAGTGTGTGGTTGTGTATCTGTTGAGAGATAGAGATAGATTGTTATGATGATGATGATGATAATAATAATAATACAGATTAATCAGGACAAGGAAGAAATAAACGAAACAAATAATAATACAAATTAAATGGCTGCAAAAATCTGAAGCAACATTAGTCCCATTAACTATTAACTCCACTGCTGTTATTCAAGATTAGCCTGACCCTATGCTGGCTTTAGGTTCCCTGTGAATAGGTTATGGCTTGTATACATCTTTGATATAAAAACATCCAACCTCAACAGAAATATAGTTAGGGTGGAATAGACAAAAGGGGTAGACATAGAATATAGATTGATTGGTTTGTCTGTCTGTCTGTCTGCCTGTGTATTTACTTATCTGTCTGTCTGAATCTATCTATCTTTCTATGATTTACCTCCTTCCATATCAGATGTTCTTAGGTAGCTATAATATAAATGAAGTGTAGGGGATATACTGTAGGTTGGAGCAGGAGATATTGTTAGTAAAGAAGAGAAGTGGTGAGGCTGGAAGCAAATTAATAACGATAAACTAAAATAGAGTAGGAAGAATGAGGAGAAGAAGAATGAGGAAAATGAGAAGAAGAAGAAGATTGAATATGAAGAATGAGAAGTATTTTTTGTCTATATATACTGTTATGTTTCTATTTGTTGTCTATACTGTTATGTTTCTATTTTTTGTCTATACTGTTATGTTTCTATTTGTTGTCTATACTGTTATGTTTATATTTGTTGTCTATACTGTTATGTTTATATTTTTTTCTCTATAATATTTGTTCTCTATATTTTTTTGTTAATACTAAAATGGGTAATAATTGAAAAGGGAAAAGTACTGAAGAAAAATATATGATTGAGAGTATACCAATACATATTATGTAGGCTACTGTAAACACGTAAAGGGGAGATGGGTCGTTATTTGTAGACCACCTTCTCCTTCATGTTTAGCCCCATTTGTTTTCAGATTCTATGACGTTCGGCCGATTAGTTTGGTGATTTTAAAACTTTTCGCCCATTTTTGTGTCAATATTAAGACTTCGTGTCATTTAGGTGTTGATGTTTTCCTGGCGAGCGATGCCTGTAATTTAAGAGAAGCCGGCCTTTGTCCGGGACATTTTTCTATCGAAAACAAAAAATAAAAATAAAAGACTCTTTCATGTGTAAATGTGAAATATTTACACAATATTTCGATAGAAAAATGTCCTCTTAATTTAGAGGCTCGTTATCGCTCGCCAGGATAAAATCGACACCTATATGACACGAACAGTTTTCATATTGACAAAGAAATGGAGCGAAATGTCTTAAAATCGCCAAATAGACCGAACGTCATAAATTCTGAAAACTAATGAGGATAAACATAAAGAAGAAGGTGGATCAGAAAAACGACCCATAATTAAGGAAACACAAAATATAAAGAGAGACAAAGATATAAGAGGGGAGGGTTAATTAAAAGACTGTGAGACTACTGTAAATGTCTGCCCCAACAACAGAGATATATTTATTGACTGACCCATTTATCTAGCTTTGGTCATTCTATAGCCTCGACCTTCCACAATAAAGAGAGCTATACATAACACACACCATAACATTGACACACGCTTCATAACATACACATACACCACACACACACACACACACACACACACACACACACACACACACACACACACACACACACACACACACACACACACACACACACACACACACACAGACACATACACACACACACACACACACACACACACACACACACACACACACAC
Organism: Paralithodes platypus; assembly: GCA_032716605.1. NCBI lineage: Eukaryota > Metazoa > Arthropoda > Malacostraca > Decapoda > Lithodidae > Paralithodes > Paralithodes platypus. The sequence goes on along the minus strand of CM064506.1, from coordinate 5,527,677 downwards.
ACACACAGACCATAACCTACACAAACCTGAAACCTGTTGTTGGAGTACAAGACACTGTGCCGAATAAACCACCACCACCAACAACAACAACAACCACATGGGGAAAACACAACTCCTGGAATATAAATGTGTATGACTTAGTAGTCATTATTTATATTATAACCTACACAACCACTCAATAACCTACACACACACGCCATGCCGGTAACACACACACACCATAATCTACATACACACCCAGACACACACACTCCATAATCTACATACACACCCAGACACACACACCATTATCTACATACACACCCAGACACACACACACCATAATCTACATACACACCCAGACACACACACTCCATAATCTACATACACACCCAGACACACACACCATAATCTACATACACACCCAGACACACACACACCATAATCTACATACACACCCAGACACACACACACCATAATCTACATACACACCCAGACACACACACTCCATAATCTACATACACACCCAGACACACACACACCATAATCTACATACACACCCAGACACACACACACCATAAATCTACATACACACACCCAGACACACACACCATAATCTACATACACACCCAGACACACACACTCCATAACATACACACCCAGACACACACACTCCATAATCTACATACACACCCAGACACACACACCATAATCTACATACACACCCAGACACACACACTCCATAATCTACATACACACCCAGGACACACACACATTATCTACATACACACCCAGACACACACACACCATAATCTACATACACACCCAGACACACACACTCCATAATCTATATACACACCCAGACACACACCATAATCTACATACACACCCAGACACACACACACCATAATCTACATACACACCCAGACACACACACTCCATAATCTACATACACACCCAGACACACACACCATAATCTACATACACACCCAGACACACCACACCATAATCTACATACACACCCAGACACACACACACCATAATCTACATACACACCCAGACACACACACACCATAATCTACATACACACCCAGACACACACACTCCATAATCTACATACACACCCAGACACACACACTCCATAATCTACATACACACCCAGACACACACACACCATAATCTACATACACACCCAGACACACACACTCCATAATCTACATACACACCCATACACACACACTCCATAATCTACATACACACCCAGACACACACACCATAATCTACATACACACCCAGACACACACACCATAATCTACATACACACCCAGACACACACACTCCATAATCTACATACACACCCAGACACACACACCATTATCTACATACACACCCAGACACACACACACCATAATCTACATACACACCCAGACACACACACTCCATAATCTACATACACACCCATACACACACCATAATCTACATAAACACCCAGACACACACACACCATAATCTACATACACACCCAGACACACACCATAATCTACATACACACCCAGACACACACACTCCATAATCTACATACACACCCATACACACACCATAATCTACATAAACACCCAGACACACACACTCCATAATCTACATACACACCCAGACACACACACCATAATCTACATACACACCCAGACACACACCATAATCTACATACACACCCAGACACACACACTCCATAATCTACATACACACCCATACACACCACCATATCTCTACATAAACACCCAGACACACACACTCCATAATCTACATACACACCCAGACACACACACCATAATCTACATACACACCCAGACACACACCATAATCTACATACACCCAGACACACACACTCCATAATCTACATACACACCCATACACACACCATAATCTACATAAACACCCAGACACACACACTCCATAATCTACATACACCACCCACACACACCATAATCTACATACACACCCAGACACACACCATAATCTACATACACACCCAGACACACACACTCCATAATCTACATACACACCCATACACACACCATAATCTACATAAACACCCAGACACACACACTCCATAATCTACATACACACCCAGACACACACACCATAATCTACATACACACCCAGACACACACACCATAATCTACATACACACCCAGACACACACACCATAATATACACAACATAAAACCGGGTGTTGTTGTTGTTGTTAGGTTATGACTCACTGCCAGAAAACAATTATATATCCTTGATAGAATCCCTGGTGATAAATGCATGGAAGAGATATGAGAACTTGAATAGAGATGTGTATATATTAGTTCTCATTATTATGTAGGTTTAATTACCCAGTTATCGAGCTTTCTTTCATTCTCCAACCTCGATTCGACAGCAGGGAAAGCTACACCCGCAGAACACTCCATAACTTAAACATGCACACACCATATCCTGCACACACACTATAACCAATACACACACTGACCTACACACACTGACCTACACACACACACACACACACTCACACAGATACACACACACACACACACACACTGACCTACACACACACACACACACACTCACACAGATACACACACACACACACACACACACACACACACACACACACTGACCTACACACACACACACACACCCACACTGACCTACACACACTCACAGATACACACACACACACACACACACACACACACACACACACACACACACACTGACCTACACACACACACACACACACACACACACACACACACACACACACACACACACACACACACACACACACACACACCATAGCCTAAACACACACACACCATAACCTACACAAACATAGACCTGGTGTTGATAGGTCCTAACACACAGCCGGATAACAACATACACCCTTGATAGAAGCCCTAGTTAGTAATGCAGGGGCCAGACATTCCAGGTATATGTATGTATTGTTGAGCCAGGATCATATTGGTGCATCCTAAAATTGATAATGGATGGAAAAACAAAGTTGATGTAATAGAAATAGAACAAACGTAAGAAATAGGAAAGTAATTTAGATATCTATATATACTGTATATCATGTGTATATTATATACAGTATATATATACTGTATATAAACAGAGATTTACATAGGTTTACACAGTTAGCTTGCTCTGATGGCACATACCATAATTATAATCCGGAGAAAGAGAGAGCGCGACCCTCGAGACCCCTATTTCAGTTAAATCTGTAGATTTTTCGATAATTAAAAAAAAAAAAAAAACCTGGCCGAAAGCCGGTTGCTCCTAAATTACAGGCTGGCTGTAGCTCGCCTGGAAAAAATCGACACCAAAATGGCACGAAAGGTGGTCTTAATCTTGACAAAATGGGGCAAAAGGTCTTACTATCGCCAAACTAATGGGGCGAACGTCTTAAAATTTCATAACTAATGAGCCCATACATGAGGAAGAATGGGTCCCCCCCAAAAAAAAAATTAAATTAAAAGTAATATATATATATATATATATATATATATATATACTATTTTCTACGTTTATTGAATATCTATTTACTGACATCTGCTGTATGCAGATTTACAAGGAGATAGAGTGTAGGTTTATAATAATAATAATAATAATAATAATAAGAAGAAGAAGAAGAAGAAGAAGAAGAAGAAGAAGAAGAAGAAAAAAAGAAAAGAAAAAGGAAACATCACATACAGGTAGCCGTGAAAGCAATACAATGTTCTTCTCTTTTCAATTACTAGTAAAGAGCTGCGTAAAGAAAATGTAAATATGTCCTGCGAGCATAAAGACGAGGGGAGACTCCAGTCTTTTCAATTTACTATGGTCTGCTGCGGGTTTTACATCTTGGAGTCCTGTATCAGCAGCCTCCCTCACTCTACACGCACAATGGTGGAGGGAGAGAGAGAGACGGAAAGGGGGGGGGGGGGAGAGAGAGAGAGAGAGTGAGTGGGGTGAGAGAGAAAGGGGAAGTGAGAGAGATAGTTGGGGAGTTTGAACGGGTTTAGTTATAACCATAGTGAATATATATATATATATATATATATATATATATATATATATATATATATATATATATATATATATATATATTTAGAGAGAGAGAGAGAGAGATATTAATTTAGCGTCTTTTAATCATATTGATTGTTGGTTTATTGTTCACTTACAGCAATCCTAAGGCTGAAAGAGAGAGAGAGAAAGAGAGAGTGAGAATGAGTGAAAGAGAGTGTGTGTGTGTGTGTGTGTGTGTGTGTGTGTGTGAGAGAGTGAGTTTATGTGAATGTGAGAGTGGAAGATAATCAAGCAGAAGGAACATACCAACTATCTGCCCCAACAGACTTGACCAAATTACAGGAGGTAAGGCGGCTGTTTAAAATGTGGGTTAAATTTGTGTGGCTGGGAATTAGAGAGAAGCAGCCATAATAGTAAGACAGATGTTGATACGCGGCCGGACCATCACACCCAAACACGCAGGCACAGTGTGGTCATTATCTGGAGGGGGTTGGGTAATAGGCATGCTCACAGTGGCGGACCTTTTATGTGTGTGCGTGTGTGTGTGTTTGTGTGTGAGTGTGTGTGTTAGAAGGACACAAATAGCAAAACTGCCTGTAACAAGTCACCTCTACCCCCTCCCCCCACAAAACAAATATATATATAATAATATATAACAATAATATTAATGATAATAATACATAGATAAATATTGGTTAAATATATATTTATATATATATAGATGTTGGATAGCCTATGTAGGCCTAACTTGATTCAAGATCCTTATTTGACCATTAGCGAGTTCGGAGTTAGGATGTTGCAGACGTAAACATTGATATTTAGCTTAAATATGTAAAATATGTGAGATTGTGATGGATAAAATGTTTTCACACACACACACACACACACACACACACACACAAAGCAAGCACACTCACGCACACAATAGCAAGCACATACAAACACACACATACAGACACAAGCACATTACCACACAAACACACACACAGGGTCGGTATTGCTGGGTGGTCTAAGGCGCCGTGCTCTGAGGTCGAGGGTTCTTGTCCCCCGGAATCTTAATTTTTTTCTTTTTCGGCGGCTATCCCGAAGGAGAGGATTGTATCATGGTTCCTCCCTAGCTAAGCTGCTCAACTATCAGCCTATGTTAGCTTACACATACCAGTGCATTTGCGTATGTACTATGATGAGAACTTGGCACCTCACGGTCACCAAAGGTCGCATGTGACCTCGTAGTTAAGGTAGAATAATCATTGTCATGTACCTATTATTATTTATTACACGCACAAAAGAAAGCACACACACACACACACACACACACACACACACACACACACACACACACAACACACACACACACACACACACAACACACACACACAATACATAGAAACAAACACACACAAGCAAGCACCTACAAACACACACACAGACAACCAACCAGGCGGCTTGACAAAAGATGGAATTAAAGAAAACGGGAGGTTGTGAATAAAAATAACATTGTGCGAGTCCCTGCTATTTTATTTTTACTGCTGACGCCTTCTTAGCTTGAGGCACTGCAGAGGTGGGTTTTTATGCAACCAAGATGTAGAGTCGCATTTTAAAGTCTTGTGTCCTTCCTCGTCGGGCTGCCTCAGTTGATAACGTCTCTGCTTCCCATCCCAGCAGTCTCACGTTCAATCCGCTCTCAGATTGAAAAGTGTTCCTGGGATGTAGCTGGCGGTTACCGTCTCCCCATGAGCAAGGGGGATGGGTAATGGTATCTGGTTGATTAAAAGAGGGTCAAGCGCTTGTGAATCCTTGAAGGAGATACGGGCGCTATATATGTAACCAGACGATATTATTTTTTTATAAAAAAAAATGTTGAACGGGTACACATGAAAGCTTAACGTTATGGAAGAAGACATCGCGACTGTTTTTCTTCTGTTTGCTGATTCCGATACTTCAAAGCGGACAAGAAATAGGCTTCACATATCGAATAGAAAGTTATTCAAAGAGGTATATGTTGTTCTCTCTCTCTCTCTCTCTCTCTCTCTCTCTCTCTCTCTCTCTCTCTCTCTCTCTCTCTCTCTCTCTCTCTCTCTCTCTCTCTCTCTCTCTCTCTCTCTCTCTCCATATATTTCAACTATATATATTCTTGTCCTTAGACCATCAAGGGATTGGAGTTCTCGAAAAGATGCTCCAGTCCTGACGCTATTCTTGACTTACAGTGTGCTGGCTTAATAATCCAGAAGGGTTGATAACCCCTGAAGTCCTAATTTATCTAAATAATTTGCCGTATAAGGAATAGCCTCCAGGGGTTCTTTACCCCTGCGCCGCTTCTTGCTCTGTACAGGGGCACAATGCGTCCATGTATTGAGTATTGTTCACAAGTGTGGGGAAGATCCTCTCACACGGCACTTCTAGACAAAGTAGAAAAGAAATCCTTCTGTCTCATTAACTCACGTCCACTCACCAATTCTCTGCAGTCTCTCTCTCTCTCTCTGCCGCAATGTTGCATCAATCTCACTATTCTATCGCAATTACAATAATCAGTGTTCCTCAGAGCTCTCAGTGTATACTTCGCCCTCTACGTAGAACACATAGCACCCGTCTTGCAACACAATCCCACCCCTACTCGGTGCAACTCTCCAACCCAAGAGTGAAACGTTATTCTCAATCTTTCTTCTATTCAACAGCTGAGCTCTGGAACTCTCTCAGAATCAGTCTTTCCCTCTTCCTATGACGTAAATTGATTCAAACTCCGTGTGTCCAGGCATTTTGGCTCGAACGTCCCTTGATTTTGGCCCTGTCACTCTTTCAACTCTGGGGGAGGCACTCTCCACAGGCAATTCTGTCTTTTGTCTCCCTCACTCACATAAAAAAGATAAAGAAAAGAAAAGAAAGCCAACGGGGATCAACATCTATATTTAGGAACGCTTCGGCTTTTGACGAAAAGCCGAAACGTTACCAAATAGCCTAAAGGTGTTGTTCCTCACGTTGGTCTTGCTATTCATGAGAGAGAGAGAGAGAGAGAGAGAGAGAGAGAGAGAGAGAGAGAGAGAGAGAGAGAAGGAGAAGGGGGGGGGGGGGATGCCTTTGATGGTTGCTGGTAGAAAGAGTAATGAAAATACCTCTGCCTCACATTTCCATATTATTCCAGAGAACTGAATTAAGGGGAGATGGCCGTTTTCTAGGTCTGGTAATTTAGTTATTCTTTTATTTCTTAGTTTCCTCGCTATAAGTCTCCGTCAAACTTAGCGAAACACACCCCTTCAAGATAAATTTTTAAATTTTTCGGTAGAAAAATGTCCCGGCCGAAGGCCGATTCCTCTTAAATGTCAGGCTCGCTATCGCTCGCCAGGAAAATATCGACACCTAAATGGCACGAAAGGTCTAAAAAATACACAACGAAATGGGGCGAAAGGTGTTAAAATCGTCAAACTAATGGGCCGAACGTCTTATAATCTCAAAACAAATGGGGCTTAACACGAGAGAGAAAGGGGACCCATTTCCCCTTAACGGGAAGTCGCGGCCTATATATACTGCTGATGGACTCTCAGGCCTTAGAAGTAGTGATAGTTGATTTTTATGTTGTAGTGTTTATGTATTTACTACTACTAATCTAGTTTTGATTACAAATTGGACATGTATTTATATTAGCTATGTTTATTATGGCTGTTAACCCTTTGAGTACCAGCGACGTGTGTTATATTCTATTCTAGCTTTACTGTATGTAGACGATATTATGCAGCTTTGGAAGGATCTGTGGTAGTTAAAAGGGTTGGTTGAAATCATTTGAAGCCTATAATTTTGCTATAGGTCTTTCCTAAGCTTAATGAAATCGTCTAAAAGTGACCAGAATAGGATGAAAAGGACGTCCCTGATACTGTATGTGTTAAAAAGTACTTAATTGTAGATACACAGGCAAAAGGACGTCCCTGATACTGTATGTGTTAAGAAGTACTTAATTGTAGATACACAGGCAAAAGCACGTCCCTGATACTGTATGTGTTAAAAAGTGCTTAATTGTAGATACACAGGCAAAAGCACGTCCCTGATACCGTATGTGTTAAAAAGTACTTAATTGTAGATACACAGGCAAAAGCACGTCCCTGATACTGTATGTGTTAAAAAGTACTTAATTGTAGATACACAGGCAAAAGGACGAAGACATACAGTACAGTATGTCTTAGACAAAATAAACACTTTCATTTAGGAAAATTAGCATCTTGTACGACGTGTCTAGAATCACTGTTCTCATCCTCAGGTCTTGAAATCTACACCCTGTTACAAATAAGTAGGCCAAAACCCTTCAACATTAACCTCTATAACTCACAAACGACCAGAATAATTGAGCTAATATTTCAACCATCTATAGGAAGGGTCAGCCAAGGAATAGGTGTAGACATTTACAGGCCATTTGCTTAGATGTTAGAGTTCATGATTCCTGGCCTACCTATTCAGAACAGGATTAATCGCTCCACGGTTCTATGCTACCTCGAAGACGTATACAGACTAATAACACACATAACAAAGCCACTCCAACAGCTTCCTCTCTCTCCAAAACCCCTTCTCCCCTCTCTACACTCTTCAGAGAAATAGGAAAAGTAAAATGTAGATACGAGTTGCCGTTGTAAGGCTTATCCCTCAATACCTTCACCTAACCTGACCTGTTATTAATTATTCCTGCGTTGGTTCTTCTATTTATTATCAAGTTATGCTTCCCTAATGACCAATCTATTGCGAATATTATTGTATGCCGCTATGGACCTCCAGCGCTTCACCAATATAGAATCGTGGATCGGCTGGACTTCAAGACCTACGATGAGAGCAGTGATTCTCGAAACGTTGTACAAGATGATATTATTCAATCCTGCGTTGGTTCTTCTATTCATTATATATATATATATATATATATATATATATATATATATATATATATATATATATATATATATATATATACCGGTATATACTGTATATAATTATATATTTATTTATTTATATGTATTTACTTGTTGGTATAACTTTTATTTGTTTTGTATATACAGTATAAATGTAATACCATGATAATGTCGATTTGTAAATATTTATTACAAATAATGGTTAAATACACGGCATTTGAAATTTATCCCCAAACGTTCTGGATAATTCCTGGAATTTCTTTTCACGTTTGTGGGACCCCTGAATGTCATTAGTACGAAAACGAAACCCAATAGTTGAATCACACACACACACACACATTTTAATTCCTTTGTATATATATATATATATATATATATATATATATATATATATATATATATATATATATATATATATAATCAGGAAGTACAGTCAAGGACATAAATAGCGATATACCCCCCGTTTGAATCAGTATCGACCGTAATAGACACAATACAATGTTTTATTGTAACCCACATGATTAATATGTTGCCCTTAAAAGATCAAACATTCTGTACAATGTACAATAACAAAATCAAGATAGTGGGGGAAAGTACTTCTGGTAGCAATGGAGTAATTGTTATGCATGTAATTATATAGAGGAGATAGATAGACATAAGTAAATATATATACAGTATAGACAGAGTAGATATATATACAGTATAGACAGAGTAAATATATATACAGTATAGACAGAGTAAATATATATACAGTATAGACAGAGAAAAGGGAAAAATTAACTGTTGGTAAAAGTACGAGAGAGCTGCAGTCTATACAGTAGAGGTAACGTGAGCAATGATGGATGTGGGGAAGTTGGGGCTGTAATTCACTCACTCACCTACCCACCCACCCACCCACTCACCTACCCACCCACCTACCCACCCACTCACTCATCTACCCATCCACTTAATCATCTCATCACTCACCTACCTACCCACTCACTCACCTACCCACCCACTTACCCTCGTTACCACCTCTATATGACATTCCACCGGCCCTCATTACACACATTCCACCATTCCTCGGCCACATACCTTCCCTCTCTTCCCTCTACCATTTATATAGTCTATGTTCTTCCAGTTGATGTTGTATTCCTATGTTACAATCTTGGCTCAGCTATTACGTTGATTTTGTAGTGAAATGGGTTGTTAATTATGAAAACTTGGCATTAATACGACACAGAGACATAGTAGATTCATATTTTTCCATTAAGTATCGATAAATCAGTTGTTAAGGGATTAATTTTACCGTCAGCTGAAATGAAACCGAGTATAGTACTGCTTGTTTCGGAGTTTTTTTTCTCTCTCTCTTTGTTTCTCCTTTTGTGGGGGTTTTCTCTCCTTGTTTCTCTTTTAGTAGGGGTTTTCTCTCCTTGTTTCTCGTTTAGTGGGGGGGGGGGGGTTTCTCTCCTTGTTTCTCCTTCAGGGGGGTTTTCTCTAATGTTTCTCCTTTAGTGGGATTTCCTCTCTTTCTCCTTTAGTGGGGGTTTCCTCTCTTTTTTGTCTCCTTTAGTGGGGATTTCTCTCCTTGTTTCTCCTTCAGGGAGGTTTCTCTCCTTGTTTCTTCTTCAGGGGGGGGGGGGTTCTCTCCTTGTTTCTCCTTTATTGTTTATCCCATCTACCCAGTCACCCCGCACCTATCCTCATTCATCATCTCGACTTAAGCTATATATCTCGCGTTATGACATTCCATCATCCCCATTAGACCACAGCTAGGCGCCTGAGAGGAAAATGTATTTGATCTAAAACTTTAACTCTCACTCTCACCTCTGTATATATATATATATATATATATATATATATATATATATATATATATATATAATATACTGTAAAAAAATATATATATATATATATATATACAGTATATATATATATATATATATATTATATATATATATATATTCTCTCCATTCTTCCTCTTCCCCCTGTACTATATTCTCTCTCTCTCTCTCTCTCTCTCTCTCTCTCTCTCTCTCTCTCTCTCTCTCTCTCTCTCTCTCTCTCTTGACAACCCGCCGCGGCTTCAAGTCATAACCCCAAACCCATCCTCACCAATAAGAAAAACAAATCCAGCGCATGCTGAGAGAAATGATATAAAAATAATATCCATAAATGCCTGCTCAATAAGAAACAAAATAGACGAACTCAAATGTCTGTTATTAAATGAGAAAGTTGACGTTATTTGTATAACGGAAACACATCTGAACCTTAAAAATAAAGATCTACTTCATGAATATCACATAGAGCCATATAAATTTTTTCATAAAGACCGTAACAATGGAAAACAAAGAGGGGGGGTTGCAATGTACGTTGCAACCTACTTAAACCCAGTCGAGGTGACTCTCCCCGAAAGTAATGCAGAAATAGTGTGCGTCAAAATAAATACAAAAAACATGAACTTAAATATCACTACAGCGTACCGACCACCGAGACTAACTGTTGCCGATGATACAATTTTTTATGAAATACTAGAGAAAACCCTTAATTCCGACGAAACAGTTTTACTAGGTGACTATAACCTCCCCCTAATTGACTGGAATACCACGACCGGAAAAAATGCTGAGTCACGCCTAATGACAAGCTTCATCCAGGACAATTTTTTGACTCAACACGTAAAACAGCCGACGCGAGACAGGAATATACTAGACCTCGTAATCACTACCCAAGAAAATTTATTATCAAACCTGGATGTAGGTGAACATCTGGCAACGTCCGATCATAAAATCTTAAGAATCAACGTTATAAGCAAATATTCCTCAGTAAAAACAACAGGAATGGTTTCGGACTTCAAAAACGCAAATTATGACGGACTTAAGGAATCGCTATCAAACATACACTCAAACCTCATAAATATAAACGAAGTAAATGAACTATGGGGACATTTTAAGTCTACAATTACAGAAGCGCATAAACAATTTGTACCCATGAAACCAAAACGTAGTACGAAATCAAGTATGCCCCCTTGGTACAGTAGAGACATTGGCAAGGCAATAAGGAAAAGGAAATCAACTCCACAAACTTGTAAAAAATAACACAAACACTGAAGTAATTAAAAACTTGTACAAAAATAGTAGAAGGGAAGTGAAAAAAATAATTAGGGCGAACAAACAAAATTACGAAATGACTATTGCCAGAGAAAGTGCCACAAACCCCAAAAAATTCTACAGTTACGTAAACAAAAATAAACAGATCAAAAGCGGAATCGGACCGCTAATAGAAGATGGCCAGACAATAACAGGCGACACAAACACGGCAAATCTGCTCAACAAATATTTTGGCTCAGTTTTCACAGAAGAAATTATCGATCATACCCTTGAAAATAACACCTCAACTCATGAGATAGGAGATTTCACCATCAGTGTTACCGAAGTACAAAGCAAATTGAGTAATTTAAATGTAAATAAGACCCCGGGACCCGACATGCTCCACCCGAAAATAATTAAGAATGTCAAGGACGAAATAGCAAAACCCCTGACACAACTATTTAACTTATCACTACTACAGGGGATTGTACCGAGTGATTGGAAAGATGCGAACATTACGCCGATATACAAGAAGGGTAGCAAGGCCAAAGCGAGTAATTACAGACCAATTAGCCTAACTTCAATTGTAGGAAAAATCATGGAAAAAATCATTAGAGATAAGATTGTAGATTACCTCGAATCAAACAACCTAATCAAAAATAGTCAACACGGCTTTAGATCAAATAAGTCATGCCTAACAAATTTGATTGAATTTTATAACAAACTATTCACATATAACGACATGACGAAATCACTAGATATAATCTTCTTGGACTTTCAAAAAGCTTTCGACAAGGTGCCTCACCGAAAACTATTGGCTAAACTGGAGAGGATAGGTATCAAAGGTGAAATTCATTCTTGGATAAAAAATTGGCTTACGGACAGAAGACAGAGAGTGGTGATAAATGGAGTGGAATCGGAGTGGGAGCCTGTCACTAGTGGAGTTCCACAGGGTTCAGTCCTTGGACCGGTCCTGTTTCTCATTTACATTAACGATATCGATGTAGGGGTAAACAACACCATTTCCAAATTCGCCGACGATACAAAAATAGGAAATACAGTCCTGAACGAAGATGATAGAAATGCGTTGCAATCTGATTTAAACAAGATATCAGAGTGGTCGAAAAAATGGCAGATGCCCTTCAATGTCGATAAATGTCAGGTGCTGCAGGTTGGTAGCAGAAATATGAAATACAAATACGAAATGAATGGCAAACAAATAAAAACCGCAACGGTAGTAAAAGACCTAGGGGTACTAATATCTGAAAACCTAAAAACTTCCGACCAATGTATAGCAGCTGCAAATAAGGCAAACATAGCATTGGGCTTTATTAAACGAAAATTTACATATAAACATGAAAACGTAATAGTGCCACTGTTCAAAAGTATGGTGAGGCCCCACCTTGAATATGGTGTGCAGTTCTGGTCACCTTATCTGATCAAGGACATTGTAAGACTCGAGTCAGTACAGCGTAAGAGCGACGAAGATGATACCCTCATTAAGAAATAAACCATATGAAGAAAGACTTAAACGATTGAACCTGTTCTCATTAAAAAAGAGGAGGTTGAGGGGTCAGCTTATTGAGTGCTTTAAGATACTAAAAGGTTTCGACAAAGTCGATGTAAATGCACTATTCACATTAAACAATACTAATCAAACTCGCGGAAATGGAATGAAATTAAAAACCAAAAAGGCAAACCTAGATGTCACAAAGAGTTTCTTCACCTACAGTGTGGCGACAGAGTGGAATAAACTACCAGCGAGAGTGGTGGAGAGCGACACAATAAACGCCTTCAAGGGAAGGCTTGACCTCTATCTGCAGAGGGCTGGGGTGATATGAATGGAAAAAAAAAAAAAAAAAAAAAAAAAAAAAAAAAAAAAAAAAAATGTATGTATATGTATGTGTGTGCACTGTACAGTATGTATATATATACTGTATATATATGTGTGTATGTATGTATGTGTATATGTATGTGTATATATATGTATATATACAGTATATATGTATGTGTATGTGTGTATGTGTATATATGCATATATGCATATTATAGTTTGTAAGGCCAGACTGCCTAGTAAGGACCTTGAGGTCTGTGTGGTCTGTGTATCTATGTAGCTCTATGTAGCTCTCTCTCTCTCTCTCTCTCTCTCTCTCTCTCTCTCTCTCTCTCTCTCTCTCTCTCTCTCTCTCTCTCTCTCTCTCTCTCTCTCTCTCTCTCTCTCTCACCTAGAGAGAGAGCACGCATGGGTCGTCTCCTACACGAAGCAGTCCGCAGCCATGGATCAAAAAACGCCATCCGAGAAGAAGCAGCAGTGACATAAATCATCCAACGCCAAGAAAAAAACAGAGGCAACCGAGGACCACCAGCGATAAGGACCGAAGACAGCGAGGACCGAGGACAGCCATGAACATAAATGTAGATCCGACAAGAACCAAAAATATTATTAAAGAGCGTTCCGTGAGTTCTAAAATAACAAATTTAAAGGTTTTCTATGCAAACGCTCGTAGCATACGCAATAAATTTTCAGATTTAGAGGAGCTAGTGTTTACAGAAAATTATGATGTGATTGGCATAACAGAATCTTGGCTCAATACAGAAGATAGAGACTTTTTAGCAGAGTATTCACTTCCCGGTTATGTAATGTTTGAGAAAAGCCGAATAAATCGAAATGGAGGTGGCGTTTTACTTTATATCAAAGAAAGTCTTAACCCTACCCTCTTGTCAAAACCTCAAATTGTGAACGTCGACGCATCTTTTGTGCTAATAAAGAATAATAAAGGTACCAAAATAATACTTGCATTAATATACAGACCTCCAGCTCAATCAGTGCAAACTGACCGAGAAATTTACGAACAAATTGCAGATGTAAGTAACTCACAAGATACCGTAATTTTTGGTGACTTTAATTTACCTGTGACCAAGTGGGGCGATACTCTTACTTCACACTCCGGACATGACTTGTATACGAACTTGCAAGAGAGTTCGCTTATCAATTTGTTGGAACGCCGACCCGTGGTAATAACGTTCTTGACATTGTACTTGCAACAAAAGAAGAATTAATAGAGAATTTGAATGTTGGTGATGAATTCAGTAACAGCGACCATCGTACGATAACTTTCACTTTAAAGTTTACTAGTAACGAACCAAATAGTAGCATCGAAAAAGTCCCTAATTTCAAGAAAGCAAACTTCCATAAACTTAGAGCTATGTTTAAAGAAACTGACTGGAGCTTTTTAATTCACAATAACGACATAAATACATCTTGGAAGTTATTCGAAGCCACTTACCTAAAAGCAGTGCAAGACTGCATACCATCAAAAACTCGGCGTCCAGGCCATAATAATAAGCCCAAATGGTGGAATAAAGATATTTCAAACTGCCTGCTTGCTAAAAAATTTGCTAATGATAGATTAAAATCCTCACAAAATGACGAAGAACGGCTGAAATTTGTAGAGCTACGACGCAAAGCCAAAAAGTTAATTAAGCAAAGTAAAAAGACCTTAGAGTTACATATTGCGAATCAAAGTAAAACAAACCCGAAAGAATTCTATAGTTATATCAGAAAGAAAAAAGTTGTTACTTCAACTGTTGGACCGTTAGTCGATGAAAATGGAGAATACACCAAAGACGAAGAACAAATGAGTAATGCCCTCAATACCTTCTTTGCATCAGTTTTTACAACAGAAGACCTCAGTGATATCCCTACACCATCGCCGATTCAGATTGATAATTCAGATGTTCTAAGCAATATCACCGTTACAGAGAGAGAAGTATTGAATTGTTTAGATAAACTCAAGGTAAATAAAACGCCTGGACCTGATACAATCTCGCCTAGAGTTCTAAAGGAAGCTAAGGATGAGCTC
The DNA here is from genome assembly GCA_032716605.1 of Paralithodes platypus. Lineage (NCBI taxonomy): Eukaryota > Metazoa > Arthropoda > Malacostraca > Decapoda > Lithodidae > Paralithodes > Paralithodes platypus. The sequence goes on along the minus strand of CM064506.1, from coordinate 5,511,834 downwards.
TCTAAACCACTGACATTACTATTCAATAAATCCTTGCAGTCTGGAACTATGCCCGATCAGTGGAAGCTAGCCAACGTAACACCGATATTCAAAAAAGGCAGCAAATCCCTACCCAGTAACTATCGTCCAATTAGCTTAACCTCAGTTGTATGTAAAATGCTAGAAACGGTCATACGAGACAGACTCGTAAATCACTTAGAGGAAAATAACATACTTAAAGATACTCAACACGGCTTTCGTAAAAAACGTTCCTGTTTAACAAACCTCTTAGACTTCTTCCACGATATCCTCAACCTCTACGATGAGAGTAAAGCTGTAGATATTATATACCTTGATTTTCAAAAGGCCTTTGACAAAGTTCCCCACAAACGTTTACTGCTAAAACTAAAAGCGCATGGAATACAAGACGGTGTGTTGAAATGGATAGAAAATTGGCTCAGCGACAGAAAGCAAAGAGTAGTCATAAACGGTAAGGCATCAAAATGGACCAATGTAAGTAGCGGGGTACCCCAGGGATCGGTACTAGGACCAATTCTCTTTCTAATTTACATCAACGACATAGATGAGGGTCTCACCTGTACAATCTCAAAATTTGCTGACGATACAAAAATTGCAAATAGCGTACTCTCAATAGAACAAGTTGACGATATGCAACACAATCTAGATAAATTGTCATGTTGGGCCCAAATTTGGCAAATGAGTTTCAATGCGGATAAATGTAAAGTACTACATATCGGATACCTAAATGAGAAAGCAAACTATTCGATGAATGGCACTCAGCTTAAGAATGTAAACAGAGAAACCGATCTGGGAGTAACAATATCGAGTAACCTAAAACCGAGTCAACAATGTTCAGAAGTTGTTAAGAAGGCAAACAAAATAATTGGCTTTATAGGCAGGTCATTTGAGCATAAATCCAAAGAAGTTATCCTAACCCTTTACAATTCATTAGTCCGCCCTCTTCTGGAATACTGCGTTCAATCCTGGTGCCCTTATTACCAAAAAGATATAAACAAGCTAGAACGAGTTCAACGTAGAGTTACCAAAATGATACCTAGCCTAAAGAACAAACCATACGAAGAGCGGCCGTCTTAGAGAATTAAATCTATTTCCTTTAACCCAGCGCAGATTAAGAGGTGACTTAATTCAAGTGTTCAAAATCATCAAAGGCATCGACAATATGAACTGTAGTAAGTACTTCACTATCGACCAATCTAATTACACGCGGGGAAAACGGTTGCAAAATTATTGGTAAATCTTTTAACTCACACGAATCTAAGAATTTCTTCTTCAATCGAGTTGTCAACTTGTGGAATGGGCTTCCCCGAAACGTTATAGACTGCATCACCGTTGATTCATTTAAACTCCGCCTAGACAAATATCTCGCATCAAACCCGCGACTGACTGCGTTTGTAAATGAATAACTTTATTTTATCCCCCCCTCAGTTACTAACCCCTCTGTCCCCTACTAACTTCCTAGTACTGCCACGGACATTAGTTCCAGGGCAGTATTTCCCTTTCCAATGTTCCCTTACCCACTCTAAACCACTGTTTGGACACTTGATCCTCTGTGTTTTGGAGGACAAGCAACCTAGAAGGGTCACTAGATCTGTTGTTGCTTGATTTCCTTTGTACTCCTTTGTACCTACAGTTACAAGCGCACACACACACACACATTAGGCCTAAATCCCATTCTTTTCGAGTCCCCAACTTCCCAAAAGTTGGCCCAACACCCAGAGAACCAGACACAACTTTCTCTAACTCCCTCGCTAACTCTATCTATATATCTATCTGTATGTCTATCTATCTATCTGTCAGTCTGTCTGTCTGTCTATCTATCTATCTATCTTATCAGTTTGTGTGTATCTATCTATCTATTTTTCGTTTTATCTATCGTTCTTTCTGGGTATGTATCTATGTATATACCTATCTATTGTGCTTTCTTTCTGTCTAGCTGTCTGTATATATGTGTGTATCTATATATTGTTCTGTTTGTCTATCTATATATCTATTGTTCTTTCTATCTGTATATATTGTTCTTTCTGTCTTTCTGCCTACCTGTCTATGTGTCTATCTGTTCTTTCTAATAAATAATAATGAAATATATTAACGTCCCCTTAATCCATCATATTATTACAGGCCACATGACTGAGGAATGGAGAGCCATCATGTGGAGACCTACTTGGGATGGACTGAGACACGGCCAGGGACCTCGCACGAAGAGACCCCCAGGTGTGTAGTCGAAGGATGAGTGAAACTATGCACTGTCACGACGTACCGGTAGGCCTCCATTGATTGTATTAATGTAGCCCGTAAATGTTATTATCGCCTCCTTAATTCAGTTAATTGTTCTTAGCCCATTGAGCCCCATCGGAAGAGTAACTTAATGTAACACCCAGTCCCAGGCATTATCCATATTTGTTCTATATTTTTATAATATTAAGATCACATGTTTTCATTAATTTAATTTGGGATGTTATTTGTGTTAACACAACGATGTTAAAAAAAAAATAACATACTAGGGTGACCCAAGGTGGTCTCTGTGGGCTGCCAACTTTTTCCCACATCCTAAGCTACCATGTATAGATGTTATATCAGCAAGTAGGCTTAGGTAGAGTTGTCAAAGAGCAGTTCTGGAATGAATTAATAGGGTTGGTTGCCGGATGCAAGGAAAAGGAGGTACGGTAGTAATTATTGTGGGAGAAGACTGTGAGCATGTTGGGGCATATTTCGACGGATTTGAGGGCATGCACGGAGGACAGGGATATAGCCAAAGGAACCTGGGAGGTGAACACATACTGGAGCACTGTGCTGCCACAGGGATGGTGATGTGTAACACCATGTTCAGGAAGAGGAAGAGCCATCTGATATATAACATATGAATCAGGTGGCTCCAGTAGCCAGATAGACTACTTCCTGATAAGCAAATCTGACAGGAAATGGGTTAGAGATAATAAGATCATACCAGGTGAAGAATGCATTCCCCAACACAACCTCCTTAGTGTGTGATATGTGTCTAAGCAGAGTTCCTGTGAGAAAGAAAGTACCGGTACTTTTGCCAAAAAGGAAAGTATGGTTGTTGGAAAAAGTGGAGTACAGAGACAGATTCCACAACAAAATTATATAAATTGAAAGAAGTGTGGGTGCTAGTAGCTAGGCCAGCTGATGTTGATAGCAAATAGAACTTTATAGAACGCAGCCTCCTTTATGCCACAGACAAAGTCTGTGGCAAAACAAAGGGGCCACCCAGACAAGTTCTCCTGGTTGTGGAACAAAAATGTAGAAGCTGCAGTCAGAGAGAAGATGAGATGTTTCAAAGTATGGAAGGAAAAACGTGGCAGCAAGGAAGAATACCTATCCGCCAAATGTAATGCTAGAAAAGAGGTCTACAGGGCAAAGAAAACCATACAGGATAGTGTGATAGAACTACAGTAGTTTGTAGCACTAATAATACCAATGGGATGTACTGTAGCCTATATATTAGCTAAGAATATAAGGGACTAGCAAGGATGTCGTGGGTGTAAGATGCATAAATAATGGCAGTGGCATGACTGTTTACTCAGAAAACGAAATTAAAGAGGCATGGAAGGAGCATTATGAAAAACTGCTAAATGTGGAGTTTGAATGGAACAGGGAACAGCTCAGCACTGTAGTCTCAGTACAAGGCCCCCAGCCTTTGATAGGGTACGACGCTGTTAAAAGTGCTATAGATAGAATGAAGTCCGGTAAAGCTGCTGGGAGCTCCGGCATTGTCACTGAGATGCTAAAAGCAGCTGGAGATATTGGGGTAAAATTGGTCACACAGCTGATTAATGCTATCATAAAGGGCATTAGGAGTGTCAGTGAAGTGATGCACACAAGCCGACTTGGTTGGTTTGGACACATGGAGAGAATGGATTATCAGAATTGGGTGAAGAAATTCCGGACTGTGAATGCAGGGGGAGCTGCAGCTAGGGGTAGACCTAGAATGACGTGGGATCAGGTACTCCTGTCCGATCTCAAAATATAGAACTTGACAACAAAGGCAGCTCTTGACAGGGCTGCCTGAAAAGCTGCCATTTAGGATGTGAGACTGTAATCATATTCTCTGTGGATAAAACATTTTTTAAACATGTACCGGTATGTATGGATGTATGTATGTATAAAGGAGGAAAAAATCCTGATGCATGGCAGAAAAGTGTGATGGTCATTTGTTTTTATTTGTTTTTTTATGTGAGTGAGGGAGACAAAAAGCAGAATTGCCTGTAGAGAGTGCCTCCCCCAGAGTTAAAAGAGTGCGAGGGCCAAAATCAAGGGACATTCGAGCCAAAATGCCTGGACACACAGAGTTTGAAGCAATTTGAGTCATAAGAAGAGGGAAAGACTGATTCTGGGAGATAGTTCCAGAGCTCAGCTGTTGAATAGAAGAATGACAGAATAACATTTCACTTTTGGATTGGAGAGTTGCACAGAGTAGGGGTGGGATTGTGTTGCAAGATGGGTGCTACGTGCTCTACGAAGAGAGGGTGGTATACACTGAGAGAACTCTAGTAACACTGATTATTGTAATAGCGGTAGAGAGAGACTGCAGAGAATTGGTGAGTGGACGTACGTTAATAAAACGGAAGGCTTTGTTTTCTACTTTGTCTAGAAGTGCTGTGTGTGAGGACCCTCCCCACATGCATGAGCCTATTATTATTTGTAATTTCTTAATTAAATAAGTGTAATCATAAGTCTATGGTTTTACCCAGATTTCAGACACTAACAATGGAGAGACTAATTATAAACTAATGGACTTTTAACCCGGGAATGGCAAAGGTCCTCAATTGAGTCTCTAGGGAGATTTTTTTTTTTTTTTTTCACATAGGAAAAGTAAAATCTCACTACAGACTCAATTGAGGACCTTTGACATTCTTGGGTTAATATTCTGAAATCTTGATTTACTTTACCCTAGACTTATATGACAGTTACAAAATTATATTTTTGTCTCCTATTTAAAATTATAATAGGCTCCCATTTCCACAAAAATGGGTAAAATTAAAAACGGTTTGCGCCATTGGATTCAGCGCGTCGTGAGGATTCCAAACGTATCCCCACATGTCCAAATCTATGTTTTTTCCAAAAATGTGAGATAATTTAACTTGTGACCATATCGTTGGAATCCTCTCGAAGCGGAGAGTTCCCAAAAATGAATTCAGGTGATTCCGACCTATTATAACCCCACAACACACAAAAAACAGTTTGGGCAATTCCTTGTAAAGTACTGTATTGTAAAATTTTAAAATAGCTCTCAAGGCCATAAAAACTGGTCAAAAATAAAAAATAAATAGAGCGTTGGAATCTGGATCGCAGCGACATGAAGAATCCGATTATGCCGCTAAAAATATGAAAATCGAAAATAATGTCCCGTCAACTTCCAAAAAAAATTGATTTGACACTATTCTGAATCCTCTCGATGCGCTGAAGCTGAATCTAATGGCGCTAACCGATTTTAATTACATCCATTTTTGCGGCCTTGAGAGCCGTTTTAAGATTTTCCAAAACTTTTATTTTGTTGTGTTTTGTGGGGTTATAATAGGTCGGAATCACCTGAATTAATCATTGGGAACTCCGCTCCGAGAGGATTCCAACGATATGGTCACAAGTTAAATTATCTCCCACTTTTGGAAAAAAATATATTTGGACATGTGGGGATACTTTTGGAATCCTCATGACGCGCTGAATTCAATGGCGCAAACCGATTTTAATTTTACCCATTTCTGTGGAAATGGGAGCATATTATAATTTTAAATTTCTTAAAAATTACCTTGGTCCAAAAGTAACTGGTGAAATCTGGCTTGGCTTCACCCTAGACTTATACTAATTAAAAAGTAATGGACTTTTAATACAGTATTTATTACTATTGTTGAAATATGGGTTTGCTTTACCCTAGACTTATATAGTATAGACGCATAATATAATAGCTTTCCATTTATAATAGGCTCCCATGTCCTCATTCTTTAATTTGTATTTTTCCTTCCTCCTTTATTCTCGCTCATCCTGATCCTTCCTTCCTCAATTTCTTACATCTGTGTTCATTATTTATCTTTCTCTTCCTCCTTCCCCTCTTATCATACTTCCTCTATTACCGTTATTCTTCATTATTTCTTCATCATTCCTCATTTCATTTAGGTACCGGTATATTATTAGTAAGATTTCTTGTTAATTCTTCTTTCTCCTTTTATTTAGGTTCATTCTTGCTATTATTCCTTCTCCCTTTTAGGTTTATTCCTTGTTTTCAACCTTTTAATTTTTCTACTTTTTTTATAATGGTTTATACATCTAAAGTTTTCTCCATTATAATTTTATCCTATTTTCACCTTTAATTTTAATCATCTTTTGTTTTGTCTTCATCTATTTTAAATTTTCTTTGCAAGTTGTACATGTACTGTATTTCTTGTTTATTCATATATATTTTTTTTTTAGTTTCTGTATCTTCTCTAGTTTATTATATTTTGTAATTATTATTACATTATGCTTTCCATTTATTATATTATACCCTCATTATTCCACCAGTTATTATGCCTTTCAATCATTATATTCTACCAATATGTTTCACAGGAAAATAAAATATTGAATAAATTTATATTTGCTTTATTGTCAAAATATGTGCTCCCCCAAATAAAATAAAGTTGCATTCAGGAGTTACAAAAAAGGTAATATATTTACCTTGAAATAAACATACTGTACTCCATCTGAAAATTAAACGCATATTGATTAGTAAAAAGAGGGGGGGGGAGGGGTAGACGCACATATACAGTCACACTGTGATGTGAGGGGGATGATGGTACCCAGGCAGCAGGTGTTCGTGGTGACGACTGGGCTGTGGTTGAATGTACACCTAAATGCAAGCTAGTGCAAGAAGGTGGCCTGCAGCTGCGGTTCTCCCACGAGACACCGAGACATTAACCACTTCTTATTATCACCAACAGTCGTCAACCAACTCGTAATGGGACATTTATGTGTGATGACCGTGTGGTACTATGTATCACACAAGAACATTACAGTCATGAAATGTACCACCTCAGCTAGCTTTTCATTTGTGTGCTCTGGTGTGATATGGTTATTAGCCATATCACATTCAGAAAAAGAAAACCCAAATGAGTCGCCATGGCTAATCAGTGACTCGGTTGTGAATTTATGATGAGTGGTGTCAAGAAGTCCTTGGCATCATCACCACATGGTCAACACAACTCAGTTTAGAGAATTGACTGTAAGTGGATAATGAGTGTGTGATTGTGTTCACACACTCACCACTACCATCACAGACAACTCTTATCACACTACTGACTGGATGAAGGAGAGAAATATAGTCAAGCTTAAGACTTAGATAGAAAGATGACAGTTGCAGGGTACTGGAAACAGAGTGCCGGCCCCTACACTGCCCCGCCTGGTCTTCCACTCGGAGAATGGAAGGGGCACTTTTGGGGTGGTTCTCTAAGCTGTAGCATTCAGGACACCAGTGCGTGCTATTGGTCACGGTCACATAATCCAAAAATTTCTACGCTACACCTCGAAGATTACTATGATCACAGTAACCTCTAACCAGAATACAAACTTTCGCTTGGGTTAGGTTAGGGCGAGTTAAAGCATTCATAGTAAAGTAGAGAGAATGTGTAACTATGCGTATACGTTTCAGGAATAAGCCGACCCGTGGTCTTGTTCTCTCGTCAGTTAGAGGCTTGACTACCTCATGCACCCGACAGCAAGCCCCAAGACCTAAACCAGCACACAATTTAACCACTAATGTCAACCAATGTACAACAGCTTACAGACAACACCCCCCCAACACAACATAAATCACTCCTACCAACACCACCCTCACATCACAACACAGAAAAAAAAAAAATAATAATAATACACAAATAATCAAGGAAAGGGAAAATATAAAAGGGATAAAGGAAAGGCTAAGGATCAGGTAAGGATATAGAAAATAAGCAAGAGAGAAAGGATAAAAAAAGGAAAAAGTAAAGAGATTAAGAGAAAGAAGTTGAGAAGAAAGAATAGAAAAAGGCAAAAAAAGAACATGAAGACGGAAAAAGTAGATAAAGAAAGATAAAAATAAAGAAAGATAGATAAAGAGGAGCCTAGTGGAGACAAAATAATAAGAGAAATTAGAGATAGCAGACAAAAAAACAAGGGGAAATGAAAAAAGTAGATAAATAAAGATAGAAATCAAGAAAGAGGAGCCAAGAAAGTACTAGTAGGGAAAGAAAGAAAGCAGAGATAATAAAAAGATGAGGAAAATTGAAACACAAGAAAAGTAAAAAGAAAAATAGAGGAAAGAATCCCGAAGACGACGATTCTTCTTTCTTCTTGCGGAGACGTCCATCGATCATCGCCACAACTGCAAAGAATAGAAAAATTTGTCAAGTATTTTCAATCATATACATTTGTTTTAATATACTGTACAACTGCCAGGTGATTTTATTCAGATTAGAAAGGACCTTGTCAAAAAAAGCCTAATCCAATCCCATTACAGTAACTTCTCACTAAAAGTTGCAGAACGCTTGTGAAAATCAACTTTAAATGAAGCTATGTTTCTACAATTTATCATGTTATCAGAAATATTATATAATTTGTAACTTATGAAGTATGGTTTAGCAGCTTTAAGTGAACTGTTCCCTAATTATTGAAGGGTTTTCTTGAGAGGGAGAGAGAAAAAAATCTTCACGCAGGAAAACTGATACCTAAATGGCTCAAAAGGTCATATTATTGGCAAATAGGGCAAAAGGTCTTAATATTGCCAAACTAATGGAGCTAAAGTCCAGAAAAAATACCCTCTAAGTGAAAATATAATCTTATTATATTATAGGTCATTTTTTCAGATATTATAATGTAAAACTTGCAACTAAACAAACCAAAACTGGGACGACAAGATAAATAAATGTAAACGAACTAATCAAAATCACTATGTGGAAATAACGCTCAATAAAATAAAATAAATAAAATAAAATAACACAATGCAACACTGCAATAATTTAATGTAAAAGGCAGAATTTGATGCATTACAGCAAAACCAAAAATAATACTGAAAAAATGGCCCATAAATATATAATCTAAATTTTCTACTGAACAAAATGTAGGTTAACTCACCAGAATGCAACTCTATTTAAAAAAAAAAGGAGAAAAAAAAGTATTTATATGTAGAGGGGGAGCACATTTACAAATTAAAAGACATGAGTAAAATTGACCACAGTGCTAGATATTGGAGTAACTCTTTGATGATACTTTAAAATCAAGGCTATTGAATAGTAGTGGTAGCAATGATTCATAGCAATTGAACAGTATTAATTGATAGCTATGTAATTAAAGTGTTCACCTACTCTATGATGTCATTAATTAATTAAAATATAAAACTTGAAAACGAACTTTAAAGTTACTGTTCAAATTAATATAACGAACGCATTAAAATACAAAACTCGAAACAACAACACACGAAACAAAATATGTGTGGAAAAATGCATTTAAATTTAAGTAATAATAATAATAATAATTGATGGCAATGCAGTAAAAGTGTTAACCTACTTTATAAGGTCATACAAGTAACAGTACCAGTATTTAAAATTAAACTAAAATTTAAAATAATCTGACTTGACTATGATTGTACAGTAAATATGGTCTTGAAAAGTTCTTGATAAACACACTGTATTTAACCCTTTCAGGATGTTGGGACACATTTCATAGTATGGAGACAATTTTATTCAGATTAAGAAGGGTATGTGGAAATCAAGGGTAAATTGTGTCTACTCTTAATTCCCAAATTCTTCCTAAGCTGCATGAAATCGCCAGAATAAACTGTCAAACACGTCATAATCCTCAAGAAGGTAATCGTTCTAGGAAACCACTATTGTTCAAAATATGCAACCAATATGTAGCACTGCGGTTTACAAGCAATTAGGTCATATAGTCCAAGGGGCCAGAGTCAAAATTGGAATCATTTAAGAAGACTAAAATCTATCGTCATAATGTATTTCTTGCACGTTATTTTTACTTTGTGGTATATAAACTCAGTAATTCCTCACTTCAATTTGTAGTTACGTTCCAGAAAATCAAAACTTTAAAGGGGTAGTACTTATTTTTTGGTCAATACAGTATAATATACTGATTTTATAATTTTTAAGTTTCCTCACTAGACCTCCAAGCTTAAAAAAACAACCCCTAGACCCCCATTCAATATCGTTGCACGATAATCAGTGGTCGTAAAGACATGATTCATGTGTCATAGGAAAGGTCTATTCCTCTACTTTCAGGGATATATCATTGAATTATATTCTAGCTCTTGTTTATATATGAAAATGTGCAGGGAATGATGGATACTTTTAGTCCAAAACACCCTATGTTAGTGGTGACCAAGCAATTGTGGTAGGCCTACAGTAATTAAAATGTAAAACTTGCAAATTAAACAAACCAAAATTTGGACAAAGACAATATAAAGGCAAAATAACTTATAAAAATTGCTGTGGAATTAACGCTTACTAAAAAAAAAAAAGTTATGAAATAATAAAAGAAAAAGGAAGAAAAAAAGTGAAGAATTACTATGAGAGATATACCGATTCCTGAAATTTTGGTATCTCGGCACTGGCCCCTGGATAAAAAGTCAGAGGCACGAAGTCGGTGATGGAGAGTCCACTATTTTGAGGGGGCGAGTTGTAGGTGTAGAACCCTGGATGGTGGTCTCTTGGTCACCGCTCTCTATCAATCTGTCAACAAAAGGTTAATTATAAATACAAATGCAAAAAATTTGTCAGACTGGCTTCTGTGTATGGCCACCCTCATTAAGGGGAGTAAGGCGTCAGGCAATAAATACATAGATAGATAGATAGATAGATAGATAGATAGATAGATAGATAGATAGATAGATAGATAGATAGATAGATAGATAGATAGATAGATACTGTAGCTAGCTACAATTGCCGACTTGCGAGATTCGTTCTATAAAGAAGTTGGAGCTGTAGACATAGATATTTAGCAGAATTGCTAGCTAAAAGTATAAGGTCGTAGTACATTTATAGCTTATATACATAAACCCAATTCAACATACTTTTTATCCATCAGGAACCTACCGGTACAATATCATTATTTCTGTTTGATATCGATGTACTGTATACGGCTCCAACTTCCTTATAGCCTGAAACTCGCAAGTGGTCAATTAACCCCTTCTGTACCGGTGATCTACTTTTCATTACATTCTGGCAACTATTACACGATTTTGTTCGACCCATTAAAAAGCTACAGGCTATTTCTATAAATCCTTTTAGCTACCATATATTTTTCCTAAGCTTCATAAAATCTTCTAAATGTAGCTGAAATCAAATACAAAAGTTGTCGGTACAGAAGGGGTTAAGATGGACTCTACTAATAATAAAAATGTTAACCCTTTCAAAATCCAATTACACATTTCTTGTCTGTTTTCTGGCCATTATTAGAGTTTTATTCAGATTAGGAAGGGTATATGAAAATTGGATGGTTGAGCTAGTCTTTACCCTCAAAATTCCCCTAGATCTTTCCTAACTGTATACAATTTTCTAATGATAGCCAGAAAAAACGGTTAAAATGCATCATAATCTTCAAAGGGTTAAAAGGTAAGGATGTAGCATTCGGGCATATCGCTCGCCTTGTTTACAATACTCGCAGGCTCACGATCACGTTCCCGTTTATTTTGACTGACGTTGGATACAATAATGGGTTGCCCACCTCACCGCCAAATGAATTATTGTCATTGGGAACGGACTATACGTGCCGATCTCAAATCCAAGAACTTGACAAGTGAAGAGCCGTATACAGGGTTGCCTGGAATGCCGCCATTAGGACAAGAGACAAACTGCCGTATGTGTGGAACACTAGTCTTAAAATTTTATGTAGGTTATTGTCATCATCATCATATTGCCAGCAGGGCGCATATAACAGAAAAAAAAAAACAGTCAAAATATACGGGGAAGTAACCGTGAGCACAGCATGACCTATGTAAACATGATTGTACGCCCGGATACTACATCCATCCCGGTTAGAGTTTAGGGAGTTTGCTTTGTGAGAGTTATGCATTTAATAATCTAGTGGACACTTAGTATGTCAGTACAATTTATAGCACAGATGTTCAATATCCCAGTAAATTCCTAATTTTGGCAGACCCCACCCACCTTTCTCACTTCACCACCTTCCTTCCAGGATGTGGAGTGATGGAGGGGGGGTCGGGGAGGTGGCTGCGGCGCTGCCAAAATTACCAACTTACTGGGATATTGAAGGGAATATGTGCAGCAAATTGTACCTATGATGAAGCATTTACTCTTACCAAGTCAATAAATCAACCATGAGAGTAAATTAAAATGTAAAACTTGCAAAAAGAGGGTATCCTACAAGAGCTTACAAATTTTAATCTGGCAACCCCTTGTGGCAATTATGCAATTAAAATGTAAAACTTGCAAACTAAACAAACCAAAACTGGGACAAAGACAATATAAAGGCAAAATAGCTAATCAAAATCGCTATGTGGAAACAACGCTTACTAAAATAAAATGTATGAAATAAAAAAACACAATCCACCACATAGGGTGTACATTACTACATAAACAAGTTAATCTGTTTCCCAAGCAAACTAATCGCACACATAACGCACTATCGTCACAATCAAGGAATTAGTAAATTTGATGAAGCGTGTACTCTTACAAAGTCAATCAATCAACCACGAGAGTAAAAGAGGGTATCCTACAAGAGCTTATATTTGATCTACAACTATAATCTGGCAACACCTTGTGGCTATTATGCAATGATAATGGCAACTGGACTGGAGGAAAATTATAAAAAGTAAGATTTTATAAGAAAAGAAAAAAAAAAATAGGAAAAGTGGTGATTGGGCCTGAGTAAATAGATATAGATTTTATATAAAGCTGCCAAAGGAGCGTTCAATAAAAATTGAGGGGAAAAGCGGAACTGTACTTTCATTAACCAGAAAAGCTAGGTGAAATACTGTAACCCTAGACTGTACTTATTATGTCCGTGTGTACCCCATGATAGTTCGCCAAGGGACAAAGTCGCTGCGCTGAAGGATAAGAGTTGGCACACTGGTAACCTAGAATTTGCTATGAGGCACAAGATTTAACCCTATCAAAAAGATAGGGTAATTTTCAAGAAGACACTGGCAGCATTGATCCTCTTATTGTCATCATCATATATATGGGAGCGGTTCGTTCGTGGCCACCCCTTCAGGGATCAGCGTCAGGCAATAGATAGATAGATATACTGTATATTGCCAGCCCGGGACAAATATAAAAAATAGCCGTCAAAATAAAATAGACAGGAACGTAAGCGCAAGACCTATGTAAACATGATGACCATACGCCCAGATACTACATCCTTCCAGACATTAGATTAGGTTGTTAGGTTAATGACAATACTGTAAACCCTCGTTATCTCGGACTAATTGGGGGAAGGCCACTTACAAAATGTACGATTAAAATGTAAAACTTGCAAACTAAACAAACCAAAATTGGGACAAGGACAATATAAAGTCAAATTAAATTATCAAAATCGCTATGTGGAAACAACGCTTACTAAAATGAAAATTATTAAATAAAAGAACACAATCCACCACATAGGGTGTACATTACTACATGAGCAAGTTAATCTGTTTCCCAAGCAAACTAATCGCACATATAACAACGCACTATCGTCAAGATGTCCGAATTACATCATTGCATGTGAAATTCATCATATTAATGACAAATACAAACATTATTATGTTTCCAGGGACAGTACAGTACATAGTTATTAATATTAACACAATAGTTAAAAGGCACAGGCTTGAATTAGTCTTAAAACAACATAAAACCGAGTGAGAGAACACTGTAAACCGGACACAAATCCCGTCAAACTCGGAAATTTGCCGAGATCTACAGGGACACGAGATACCATTCCGAAAAGTACGGGTTTCCGAGTAAAAAGAGTCTGAGATGGTGGGGGTTTACTGGGTACTGTATATGCATGGCTTAACATAGAAAGGGGGAGAAGGGGTCACTCCCTTATAATGTCATTAACCTAACCTAATATCTTATGTGAAAACATTTTCAAACAATGTACAGCATTGGTAAGAGCTGTTCGCAGTGTTCGGGCACTGTACCCTCACACCGCGCCAGTTTTCTGTTGACTGTTTTGTTACAACAAACTATGTCGGAGTGTTTTTTTTCATTCATCCAAATTTTAGTAATTTGACGGCAGCTTCCACCTAAGATACTAGATTAGGTTGTCAGGTTAGGTTAATGAACATACGGTACTGGGTATTTTATTTTATTAAGCGTTACAGTATTTCCACATAGCGATTTTGATTAGTTCCTTTGCGTTTATCTTGTGTCATTCCAGTTTTGGTTTGTTTATTTTGCAAGTTTTACATTATAATGTGTACTGTTATACCACAACCCGAGACACCCTAGTCTACCCCCTCCAAAACCAAGTGGGAACCCTTTACAAAAAACGCTGCCATGATGCACCTGCCTCCCCCTTGCCAAACCAAAACAAACAACCCCCAAATCGAAGAGGCGGCGTCTACGAGAGGACCTCAGCGTGACATCACACACCCAGGCCGGCCTAGGATTGGTCGACCAGAGCCGCGCCTCCACTAACCAGGGCGAGCTGACGTCATCACCCAACCGACCATCAGTAAATACAAAATGTCAGAGGGAGTATCAAACCCACCCATTGCGGCCTTCAGCCCGGGCACATGGATATTAGCAAATATTTGGAGATGGTCATCACCATTTCCATGAATTATCCAGAAAATTAAAGGCCTGCCACATTGCTAGTAAATATAGGATTCAGGACCTACGCCAGACTCTCCGGAATAGTCACCACCGAGACACCCTGGGACGGATTTAAGTCAATAATCACCGCCACCCTCCAACCCAGGGTCGCGTCCCTGCACTAAATAAATTGCATGCCGTTACATATACGAAAGATTTTGATGACACTTTGATGCAATTTAGCACACACCCAAGTGGCATATCCCAGTGTAAAGTCAGTGAAAAAATAGGCTAGCCTAAAACAGATCGGATGCGGAAATACCCTGAGCCGACCAGGCCAAGTGGGATATCTCTATTGGTCTAACTGGTAAGGTGTCTGCCTCACAACCCAAGGGTCGAGAGTTCGTGCCCCCACCAGGGCTTGATATTTTCGTGAGGCTATTTCCGCATCTAACAAAGTTTAGGTGTGTTGGTAAAATTGTTCAGATGGTTGAGAGTAAGATCGGAGCTCCATAAATCCTCTTTCGGGTATGGTGTAAAAACCGATTCCTACAGGACAAGGAAGAGGATAGGAGAGAACAGGGAGTGTAGTGAGACCTCGCTTGGGTTGGGTTGTGGAGTTGCCGGCCACTCAAGCGCGTTGCCAACTGGGCAGTTAGTAGGTGCGTGTGGTGCACCGCTCAGTGAAGTTGACTCCCCATTCCCGTTCATCTCTCTGACGGACTCTCGGTCGATTCGGCTCAGGCTTGTTTCTCTCTGTTCGGAGCCTTCGCTTCCCGGAAGGTGAAGTAGTGTAAAGTCAGTGAAAAAATAGGCTAGCCTAAAACAGATCAGATGCGGAAATACCCTGAGCCGACCAGGCCAAGTGGGATATCTCTATTGGTCTAACTGGTAAGGTGTCTGCCTCACAACCCAAGGGTCGAGAGTTCGTGCCCCCACCAGGGCTTGATATTTTCGTGAGGCTATTTCCGCATCTAACAAAGTTTAGGTGTGTTGGTAAAATTGTTCAGATGGTTGAGAGTAAGATCGGAGCTCCATAAATCCTCTTTTGGGTATGGTGTAAAAAACGATTCCTACACCAGGGCCAATGTGAATCAAATAAAGTAATCTGTGATGACCTAATTCGCATCGTACCTGATAACATAAAGCAGTATTTTGCCATACATGAGGTCATCACACCCGCGGAGGATTTTCAAACTACAGTATCAGGAAACTGTTGTCTGTGTCCCCTAATTCCACGACACAGCTCTGCGCCATCAGCCGCACACCCATTCACCCTCAGCCTTCTGCAAATGCTCCAGCTCCCCCTCAGTAAAAACCTCATCATAGCCTCACACACCCTCAGCCTTCTGCAAATGCTCCAGCTCCCCCTCAGTAACAACCTCATCATAGCCTCACACACCCTCGGCCTTCTGCTACTCACTCGGTACTTGACTTTCCCACAGCAACAGTACAATTTTGCCCAAACCCCTTCCAACCCCCCACCCCCTCAAACTCTTAGAACCCACGACTGACTCCAATCAATCTTTGTGAATTACTGCCCTGCAAAGGTAACTGTCCCCTTCGTACTTGGCGGGCTCACGACAGGTCACGCCAATCGTCTCAGCAATGCCAACCCTTCCAACACCGGTCAACCCATAACTCTAGAGGTAACGCCTATCGCGGCTGACAACCTCACAGAAATCCACAATGTCGCGGCGACACAGCCAGATAAGAACCTCCCCCAGTACCCCACTCAGTATTCCCCACAAACGCCTGTGACTCCTCCCGCACCTTTAATCTTGCCTACTCATCCACCGATCCCTCCTATGAGATGGATTTTTAGAAGCGCTCTTGTATTCTCTCAACACCTCTCCCTCGGTAAAACGGAACCCGTGACAAATGGTAAAGAGAGCGCAAGTTGGCATCTTATGTATATTGACAGGGGGAGGAAGGAGGTTGCTCCCTTATGTCATTAACCCCTTCTGTACGGGTGATGTACTTTTCATTACATTCTGGCAACTATTAAGACGATTTTGCTCAGCTTAGGAAGGACGTCTACCCATTAAAAGGCTACAGACTATCTCAATTAATCATATTAGCTACCATATATATATTTTCTAAGCTTCATAATATTGTCTAAATATACAGTAGCTACAATAAAATTAAAAAGACGTCGCCGGTAAAGAAGGGGTTAATCTAACCTAACCTAGTATTGGGCACACCCCCGCAAGGGTGTCAAATTACTTAAAAAATAATGCGAGTAAAAAAACAACCCTGACATAGTGCGCTGTAACAAAATGGTCAACAGAAAACAGGTGCGATGCGAGGGCAGTGGACCCGATAGCACAACTCTTAACTTTTTATATATATCCCATTCAGTACCGGTGATATCTTATTTATTTATATTCTGGCAACTATTAGACGGTTTTACTCAGCTTAGGAAGGATGTCTACCCGTTAAATGATAACAGACTGTCTCAATCCATTTAGCCAGCATATATCCTTCTTAAGCTAAATAAAATTGTCTAAATGCAGCTGAAATAAAAGAAAAAGACATCGCCAGTACTGGAAGGGATATAAACAGTATATATACAGTATATGGGGGCAGGAGGCTAGGAATCCTCCTCCCCTAGTAAAATTATCCTACTCAACGAGACAGAGAATGGGGCGAGGGAACGCGATAGTGGTGCCCTAAGACTTGGAACATTACAAGATTCTGTTCGGGCTCTATCTCGAGTCGGCCACCCCCAGCAATGGGGTTTGTGCCTGAGTATATACATACATACATACATACATACATACATACATACATACATACATACATACATACATATTTGGTAAGATCCTGTGTAGCAGGGAGAACTGTTTTTCAGATGCCTAAAATCTGTGTGACAACCCGGGTTCAAATCCTGGTGGATCAAATAAAGTGACATATATACTTTCATTAACCCTCTCCGACATATGACGCAATTTTGAGCCTATTAGGGATACTTTAAAGCCTTTGTTACCATCAGGGGTATTTAGAAACCTTTAGTTTAGTTACTTCAACCTCTGCAGTTGTCTTTTAGTTAGGTGTGGGCAGAAAACTAATTTTGGAGGTAATTATAAGAGTGAGAGAACTCTATTTCTTATTGCTAATCTGGCAAACTCTGCGTCATATGAGCGTGAAAGGGTTAATTTCATTGGAGGTGTTTGGTGTTGTGGTGAAATTAATAAAAACTAGAATATCTTTAACCTAACCAAGCCAAAACCAAACCTAATCTAGTATATTAGTGGACTATTTATTTATGTAAAATGTAAAAATATATTGTAGAATTACCAAGTTATTGAGATATAAGTACAGGTCTCCCCACTACACAGGATTATACCATAAATTTGTCTAATTTCTAGCCTTAGAAAATTTACCTATTCCTACAGAAGCAGAACCGGGCCCCTTCTTTTTCCTTTTCTCCTTCTCCTCCTTTTTCTTTTTCTTCTTCTTTTGGGAACGGGCGACCAATAATTAGGTTTTTGGATGGTGGTCTCTCACTGCTCTCCATCATTCTGCGAACAAGATTATCATAAATAATCATAATGTAAAACTTTGCAAAATAAACAAACCAAAACTTTGAAGAACACAGTAAAAAGACAAAACAACTAATCAAAATCACCATGTGAAAACAACGCTTAAGCAAAATAATAATTCTTTATAAATAAAAGAACACAATCCACCACATAGGGTGTACTGTACATTACTACATGAGCTAAAAACTAAAATAAAACTAAAACATTAGGCTTTCCATAATGCAGTTAGGTCTGAGTACATGATTAGATTGATATCCAAAATTCGAAAATGGATCGTGATAGTGTACTCAACCTTTAACTGTGTTGGTGGTGTAATGGTTTAGATGCTTATGTTCTGGGTGTGGTGTCTCTAGTTCGAATCCCGGGAGGACCATATGCGTTCATAATAATAATAATAATAATAATAATAATAATAATAATAATAATAATAATAATAATAATAATATTTATTCAGTTAGCAATTTACAGAGTTGGTACCACATAGTATGTTACAAATATGACATGTACCAGCCTTGCATAATTCCAACTAAGGATAGCCCAATAAGGCCATTAGGCGTATTTCCATTGGGGTCCTTAGTTTATTCAAGTGTATTGGGGTTTGTAATTGATGATTAATGTTAAGAACGGGATGTTACATAAATACTAACTCCACAAAGTTGACAGACGGGCTATGAAAAACATGGACCCTACTGGAAATATGTATGTCAACACTGTCAAGATCCAATTACGCGTTTGTTTTCTGATCGAACTGGCTTGTGATCGAAACTACTCCAAAGCTCGTAATGCAATCATGCGCATAATATTATTTCTATGTACAGTAACTGTACTGTATAAGATCACAGAGACACAGAACTTATGTGGGCAACTGTACTGCACAGTTATCGCACATATTCCGTTCAGTATCCCAGTAACTTTGTAGTTTTGGCATCGCCACACCCACCTCCCTCACTCCACCACCTACCTTCCAGGAGGTGAAGAAGGGGGGGGGGGGTTATAGGTTGTCAATCCAGAGCAATTGTTTGAAAAATGTAATGATTATGAGAAGGTATGAGAAAATTAACAGGAAATAGCATTGTTATGGCCATTTTATGGTGAATTTATATAATTGCACCTATACGAACTAAACAAAATATTGTATTTAACATGAAGGTACGACGAGGTAAGTGATGTGGTATAGGTGGCAATATGCGGAAATGGATTATAAGGGTATTTCGCCCCCTCTGACAAAAGTCTATCAATCTAGATGTGACATGGATATTACAATGTTTCAGAGAGACATTAGCCTAACCTAACCATCCTAGTATTATGGGTCGGGGCTGCCGCCCCCAGACCCCCGCTGGTTGGGTAAAACGGTAGAAATCCAGTTGGGGTGGAGTGAGTAACCGTAGATTTTCGTAAGGGGGTCAGAGGGGGCGAAATGACCTTATAATCCATTTCCGCACATTGCCACCTGTACCCCATCACTTACTTCGTCGTACCTTCCTGTTAAATACAATATACAAAATAGGCTTGAGAAGGCAAAGAACTCATTTTGTAATAGAGTGGTAAATGAGTGGAACGCACTGCCCCAGTATGTAGTCGATTCCGAATCAATAAGGGAGTTTGAAAGTAATCTTGATAAAGCATGGGGAAGACAAGATTTGAAGTTTGATTATAAAGCAAAAATACAGAATAGTAAAAATGTTGCGTGAACGACCGCAGAAGTGCAAGTACTGGTACTGAGCTGGATACACAGGCCTAGTTTGCCTTTTTCCAGAGGATCTACTGTAAGAATAATACTGTAATTTGTTTAGCTCGTATAGGTGCAATTATAGAATAATTCCAAAGAAATTACTCTGCTTTCGTTTGACACCCTGGGCGGTTGAGTGAGATGGGTGCGGTGCTGCAAAAATAAGCCCGCAGCGTAAGGGTTAAGGCCTCTTTTTAATAATTAGGCTAATAGGTCTTTTAAATAATTAGGCTAATAGTAACAGTTTAATACAAATTCTTCAGGTTAAATTCAAGCTACATTTTGCAGCGATTTTCACACGATTGACGTCACAACCGGTATGCGTTTAATTTGATATACCTACCCCCCCATGACATATTGTCATCATCATATATATTGCCAGCAGGGGGCAAATTACCGAAAAAATCACCGTAAAAATAGACGCGAACTTAACCACGGCGATCGACAAATGTAAACATGGCGGCGGCGGCGGATATTTGCAATAATGTTCCCGTCTATTTTGAATGCCATTGGATACAATAATATGTTGAGAGGGGCTTTGCCCCCTCCCCCCCATGACATATTGTCATCATCATATATATTGCCAGCAGGGGGCAAATAACCGAAAAAATTGCCGTCAATAGACGCGGTTAACCTCGGCGATCGCCCTATGTAAACATGACGACCGTTCGGCCGAACTCTACATCCATCCCATTTTTTCCCCTGCTTTTAATATATATGATGACAATAAGTCACGGGTGAGGGGGCCCCCCTTATCAACACAAAAGTGGTTAAAATAGAAGTAAATGTAACGGTCATGATTCAAAGCATGCGAATCACTGTAAAAGGTTGCTTAACCCTCATGGCCCGGGCTGGTCCTCCAAAGGACGGAGGTCGTATCCGGGCGATCTGGCCGAAAAACGTCTAGGCCTAGGCTACCGTATTTTGGTTAATTTTAACTGCTAGAAATTTCCCACGCATCTATAAATGTAGTGCGGTTTCCAATCTGTAGACTGGCATTGAGTAGAGCTCTCTAAGTCAACTGGTTCAGTTGTGATGACAATTTTAGTGGAGAGCATTTTCAGGCGATGTTAGCAATATGACGATCTTTTCACTACTGAAACAACGACATACAGACATACAATAACAAAAGAGTCTTCTCCTTCTTGTTTTCGGAAGTGCGGTGACGCAACGATCAGCTTTGTTTACATGCGTCGGACGCACGGCGTTCAGACCAAGCTGAATAGGCTTGAAAGCTTACTATCTCCTGAAAGGACACCCGGGCACCTGCCCTTATTTCGTGGTGTCATTTTAAAATGACACCCGGGCTGGAAGGGTTAAAGCGGGCATCACACTGGGCCAAATTCTCGTCATTCTCCAATCTCCGTTTCCAGTCAGTAGCGCCGGCAAATTCTATCACACACGCCAAGCGTCCTGGCTGCGTGAGTCTCCGACACAACAATAACAACGTCCGACCTTAGCCTATATTGGTCCGTTTCACCTATACTGTAATGTATAGTAATATGAATTTACATCTACAATTATAATGCAATATGACTCAATCTACATGTTAGTGTATTTTTTTTTAAATTTGAAGCTTATAATATATGAGGAAATTTATATTTTGAACTTTTTCGATTCATACCAATCGCCGTGGCAATTTCACTTAAACTGTAGAATAATATGGATTGATATTGACAAACTTTGTGTAATAGGACCCAATCTATACGTTAATGTTGCTATGTTTTGCGTGTGAAGCTTATATAAGTAGCTATGAGGAAGTTTTTCGCAAACTATAGGCTATAGCCTGACGGAGCCCCTGTCGTTACCTCGGCACTAAACGATAATTATATTGTGCTGTTTCACCAATAATTTAGAGTAATATGGATTTATATCGACAATTATATTTCAATATGACTCAATCTACAAGTTTGCTTGATTATGTTTTATATTTGGAGCAAATATGAGGAAATATTTTGAACTTTTCGGAGGTTGTAGAATGCTTGGTAGGCATAATCCTGTGTATGCGGGTAGCCCTGTATTTATCTCAATAATTTGGTAATGTTACAATATAATTTTACATTCATAAATAGTCCACTAATATACTAGGTTAGGTTAGGCTAGGTTAAATATATTGTTCAATGATTCTTAGTAAATAGGCATCTGAAAAACAGTTCCTCCTGCTACACAACCGAATGTTTTCGTTTCATACCAATCACCGTGGCGTAGGTATAGGAAGTGGTTATTTAGCTGCAAGTGGTGTAGCTATTTTAGCATTAATTCACTTAGTTTATGTCTATCCGCAGCCCTTCTCACAATCAAAACACACAATTATGTAGCAAAATATATATTTTGACGTCATATACTTGAGATATCAATTCGATTAAATGCGAGCTGTAAAGAGGCTGACACTCTACCTCCATCAAAAAATGGAGCTTCCCACCCAGTGCGGGAAGCATCCTAGCTCCATCAAATGATGAGATTTGTGCTGGAGACTGGCGGTAGCTCCATTTTTTGCTGAAGAATGACGAGAATTGGCCCAGTGTGATACCCCCTTAACCCCTCAGACCCGGTTATGTATTCCATACCGAAACCCGGGGGTTTTGGCCGAAAAACGTCTACGCCTAGGCTACCGTATCTTTATTTTGAATGCTTGCGCATCCCCAAGCGTAGATGTTTCGTACCTGTAGAATGGCATTGAGTAGAGCTCTTTAACCCTTCCTACCCGGGTGTTATATTAACATGACACCACAAAATAAGGGCAGGAGCCCGGGTGTCATGCTAATAGGCAGCAAGCTTTCAAGCCTATTCAGCTTGGTCTGAACGCCGTGCGTCCGACGCATGTAAACAAAACCGATCGGTGCGTCACCGCACCTCCGAAAACAAGAAGGAGACGTCGGATCAATGTTATTGTTGTAACGTAAGACGAAATTAGTGTGTGAAAAGCTCCGATACTGTCAACATTGCGGCAAAATTCGCTCCACTGAAATCGTAATCACAACTGAACCAGTTGACTTACAGAGCTCTACTCAACGCCAGTCTACAGATTGAAAACCGCACTACGTTTATAGATGCGTGGGAAATTTCTAGCAGTTAAAATATACCAAAATACGGTAGCCTAGGCCTAGACGTTTTTCGGCCATTTTGCCCGGGTACGGGCGACCGTCCTGGGCCCGGAAGGTAAAGTCAACTGGTTCAGTTGTGATGACGATTTCCGTGGAGATAACTTTGTGGCCATATCAGCCACTTTACAATACTTTTCACTACTTAACAATAACATACAGGCACACACGAACAAGAACGCCTCTCCTTCTTGTGGTCGGAGATGCGCGGCGTCGGTCCAACCGGCTGTTGTTTACATGCGTCGGATGGACGCCTCGCACACCAAGATTACAGGCTTTCAAGCTGCCGGAGCCTCAGAGCCCTTCCGGGTTCCGCGGGGGTGTTTTTTATGAATGCCTCAGAGCCCAACCGGGTCCGGGTCTGGCATTAAAAAATGCCAATCAATTAGGGTTATGCTAGCGGGCATACACATCGCTTTACTGGAGTTGTACCTTCGCGGTTATGTTCGCGCCTAATTAACTTAATTTTAAGAAATTATCCCATAGCCAGCTGTTCCTTGCCCCTACTGGTAATATATATAGGCCAATATGGTGGCATAGCACCTTACCGTCACCAGAAAAAAAAATAGGCACAGGCTACTTGAAAATTAGGAAGACTACGGTTAAACATATTAAGATCTACATATTGGGTTAAATCTTAAAATTATCCCACGCTCACCGGTTACTTGCCCCTTGCTGTCATTATATATGACTCAAGTGCCTATAGCCCCAAAGAAACGGTCAAAGAATCGAACGTAGAAAGTGTGCGAACCGCGAGGGTAAGCTCCTTGAATGATGCCGAATACAGCCCCCTATTGGCAACATTAATGTTGATTTATATAACACAGGAAGGATGTAGTATCCGGGTGTACGGTCGTCATGTTTACATAGGTCATGCGCTCGCAGCTACGTTCCCGTCTATTTTTACTTTTTTTGCCTTATTTGCCCCCTGCTGGCAATATATATGATGATAACAATAAAACATGGGGGGTGAAGGGGGCAAAGCCCTCCCCCTAAACATATTATTGCATCCCACGGCAGTCAAAATAGACGGGAACATAATCCCGAACGTGCGAGTAGTGTAAACAAGGCGGGCGGTATACTCGAATATTACACCCTTAGCAACACATGTAACTGAAACTTGGTGATGGGCTGGTCCATCAGAGTGAGAACTGAGCGATCTCTGCCATACCCATAGTTTACTCTAACTGTTCCTTTAACTTATATATTTTCTAGATCTCAAGTGACGGCGTCTTTTCCGTGGATTGACCTCCCAATCTACCAAGATTGGAAGCCAAAGCGTCACATTTTTCCCTTGCCCCTCAACTTTCTCTTCATAATTGCTGAGGGGCACAGGGCCCTGGGTGGGGCTTTGGTTTCCCGGGCGTTTCCTCACCCTCCTCAGCTCCCCGCCATGGAGTGGCTTCGGTCACCCAGGCTTTATTGTGGTCGGCAGGGAGGGTTCTGTGGGGGCGCTCGGTTATGGCCTTGGAATTGCTCGGGGCCTTGGGACTGTTCGGCCAGGCAGCTTGGGGAACAACAACAACTGAAACTTTATATTGACCCCCTAAATATATTAACCCTCTCACCACAGAAGGGCTCTTGAACGCCCATAAAAAAACATATAACAGGTACCCGGAAGGCCTCTTGAACGCCCAGTGGTTGAAAGCCTGTGAGCTTCGTGTGCGAGGCGTCGGTCCGACGCATGTAAACAACAGCCGGCTGGACCGACGCCCCGCATCTCCGGCCACAAGAAGGAGAGCGTCGCTTGTTCGTGTGTGCCTGTATGTTGTTGTTAAGTATCGAAAAGTGGTGTAAAGTGGCTGTTTTGGCCATAAAGTTATCTCCAATGAAATCATCATCACAGCTCAACCAGTTGACTTAGAGAGCTCTACTTAATGCCATTCTACAGGTAAATAACACAGCTACGCTTGCGGGAATGCGGGAAGCAGTCTGATTAACGAATATACGGTAGCCTAGCCTAGACGTTTTTCGGCCAAAACACCCGGGTTTCGAGGAATATATATATATAATACATAGCCGGGGCTGGAGGGTTAATGTAATGTAATATCACCGCAGGGGTCTTCTAGATAATTTTCGAAAGCTTAATTTTTTTACCACTGAATTTCTTGATAGCCTAATTCGGTATTAGAAAAAAATATGAAACTACTATGTCCCTGCATCAAATTAACCCTTTCATTGCAGGAAACTTTCTGGAACAGCATGGCAATTTACTGGAATTCAAAGCCCAATAAAGCCTATCGAGATGAGTACAAGTAAGCGGGAGCAGAGTATGCTCCCTTACGCTCTCCAGCATGTCTGCCGGGGCACAGACTATCACCCCATCTCTCGTGGGACCTATGCAGCACTGCCAAAGGCAAATGTAGCGCGACATTGCTAATGATTAGCGAATATTAGCCAATGTCTGTGGTAGCGATGCGGGAAGCCCCGCACACTACGAAGCTCATTTTGGTGTAATTTTGAAGCCATTTTCTTCTAGTTTTATTACTGTATAAATTTAATTTAATTTAAGCACTTGCTGAACCCTCTCACGTTCTTGACGCAATTTTGAGCCTATTAGGGATACTTTAAAGCCTTTGTTACCATCTGGGGTATTTAGAAACCTTTAGTATAGTTACTTCAACCTCTGCAGTTGTGTTTGAGCTAGCTGTGGGCAGAAAACTAATTTTGGAGAGGTAATTATAAGAGTGAGAGAACTCTTATATTAATATTGCTAATCTGGCAACCTCTGCGTCATATGGTCGGGAGAAGGTTAAGCAATCAGCATTCCGGAATGCCTGAATGAGCCCTATTTTGGCGGAAATGTGCCTATTATAGCGAAAATATGCCCGCAGCATAAGAGTTAAGGCCTAGTTTTAATAATTAGGCTAAAAGGCCTAACATTTTAATACAAATTCTTCAGGTTATATTGGTAAAAATTGAAGACCCCAGACAGCCTTTTTACTAGTTATTTTTTTTTTGTATTTTTTTTTTATATACAGTGTTGTTTAATACCAAGGACCGTCGCATATTAGTATTTTCAACATTAGCCTAACCTAACCTACGCTAACCAAGAACTAACCGACGGTCTAAACCCAGCTCACGTTCCCTGTTTATGGGTGCGCGACGGTCTAAACCCAGCTCACGTTCCCTGTTTATGGGTACGCGACGGTCTAAACCCAGCTCACGTTCCCTGTTTATGGGTAAACAATCCAACAGTTTCTCGTATATCACTTATAGTGAATTTGCGACGGTAATTACATGTACAGTACACCAACAAAGTATCGTCCATGAAACTTCTAGAACACTGATAATTATTGATGGGGCTCGTATCCGGGTTGTCTTCAATTTTATCTGTTAAATTCAATCTACATTTTGCAGCGATTTTCACACGCTTGCCGTCACAATCGGTACGCGTCTAATTTGGTAACCTTGTTTTTTATTCGAAAGTATCCCATGGCCAATTGTTATTTGCCCCCTGCTGGTAATACATATGATGACAAAGTCCCGGGTGAGGGGACCGACCCCACCCCCTGTGCGGGCCCCCACTCTCAACTCAAAAGTGGTCAAAATAAAAGGAAATTTAATGGTCATAATTCAGAGCATGCGAATCACTGCGAAAGGTTGCTTGAAAAATGCTAATCAGTTGGGGACTTCTTAGCAAACGTACGCGTCGCGTTGTTTACAGAAGTCGTACGCTCGCAGTTACGTTCGCACTAATTTTGCTCTTTCTTAAAATATTATCCCACGGCCAGCTGTTATTTGCCACCCGCTGGCAATATATGAGGACATAATTTGCCATCACCAGAAAAATCATAGGCCTACGCTAATATATAATTAGGAAGAACCATTAGGAATTGGACGGCCCACATGCAGTAGGCCTACACGTGACAACACGTCAGCAATCTTATTGCCAAAATAATAGGATTAAACGTCTTAAAATCTACGGGAAGGATGCAGTATCCGGGCAAACGGTCGTCATGTTTACATAAGATCGCTCGCAGTTAAATTCTAGTATATTTTGACAACTATTTTTTGTTATTTGCCCCCTGCTGGCAATATACATGACATGACAATAAGTCATGGTTAATGGAGGGTGGTGAAGGGGGGACAAAGCCCGCCCTCACCCCATTATTGTATCCCACAGCAGTCAAAATAGACGGGAACATGATCGCAAACGTCCGAAGTGTAAACAAGGCGGACGATACGATCATACGCCCGAATACTACATCCTTACCTAAAAGTCTTAAAATCACTAGGTTAAACATCTTAAAATCTACAAAATAATGGAACATAATAGGTGGTCCCAAAAGTCTAAAAAAAGACATCCCACGGTGTCAATAAGGTTAGCCTAGGCCCAAGGCATATTTAATAACTTCCAAAGACGAAAATTAAACGATAAACCACAATTATATCGGTAAATCTAGTTATACTACCCCTCCCCCACCACCTCCCCCCTTCAAAACACTCCTTTTAGCGTGTTTTTGGATGGTTCAGCAGACGCGGAAACTGAGAAAAAACTTGGAATTTGTTTATATTAACCCTTCCAGCCCGGGTGTACCGCGGCAGATCTATTAAGCTTGGTCTGAATGCTGTGCGTCCGACGCCTGTAAACAAAGCCGGTCATTGCGTCACCGCACCTCCGAAAACAAAGAGACGTCGGATCAATGTTGTTGTTGTATGATATGACGAAATTAGTGTCTGAAAATCTCCAATATTGTCAACATCGCGGCAAAATTCGCTCCACGGAAATCGTCATCACAACTGAACCAGTGGACTTGAGCTCTACTCAACGCGTCTACAGATTGGAAACCGCACTACGTTTAGGGATGCGTGGGAAATTTTGGTTCAATGTTATTTTAATACCACAAATTTTATTGATATATTTGAATATAAATATTGAATCTATATGCTTTAAAGATCATAAGAAAATTTGTTTTAACCCTTGGCAAAACCTAATAAAAAAGTATGGTACTAACATTTATTTTTCGTAACAAGGTTGTCAATACGGTACTTCCAGTTATCGACAGCTCTAAAGATCATAATATGAAAATGTGTTAAACCCTCGGAAAAACCTAATATAAAAGTATGCTACTAAAATTTAATTTTCGTAACAAGGTTGTGAATACGGTACTTTCCCATTATCAATGTACAATCAAAGCTGAACATTGCAGAGTAAATACCGTAGACTTCATCGACTTTTCTTTCACCTTCGTATAATCGACAGCCAATTTTTTTGTTTATTATTTACTAAGGGATTAGTACTCAAGCAGCGGGGGTGTGGGGGCGGTAGCCCCCACCCATAATACTAGGTTAGGTTAGGTAAGGTTGTTAGGTTAGGCTAATGTCTTTTCAAATCACTATCGGGGGGCGTGTCTCAACATCGATCGATAGGCCTAATGGGGTAAATAGGTTTTCCCGAGATTTCTAATTAATTACAAACACTATACTGTATATTGATGCAAATTAACAATTTTGTTTATAAAAAACACTCGGAAAATTTGTGGTATTAAAATAAAAAAAATCCGAAATTTCTAGCAGTTAAAATAACAAAGAGGCGATACGGTAGCCTAGGCCTAGACGTTTTTCGGCCAGATCGCCCGGATACGACCTCCGTCCTTTTGTAAGGCAGCCCGGGTAGGAAGGGTTAATGTCACTAATTTTCCCCATGAATTTATAGATTTCTGTATTAATTTTCATCAATATAGGCCTACTGTATAATGTTTGGAATTAATTACAAACCTCTGAAAAACCCTTTTCCCCATGAAAACTTATTGTCATCATCATAGCCTATATATTGACAGCAGTGGGCAAAAACCAAGTACACCGCAGCCCAACCAACTGTACACCCAGGTAAACAAACCTCACTTTGCCGAAGGTTTGTAATAGGCTACTTCAATGTATCCATTTCAAGTCGAATATACATTTCCGCGCATCATCAAACCATACTAAATCTACTAATAATAATACGGTAAATGTTTATCACCAACTAGTGACGAGTTTTTCAGGTTATTTTTTGTTTTTTATTTGATATACAGTGTTGTTTAATACCAAGGACAGTCGCATTTTACTATTTTCCCATTATCCATCAATCTTAAAACACGGCCCCCGATAGTGGGGAGGGCTATGAAGATCAGGGAAATTGCGGGGTAAAAGGTGTAAATAAAGGGGTAATATTGGAAGAACTCTGAAAATACAATATTTAAAAGTAACAAAACCTGAAAATGGAAAAACCCGAGCCAAGTTTTGACTAAACTTCGCTCGGGCTTTTCAATTTTTCAGAGTCCAAAATCACAGTAACCTCATTTCGAAAGTTGGCTCGTTTTTTTTTGTTTTTCAACGTGCATAAAGCCAGTAACAATGTGGTTAAAATTAGCCTAACCTAACCTAGTATAATGGGTGGGGGCTGCCGCCCCCACATCCCCGCTTAAATCCCTGAAATCCGAGCCAAGTTTTGTCATTAACCTAACCTAACCTAACCAAGTATTATGGGTCAATATACAGGAGGCGCTACAATATAGGTAGCAAAATTATAATGGTAGTTTTGGGTTCCTATCATCATATGCTTCATTTCTATATACTTTTTATCCCCGGGAAAAAAACAAAGAATCTTGGGGGTTTTATTTTTTTTATTAACCTAACCAAAAAACCTAACCTAACCTAACCTAAATGTAT
Organism: Paralithodes platypus; assembly: GCA_032716605.1. Lineage (NCBI taxonomy): Eukaryota > Metazoa > Arthropoda > Malacostraca > Decapoda > Lithodidae > Paralithodes > Paralithodes platypus. Next base: position 5,482,055 of record CM064506.1, on the reverse strand, counting down.
TTGGGGGTTATTAGGTTAGGTTAGGTTAGGTTTTTTGGTTAGGTTAATGACCAAATCAAAAAATCCCAAGAAAATAAATGAAAAATCCCAATAGGCCTATTATTATTATTTTTTTCCCGGGGATAAAAAGTATATAGAAATGAAGCATATGATGATAGGAACCCAAAACTACCATTAGAATTTTGCTACCTATATTGTAGCGCCTCCTGTATATTGACCGTATTATGGAGTTAACATTTGCCTAACCTAACCTAGTATTATGGGGTTAACATTAGCCTAACCTAACCTAGTATTATGGGGTTAACATTAGCCTAACCTAACTTACTATCGACAGGGATGTATTTCACTTATAACTAATTTGCGACGGTAAGTACGTATACACCAACAAAGTATCGTTCATGAAAGTGATAACACCAATAATCATCGATGGGGCCCGTCACTGGTTGGTCGGTAACTTAAACCAATAATACTAACCTATTAGTACCAACAGAATAGCGGCAAAATAGGGGTAGTATAACTGTAGATTTATCATTTTATCTTTCCATATTCAATAATAAAGCCTAAAAAGAAAGGATTGGGCTTCCTAGATGGAGTACATGACCAAGAAATTATGTGGGTTAATTCTGGCCCATCCCAAGAGGACCACGTCATGCCTTGAATGGGAGCCGAACAGGTGGGCTAGAATATATTTGGCATTTTCCCCACCATATATCTTACTCTTTAGGCTATTGACTACATATAACATGCTCTGGTGTATATGGAATCATGCAAGATATATAAAATCATATATATAAGGTCAAATATATCATATATAAGCATAAATTGTAAGAGACATTTATGCACCTGTTGTTTGATATGGTTGCCGATGCGAAAGGAAGATCAATGTTGCCAATTTTAAGCAGCAGGTTTCGCTAGATTCGTGTCTAAAAGTCGCTAGATATTAAATACTCTTATTATTTAATTTATTTGTATATGAAATCGATCATTATCTCTAGAATGTTGCAAATATAATTACTAATACCTTCTGAACATTACATAAATAAGTTAAGAGTAATAGATATTCTACCATTATATAATGCTAGATATTAATAAACAATGCTAAAATTTAAAAGTACAGATTGACAACATTAATTGCATCCCCTAATCAACGATGCCGAATTTTGGCGGGAATTTTAAAACAAATTACCGTACATAAGAGTATAAATTAAATTCATTTCAGGTATGGCAAGGGGATGTTCTTGGGTATATGATATGCAGGACTTTAGAATAAAGGATTGAATTTTTCAACAGGGTAATTCTTGGACCAATGCACCAGGAAGAGCAGCATGCTTGGAAAGCAAAAATATGTTCTTATATTATAGCAATGCTAACGTGTATATATTTATGTATTACACTACCTTTGTCGATATAAATACATATTACTGCCAGAGTGGCAACTATCTCCGAGGCCATGTAAGAGGGTCATAACAACCAGCCTTCCCATACCCCCACGCGCCTTTCTATCACTCAGTCAACCCCACCCCGCAGCCGCTACCACCAGACACACCATGCTTGGTCAGAACCATTAGCCGTTCTAGCCCGGAACTGCCTCAACCAAGATGTCACCACCAAAAGCAAGACCATATCACAAGCGACCAGCTAACAATTATACTTCCTCTGTCATTGTTCGGGGTTTCGCAAAAGTAGAACGTCGTGTTCGAGACCGATCTAGAGAATTTGGGATGGATGTAGATTCCGGGCGTACGGTCGTCATGTTTACATAGGGCGATCACCGTGGTTAACTTCGCGTCTATTTTGACGGCGATTAATTCGGTTATTTGCCCCCTGCTGGTAATATATATGATGATGACAATATGTCATGGGGAGGTATGTGAGGGGGAGCAAAGCCCCCCCTCAATATATTATTGTATCCAATGGCATTAAAAAATAGACGGGAACATGATTGCAAAGGTTCGACGCCTCCCCGCCGCCATCATGTTTACATTTGTCGATCGCCGTGGTTAAGTTCGCGTCTATTTTGACGGCGATTGTTTTGGTAATTTGCCCCCTGCTGGCAATATATATGATGATGATAATATGTCGTGGGGGGGTGAGGGCCCCCCTCAACATATTTTGTATCCAAAGGCAGTCAAAATAGACGGAAAAATTATGGCAAAGGTCCGACGCCACTACGCGTAGTGTAAACAAGGCTGGCGGTACGCCCGCACTTAACAATCTTGCCGAGAATTTGTTTGGGGCTTTTCCCAAGGAATGACTGTGCGGTCCACTGACCATAATACAGCTGAATCATTCTTGATTTGGGGTGGGCTGCAGATCGTGTTTGAGGCCAATCTGGGGAATACAATTCCCAATCAGTATTAGTGAGATAGATGTTTGCCCTGGGAACACAAACTTTGGTTGCATGGTTCCCACTGGCTGTGGGCCAGAAGCCCAGTGACAAACCTGGCACTCAACCTAGACCCAGACATGCCAAGACACCTGAAATAAGACACCAGGGGGATAGATCATCTAGCTCCTCCCTCAAGATCCAGAGAAAGTGCTATACACCAATTTTATTCTACACCTTGCAAAAGCATAGCATAATAGCCTTCACATAGCGTACGTCTCTAAGCTCCTCCAGACGGCCCTCTCTTGCATCCTATATTTCATTCCATTTGGGAATGCAGTCCAACCAGTAACTATTATAAGTTGTATGTGATAACCCTTTTAGGGGGTGACCTGCAGTAGCGACATTGGTAGAGCGCTCTGTTTCTAACCAACCGGGAGGACCGAGTTCGATTCTCGGCTAGTGGAGATCGATGTTTGGGCAATCTCCTCACACCCCTTGCCTCTGTTTCGCCTGACAGTAAAATAGGTTACGTGGCAGGGTGAAAAGGGGTCTTCGTATCCTCTGGCCCTTCAACCAAAATAAAACAAAAAAATACAAAAATAAAACCCTTTAGATAATATTAATTCATTTGTGTATAAACCTATGCTGCATATGTAGGCTACATATAGACTATTGCTAAACCATTCCCTGTTATACTACGCTATCTAAGTGTGTTATATATAATTATGTATTTTGACTCTCAGTGGAAATACGCCTAACGGCCTTATTGGGCTATCCTTAGTTGGAATTATGCAAGACTGGTACATGTCATATTTGTAACAAACTATGTGGTACCAACTCTGTAAATTACTAACTGAATAAATATTATTATTATTATTATTATTATTATTAAGAACCCCGGGCCGGCAGTTGTAGCAAATAAATAAATACATAAAACCAAATTAATCATTCTATCTATCTATCAGAAACCCACTTTATTATTGCATTTATGTTTGATATCGATATTTTCGGCTCCAACTTCTTTATAGCCTAAACATCGCAAATGGTCAATCGACACCACCAGTTGAAATTTTACTGACTGTAGTGCCGATATAAAGGCCGGTCCAAATAATGCGGAGTACCGGTCAAGAGGAGAAAAGAAGGGCTGTTCCAAAGGGGAGGCCATGTACGTAGCCCTAAAACCTACCATCTGCGCATGCGTTTATGTTTATGTTTTGGCCCCTAAAAATAAATGTTATATTAGAGGATCTGGGGGTGCTCGTTAGTAATGATCTGAAATGAAATGGAATGATCTGTTAGGAATAGGGCAAATAGAATTCTAGGATTCATATCTAGGAGTGTTAGCAACAGGACTGCTGAAGTTTTCTTAAAACTATACTTAGCTCTAGTAAGACCCCATTTAGACTATGCTGTTCAATTTTGGTGCCCTTATTATAGAATGGATATCGACCCTTTAGAGGCAGTCCAAAGAAGAATGACCAAAAAGATACATAATATTAGAAATTTATCATAGGATGGAGAGGTTGAAAGTCTTAGGCCTGCACTCACTAGAGAGACGAAGATGTAGGGGAGACATGATAGAGGTATTTAAATGGATAAAAAGTTTAAATAAGGGCGATATAGATGAGGTATTAACACTCAAAGAGCAGGTGGTGGAGTATATTCACTGTGCCGCCCAGCGGGTTTTTTTACCATAAATGGGGTTGTTTCCGTGCTCTTTTTCATGCATCAACAAGAGCCAGAGCATAATACAATTATGTATCCCTGAAAGGGCGTTAATTGGGCTTTCCAATGACACCTGAACCATCCTTCTACGATCACTGGTTGTCTTGCAACGCTCGTGTAACCGAAGGGCAAAATCGATAAAATACAGTCATTTAGTTACATAATTACGTGTGTAGCGTGTGATGGAGGGTGGAGTACATCTCAGTAGCTCCACGACCACCGTGGCGAGCGGTCAAGAGGCAACCTACGCTCCTTCCACCGCTCCGCTCTCTCTCAGAGCACATTACGTGCTCAAAATTGCATGCGACTATAGCCGGGCCCCGCCACATAGGCCACATTTATTTCACTCGACTATAGCCGGGCACCGCCAGTTAAGGGTTAAAGCTAAAGAACGGCGACAATGGTTTCAAGTTAGATAAGTTTAGATTTAGGAAAGATATAGGAAAGCACTGGTTTGGAAATAGAGTTGTTAACATGTGGAATGCACTGCCCAGAACAGTAGTTAGCTCAGAAACAGTTGAAAGCTTTAAGCATAAGTTGGATTCCCATATGGGTGATATGGGCTGGGTGTGAATGGGAGCTGCTTCATGTGGGCCGCATGGCCATATGCAGTTTCCCACGATCTTATGACCTTATGTAGTTATGTAATTGGGGTTGGGTGTGACAGGGATCTGCCTTGTGTGGGCCGATCCGCTTTTTGAAGACTCCCATTTTCTTATGTTCTTATGTTATTCGGGGTCAGGGCATAAATTCACACGCATGCGCAGATGGTAGGTCTTAGGGCTATGTACATGGCCTCACTTCCAAAGGCTTCTTCTTCTTCTTCTTCTACTTCTTAAATATGACAACCGCGTCCTGAGAGAACTGTTTGAGCCGTGGTGTGGTGCAGTTGCATATTTATTTGCTCTGACCAGCCTTGTGGTAGATCTTGTGGTGACAGCTGTCCTGTGCGCCCCTCTGGCAGGCCCTGAGCTTGGCCATAGGGTGAGCACTGTGAGCATGGGCCGCCCCTAGTTAACCCTCAGCATGCAGATACTGCAGATTTGGTATCGTACATTTTTACTACTGTTCCTCGATCTACTACTGCTTTTCATAACCCTAGTGCTGTGACTGCTGCCATCAATGGGAATACTTTTGACCGGTAAAGTTCAGTTTCAGTTTCACATTCAGATGTCCCATCTCAGTTCCTGTACGGTTTTCTTTGCCGATGTTCCAAGATACGTTTTTCTCCATTCTCATTGGGTTTTCTACATTCACAATCGGTTTCCTACATTCACATTCGATTTTCTACATTCACATTTACCACAATCGGTTTTCTACATTCACATTCACATTCACATTAGTTTCTCTGGTATCTAGACACTTCGAGCGTAGGTGCATTCGCGCGAAGACGCATACGAGGGAATTGTTATGGTCTCTATTATATTTACGAACACGGCAGGCATTGAATACTATTATCTTGGATAGTATTATGTTACACATTTATTCGTTTGACTTTCGATTGTTTATATAGTTAAATTAAAGTATGCACTTGATATTATAGGTATAAGACTTTTTATTTTAATCAATTATATTTACAATAAAGGCAGATGTAAACCTATAAAGCGCAGGCTGTATATAGTGGACACCATGCAACTGGGCGATGATATTAGGCCTCTTTCCCGCCTAAAATAGTCATTTTACGATAAATATCGTTATTACTTATTCATATGCACCTATTTTACCTATACTATGAAGATAGTAACCTGTAACCTGTAATTGTTGTGCCAACAGTGATGTATGGGGCTGAGACATGGGCTCTGAAGAAAAAGGAGAAAAGAGGGCTGGATGTGATGGAGATGAGCTGCTTGAGGAGTATGTGTGGAGTTACTCGTAGAGACAGATTGAGGAATGAAGAGATACGTAGGAGAGTGGGGCAGCAGGAACATTTGTCAGCCAGAGTGGACAGAAGGGTGCTGAGCTGGTATGGTCATGTTGAACGAATGGGAGATGAAAGGCTTACAAAGAGAATATGGGAGTCAGGTACAAGGGGAGATAGAAGGGCAGGAAGACCCCCATTGAGATGGAGAGACTGTGTAAGAAAGGCTTTGGATGATAGAGGAATGACTATAGATCAGGCAGGGGAAGTGGTGGTGGACAGGAGTGAATGGAGAATGCTTGTGAATAGTTGAGTGAACACTTGGTCATTTGGAGTAAGGGGTCAGGCGCAAGTTGGATTAGATAATAGTCCATCAGGCGCCTGGCCCGGGGAGACGATTAATATGAAGGGTGCGCCTGGAAGTGTGGTGGGAGGGCTTGTGGCTTTGGCTCCGCTGCATGTCTGCCTGCTGAGATCGGAACCTCTCCGGGTGGTCGGGGGCCGGGGGAGTGCTGGAGCGACCTTGGTGACCCTGGTCTCTGGGTCTTCTCCTGGGTGACCTGGATATGTGTGAGTTTGTGTTTTTTATCTGTGTTTATTTGTTGTTTTATGTTGTTTTTGTGTTTTCCCTGTTCTTGCTCTGTCTTGAGTCGGCTACCCCCAAAATGGGGATTGGGCCTGAGCATATAGATAGATAGATAAACCTGTAACAACAATAAAACAAGTGGGAATATCGTTTTTATGGTCAAAATCGCGAATTATAGTCGGCCGCTCCTGTCATGAGTTGTGAGCCAGCCGTGATGTAGCCTACACCCTCCCTCTCTGATGCCTACAGCCACACTGAACCACCCCTCCCTCATTCTCTCACATCTATACCATTTCTAGCAACATGAGCACGGCTTAGACCGGTTTGAAGATATTGGCATGATAAATACACCAATAAAGATGGTAATAAGAGGAAAAATAGGGGATAATTGAAGGGGGGGGGGGGGGACAGGAGGGAATATTGACACATGTGGATAAGTGATATGAGGTATGGAGGTAAAAAAAAAAAAAAAAAAAATAAGTGCTACTGGGTCCTTTTAAACGTTTTTTTTAGGCCTGCCCTCTTAAAGGTGAATTCCAGGGATGAAACCTATTCAAACTACAATGTCCATTGGAATCTGCTTGGTTTTAGGGGTATGATACTGAAGAACTTTCATCAATGTGTCCTAACAACATAGCAATATAGCTTATCTAAGTTATTTTATGTGGTGAGCACTGGTGTGTTTACCATGACGTCATTATTGTCAATGGTGGGAACACTAGACACGGGAAATGGGTGAATCTGTGTTTTATTTTATGTGAGCAACTCTTATTATTTGTATGCATGTTTACAGCTCAACATTTGGCTTAATCACTATCTGGTCAAGGGACTGCGATATATAAAATTAACAGAAAACGATACTTTCATCAAGAAATAGGCCTTGGAAGCGACCTCCCTCGACTCGTGACCAGGATAAAACACTCGAAAACACTGCCAGTATGTTTATTGTTGGCGAGATTAGATTATTTCTTGATGTGCACCACACATCTTCAGGACCTTGTTCAATGTGTTGCAGAGCTTGAGTATTGAATTGAAAGGTACTAAATAAGAATAACTGACCTGTCCACGAGGATGTGTGATTGGGACAAGTATCCATTGTTTACATACAATGTCGTCACACGAATCAGCTGGAACTCTCTCAACTGACGGGCCAGATGCCAACGGTGCTATAAACTAGTATTTTTTTCTGGAGTTTAATGGAATGATATCGATATTGCCCATATACATATTACAGTATATTCATGCCAAGTTATGACCCTGTAGTAAACTTTGTTTTTTCTTTCATCCCTGTAATTCACCTTTAAGAGCTTTCTCGCCGTCGCCCAGTAAAACCTCTTAACCCTTTCATGTTTTTATGACGCAGAGGTTGCCATATTAGCAATAATATATAGAGTTCTCTCACTCTTATAATTACCTCTCCAAAATTAGTTTTCTGCCCACAGCTAACTCAAAGACAACTGCAGAGGTTGAAGTAACTAAACTAAAGGTTTCTAAATACCCCTGATGGCAACAAAGGCTTTAAAGTATCCCTAATAGGTAGAGGTGGGCAGGTGCGCGCCATTTGGCGCTCTGCGCTCTGCGATCCGGTGCGCATTACCAATATAGAGGAGCGCGGAGCGAGGAGCGGCAAAATTCTGAAATCGGAGTGCAGGCGGGGAGCGCAGCTAGAAATTCGCGCTCCTTTCTGGCGCTCCGGAGGCGATTTTTCCTGTCAACAACAGGTACAAGAACGTCATTATCGTGTACAGTCATCGTACCGTTCGTACGGTGTTACCCACGGTGTTAGTGAACTGTGATACAGTGATACTATGATAGTATTTACCTAATTGTATTTACCTAATTGTAGTTTACAGGAGTTGAGCTAAGCTCGTGTTGTCCCGTCTCTCAGTCTACTTTTTATCCAATTTTTTCTTGAAAATATGGATGACAGACTGACAGTGTTACAGTTGTTAACTTGTTATTTTTTTGGGGGGGGCTTTTGCTAACGCAAAGTAAACCTTACGGGCAAGTTACAGCTTACGAAGGGGCCTAAGGGTAAGTCTGGCAGTGGTATAGCCCGAGCCTGTCTGACTGTCTGAGTGTCTGTGGACAGCTTGGACGGGTCCAATAATCATAATATAATCAATTAATCATATATTAAATTATTAATGATATTATGATATTAAATTATTATTCATTTAATCATGTAATCAACTAAATAGTAAATACTAATCAATGTAATCATGTTGTATTGTTGTTATTGTATTGTTAGGCTTGTTAGAATGTTAGCTTGATAAGTTTAACTGTTTAAGTTTCTCAGTTTGGACAGTTTCTGTAATTCTTTATGTCATATCATAGATATCAATGGACAGTCACAATGTCACAAACTCACAATTATATCAATCATATCATATCATTGACATTTGATTCATTGATATGACATAAAGAATAACAGAAACTGAGAAAGTGAGAAACTTAAACAGTTAAACTTCAGAAAGACACCATGACTTGAGTTTTTTTTAATGTTTTGAATTCTTGGAATTTAGTGAAGTGAAAGACAAAGGACAAAGTGAAGGACAAAGGTAAATAATTAAATAACTTCTTGAAGCTGTTTTGTTTGTTTTGTTTTTTATATACCTATTTTTGGGAGCGCGGAGCGCATCGGGTCTGCTGACAAAAGGAGCGTGTGAGCGCTGCCGCATTACCTTATGTCTGATGAGCGTGGAGCGCTGCCGCATTACCTGTCCCACCGGAGCGCGCCCACCTCTGCTAATAGGCTCAAAATTGCGTCAAAAACGTGACAGGGTTAAGAGTGTTCTCTCGCCGTTCCCGGGTTAAATAGGCTGTAAATATCCACACCTATTCCCTGGTCGACCCTTCCCAAATGGTAGAAATATTAGCTCGATTGTTCCAGTCGTTTGTGAGTTATTCAAGTTAATGTTCAAGAGATTGGGTCTACTATCTTTGAATAGGGTTGTCGACTTACTGACTTTGTAAGTCACCTTGTAAGTTCACCTGATATATTGAATCCCTTAGCTAATTGTTCTTTATTTTAATGGACAAATATGAAACTACTTTGTTTCTGCATCATAAGAAGACCAAGTTTATATTATTAGTATAATTTTTCACTAAAAAATCTTCAAAATAAATTTTTGTTATGGGAACTTTGCAATTTACCGTCAGTTGAAAAGAAAGTCAATAAGTACAATGGCTCAATATACTGTAGGACAATGGATAAATTAACCTCCATTTGAATATATTTTAGTCAATGGGTTCTAATATATTTTCAAACTAGGCAGGGAATGTAGCCTACTGATCTTCACTCTGGCCTTTTGGTCTCCCTCGATTTACGATTGGGTTACGTTCCTAAAAACACGATCTTAAATGGAAAAATCAAATAGCAAACCTAAAATTAATGGGGTAAATTGGGATGCATTCTTGGACCAGCCAAAACACAAACACAAATACCTGAAAACCTATAATAATATCGTAAATTAGTTGTGTTTTATTAATTTATTCATGTATGTATTTTGTATGCTGTATATTATGTTACATGTGCTTCCCTATGCATTTTTTTATTTTTTTAACTAATGAAGTTGCATTTTGGTGAGTTTCTATAGTTTGTTTGATCAGTAGATTTTTTTTTTTTTTTTTTATTGACGGGCCATTTTTTCGGTCGATGATTAAACCCAGGTGATTTTGGAACAATATTTTTGATTGTGGGAGAATAGCTGGTCGAAATTGAAATCTACGACCATTTATGGAAGCTGCTGGTCGAGAGAAATCGAATGGCACCAAGTAGAATTCCCTAGGACTTACAGTTTGGCCTACAGAGACTTTCAAAATCCAAAACTGGTCATTTGGGCCGTTCTGGGCTCAAATAAAAAAAAAAATTACTTTGAAAGTCCCTGTAGCCCAAACTATAAGTCCTAGGGAATTCTACCTGGTGCCATTCGATTTCTCTCGACCAGCTGCTTCCATACATCGTCGTAGATTTCAATTTCGACCAGCCTTTCTCCCACAATCAAAAATATTTTTCCAAAAGTCCATGAACATTTTAGGCACTTTTTTTTTTTTTTTTTTTTTTCTATGTGATTGAGGGAGGCAGAAGGCATTACTGCCTATAGCGAGTGCCTCCCCCATAGTTGAAAGAGTGACAGGGCCAAAATCAAGGGACGTTCGAGCCAAAATGCCTGGACACACAGAGTTTGAAGCAATTTAAGTCATAGGAAGAGGGAAAGACTGATTCTGGGAGAGAGTTCCAGAGCTCAGCTGTTGAGTAGAAGAAAGTTTGAGAGTAACGTTTCACTCTTGGGTTGGAGAGTTGCACAGAGTAGGGGTGGGATTGAGTTGCAAGACGGGTACCACGTGCCCTACGTAAAGGAGGTGGTATGCACTGGGATAGCTCTGAGGAACACTGATTATTATAGTAGCGATAGAATAGCGAGAGAGATGCAACATTGCGGCGGAGAGAGAGAGACTGCAGAGAGTTGGTGAGTGGACGGGAGTTAATGATACGAAAGGCCTTCCTTTCAACTTTGTCTAGGAGAGCGGTGTGAGAGGAACCTCCCCAGACATGTGAACAATACTCAATACAAGGGCGCAATATGCCCCTGTACAGAGCAAGAAGCTGTGCAGGGGAAAAGAACCCCCTAAGGCGGTTGAGCACACCGAGCTTCTGGGAGGCTGCCTTAGCAAGACTGGTAATATGGTCCTTCCAAATGAGAGCAGAAAAGAAAGAGACACCAAGAATATTGAGAGAAGATGAATGGTTGATTTTTGTATTGTTGAAGAATAAGGGATAGTCCGCTGGGAGATCCTGACGGGTAGATAGATGGAGAAATTGGGTTTTGGAAGCATTAAAGTTAACAAGGTTTTCTCTGCCCCAATTGGAAATAGTATTTAGATCAGAATTTAAGAGTTCTATGGCTTCATTACGTTTGTCGTTGAGGAATTGCTGGCTGGGGCGTTCTGAAAAACTAATGGAGTAGTGTAAGGTTGAGTCGTCTGCATATGAATGGATGGGAATTAAGGTACAGTTAAGGAGATCATTTATAAAAATTAGAAAGAGAATAGGAGATAGGACAGAGCCCTGAGGAACACCGGAGTTTATAGGGCGAGGAAGTGAACAATGGCCGTCTACAACCGCGGCTATGGAACGGCCGGAAAGGAAATTAGAGACAAAGGCACAGATGGAGGGATAGAAACCGAAGGAGGGTAGTTTAGAAATTAAAGATTTATGCCAGACTCTATCGAAGGCTTTCGATATGTCTAGTGCAATAGAAAAAGTCTCACCGAAGTCACGAAAGGAGGATGACCAAGAGTTAGTAAGATATGAAAGAAGATCACCAGTAGAGCGACCCTTAAGGAAGCCATACTGGCGATCTGAGAGCAGATTATGAGAAGAGAAATGCTTAAGAAATTTGGAAGCAAGAATAGTTTCAAAATCTTTAGAAAGACAAGAGATGAGAGCAATTGGACGATAGTTGGAGGTTTGAGAGCGGTCACCCTTCTTTGGGACAGGTTGAATGTGAGCAAACTTCCAGCATGAAGGGAAGACGTTAGAGGATAGACAGAGACGAAAGAGTTTGCCTAGGCAGGGAGTCAGCACGGAAGCACAGTTTTTGAGAACAACAGGAGGAACACCGTCCGGACCGTACGCCTTATTAGTGTTAAGCCCAGAGAGGGTAGAAAGTACATCTTTAGAAGAGATTAGGATATTAGGCATAAGTAAGAGAGAGGAGGGCGGAGAGGGAGGAATAGCACCGGAATCATCCAAGGTGGAGTTTCTAGCAAAAGTTTGAGCGAAGAGTTTAGCTTTGTCAGAGGAAGAAGTGATGGTTGTGCCATCAGAGTGGGAAAGGGGAGGGAAAGACGAGGAAGAGAAATTATTGGAGAGGTTTTTGGCTAGATGCCAGAAAGCTTGGGAAGAGCTAGAGTTGGATAGTTCAGCGCATTTATTATTGATGAAAGAGTGTTTGGCAAGTCGAAGAACAGATTTGGCTTGATTCCGGGCAGAAACATAGGAAGAATGAGAGTCTTGAGTTTTAAGGCGTCGGTACCGTTTGAATGCTTCCTCCTTATTGCGGACAGCAGTAGAACAGGCGTGAGTAAACCAAGATTTTTTAGCATTAGTCTGAGAGAAGGAGAATGGAATGTATGCTTCCATGCCCGATAGGATTACCTCGGTAATGCGTTCAGCACTCTCCGAGGGTCCCCGGCCACGGAAGCAGAAATCATTCCATGGGAAATCAAAGAAGTACTGCCGGAGAGCCTCCCAGTCGGGTGATGTTTGATTTTTTAGTTTTCAAGGGTATATTTGGATTCGTCACGTCGTTGCGATTCCAAAGGCATACGGATTTTTTAATTTTTACCATTTTTAAGGCCCAATAGGCCTACTTTAAAGTTTAAAAACCCTATAGACGAGTTATCTATGTATGGATTTTGTTCAAATTTATACCACAATATTGTTCTACTTTCTGAAGGTTATTTTATTATTTTTCATTATTATCCACCTTTGTTATAACATAGAATTGAGTTACTTCCCACATACTGCGCATTGATAGTCGCTGCTTCTTTCCATAGTTACGTGCCCTACTACACTGATCATGACCTGTTTTATCTATATTAACTCTTAGGCCCTTGTTTGCCATACCCTCCCTCCATCTATTGAACTTTATCTCTGCTTCCTGCGCACTATCTACAATAAGAACTAGGTCATCTGCATTTATCAACTCCCATGGGAGTCCTCTTCTAAAGTCCCTTGACAGAGCTTCCATTAGCAAAACAAACAGTAATGGGCTCGGCACTCCTTGGTGAACTCCAACTTTCACTCAAGTATTCGCTCAGAACCACATTCACTCAAACTGCTGCCCGTGACCCCACATACATTCTCATTATCACACGCACCAACCACTCTTCCATTCCAAGTTTTCTTATAGCCCACTGCATTATTTCCCTTGGCACCTGGTCAAAGGCCTTCTCCAGATCTAAAAAAACTAGGCATAACTCCTTGTTTTTCTCTAAGAATCTCTCTTGCAGTTGCCTAAGAATGAAGATAGCATCAGTTGTGCCACATCCAGGCATAAATCCAAACTGCATGTCGCTGATAGTAACTTTTTCCTGATCATGCGTTCAAAGACCCTTTCGCCGACTTTCATGAATTGGTCGAGCATTTTATAACGCCTACAATTTCCCGTCTAACGATCACCCTTGCCTTTGTACTGTATATATTTACTATCACACTTTTCTGTCATGCAATCTGAAATTTTGTCCTTTATGATAGTATTAATCAGCTCTGTGACCAATTTTACCCCAATATCTCCAACTACCTTTAGCATCTCAGCGACAATGCCAGAGCTCCCAGCGGCTTTCCCGGATTTAATTCTATCTATAGCACTTTTAACGGCGTCGTACCCTATCAAAAGCATTGTACTGGGACTGCAGTGCTGAGCTGTTCTCTGTTCCATTCAAACTCCACATTCAGCAGTTCTTCATAATGCTCCTTCCATGCCTCTCTAATTGTGTTTTCTGAGTAAGCAGTTATGCCACTATCATTATTTATGCATCTCACACCCACAACGTCCCTGCTACAGCCCTTCACAATTTTTAATAAACTTCTATCATCTTTTCATACATATAGTAACCACCTTCATTTTGAAATATCAATTGTTTTCCCAGTTTTAATCAGTCATATTGTAGTATGGGCTTTCTTCCTTATCATGTAAAACTCATTACAATAGACTTGAATTAACATACCTGACAAGTGAGGCAGCTCTGAACAGGCTGCCTAGAGCACCGCCATTAGGATATGAGACCGAGACCCCACTTCGTCTGGAGCACTATAGGTCTTCAAATTTGTGTATGTATGTAATGAATAGGAATGAATGGAGAATGCTTGTGAATAGATGAATGATAACGCTGTTGTTGGGAGAGGGGGATGGGCACCAGCTGGACTAGATAATAATCCGTCAGGCGCCTGGCCCAGGGAGCCGGTGTATATGAAGGGTCATGCGTGGATGCGAGGTGGGCGGGCATTGTGGTGTGCTCCGCTGCGTGTCTGCCTGCCGAGATCGGAACCTCTTCGGGAGGTCTGAAGGCCCTTAGTGATCCTTGACCTCCGAGTCTTCTCCTGGGTGACCTACATGTGTGAATATATATTGTTTTTTTAAGTTATGTTGTGTTGTCCCTGTTCAGACTCTGTCTCGAGTCGACCACCCCCAGTTATGGGGTATGTGCCTGCGTATAATTATACATAACCTACATACATACTGTATATACATGTTTGTAACTATGACTAAGGTTTAAAACAGCTGAATCTGACTCAGCCAATAACAGCCAACTCCACGACGCTAAGACTCCACCCGATATATTTATGCGCCTGGCTTTACCCTTATTTCATTCAGGGGAGGTCTTTTTGGATGTGCCCTGTTTAACTCTAATAGTTTAGAAATTCAAGATGTTTCACCCCACTAGTTTGGCAAATATAAGATGCCTCACCCCATTTAGGTGTCAAATTTTTTCTGGGCAAGCAATAGCAAGCCTCTAATTTAGAGAAAATCGGTCTCTGGCCGATGTACAAACTTAGCTTGATGAGTGGGCAATTTTTAGTTTGAAAAAAAGCTGGGAAGGACATTTGTTTTTTTTTGTTTTTTTTTTGCCTAGGGGACAAACTAAAATACATTGCTCCAAAATGGAAAGGCCAAGCAAATTCCATGAAATAATATGAAAATTAGATTAATGTACTGTATAATTATACTCAGGCACAATACCTCATAGTTATGGGTGGCCGATTCAAGACAAGAGCCAGACCAGAAACAACCTTTAAAGTTCCCTTATAGTTTATCTTATTCTGTATGTATGTATGTATGTATAATATACTCTGGCACCTTTCCCAGTTTTCCTTTTTTTTTATGGGGGTGGCCGACTCGAGACAGAGCCCGAACAGGGACATCACAACAAATCAGAAAAACAAAACAAAACATAAAATTCACACACATCTAGGTCGCCCTTATTCTACCTCTCTAAATTCAACCTGGTTGCTACCCAATTCGGCCCTCTGCTACGGCCATTTCAAAATCCAGGTCTCTCACCCTTGTCCTCTGTAGCGGGGAGGACCTTGTACCCCTACTGAAAAATTTACAAATTTATCTGGAAGGGGGGTCTAGGGGGTGTAATTACAAGCTTGATGGAGGTCTAGGGAACAAACTAAAAACCTCCCCTTAAGGGGTGATAGGCTTTTTCATTTGCTCATTTATGTATCTTTCTATTATTTTTCTAGTTTCCTCCCTAGACTTCCATCAAACTTTAAAAAAACATCCATTAGATCGCCCTTCTACTGTAGATTAATTTGTACATTTTTCGGCAGAAAAATTTCCTATGGCCGGTTCTTCCAAAATTACAGGCTCACTATCGTTTGACAGGAAAAAAATTGACAAAGAAATGAGGCGAAAGGTCTTACAATTGACAAACTAATGGGACAAACATCTAAAAATCTGAAAACTAATGGGGCTAAACATGAGGGAGAAGGGGATCTAGAAGAACAACGACCCATCTCCCCTTAACTGGTCTGCCAAAGAAACAAGGATAGTAAAATAGTATTCCAAATAGCTTTCAAAAGTCTAGTGTATTAAGAGCAGAACAATAATACCATAATAATTGACCACTTGCGAGCTTCAGGCTATAAGGAATTTGGAGACGTTAACATCGATATCAAATCGAAATGCAATAGTAATGTAGGTTTATGATGGTTAAAAGTATGTTGAATTGGATTATATGTAGTTTATAAATGTACTACAGCCGTATTTTAACTGGTAATTCTGCAAAATATCTATGTCTACAGCTCCAACTTCCTTATAGAATGAAATTTGCAAGGTCAATTGTGAACAAATATTCACATTAAAAATTAACAATGATTGATGAGAGTATGACTAAAATAATCCACTTACTGATTGACTGGAAACTATAGTCCGTTCATTCTAGGTTGGCCAGAAATTGTAACCCCTAACCTCTCATAACTCAAAAGGACTAGAGTAATCGAGCTAATATTTCTACCAAATAGGAAGACTTGGCTAGGGGATATGTGTATAAATTCACAGCTCATTTGCTCTAGCCCTTTTTGAGTTACAGAGGCTAGAGGTTACGATTTCTGTCCAACCTAGAATGAACGGACTATAGCACAAACAATTCCAATCCATTAACCCCTTCGATACCGGTGACGTCCTTTTCGTCCCATTCTGAGCACTACTAGACAATTTGTATTCAGCTTAGGAATACTGGATATTAATCTAATCATGTACAATCGGGGGTATTAAGTGTTGTCATAGATTCCAGTGGTTTTCGCTCAACAAGTGTTATTGGTATCTTTATAGTTACTGGGAAAAGTGCTTATCCCTCAGTATTAGTCAGTGTCCGAAATTTGTGACATATCTGACAACACTTATTAACCTCGACTGTACAGTCACACTAATAAGTGATGTTTCGGCACCAATTTTGTTTTGATCAATAATTGGGATCAGCAATATTTACAGATGATTTCTGATTTTTGAGTGAGATATACAACCAAGTTCCTTCACTTTCCCACCCTATTCAACATCTGACAGACATTAATACAACACAGAGCAAGGCAAACGTAATGACAGCTGGGACATGACTTATTAGTGCGACCGTACTCGGAACCAACTGCACACTGAATAAAACAGATGTTGGGAGTTATCTGATTGATAAGAGTTAGCGCTTCAATCGGGCCAATTTCTCAATCAATTATATATATATTTTTTTTAGATTAGGAAGGACCTCTCATAGTCAAAGGGTTGATTGTGATATTTCTTACACTTCCAGCATATGAATGAGCGTTTCTTTATTATATTCTGGCTATCATTAGACAGTTCAATTCAGTTTAGGAAAGATCTGTGGGAATCAAAGGGTTAATAAATACTACAGTTTGTACTTCTTGAATTCCTCGAGGTCCTTCCTATGCTAAGTCAAATTGCATAGTGTTAGCCTGAATAAGATAAACATAAGATCAAATGCCAAAGGGATTAACTTTTCCTCTTACACATTCATCCTAGCCTGAAGAAAATCACCTGGCAATAGTAAGAATAAAATGTTAAAATGACATTATACTGTAATGGAAAACAGGTATACTGTATAATGTATATCCAATAAATATAATATATATTTACAGTATCTCACAACCTATCTTGATAAGTGAGATGGCACTGAGAATCTAGTGAAGTGATTATTCATTGTTTTAGCACTTTTTAAATAACAGAAGTTAGGTTCACAATATCTGACCTACCTATTTTGAACATGGTATAGTAAAAGTATACCTCGTAAGCTGCCAGACGAGAATTGCCGATAGTTGTTCAGGGAAAAAGCACTTGTGATATCGACTTTGGGTAATCTTTTCAATACTGTACAAAGATATATTGTCCATTTTATGCCTGCTAATAACAGACAAGTTTATTGGGGTTGAAAGGGTTACAGTAATATATATTATTTACTCAACCTAACTGGAATCCCAGCCCTTGTAGCATTAAGGGGATAGTGGCCGGTTTATTGGGCTATTAATTAATTTATTAATTTATTTTTTAGTTTCCTCGCTAGACCTCACTCAAACTTAGAAGTACATTTTTTGGTAGAAAAATGTCCCGGCCGAAGGCCGATTTCTCTTAAAATTACAGGCTCGCTACCGCTCTCCAGGAAAAAAATTGACACCTAAATGGCACGAAAGGTCTTCATATTGACAAAGAAATGGGGCGAAAGTCTTAAAATCGACAAACTAATGGAAGGAACGTCTTAAAATCTCAAAACTAATATGCTAAAAACGAGAGAGAAGGAGGTTAGAAAAAGCGAGTAGTTCCCCCTTAATCCCTTCAGCACGATGACGCCTCCCTACCTTGGATTCTGGCTAAAATTAATAATAAAACAGTAATAATAATCTGATCTTTTCTTTTTCACAAGCACTAGTTCTTCCAATACACAGGAATTCACTAGCGCTAAATACACCAGTTACAAAGAACCTCAATGCTAAGTTTTAAATTAATAAAAAGAACCACCCATCTTTGGATATCATAACTTTTCAAGAAAAAATAAAAATAAAAAATGCTTTCAGCTCCCTCTTGAAGGCTTGAATGGAGGTTAATTGTCTCATGGAAAGTGATAGTTCGTTATAATCTAGGGGCCACGTAGGAGAACATACGATCATCAGGGAAAGAAGACTTTTGCTTTATGACAATTTTATGCAGTTTAAATGGGCCTTTGTTTTTCAGATGGTGTAATGAAATTCTATTTACCTTTTTTAATTATAGAGGTAAATAAGGTAAACAAAATTGTCTAATGGTAACCAGAACATGGGGAAAATGACGTCATCGTGCTGAAGGGGTTAAAGGGGGGGATGGGCCGGTTTTCTGGACCACTTTCTCCCTCATGTTTAGCCCCATTGCTTTTCAAATATTAAGATGTTTGCCCCCATTAGTTAGTCGATTTTAAGACCTTTCGCCCCATTTCTTCGTCAATACTTAGACCTTTCGTGCTATTTAGGCGTCAATTTTTTCCCTGTCGAACAATAGTGAGCCTGTAATGTTGGAAGAACCGGCCTTCGGCCGGGTAATTTTTCTACCAAAAAATGTACAAATTAATCTAGAAGGGGGATCCAATGGATGTTTTTTATAATTTGATGGAAGTCTGGGGAGGAAACTAGAAAAATAATGAATACATGTAAAAATCACCCAAAAAGTGAACCATCTCCCCTTAAGGAGGATCTACACAAGAGTTTTTTTCCAACAGCTTTCTACTCAGAGGTTAATTTAGTACAGTACTGTACACAAAGTAAATAAATAAGATCAATAAACTTGTTATCATAACGTGTGATAGTCAAGGTATATTGTAACGCTACAGATATGATTCTAGCTCAACATATTTAAGGGGGAGCATATTCTTTAAGGGGGAGCATATTCTTTAAGGGGGAGCATATTCTTTAAGGGGGAGCATATTCTTTAAGGGGGAGCATATTCTTTAAGGGGGAGCATATTCTTTAAGGGGGAGCATATTCTTTCCATATCATGTACAGTAGTACGGTAATTGGACCTGTCAATACCTAGCCTAACTTACATTTTAATGTTAATGGCAATTGTACTGAAATTAGAGAATCCAAGATGATATTATGCATTAAAAGAATTAATTTAGACTTTCATTAAGACCAGAGTTGATGAAAATAAGTTGCGAGAAAAACACTTGTGTCAATCTGCCTTTATACAGTTATTTGGCACCAGGAGTATAAACAAACCTTGTGGACGAACATGGACAAAAATACTATATATGTACAGAAGTTATTACAATTACTCACAAAGTACCTTTTTTACACACTCATACTTATACACACACACACACGACCTACAGCGCACCATACATACACATACATATTTTCAGACAATACACACGCACACATATGACCTACAGTACACAAATACACACACTCATTCACACACACACACACACACACACACTATTGCATTTCATACCATAATTAAAGCAGTAATAAAACTCGGCTTCATTTCAGTAGAGGAAAAAATATTGCACTTGGCATACTGTAGACACAAACGAGACAATAAGCAATGACTAACAAAGCTATTGAAGCAAGTCTATTCTGGTCTAACAAAACATTTCTATGGCGTATATATGTGTTTACAAGTCGGCCTGAAGTGTACATTCAACCACAATGCCACACCAGCATAGATAGGTTGACAGGTACAGTATATTGATAGTCTCGCTTGAAACTTATTATCATTCATTAAAATATATCATTAACTAGTTGTCATCTTTAACCCATGAACTAGTAGAACCTGTGCAAAATAAAAGGCCAAGTTGAGGGAGGGAGAGGGTGGGGTATAAAGTGGGGAAGGAGTGGAGGATGTGGTATGGAAAGATGCCACAACTTTCTATGAGTCACCTAAATTTCAGATATTTCTTGGTACTGGCACAGTTTTTGAAGGGTTATTTTACACGTTTATATACCATGGCTTCCGAGAGGACCTTCATAGTCCATGGATTAATACAATCCCCACCATAAATGTTATCCTCACAGGGTTAAATTCCAAGCACTGGGATACAGTAGGTCCAAAATAAACTATGCGAAGAATACATGTTACAGTATCAGAGTATCTCCGAGCATCCAAAAATATATAATAATAACACTACTGTAATAATAGATGACTGCATGCAGGTTGAATCTCATAATCTAATATTGTACTCACCAAGATAAGTTTAACTCGGAAGCTTCATTCAATCAATCCACTCCCTGGACAGCCATGTAAACAACTTAGTGAGGACTCAAGGCTCTATATCAAGTGGGTTCTCAAAAGTGTTCTGTAAAAATTATAATCCGAGTGTCATAAGTGTTCCTATAGTTGCTTCAATAGTTTCAAATCATAAATTCAATTGTGCATACTGCAGTATTTCACATGTAGACTGTTAACCCTTTTATTTATACAGTATAGACAATAAGAGTAAAAACTAATACTGCCTAGGGAAGTGCCGCTAGAAAAGTGTTTAAACTTCCCGACCTTCAACTGAACTGAACTGAACTGACAATTATAATGTAAAACTTTCAAAATAAACAAACCAAAACGGTGAAGACACAATATAACGACAAAAGAACTGATCAAAATCACTATGTGGAAATAACGCTTTAGTAAAATAAAATTGATATAAAATCATTGTTATTATATTCTATGGCTAACTCAAGACGACTTTGTTCACTTTACAAAGGACCTCTAGGAATCATAAATTACCTTATCGTTACCATAAGGAACTCCCCGTCGGATTGGCTGCCGGTGATGTGTGGAGTCCCTCAGGGATCAGTGCTGGGCCCAGTTCTGTTCTTGATCTAGATCAATGACCTTGTTACAAACCTCGAATCAGCAACTTGTTTTTTTGCAGACGACGCAAAGATCTAGAAAACCATCAGGATAGAGGCAGACGTCGAGACCCTATGGAGAGACTGAACGAGTGGAGCAGGAAATGGCTCTTAACATTTAATGAAGACAAAATGCAAGAAAGAGGACTACCAGCTACGCGGGATAACACTCCAGAAATCTGCAAATGAAAAAGACTTACCTACCTGGAGTTGTTTCGGCCGTCCATCAGTGGCCTCGGCGAGAGTTGCTCCCCCCGAGTATGTTTGCTGCCAGTGCTTGATGCAGCAGGATATTCGAGGAGGCAGCTCTCCCCCCCCGCGAAGTATGGCTGATCAGGCACCAACTTGAGATGGTTGTCCAAGGCTTTCTTGAATACTGTACTTCCGTTGGCACGTCCATCAGGTTTCTCACGTTCTCTGGCATTTTGTTGAAGAGGCTCGGTCCCCAGGGATTATGATATTGTCAGACCTAAAATCCTCAGCACACGTCGCTTAAGTCGCTGCACAAGCAAATAGTCGTTTGTGCATCACCAAGAGGAACTTTTCCATATTGGACAAGGAAATCCTTTACTGTACTGCTCTGTGTCACTAGAGTGCCCGATCCTCGATTTTGGTGTCCAATGTTGGTCACCCTACCTAATCAAGGACATACAGACTATAGAGAGGGTGCAGCGAAGAGCAACCAAGATGGTCCCGAACATGGAAGAGTTACCCTACGAAGAAAGGCGCAAGTATCTTGGCCTCCAGACACTTAGTGACCGCAGAAAACGAGGAGACATGATAGAAACATATAAACTACTACACAGTTTTGAGGACATCCCATACACAAGGTTTTTCCAGAAGAACAACCACCACCTACGGGGCCACTCACTGAAACTCTCCAAACCAGACATTGGAGAACAACATTGAAAGGGAATTGGTTTTGCATCAGTCATAGACTAGTGGAACGCACTCCCAGAGAATGTGGTTACAGCGCCAACAATAGCCACTTTTAACCCTTCTGGCCCGGTTGTCATTATAAAAGGACACCACGGCAGATGGACAGGAACCCGGGTGTCCTTATATAGTCCGTAAGCTTGAAAGCCTATTCAGCTTGTTTTGAAAGCCGCGTTTAGTACGTTTAGACATGCGTGGGAATTTTCTAGCAGTTAAAATAACAAAGATACGGTAGCCTAGGCATAGACGTATTTCGGCCAGATCGCCCGGGTCTCAACGTCCTTAGGATAGCGCCCCCGGGCCAGAAGGGTTAAAGCCAGATATGACTAACACAATAAAATAACCTAAATATATTATTGGCTGACCAGTCTTTGGAGGTGGGGTTCACAGAAGAAGCCTGCTTCTTAATTCCCAACTATCGTTCAATAGGTAAGCATCGAACCATCTCACTCCAAAATATCATTCATGGTTCCCGGACCACTCAACCAGTGTCAAATCTATCTGGGACAACCAAATCAGTGTCAAGTTAAGGGGAAGTATTCGTTTGCCGGCAAATTTTTCTACCGAGAAATGTAGAATTTAATATCAAATATCTTTGGGGTGGTGTTCTTTAAGCTTGGTAGAAGTCTAGGGAGCAAACTAAAACAAATATAAATACCGGTAACAATAAAAAAAATAATAAACAAATAAAACAACGACCCCAGCAAGGCCTGAAGTGGATATATATGAGTAAGATGGTACTAGAGAAGAAATAGAGGAAACTGAAGTACAGTACCCAAAGTAATTTATGAAACAAAATCCAGAGACTTTCTACTCGAGTCACGGAACGAAATAAATGCTGCAACAATTCATCATGCCTAGCGCAGTCTAGTCCCCCACGTGCCCCAAAACGGCAGATAGGTAGGTTCAACAGGTGGCAGTGTCGGACTAGGCAGTGTTGGCGGATGCACAGTCAGTGGCTGGATGTACAGATGTAACCGCTGAAGAGGTTAATGAAGTTAGAACAGCTGACCAAGAAGAAACCACAGAGTGCAATGAAGAGAGTTGATAATGAAGATGACCTATAGTCTATTCACTGTAAGTAGGTGAGAAAATCATGACCTCTAACCTCTGTAACTCAAACACGACTAGAGTAATCGAGCGAATATCGCTACCATTTGTGAAGAGTCGGTCAAGGAATAGATGTGGAAATTTACAGCTAATTTGCTCTAGCCCTTTTTGAGTTACAGAGGATAGAGTTCATGATTTCTTGCCTACTTACAGTGAATAGACTATAGCCATCCTGCAGCAGCTGGAGAATGAACAAAATGTGAATGCACCACCGGATGAAGCCACCACGATGAGAAAAATCTCCCAGATTTTGATGGGATTGGACAACCTGAAAGAACTGAGAAAAATCAATGAAGATGACAACTTTAGAGTTGATGAGATGTGTCTGAGGCTTGAAAGACTGCTGTGATACTACACCAAAGTGCATCAAGAGGGTGTGAAAAAGGAAACAAACTGTTATCACTGCATTCCTTCGATGTCCCGCCAGCAACGCAAGCCCCCGCCCTGCCAGCCCCGCCAGCAACGCAAGCTCCTGCTCCGCCAGCCAAGCCATCCCCTCTATCCCACCACGCCCTAGCATCGATGATGATGGTCCACTCAGTCCACTTCGTAGTGATGATGAGGATAATTTCAGTGGCTTCGAAGACGAGGATGAAGGGGCCGCAATAGATGCCCCGTGCCTCGGATATCCTCCCTCTACCCTTCCATCAAGCCCAGCAGTCATCTATCTAAGGTAAATGGAGTTATATTTGTTGTTTTACTGATATTTCTAATGTATCTTTCTTTCAGAAATGGTTATTGTGTAGGTTATCGGGTGTACGGTAGACTAAAAAGGGATTAGTTGGGGGGGCTGTCTGATCATTGAATATTAACTCCACAAGATGTGGATTCCCAAAATGCGGCCCATTTTGCAGCCCATATTGCCACATTTACTGGGGGAGCACTGTACCCAAAGTAATTTATGAAACAAAATCCAGAGACAGCAAAAAAGTAAAAACATCTGTTGTCAAAGAAAGAGAGGCAGTGTTTCGCAGGAGAATTGAGAGGAGTGAACCCTGCAGAATACACCCCAAAAAATCAACGAAAGATAGGAGGCCAAAGTCAGTGGCAGCCTTGGCAAAATCCTCTGGTTGTGCAGAATGCACAATGAACATGATTGATTTTCAACAAGAACCTGACAAAAAAATATTCAGGAACCATACAACAGTATGATGCGTATGTGCAGACTGTGATGGGAGTGCTTCCCACAGTGGGAAAATCCTGTGATATTAACATCAAGTAACCCGCCATATGTATGTGGCGAAGTAGGGAAGTACGAACAAGGGGGCACTCTCAGAAGTTTCAGAAGAAATTCTGCAAGAGTCTTGCAAGAACAAAGGTATTTAAGGCACTGCATTCCTTCGATGTCCCGCCAGCAACACAAGCTCCCGCCCTGCCAGCCCCGCCAGCAACGCAAGCTCCTGCTCCGCCAGCCAAGCCATCCCCTCTATCCCACCACGCCCTAGCATCGATGATGATGGTCCACTCAGTCCACTTCGTAGTGATGATGAGGATAATTTCAGTGGCTTCGAAGACGAGGATGAAGGGGCCGCAATAGATGCCCCGTGCCTCGGATATCCTCCCTCTACCCTTCCATCAAGCCCAGCAGTCATCTATCTAAGGTAAATGTTATATTTGTTGTTTTACTGATATTTCTAATGTATCTTTCTTTCAGAAATGGTTATTGTGTAGGTTATCGGGTGTACGGTAGACTAAAAAGGGATTAGTTGGGGGGGGGCTGTCTGATCATTGAATATTAACTCCACAAGATGCGGATTCCCAAAATGCGGCCCATATTGCCACATTTACTGGGGGAGCACTGTACCCAAAGTAATTTATGAAACAAAATCCAGAGACAGCAAAAAAGTAAAAACATCTGTTGTCAAAGAAAGAGAGGCAGTGTTTCGCAGGAGAATTGAGAGGAGTGAACCCTGCAGAATACACCCCAAAAAATCAACGAAAGATAGGAGGCCGAAGTCAGTGGCAGCCTTGGCAAAATCCTCTGGTTGTGCAGAATGCACAATGAACATGATTGACTTTCAACAAGAACCTGACAAAAAAATATTCAGGAACCATACAACAGTATGATGCGTATGTGCAGACTGTGATGGAGTGCTTCCCACAGTGGGAAAATCCTGTGATATTAACATCAGGTAACCCGCCATATGTATGTGGCGAAGTAGGGAAGTACGAACAAGGGGGCACTCTCAGAAGTTTCAGAAGAAATTCTGCAAGAGTCTTGCAAGAACAAAGGTATTTAAGGCACTGCATTCCTTCGATGTCCCGCCAGCAACGCAAGCTCCCGCCCTGCCAGCCCCGCCAGCAACGCAAGCTCCTGCCCCGCCAGCCAAGCCATCCCCTCTATCCCACCACTCCCTAGCATCGATGATGATGGTCCACTCAGTCCACTTCGTAGTGATGATGAGGATAATTTCAGTGGCTTCGAAGACGAGGATGAAGGGGCCGCAATAGATGCCCCGTGCCTCGGATATCCTCCCTCTACCCTTCCATCAAGCCCAGCAGTCATCTATCTAAGGTAAATGTTATATTTGTTGTTTTACTGATATTTCTAATGTATCTTTCTTTCAGAAATGGTTATTGTGTAGGTTATCGGGTGTACGGTAGACTAAAAAGGGATTAGTTGGGGGGGGGCTGTCTGATCATTGAATATTAACTCCACAAGATGTGGATTCCCAAAATGCGGCCCATTTTGCCACATTTACTGGGGGAGCACTGTACCCAAAGTAATTTATGAAACAAAATCCAGAGACAGCAAAAAAGTAAAAACATCTGTTGTCAAAGAAAGAGAGGCAGTGTTTCGCAGGAGAATTGAGAGGAGTGAACCCTGCAGAATACACCCCAAAAAATCAACGAAAGATAGGAGGCCAAAGTCAGTGGCAGCCTTGGCAAAATCCTCTGGTTGTGCAGAATGCACAATGAACATGATTGACTTTCAACAAGAACCTGACAAAAAAATATTCAGGAACCATACAACAGTATGATGCGTATGTGCAGACTGTGATGGAGTGCTTCCCACAGTGGGAAAATCCTGTGATATTAACATCAGGTAACCCGCCATATGTATGTGGTGAAGTAGGAAAGTACGAACAAGGGGGCACTCTCAGAAGTTTCAGAAGAAATTCTGCAGGAGTCTTGCAAGAACAAAGGTATTTAACCAGATGACTGGAATGGACTACCAGAAGCGGTGGTGTCGAGTGGGACTGTTAACCAGTTAAAGAGTCGGCTGGGAAGATGGAGGAGAGATGACCCACTGCTCTACTTGGAGCCACAACATCCTCATATCACCAATCACTAATCCATTGCCAGCTTTAATGAAGGAGAGACACACCAGCCTCAGCGCTGAAAAACTCTAGGATGCAGCAGCTGGCAGATTGCTGGGTGCTGCTATATAACTATGTAACTATACTCATGTTTTCATGTAGCAGTCTTCATTTAATTGCAATCAATAAGAGCATTAATATAATTTGTTTATTGTGTAGGGAAAGATTACTGGGATAGTTCGGCATTATCGAGAACTTGTTTATTTATCACTGAAGCCAGCGTCACATGATCACTTCAGCAGCGGATGTATCAAGAGTCAATAATATACAGAATTGAAGTCTTTTGTTTACCCTTTTTCCACCTGTGTTATATCGGTATTTTGAATGTTATTGCTGATAATCATGCTTAGTAATATCTAAGGCAAATTTAAATCAAACAAATCTCTGAAAATATGAGAAATGTTAGTGGATTCCAGACTCCAATACAATTTACCAATAAACTTGTTCGACTAACTTTAACTTAAAGTTTTCAGCCAGCAATAATCGCACCTCGGATAGATCCTCATTGGTTACGATACTGCCACAGCACAAAACTAGTCATGTGGTGATGGGCTGGTCTATCAGTGAGAGTTGAGCATTCTCTATCATACCCATAGCTTACTCTGACTGTTCCTTTCACTTATATATTTTCTAGATCTCAAGTGGCAGCGTCTCTTCCGTGGATTGACCTCTCTACTACCAACCTAAAGGCTATCTCAACTAGAAATCCTGAAAGGCCCCGCCCGTTTCCCTACCCATTATCATACGGCTGGCAACCCCGAGGCTAACCGTCACTCGCTGTCACTCACGCCATAACGTCAGTCATTGCTTAGCATTCAGAGCAGTAGGATGGCGTCCTCCTTACACAAACCTGGTCGGCCGTCAGGGACACCCCGATTGGTCAGCCAAGCTAGGAATATTGTTCTGAATGTTTTTAAGTACTTTGACGATGAGAAAAAAGACCCTATTGACGTGGTAACAAAGAAAACCTCAGATGCAACGAAAGTATCAGAGTCATTAGTTCAAAAAATCAGGACAGAAAGCAAGAAAGTTGAAGGAGGAGTAATTAAATCACCACTCTACCGACAACGCCTTTCACCCATACTTGGAATTATTGATGATTTTGATAAGGAAGCCATCAGAAGAGAAATACTTGCCTACTATGAGAGAGGAGAGTTACCAACACTGGATTCGTTGCTACAAACAGTTAAGAAACAACCAATCAGTTTTAAAGGAGGACGAGCAAGTTTGTGGAGATTGATCAGAAGTATGGGATTTCGTTACAAAAAACACTGCAGCAACAGAGCTATATTGATGGAAAGATCTGACATTGTAGCTGCCAGAAGCAAATTCCTGAGAGAACTCAAGTTGAACAGGTGCAACGAAAACCCAAGACCCGAAATATACCTGGACGAAACTTGGATTAATCAAAATGCCAATGTTGAACAGTGCTGGACAAACAAACCAGGAACAATTGGACCCCACACAAAAACAGGCAAAGGTGGAAGATTTATAATTGTTCATGCCGGAAGTTCTCAGGGCTTTGTTCCTGGTGCACTGCTTATGTTTAAATCCAAGGTTGGCAACAAAGGGGACTATCATGACTCTATGAATTGTTACACCTTCAAAAAATGGTTCCTGGAACAACTCTTGCCGAACATACCAGCAAGATCTTTGATTGTCATGGATAATGCACCATATCACAACATCCAACTCAACAAAGCACCTTCAGGGAATTCAAGAAAAGGGGAGATCATCAAGTGGTTAACAGACAACTCGATTACCCATGACTCCTCACATACCAGAGTTGAACTTCTGCAGTTGGTCAAGCTTCACAAAAAATCCAACTTATGCTATGAAATAGATCAAATTGCTGCTACAGCTGGACATAAAGTACTCAGACTCCCACCATACTATTGCCAGTTTAACCCCATTGAACTTATTTGGGCTCAAGTCAAAGAAGAAGTAAAAAAGAAAAACTCAAATGACAAGCAACATATGAAGAGAGTTGAAGAGCTTACACTCCAGGCTATCGATCATGTAACTTCAGATAATTGGAAGAAATGCGCAGAACATACAAGAAAGATTCAAGAAGATTATATAAAGAAAGATTTGGCCCTTGAACATATGTTTGAATCTTTCACGATCCAACTGACTGAGTCTGACTACAGCAGCGAAGACAATGATGAAGATGAGTAAAGATGAATAAAAATCCGTCCTCAATAACTATCTATCTATCTATCTATCTATCTATCTATCTATCTATCTATCTATCTATCTATCTACTATAGCACAAACCCCAGAGTTGGGGGTGGCTAAGGCAAGACAATCAATAACGATAGCCATAAAATAAAGAGAAATAATAAAAAAATAAAAAAAATGGGGTGTAATGTGATCCGCCTCCTCGCGGTGCACCCTGGAAACGTCAATTTTAATTGGCGGCTAAATGGATCACAAAATTATTAATTGTAGCATTAACAGAGCTTAAGCATTACATTTGGCATTACAAGTCTGGGCAAATAATTATTACGGCCCAAGCAGCCAAGCTGTATATATTTATAACTGCACGAGCTGTGTGTGTGTGTGTGTGTGTGTGTGACAGCCATGAGCCAGGAGAGAGACGACGAACACAGTCATAGCTGAGAGGGGAACGGAGGAATTTCAGTAATTTAGGCCTATGGCTGTAGGCTACTTTTATCTAATAATCTATATCTATTAATGTAATGAAGATTTTCTAGTTTATTGGTGTAAGCATGAATAATTGTGCTACACACAACAAAATAAATAAGTGTAGATCTAGGTGTATTAAGACGTTGTGAAACAGAATTAATAATGTTAAAGAGCCAAGTTTATAGTTTCATGGTGAGGTGAATACTGCAGTATATGCGGTACGACATGTTTTATCAACTCGACGGCGCTGGCTGCAGGCGGGGTCTATCAGGATTTCTAGTTGAGATAGGCGGGGTCTATCAGGATTTCTAGTTGAGATAGGCGGGGTCTATCAGGATTTCTAGTTGAGATAGCCTTTAGTGGTTGGCAGACTGGGAGCCAAAGCGTCACATTTTTCCTTTGCTCCTCAACTTTCCTTCATAATTGATAAGGGGCACTTGGGTGGAGGTTCGGTGTCCCTGATATTTCCGTACCCTCCTCAGCTCCTCGCCTGGGAGCGGCTTCGGTCACCTGGGCATTCTTAGTAGTAAAGCAGGGGGGGGTTCTCAGTTATGGCCTTGGCCTTGCTCAGGATCTTGAGGCTGTTCAGTCAGACAGCCTGGGGAACAACAACGTCCCCTTAAAATACTATACAAACGAAAGTTCATCTAACTTAATAATATCGCTTGAGTTGGCACTGAATATATAGCTTACTGGTTGATATGTCTGGTCACCATAATTTATATTATTATTTATTTATTCTATTTGGCTAAATCGTTATTTCCACAGTGATTGTGTTAAGTTCTTTTGTCTTTATATTGTGTCGTCCCTGTTTTGGTTTGTTAATTACGCAAGTTTTACATTAGCCTATAATAACTTCATAACATCGTCTGGCAGTAGGTAGACAAAATAATTAGTGCTATCTGGTTAAAAGGGATAGGAATGGTCCAATTTGATATTTTGAGCTGCACATGATAAACTTCAGACCACCAGCTGCTGTCAGAATGTTAACAAAAAATTAAATTACATATTTACATATACATGCTGACCTTCAATATCCCAGGGTTTCAATTACCTGTACTTCTCTATGTACAGTCAAAGTCAACAGTTCGCTTGTTGATGATTCTGGCATTCGCTTTTAACCCTTAGAGTGCCAGCGACGTACAGTATGTTATCTTTCTTTCTAGCTATATTTGGAAGATATTTTACTGCTTAGGAAGGATCTGCGGTAGTTTCAAAGTGTTCGTTGCGATAGTTTGAAGCCTTATTAAAGCTAGAGGTCTTTCCTAATCTGAAGAAAATTGTCTAATAGTTGCCACAATAAGAAATTATTCTTTAGTCAATAGAAGAACATACTGCACATTAAGACATGGTTTTATCGGCTGAAGATTTTATAGGAATTTCTGGACAATGGCCCTTCGTGCACTTGGCCAAAGAATTCTAGAGTGAATTTATCAAAATGTAACTGACGTCGGCATTATTATCCAAGAATCATGACAGAATAGACTAATTATAACGCTGGACGACTATCTGTGTGGCGCTACCGTTATTCACGTTGCTTGCACAATTATAAATACATGAAACTAACCAGTATTCAGAAGAAACTATTAAATAGTTTCAAAACTCACTACCATAGTAGAGAAAATTTAAAAGAGGATAAGACACACTACATGACATATCATTCATTCAGGACCAATTTATTCCACAGTGCCGAGGAATGGGGAAGTACAGTACAGTTCTGCTAGTCCATAAGGCTTGTTTATAGTCTGGTCCGCGGAATATAAACGTGAGCTATGTTACAGTATTTATAGTTCCCTTGGTGGGGGAAAGGGGGACGAAAGAAAGGAAGGGGAGGATGGAAGAGAGAAATAGGAGGAGGAGGAGGAGAAGAAGATTGGAAGAAAGAGGTGGTAAATAATAGGAGGAGGAGGAAAGGAAGATAAGGAGACACAAGAATGGAAGAAAGAATTGAAGGAAAGGAAGATGGGACGACAGAAGCGAGGGAAGTGGGAAATAGGAATAAAGGATGACAGAAGAGGAATAAAAGAATATATAGAATTTAAATGTTGTAGACAAAGAAAAAGAAAAGTAGATATACAGGAATCTATAAACACGAGACAGAGAAAGGGGCGAAGGAACGCGAAAGTGGTCCTGGACCCTAAGAATTGGTACTTTAAATGTTGTTTCAGTTCGGGCTCTGTCCCGAGTCGACCACCCCCAACTGTGGGTCATGTGCCTGAGTATATACATACAAACATACACTATGCCAGAGAGAGGAAGGGAGTCACCAACAACATTGTGAAAGAAAGGGAAGAGAAGAAGGGGAGTAATGGAGTATAGTAAAGATAATAGTAAAGAAAGAAAGGAAGAAAGGAAGACGTAAACATTACAACCTATCAATCAGGTGGGGCGTCAACTATCTTATCTGTCGTAGACCCTAATTACTCAAACTAACAGGATATGGAGGGTATTAAAGAAGGAATGTGTCTGTGTGAAAGACTGAATGACAGAAAGGGTAGGAAGTCAAACCAGAAAGGATAACAGGAATAAAGAGGAGGAAGGGAGACGTAAGGGGTAGAGACGAAAGGTGGAAATATACAGTAAATTACAACCAAAGACTGAACGACAGAAAGGGTAGGAAGTCAAAACAGAAAGGATAACAGGAATAAAGAGGAGGAAGGGAGAAGTAAGGGGTAGAGACGAAAGGTGGAAATATACAGTAAATTACAACCAAAGATTGAACTTCAGAAAGAGTAGGAAGTCAAAACAGAAAGGATAACAAGAATAAAGAGGATGGAGGAAGGAAGGGAGACGTAAGGGGTAGAGACGAAAGGTGGAAATATACAGTACGTTACAACCTATCTATTTATTTACTATCTGTCGGAGGCCCTCATTGCCCGAGCGAGGAGTAGAGCAAAGGCAGCGATGGCCGCCACCCCAAGACCAACCTTGAGCCATGTACTGTGTTCACCAACCACCACACCAAGCTGCTTCAAGTGTCTGTAAACACATAAAACATTATTAATTACATGCTCACAAATACATTCACTACAGTAACTACAATAGAGCTTGATTACTTTACATACAATCTTTATTCCGGTCCGTCCAAACTAGTGTTTTGAGCCCAAACACTAGAAACTATTTTTTGAACTGCCAACACCCAACACAAAGTCCATGTCTACGTCCACTGCTTCATAGACACTTGATTGTTTGCTCATAATCGATTTGGTAGAAAATGTTTGAGAGTTGTCCAGATAATTGCCTGGTCCCACTTACCATCAAAAGCTCCATGACATATGCCTGCTTAGTGCAGCGCTAGTCGTTTTCCTGTAAGGGTGCCTGTCGCTAATGGCTCTTGACTAAGCACGCAGCAATTATCCCCAAAAGCGCATTTTTTGTTATACAACCAACAGGAGCCATCACCCCATCACTGTCAGGTGTGCAACTGAACAATTGGAGTTAGTGACAGTTTGGACATAGCACCAGAGGCAAACAGGGAATACAGCCACTGCAGTTTAGCGTTTGCAGAGTTTCCTGGACACGAAACACTAGTGTGAACAAGCCTTTAAAAAGAGAGGAGTACCGGGTAAACACATGGATCAAATTCCATTCCTTAATTTGATTGTACCTCAATCTTTCAGATTTTTATTTTGAGAGATAGTTTCCTAACCAATTACCTAGTTCAAAAGACATGGGTGTCTAGAGTTCCAACATGATACAATTATTCCCTCAGGAAAAAATAAAGTTCCATTAATTCTATGACATGTATCATTCATGTTTTACAACCCATATTTAACAACACACAATAAGCTATTCTTCAGACACAAAGTTTTATTATCCCAAGCTTCATTTCACAATAAAAAAGAAAGTTGCAGTATTATTTGTTATTGCATATCACACCAAACCAAATTAGTGACCTACCTCACATAATAAACATAAATTAATCACTCATCATGGACACTCAAAATCAATAGTTTATAGGAAATCAATAGTTTATAGGAAATCAATAGTTTATAGGAAATCAATAGTTTATAGGAAATCAATAGTTTATAGGAAATCAATAGTTTATAGGAAATCAATAGTTTATAGGAAATCAATAGTTTATAGGAAATCAATAGTTTATAGGAAATCAATAGTTTATAGGAAATCAATAGTTTATAGGAAATCAATAGTTTATAGGAAATCAATAGTTTATAGGAAATCATGATAAATGAATAAGTAATTAGCTACCGTTAGGGTAAAATAGCTTGAAATAATGGATAAAATAATAGCATATAGGCAGTGTTTTCCTATTTTCCCATGACTGAGGTTCATTACATTTTATCCAGTAATATCTAAGGGGAGGTACTATTTTTTTTTTACCCCCTTCTCCCTCATGTTTAGCCCCATTAGTTTTGAAATTTCATGACGTTTGTTCTGTTAGTTTGGCAATTTTGAGACCTATCGCCCCATTTCTTTGTCAATATTTAGACCTCTTGTGCCATTTAGATGTAAAAAAAATCCTGGCGAAATCGACCCCGTAATTTAGAAGGAACCGGCCTTTGACCAAGACATTTTTCTGCCGAAAAATGTACAAATTTATCTTGGAAGGGGGTCTAGGGGGTGGTTTTTTAAAGCTTGACGGAGATCTAGCGAGGAAACTCAAAAATAAATTAATAATGTAGATAAATATAGACCAAAAAAATAAGCAAGTCATTTTACAGTATTTCTAATTATAATTGACCAACACTGAATCAGACTAATGGCAAAAATAAGTGAAAATAAGCGCATATGCCTGGATAAAACCAAAACAAAGCGCACACTAAAGGCAAAACAATGGTTACCTGCCAAATATAGTCTATTCTCTTCATCTGGTGGAAAACATGATACCTTAGTAGCTGATTTATCAATACTTACTGGAAACTTCTATGTCCGCATCATAATAATGGCAAATCTTTATAAATCTTATCATATTTTACTTTATAAATCTGTGTAATAGCCGAGTATATTTTTTCTACTATTATTTTGTATTTATTTATATATTTGTTTATTATTATAATGAAGACATGGAAATTTGCTGCCAGCTAAAACAAAAATTACTATGGTGCTTATCTAACTACAGTACTGAACATTTAATATAACACTGAACATGCAATACTGCTAAGGGTGCATTCTCCACTGAAAATATGTCAATCCGCTTGACTTTGGCCCAGCTCCAGGTTGATTTGGAGTTTTGCAACATATTTTCTTTCTTCCTGTGAAGAACTTTCGCTCGATAAACCGTACCACGAATGGTATGGCAAAACCCCTGCCAAATGTCAAGATCAGTGTAGAGAGAACAATTCTACTACCCTATTCAGACATTTATGAATTAACTTTTTATGAGCTATACCGGTAGTTATGGGAAAATGGCACAATACGTTGGAAAGCCTAATATGTAGAGTTTTTCCATAATATAGAGCTATTATCCCATAAGTGTTGCTCAGATCATTTTATCCAGTAATACCCGAAGTATGCCTCCCAGTCTAAAGTTCATCCATTTTACCCAACTTCTTTTTACTTAACTTCTTTTTTTTTACTCAACTTCTTTTTGTAAGTAATTAGTCAACAAAACTGCAATGCAAGCTATGCTATGAGACAAAAGTTAATCCAAACAAACAGTAAAATTACATAACTTAAGTCCACACTCTACTGTAGGTATTGTCACCAACCCTGTCTCTCAAATCATTATTTTTTTATTCCTACTACAGGTATACAACTTTCTGAACATTTATATTTAGC
Source organism: Paralithodes platypus (assembly GCA_032716605.1). Classification (NCBI taxonomy): domain Eukaryota; kingdom Metazoa; phylum Arthropoda; class Malacostraca; order Decapoda; family Lithodidae; genus Paralithodes; species Paralithodes platypus. The sequence goes on along the minus strand of CM064506.1, from coordinate 5,446,907 downwards.
TTGGAAATAATCACTAGGAAGTATTTAAAATATAATGTGCAACTTGCAAAATAAACAAACCAAAACAGGGACGACACAATATAATGTCGAAAGAACTTATCAAAATCGCTATGTGGAAATAACGCTTTAATCAAATAAAATTAAAAAAAACAAAAAAACATCTAAATTACACTGTTAAATCCAAAGATATTACTGTACTCCCAAGTTAAATAAATATTGTCTGGGAGTAAGCAGTGGTATATAAAAATAATGACTGAAAGGGTTTGGATACAATCAACAACAGCCTAAACAATGTGACTTAACGTTATTTACTTTTCAATGTCAGCATTATATTGTCTTCTTACCATTGGATACTGTTCTGCTTTTACAAGGAGTCAAGTATTATAAAAACCCACGGACACCAACAAAGTATTTGTCGAGATCAACTGCCTTTCAAACACAGGTACAATACTAACTTCCCGATATATTTTTGAACTTAAAAAAAAGACAAGTGCCATGTTTCAAGCCATTAATCACAGATTCTAATATAATGTTCACAATTGGGGCACACCTATCCTGCACCCTGTAAACCAAGGGTATGAGAACTGAATGGAATGTGCATAATAGATATGTCTGTCACCACTCTTTATCCTCAAAGCATAGGCCTATCTAAATAACAACCAGGAGCATATTCTTCAGATTTTGTGCTTCTGAGGGCCACCTTACCGTACATACATACAGTAAAAAAAAATACTTTTGCCGACGCTGTAATTCCCGAAAAGGGGTGGCCATGAACATTAGGCGTTTGTAACTAATATCTAGGTCAAGTTGCCCGGTTTTGACAGCTACCAATAAAATGTTGACAGTGCGGGCTCAATCTGCCGACCCTTTGACCAACATAACAAAATACTATACAATCGTTAAACTAAAGTGGTGTCAGTGGGTCTTTCTAGCGCCTCAATGGTCATGGTAAATTATCATAAGATCACAGCAAGCCAGGCCGCCTAGCACAAGTAACACAGCCCACTCAAGAGCTATCTTTCGGGAGAATTTTCACCACCCTGGGTTTTATAGAAGCCAAGTTGTACATCTTGCGTTGTGTTTTGTCTGCCTTTCATAAAGCCGATATTACACAAGCGTTTTCGCGCAGATTTTATCAACAATTCTAGTCTGGCAGCTTAAACTTTTAGAAGACTTGTTACCCAAAATTAAATCTATCGTCATTCTAGTTACTGATATCAATGAAAACGATCCTAGAAAAATTGCGGAACATTTTTTGTCCATCAAACATTGACAATAACAGCTCTTGTGTGATACCGTACCTCCTCACCTTCTAGTCTTGGATAGTCAAAAGTTATTCCTATATGACACTGCACCTTCCATGTCGAAAGTCTAGTGCAAACAATACTGACATGACAAAGGTACCGGTAACTTATGAGGTGGCAAGTAAAGAAGCTACATCACAAGACTTTCATGACCTACTCCTTTTACTATCTGGACCTAGGCATCATATTAATGCTTCTCATGGCATGATTCATGAAATGTGACATATAACAAGCATGAGAAACGGTAAACTGGTTGAAAGATTTTATATAACACGCACAAAATTGCAAGATATACAACCGACCAACGATATGCTAACCAATGATAACCAAAGTACAGTACGATCAAAAGTAAATACAAGTAGGCAGGGGTACAAGTAAATGACCCTATAAAGGCTATATTCTTCCTCATGCCTGCCACTTGTAATCATTTGAAATCTAATGTTTCTGAGCATTGGTTAGGTAACTCCGGCTACAGTACTAATTAGCTCAAATTCTCCCCATAGATGACCCTGAGTCCCCCACCTGGCCACGTTAGAGTCGTCGGAGCGCAGCAGTAACAAGTGCACCATACGACGCAGAGAGCTGGAACACCCCAGTACAACATCAAGCAAATAAATTACTATTATATATATTTTTGTAGAGTAACATATTGAGCAATGATTACGATACACCACATAACGAAAAAAGAAAAATCATTAAGCATATCAACACCATTTTTCACAGTATTGTATAGAATAAATATAAGAGTACACCGAACAATCCAGTGAGCAAAAACACTCAATAAATGTCAACCAATTTACCCAATATATATATCATTTTTTTTTCAGTCATTCATCATCATCTCTACTAAAGGATGGCCATGGCAGGCATGCTTCCAAGCTACAATACTTCATCCAGACATGCTCCCTATACCCGGGCCACAACCCTCCTCCTAAGTCAAAGTTTTTTCTTCAATATACTGTATAGTCCACTTTCTTTTGTCTCTCACTTTACGATATTATTACTGTATATGTTTTTAGGGGTTTGTGTTTGGGTTTTGGCTGGTCCCAGAAGGCATCCCCATTAATTATACGGTTCGCTATATAATTTTTCTATTTAAGATCGGGTTTTCAGGAACGTAACCCGATCGTAAATCGTGGGAGACCTGTACAGTATCTGTCTTGGCATTCTGTTCTCCTCCAATCTTACAAGGTTGAACCACCACAAATGTACTTCTATTATCCACTTAAGGGGAGATGGGCCGATTTTCTGGTCCTCCCTTCTCCTTCATGTTTAGCCCCCATAAGTTTTCAGATTATAAAACCTTTCGCCCCATTTCTGTGTCAATATTATGACCATTCGTGCTATTTAGGCGTCAATTTTTTTCCCTGGTGAACAATAGTGAGCCTGCAATTTTGGAAGAACTACCGAAAAATTTACATTTTAATCTACAAGGGGGATCTAATGGATGTTTTTTTAAGTTTGATGGAGGTCTAGGGAGGAAACTAGAAAAATAACGAATAAATAAAAAAATTGACTACATACAGATTAGTCCTTCACCCAAGTGTCCTCATCTATCTTTATCACATAAACAAACCACCTTAACCTTATCTGGACCGTAGGTGGTCTTTTTCGACTCCACATCCTGTTTTGCTCCAATAATTTGGCAATTTTAAGATATTTTGCACCATTAATTTGGCAATTATAATACATCTTGTTCCTGTCAGGCATTGATTTTTACCTATTAACAATAGCGAGCCTGCAATTTATGAGAAACGGCCTTTCATACGGGATATTCTTCTACTGAAAAACTTACAAATTTATCATGAAGGATCTGAGGGGTGCTTCACTTTTAAAGCTTGATGGGGCTCTAGGGAGGTGTCTTTTAGATTTTATGCTAGAACATGTACAACATATAAGGCCAAGTTAAGGGAGGGAGGGGGGGTGGGGTATAAAGGTGGGAAGGCATGGAGGATGTGGTATGGAAAGATGCCACTACTTTCCATGGGTCACCCAAATTTCAGACATTTCCCGGCACTGGCATGGTTTTTGAAAGATTATTTTTACACGTTAAAATACCGTGGCTTCCGAGAGGACCTTATCAGTCCATCATCATCATCTCCGACGCCTTGTTTCCCCCTGGGAAACCCCCACTAGAGGATGGCCATGACAGAAACGTCTCCAAGCTACTTTGTCAAGACAAAGTGCCCGTGCCACAATGCCCCTTCTTTTTCTTCAATATATTTTTCCACTTCCTTTTCCCATACCATAGGTGGTCTTCCACTACTAGCGGTTCCACTCACCTGACTCCCATATATCTTTCTTGGCATTCTGTCTTCATCCATTTTCTGAACATGACCATACCACCTCAAAGTACTTCTCTTTATCCACTCAACCACACCACAATCAATGCCCAAAGCCTGCTCTTCCATTCCAAAGGACTCGTACACTTCCCTATTACTTGGCTCATCTAGCCTATTCATGCCAGCTGCCATTCTGAAAAAGCTCATCTCCACAGCTCTCAGTTTGAAGACTTGCCGTCCATGTCTCGCTTCCATACGAGAGTGTTGGGAGCAGCACACTGTTTCTCAGTGACTTTTTGACTTCCTGGCTAACCATTCTTCCTTTGAGAATACTATCAAGTTCTCCAATCACCTTTCTCCCTTGCATTTTTCTCTCTTTAATCTCACTCTCCATTTTACCATATTTGCATAGTACAGCTCCAACATACTTGAAACTTTCAAGTTAGTTTCAACCTCTTCTAGTACTGTACTTCATTTTTCAATTTTATTTTACATCTTTTCTTGTGTTCTTTCTTGATTCTATATTTTTCCTTAAAATCTATGGTTTCATTCATTCTTCTCTCAAACACCATTACCTTACATTTCCCTACATTGACCTTTAACTTTCTCTTTTCACATACCCTGTCAAAGTCAGTGACCACTCTCTGAAGTTCTTCAGCATTTTCCGCCAACAGGACTGCATCGTCCGCATATAGGTATGTTAAAATCTTCCATGTTCTTCCCTCTGATTCCAGTCTAGCTCCCACACCCATTGATACAGCCCTACATTCCCTAATGACTCCATCCATGTATATATTGAACAGCCAAGCTGACATGACACATCCCTGTCTTACACCTACATTGACCTCAAAACTTTCACTTAACTTATCCCCTACCTTCACATTTGCCATTGCATTCCTATAAAAAGATTTTACTGCCATTAGCAACTTTCCTCCCACACCATATACTGTTAACACATCCCACAGGCCCTCCCAGTCTACTTTGTCGTAGGCTTTTTCCAAATCCATGAATGCTGCATAGAGTTTTCTGTTTTTGGCCAGATACTTCTCTACCAACAATCGCATTGAGGCTATCTGGTCAACGCAGCCCCTGCCCTTTCTGAAAGCTCCCTGTTCCTCGCCTATTTTGTCATCCGTTATCTTCTGTAGCCTCTCTGTTACTACTCTTGCGTGTACCTTTCCAGGTATGCTAAGCAAGCTAATTCCCCTATAATTCTTACACTCTTCTTTACTACCCTTCCCTTTGTACAAGGGTACTATAACTGCTTTCCTCCAGTCCTCTGGTACACTTTCCTTTTCCCATGCTAATTTACATAACCTATGCATTATGTCAAAAGCTTCTTCTCCTCCATATCTCAGCATTTCACCTGGGGATGTTATCTACTCCAGCAGCTTTGCCCCTTTTAAGTCTATTGATTGCTTCTTTTACTTCTTCTCTGCTTATCTGGCTTTCATATGGGTAAACATATTGAATAAATGTATTGTACAACAGAATAATGTCGAAGCACATCATTTCATGGTAAATACACTAGTTCAGTACATTACTGTATATATATAATTACAAATATTCTCATATTTGCCCCAGAATACACAAACAGTAGTGTACAGTAATTGTTAATACCTACCTGTAATATATTTATAATTAAACATAACTGTAATGGAGATGGCGGGTGCCCAACCCCGAAAGGGGTTGAAATACTGGAGCTATCCCCCCGCCAAAGGCGGCTTTCTAGGGCCTTTCCTAGCTGATGCTGAGAGGATTGGGTTCTAGTCATGTGGTGATGGGCTGGTCTATCAGAGTGAGAGCTGAGCAATCTCTGCCATACCCATAGCTTACTCTGACTGTTCCTTTAACTTATATATTTTCTAGATCTCAAGTGACGGCGTCTCTTCCGTGGATTGACCTCCCAATCTACCAAGATTGGAAGCCAAAGCGTCACATTTTTCCCTTGCCCCTCAACTTTCTCTTCATAATTGCTGAGGGGCACAGGGCCCTGGGTGGGGCTTTGGTTTCCCGGGCGTTTCCGCACCCTCCTCAGCTCCCTGTCATGGAGTGGCTTCGGTCACCCAGGCTTTATTGTGGTCGGCGGGGAGGGTTCTGTGGGGGCACTCGGTTATGGCCTTGGAATTGCTCGGGGCCTTGGGGCTGTTCGGCCAGGCAGCTTGGGGAGGAACAACAACAACAACAACAACAACTGTAATGGAGTTACACTTATATAATATATACATACCGGTACAGTATGTATACTGTACATATATTACACAAATACCCACTCTTTTACAAAGAAATATCTGTAAAATAAGTGATAACTATTAATCAAAAGAATGCAAACCATACAACATACCACTTTATACCGCTTATACTGTACTGTATATGATCTGTACTGTACTAAGGTACCTGTATTGTAAAGGACCGTGAGATACCATGCTCAACATTAAATTACAAGTAAAGTTGGTCAATTCAGTCATGTTGCAGTCATTATTGTTTAGATTGTGTACAAACATCTGACTAATGTTGAGAGAGAAGTGTAAATTCATGTATAATTAGCCAACTCTACTGTCTCGATATATAATACGGCATACAGGTTCATGAAACTAAGGAGACTAAATATCTAAAATATATCAACTTTGCAAGAATAATACAGTAATTGCTTTAAAGAGACAAGTATCCTACTATAGTTCGTTCAGTATAGGTAGGCCAGAAATTGTAACCCCTAACCTCTGTAACTCACAAATGGGCTGTAAATGTCCAAGACTTTTCCCTGGCTGACTCTTACCAAATGATAGAAATATTATGTCAATTACTCCAGTCCTGAGTTATAGTGGTTAGTGGTCTAGAGTTTTAGCCCACTTATAATGAATAGACTATAGCAAGGGGTAAACAAAGATAGGCCTACACTGTACAACTAACAACAAGAAGGGATCAAGGCTACGATACTGTGCAAGAGATTTCAACGATACTGTGTGAAGGATTCCAAAACAAATACAGTGATAAAGTAACGTGAGCCGAGAAGTTACACACCTGCTGCGGTAAAAGAGCATCCAAGCGGCTTGAAACCGACTATAAGGGGGAGAGAGAGCGCTGGTTAATATCTGCAAGCGATGGACGAAAGCGAAGTCTCGCAAGCGCTTTTTCCTGGCAATTTTCTAATGGCAACTTTTCAAGGCTCCTCTATGTGTGTGTGTGTATGTGTGTGTGTGTATGTGTGTGTGTGTGTGTGTGTGTGTGTGTGTGTGTGTGTGTGTGTGTGTGTGTGTGTGTGTGTGTGTCTAGACAAAGTAAATTACTTCAGTGAATTAATAGAAAAGTGTAACCCCTTATGTACTGGCGACGTCTTTCTAATTATATTCTAGCTATATAGTAGTTAGACGATTTTGTGGAGCTTAAGAAGGATCTGTGGTGGTAAAAAGGGTTAATTACGATAGTTCGAAGGCTGTTAATCTGAATAAAATTGTCACTTATTAGCCAGTATAAAATTAAAAGGACAGAACTGGTACTGAACAGGTTAATTCAGAAGCTGTTAGACCAGAAATGCTAAAGAAATTGAAGGAAACTCTGCTTGTATGACTTCTCTTCTTCAACGTAAGTTAAAGCTTATACTGTATATTAACCCGGGAACTGAGGCCCGAGACTCTTAAGAGTTCCCCCGGCGGACTGCGGGAAGACTCTTAAGAGTCAGGGGAAAAAAAATCCATTTAAAACACTCAAATTTTATTTTATTTTTTTTTTTTTGCCCCTGGGCCATGCCAAATATCACTCCTCCACCTCCCCTCCTTCAGTTATCACCTATTTTCCCTGTTATTCCCTTATTCTGTGGTCTATTTTCGTGCTAACATTAGCGAGTTGGTAGCAGGGCGTTGTCATCACTGTTACCAAGCGTGGGAAACAGCGAGAGAGACTATTGCGTAACAGTGTCTCTCCAGACAAGGGGAGGGGAGGAGGGCAGGGAGGTTGCCTCAGCCATACATTATGTAACTCCCGGCCTGTATCGCCGATTTTGACCATCCAAACACTGTTTCCACTTGTTTTATTGTTGCAACAGGTTAATACCTTTATAATCAACCTATAATAGGCGCATATGGATAAGTATTAATGCTATTTATGGTAAAATAACGATGTTAGTGATGGGAACAGCTCAAATACGTGCGCACAGGAGTGTGGTGTCTCATACCCCCCATGCGCACGTCTTAGGTTAATGGAGTTTATGCTGAAACTTTACCCCCTTAGTGCTTCACATCTTTTTATCTGGCTCATGTACAGGTCTTCCTCGCTATCAGAGGCCCCGATTTACGATCCTATTATAGGTTTTTAGGTGTTTGGGTTTGGGCTGGTCCGAGAATGCATCTCCATTTACCCCAATAATTTTAGGGTTCGCTATATGCCTTTCAATTTAAGATCGGGTTTTCAGGAACGTAACCCAATCATAAATTGAGGGATACCTGTACTCAAGGAGGTATCAAACGAGAGCTTTTATCTTCAATTTTCTAAGGCCAATATTTTTCCGCCAACATTTATGGGTTCTTTTGTATTGGTGTGGGAGCATCGGTTGATTGTTTGAGTGGCAAACAAACTTTACAGAATTGTTGCGGCTTCTAAACTCGCTCGGGGAACACGCTACAAAATATTGGTGACTCAAATGATAGATAGTCAACCACTAAATTAGACGGACCAATTAAATGGTCACCTCAACAAAGTGGTATGTGGCTCAAATATTTATAAAGGAAAATTAGCAACTAGATTGAAGAATTATTATTACTGGTGACAAAATTCTTATGAGGATATATTTTAGAACACTGCCAAATAAGTGATTTGAAAAAAAAGTTGCGGGAAAAAGCTCTCGTGCGATACTGACGTAAGAGTTCTTGTGTGTGAATGAGGATGAATGTATGGTGCACAAGAAAATATGGTTAGAAAGAATTGTGACATTATTGTATGCAATTATAGAAATGAGAAGTTCAGTATTCAATAGGACAAATAAATTGTTAAAAATCTGAGTGCACATACTGTAGGAGCATCTACAGTGTTATGACAAGCACACCTTGAATATATATAATAGCTTTTAGCTATGTGATTACTGACAAACTTTGCATCATATCATAAGAAATTATAATGTAAAACTTGCAAAATAAACAAACCAAAACTTATACCACAGTAAAAAGACAAAACAACTAATAAAAATCGCTATGTGGAAACAAGGCTGAAGTAAAATAATAATTTATAAATAAAGAACACAATCCACCACATAGGGTGTACATTACAACATGAGAAAATTTATCTGGTTCCCAAGCAAACTAATCGCACACATAACAACGCACTATCGTCACGTTCAAGGAATTAAGTCAATTTGGGAAGTCGGGGACGTTCTGGTAAATTTTACTAAACTCTGCATGAATAAAGAAACTATAATTAGTGTCAACATTTTCTATTCAAATCATTATTTGCTCCAGACTCACTGCTTTAATCTAAACTTGACAAAAAAACAATAATACTGCATGGTAGTAAACTTGTATATAATTTAAAAACCCATCCATGGAAGTATGGTTAGTTTCTAAATTATGAAAATCTTGGAGCTAATTTGTATATGCTACCTTCTGTAAAAATAAACAAATATTGGAAATATTATTAAGAAGTAATTATTATGTTATCAGAACCTGCAAAGGAAAGACAGTATGAAAACCAAAGCTAAGATAATAAGATTTACAGTACAAACACAAGTACATATCAAAGGTATCCAAAGCACTACCATAGATCAGCATATGTGCTATCTATTTATGGCTAATACTAAATAATATTATTCAAGTTACAGTACTTACAAGAATTAAAGGGGTAAAGACTATCCCTAACCCCGACAGCCTTTTTCCGAGTTGTCTCTTGCCTCTTTCATTTTTTTTTTTTTTTTTTTTTTTTTTTTAAAGACCAAATCATACGTCATAATCATATGTCTTTCTAGGTCTACCCATCGGAGCAGTTCCTTCCATGTTCATAGACTTGCTTCTCTTCATGCAGTTCAGATAATCTATCCTGTTAATTTGCCTGAACCATCGAAGCCTGTGTGTATGCATTTCTTTGCTTATACTCGTTACCTAACTTTGACAGACCTTTCTATAAATTAATTAATACCATCTGGGGGTACCTTGAATCAAACAATAAATAAGGCTCCATTGTACACCCACGGCATAAGCGATACCCAATCTTCCTAACTTCAAATAAATGTTCTTCAATTGGCTAAACTTAAAAAATCCTCCTGAAACACACTGAAGACAAATCAATTATGAAGACTGCCTCTATTAAGGGTATATGTTTATTTATTACTTTAGAAAACCCCAGACCTATGAGAGTTCCGTATGGAACTCAGTGGTCTGGTTAATCTGTTCTACATAACTAACTTTAGAAAACCCACGATAAAATTGTAGAGGTAGGACATGGACTTTTGACTGTGACTATATAGTAGAATTAAAAGGATAGAAAGACAAATCTAGAGAAGAGTAACAGAAATGTAGGCATCATCATATGAAAAGGTTAAAGAATAAAAATATAAAAACGAAAGAAAAAATTATCTGAACTTACGGATAAGCTGCCATAGTGGACAGTTTAGTATAGATATCCCTCTTTGGCTGCACGGCTGAAGAAAATGGGTGTGGCGGGGGAATCTTGTGCTTGTGACAAAAGGACGTGGGTTGTAGGATATAGTCCTGTCTCGCTGCTGACATGTCACTCTTGTTGGCCACAAACAGAACCGGTATGGAGATCTCACTGAAGTATTTCTGCAAAATGAAAGGAATATACAGTATTTGTTCATAATCTGTTTTCATCTTAGTTCCAACCAGGGTGTCAAAGCGGAGCAATTTTTTTGAAGACTTAATATCCCTGGCTACGAAATCTGTACAAAAATATCACAGACCATCAGAACTCACCATTACTATTCTGGCAACATATTCAATTGACTTAGGTTGGAAACATCATAGATCAAACAGGCTACATCACACTAGACCTAATTAGGCATGAGCTACGCTGCTTCAGTACTTCTGCCCATACACTTGTAGCGTACTGGTGATGTTTTATGAAAGCTCCTACCGTATATACCGGTGTATAAGACACATTTCCAAGCCTTAAATAAACCCTCCAAAACCATGGGTGGTCTTATACGACGAATATACTTTTAATGCAAGTGAATTTGGAACGCCGAGATTCATCAGCTGATTTTCCGAGTGACCGAAATCGTCGAAATACGATAATTTAATCATAAGTACTATATATCTCTTATATACTTACCTTAATTCTTTATAATATTTCATAATAAACTTATATAAAACGACTAAACGAGTTATAAGTTCAAAGGAAAAATCAGTGTACCGGTAGGCCTACCATTACCGAAACACGTGTGTTATTGTTGTCAGTTTGTTTCTTACAGTTTCTTACAGTAGATCCTCTGGAAAAAGGCAAACTAGGCCTGTGTATCCAGCTCAGTACCAGTACAGTAGGGTCCCGCATAAAACGTGTTCGCATAAAACGAGTCTCGATTAAAACGACCGACCTAAAATATTAATATTTAATTTTCGATCAGAACGAATGTGATCACATAAAACGAGTCCGCCGCCAAAGTGGGGCAAATCCGAGGAGTTTTCATATAGAGCGCCGAATATCGTACAAAACGTACGAAATAGCGTCGCTTTGTACGAAATATCGTTCGCTTTGTACGAAATATCGTCGCTTTGTACGAAATATAGTTCGCTTTGTATGAAATATCGTTCGCTTTGTATGAAAATTTTCGCTTACAGCGAACATTGACGATATTGCGCCACCAAAATGCTGTGTTCACATAAAACGCCCTCGTTTATCGACCATAAACTCGTTTTATGTGAGACCCTACTGTACTTGCACTGCTGCGGTCATTCACGGTGTTGGCGGCGGCGGTAGCAGACGCAACATTTTTACTATTCTGTTTGTGTGTGTATTCTTTTTCTTGTGTGGCTATGTCGGCCGTATCAGTAGGGAGTTTAAACCTGAGTTATTTCTGTATGCAATAAAATGTTATTATAACTATACTCTATGGAATTTAATTTAATTTTACCAAATAATATTTATAATAGTAAAAGCCAAAAGAAAAATCCATTAAACTGTAGCCTAACTTTCTTGAAGGCGGTAGATTGTTGGCAAGTTTAGCAACTTGTAGCCAAGCTGCCGCCGCCTGCCACACTTGCAGACGACACGCGTTGTTTATTATTATTGTACTAAGGATGCGCAGCATTGTTTTTGTGTCAAATAAATGGCATTTCATAGTACCTATGGTCTTAATTGGATATATTATTGACCCCTAGTATGAAGGTATGTTGCCAACGTAATAATACTGACAAATAAATAGATAAATGACTAATTAAAATGTAAAACTTGCAAACTAAACAAACCAAAATTGGGACAAGGACAATATAAAGTCAAATTAAATTATCAAAATCGCTATGTGGAAACAACAATAAACAGATACATATTGGGTTTAAAAGTAGGCCTGGTCTTATACGGCGAATATATCACTAGAACCGTAAAATGGGGTAACTTCGGACATTTTTCAAGGTTTTTTAACAATTTCTCCTGAGTGTAAACACATTATAGAGATTTAACTAGGTCAAGTGATGTATGGTGTGTATGTATGGAGGCAGTTTCTGCCATGGCCATCCCTTTTGGGGCGCTTCCTCTGGAAGCGAGGCGTCAGATTTGATGATGATGATGATGTATGGTGATAGTGCGCCGTAATCCAGGAAGCCTAAAATTATCCCCCATAATAAGAGAGCTATCCTTATCCTAAATGATGTCCGAAGTTTGCTTGAAAAGTTGAAAACTTCGGACTACGGTGATTTCTTATGGAAAATAAGATTGCCAAGAAAGATGGGAAAACTCCGGACAAACGGAGGAGAACTTCGGACGTACGTTCGTGGCCTTATTTCATTCATTTTTCGGCTCCTACTATTTTATATGAATATTTTATTATTGCTGCTTATTCCTGTCCGATGTTTTAGTGGAAAATGCACAGTCAATACTTTTAGGCCTGTATAATCAGTATAGGAGGGGGATATATACGATGTTTAACATATATTCTGTTTGGATCTGTTCTCGTTAGGCATTGAGCTCACTCTTAGAAAATATTGAGCAGGAAAAATAACCAATGCTGTCTAATCAATAACTCGAAAATTAACTAGGCCTAGTGAAAATATATAGGTATGTATACTATATCACTGCATATACACTTTTATGAATTTGAGAATTTTTATAGGTATAACGTATTTGTTGGTGTTTCTTTCGGCAGATAAAAACAAATTTGGACAAGATATATGCCTCTCCTAATTTATATATATTATATATCCAGAATTATCCGAAATACATAAATCGGTTAGCATACTATCATATTTTTATGGGTTTTTGGACTCAGAGAATGATTATTTGATCTTTTACCACCATGTTAATGATGGACAAGTATTATGAATGATTTTCATAGGGCAAATAATAACAAACTATTGTTTTGTTCCATGTCCGAAGTTAGCAATTTTTTTTTTTTTAAACACAATCGGTTAAATGATAAGTGTTCTAGCTAGAGCGTTATACAAGTGTAACAAATTTCCTTTGGTGGATGTCGTCTCTGGTAATGTTACTACAAAATTATATCAGTCACAATATCATTCATACTAACAAATTTCTTCAGGGTGATAGAAGTTTGGCAGGGTAGCGAAAAATGTACATATTTTCGTCATATATATAATATTTTTTTAGTGTACATACGTATACTCATGTCAGTTCCCTAGGACTTTTACATGCTCTTCCTTTGCCATTTCTCTAAACGGACCCCACAAAAAAACAATAAAAAGCGTTTCCATTATATAATGACAATGTCTAATTACTTATTATCGCCGATGTCCGAAGTTATCACCGCAGTACGAAGTTACCCCACTTTACGGAACCTATTTCCTAGGGTGAAAATAACTACTGGTATTATACCCCGGAGCGTCTTATACGCCGGTATATAAGGTACTTGTATCATCATCATCAAACCTGATGCCCCGCTTCCAGAGGAAGCACCTCAAAAAGGGATGGCCATGGCAGAAACTGCCTCTAGGCTCCCAGACATGCCTCCACTGACCAACTACATAGTGCCATTTCCACTCAGTGGATTATGACCATAAACACTGAAGGAGCAGACCCAGAGCAGTCCCTCACCCGGATGGCAGTTCCAACACTGTTTTGTTATTTTATTTACCCCAGTGGGTCCCTGGCAGGAAGCATACCAAGCACAGGAATTTTTTGAAGATAGGAACCAGTGGTCCACTGCGCCAAAAGCTGATTGCACCACCCAAGTGGCGGGCGGTGGGGTCGCCGCATCCCTACACATTCTATGCCTATACTATTCTAGCCACATACTCTAGACAGTAACTAATACTGTACATTGACACATATTGAAACAGCACCACACAGGAATAACACACAACCAAAACTCACCATATATATTCGGGCGACATATTCAAACGACTTAGGGTTGGAGACATCATAGACCAAACAGGCCACGTCACACTGGACTTCGTTGGGCATGAGGGCGTCTGTTATATTATGGACGTCTATATCATGTAGCACCATGTACTTCTCCTGCCCGTACACTTGTAACGTGCTGATGGTGTGGCGGGATAGCCGGTCTTCTGGAATATCGTGTGTCTCCTGAAAAGAGAAAATTAAATGTAAATAATCAATTAATATGCCCGGGTGGTAGTTATGAATATTAATAAGAAAATAAATAAACAACTACTGTACAATTAAATACCACTCTTTCTCACTGCTTTCAGAAGTGTGAAACATCTAGGTCATTCAGACAGATCAATGTAAAAATATATGTCATGTGATTGAAAGAGTTAAATCAGTAAACAAAGCCTATATTCACCCCTGAAGGACCTATTGAGAACTTGGAAAACGTAAATAAATAAATAATGTACGTATGTATGTATGTATATAATCTGGCACATACCCCAGTTTTCCTTTTTTTTTTTCTCTTTTTTTAATGGGGATGGCCGACTCAAGACAGAGCCATAATATTAAAAATAGACCAAGCCAATACTCAGTTACTCACCTCTAAAGACCTGCCGAGAAGACCCTGACAGAATGTAGTTTTACCGGCATCTTTGGGACCAATAACATGGCATTGATAGACACTTCGCATCGTCTGCTTCTTCTGGAGGTCTAAGCGCTTCTCTCGAGTTACTGCAATGACAGAAAATTTTGTTAGATAAAAATAATAATGAATGCTGCTGTTTTGTGTTTTTTGTGAATAAGTACCGGTATGCAAAAAATTTAACAAAATATAATTTTGCTCCACTAACATACGAATAATTATTGGTTTTAAACCGATAGATAAAAGTAGCAAAACAACTTATAATTGTACTGTACCTGTAATTGCCAAGAGCTGAACAGAAAAAATAACTAATAATTGAGGAGCTGTGTGTCATCTTTTGATCCAAAATAACCAAGGTAAGCAAAGTACTCCAACATTTTGTGAATATTTAGTAAGTCTGTACCCTTACTGCTACTATATTACTATTACTTCTAAATATTACTACTTTATAATGTACCTGTAATTGCTGAGAGTTGTGTGTCGTCCCCTGATCCACAATAACCGAGATAGGCGAAGTACTCTAACGTTCTTTGGATGTCTAGTAACGTCCATAGCGTCCACTGGGCTAAGTAACCTTGCAATGTAATCCATCCCTGAAATACAACAAAAGGGCTAATGCTTTTTCACCACTAAGCTAGATGCAATCATGTATTAACATTAACCCTCTCCGTCTCATATGACGAAACCGCGTCATATGGCGGTTTCGCCCAAAAGTATCAAATGCCGCTTTTGCGTCACTTTGAGCTCAGTAAGTTAGATCATAATCTGTCGGTTGATGGCAACCCAAAAATCCCTCCGACTTCTACCTCAGTGTGAGAAAGACTGTTGTGGGGGAAATACCGAGCGCTCGGGCAACCCCTATCTTACATAAGTTAATATGTCTGGGGGGGTTACAACAAAACATAGAAAAAAAAACCTGAACATAAGTTGTGTGATATGTAAAGTGAGAATTATGAACGCGACACTTCTACTTAGTGAACAAAAATATGGTTGTAATTTTGTCCGCACCAGCAGGTTTGGCAGTGAAGTACCACCCACTCAGAGCACTTCCTTGGATAAACCCTTGGTAGTGGACTGTGAGGGTTCACAATTCAACTCTCAAGTTGGCTGGCACCGGGTATTGTCATGGGTTAATAATTCAATATTTTTCACCAACCCACCAATTAACTTACAAATATACCTAATTAACCCTCTCACGTTCTTGACGAAATTTTGAGCCTATTAGGGATACTTTAAAGCCTTTGTTACCATCAGGGGTAATTAGAAACCTTTAGTTTAGTTACTTCAACCTCTGCAGTTGTCTTTGAGTTAGCTGTGGGCAGAAAACTAATTTTGGAGAGGTATTTATAAGAGTGAGAGAACTCTATTTATTATTGCTAATCTGGCAACCTCGGCGTCACAAAAACGTGAAAGGGTTAATTAAATCAATTAAACTAATCAATAGATGTGGTACTCCATGGATTCAAACCTAGGATACTCACACCAAAATTCTGCGCACTAACCTATTAAACCTAACTAACCTAACTAACCTAACCTAACGCTATCAGGACACACATGATGACTGTCAAGGGAAAGTGATATAAAGTTATAATTACAACTTCTTATAAGTAAAATTGTTGGCAAACTATTGATTTTGGCTGTACCTTCTCATTAGTGTGTACAGAATTGAAGACGTCGGGCCCCCAAGGCATGACGGGGCAGGTGGAGAACAGGTCGACCAGCTCCTGTGGACTGAGGGCTTCGTCTTTATCACGGTCGTACTTCTCAAAGAGGGCCACCAAGAAGGCATACCCTGCGTGGTTCAGCTCTGTACTGCAACCCGCCGGCACTCGCAACCTACAGGGAAACATTTATTCTTCATTCTGTATTCAACCTTCAGTACAAGCTCCAACATAATGGGGAACATGGCTGCTGAAGCTGTGTAAATGTATTAGTGTAATTGTATGGGAGTGCTGTTATATAATGAATAATAAATATATAGTTGCCAGAGTTCTATCTGAGTTGTGGTCATGCAATATGTTAACTTCCCAAAATAAAGCTGGTGACATGAATAATCAAGTCGACAATACACAGAGAAACTGCACCTCACATATAAACTATCGGGTAAAAAACCTACACTTTGAAATAGATCTTTATAAATGTCTATCTATCTATCTATCTATCTAATCAGGCACATTCCCCATCTTTTTCCTATTTTTGTTTAAGCTTTATACATGTAGCATAATAATGCTCATAAGAATAAAATAAAAGGAAAGATACTAACGAAGGAAAGAGATAATCCTTGGAGAGCTGGAGGTTGTCGTTGTAACCAAACTTCCTGAGGACGGTCCAAGTGGTCTCATGTCGGCCTCGTTGGATGAACAATCGGTGAAGGAACAGAAACCCTCGCAGTGTCAGGGAGTCCGTATGTACACCGTCAGATACGTTTCTCCGCACTACTGTTTTCAACTCTTCTAAAGCCTGCCACATAAGAGAATAACAGATCAATATGAGCTCTTCTAATCATTGTCAATTACTGTAGTTCCGTTCATTTATGGATATATAGTTTAATTTTTTAGCAGGGCTGTGCAGAGAACTAGTTTAAGGCATTTGCTCAAATATAACAAAGGACACCTATAGTCTATTCATTATAATGAGATAAAAATTCTTTAAATTAACCTTTATAACTAAAAAACAACTAGGGTACCGGTAATCGAGCTACTGTTTATACCATTTGGGAAGAGTCAGCCAAGGAATACCGATAGGTGTGGAAATTTACAGCCCAATTGTTCTAGCCCTTTTTGATCTACAGAGGTTATTGCTTACGATTTCTGGCCAACTTATAATGATTGGACTACAGTACTTATGGTTGAAGGCAAAGGGGCACCCCCAGCATCCCCCCTCTGCATGTGCCCATTTTTTAGCAGCATGATGTGCAGTAATTTATAGAGTATCTGTGTATATCCCATCCGTTACATTTCTTCAAAAACTATCTTTAACTCTTCGAAAGCTTTTAAAAAAAATAGAGATTAGTTAATAGTCTGAACTAGCTTTTAGCTCAATGATGAAATATCTTCATACTGCACTAGCCTATTTATCCTTATAGCTCAAAAGCTAGCAATTGGTTAATTGGGTGGAAGATAACACAGGAAAGAGCTCTGCTTCATTATTTTTAGCGATGCATAAAACCCACCCTCAGAGAGACTGCCTGTATGTGTTTACCTGTGCTTAGTGCTTACCTTTCATCCTCTCATCTACTGTATATGCCATAAATAAGTAATCAATCATATAACAAAAACAATTAGTTGTACACGTTTAGCAGGGAAATTAGTCCGGCCCGTTATATGCACCTACCTCACAAAAGTGACAAAAGTGTTAGTCAGGGCCCAGATACTCGTAACATTTAGGACGTCGCATCACCCTACAATCATCATATTGTAAAAACATACATAATTGTAGAGCCTGCATACTCAAATTAATTTATTATTATGTTCCTTCCAACAACCAACCATACTCCTAAAATCGATTAATGAAATTTACAAACACATGTGGCAGTCCGTGGATTCGAACCCAGGATGCTCACACCGAAAATCAACACCTTATACATCGCACCACGAAGACAGTTAAAGGTTGGTGGACACTGCCTACGATTTATTATGCAACTTCGAATCCTGCATATCAATCTAAGCATGTACACACATCCCAACTGCAACTCACGTAGGCTATGCATATGTGAATGGAACTGGGTTTGATAACTTAATAGAGCCCAGGGTTTTTAAGTATGGGGGAAGTTATAAAGTTGTAAGTTATCAATATGCAGTTAAATCATAAATTGTATGTCTCTAACGTCATAACTTTATCAACACCATTGAGTATCTAGGCCCAGGATCAATTAAATGTTAATTACAATGTAAAACTTGCAAACAAAACAAACCAAAACTTGGACAAAGACAATATAAAGGCAAAATAATTTATCAAAATCGATATGTGGAAACAACGCTAACTAAAATAAAATTTATGAAATAAAAGAACACAATCACAATACATAAATAAAACCCAAAGACTAACCTGAGGATTGAGTGGCGCGTTAAAGCAGCGTCTCTGAAAGGTGTTCAGCTCTAGGTCGTTCAGGAGCCCGTCGTTATCAGCGTCACAAATCTGGCCACGAAGTTTGATAAATAATATATTTATTTTTTATATATATACTGTATTTGATGTCAATGTTTGCTCTATTTTAGCTACGGTACTTTTTTATCTTTTTATTTAGCTTCTGGAAGGATTTCTAAATATCAAAATGTTCAAAACCAGCTCAATTATACTCTCCAACTTGGACCTGTTCGAGTTTCAAGTTGAACTAAAACATCACAAGGTAGCTAACTTATAAAAAGTTGTCAATATCCAATTAAAAGCGGACAAAGTACTAATGATACCGGTAATCCTATTTATTTCATTCATCTTGCCAATACATTTACACATAGCCAATGCTACAATATATGCTAAATAAGAATTGCCCTGCCAAATACAGTATATAGCCAGACTATTGGAATGCATAAATTACTATTACTGTACAAAATAACGAAGACATATTTTCTACCATAATGTTTTTATTTCAAGTTAATTCTGCATTTGTTGTGCATAATAAAATTAAAACAAAAAGTTAATTCTGCCTCTAACAATCATGTTCTAATGCAAGCCATGTTTGTTTAGACTCTGTATGTAGCCATTAGTGATGTAATGGGCTACAAAATTATATATTCACTTGTAATTTCATGACACAAATTACTACTCACCTTGAATATTCTTATTAGGGCTCTCTTGCACTTTTCTGTTAACTGAAATGCAAAGAAAAGTACAGTGAGAATTTCTTGCTACACATTTCATTAATTAGAAACATTGATTCTCCTATCTTGAGAATTTGTATTACCATTCAAAAAATCACTGGTCGTAAAGATGGTACCAAATTAGAGCTTTTACGGTACCAATAATATTCAATGGCAATGTTTCCTCATTTTGCATTAGTAGCTATTGGATATAAAATTTTGAAAGTATTACGCATAAAGTAAGAATTAAAATTAACTACTGTATTACTTTTAACATCGTTCTTAACCCCTTAACCCTCCAGCCCCGGCTATTGTATTCTATAATTTCCCCGAAACCCGGGGGTTTTGGCCGAAAAACGTCTACGCCTAGGCTACCGTATCTTTGTTATTTTGACTGCTTCCACATTCCCGCACATCCCCAAGTGTAGATGTGTTTCGTACCTGTAGAATGGCGTTAAGTAGAGCTCTCTAAGTCAACTGGTTCAGTTGAAATGACGATTTCCGTGGAGAGAACTTTGTGGCGATATCAGCCACTTTTCACTACTTTTCACTACTTAACAATAACACACACCCACACACGAACAAGCGACGCTTCTCCTTCTTGTGGTCGGAGATGCGCGGCGTCGATCCAACCGGCTGTTGTTTACATGCGTCGGATGGACGCCTCGCACACCAAGCTTACAGGCTTTCAAGCTACCGGTGCCTCCGAGCCCTACCGGGTTCCGCGGGCGCATTTGTTATGGGTTTCTCAGAGCCAAACCGGGTCTGGTGGGTTAAGGACGGGCATGTTTGTTGACATGACCGTGCTGCTGGGCGGGTATGTTTACCGAAAAGAGCTTCATTACATGCTCTTTTTCATGCATAAACAAGAGCCAGAGCGTAATACAATAATATATCCATGAAAGGGCGATAATAGAGCTTTCCAATGACACCTGAATCATCCTTGTACAACCACGGGTTATCTTGTAGCGATCACGTATCCGGAGGTGAAAATACCCTAAAATAATTTCCGTAGTTTTGTCTTCGTCTCGCGAGGACGGGCGATGGTAGGGAGACGGCGGTGGTCCCAGACACGGCCCAGTGGTGGTGCCGAGTGGTCAGAGTCCACCTATCGTTCTCCAAACGCGCGGACTCTCTCTCAAAGTTCCTAACGTACTCAAAATGGTGCCCTTCATATGAAGGGCACCGCAGGGGTGGCCAATATTCTCTCTCCCGTCATATGAGTCACCATCGGTTAAGGGTTAACAACAATAACACCCCAAATGAAATTAATTAAAGTATGTGATTCTCCTAGGATTCGAACCCAGGATATCACATACAGAACTTACACGCTCTAACCATTAGCCTACACCATCAAGACAGTTAAAGGTACAGCACATGACCACGATTATATCCATTTATCGAAGACTGGATACTTATCTAATTATGTACTGGACCCAACTGCAGTATGAATAGCCTAATGCTTAAGCGAGAGGAAAGAACATTTTAGGGGCCACAGATCTAAAAGGACCGACCTCGCTACAAAATGTTCCTGAACCTATCTGTATCACAATGCTCACTAGAGTAAAAAAATAAAAATAAAATACTGTATACCACATACGCAAAAAAGCACCATTGATACAAAACTTACATCTCTTTCTTCTAGGATGTAGAGTGGTGCAGTTGGATGCAGCACGGCCTTCTGAGCATAGTAAAACATCTCACTTATGTTTTTCAACGTTCTGGCAGAGCACTGGAATTATCATCAATATCAAATTTTAACCTACTCTCTATCAACCTACTTCTTTCTGGTCAAGATATTTCACTTTTTACAGTAAAATATATAACAATTTTGACAATCAATTAATACCGGTACTGTACAGCAACTGATATGCAACAATTTAGGTAATAATTAATATAATATTATGCATTACAGAAATGTATAATAATTTAGTTATTAGATGTGACAAAATTACATTGTATATGTCAGATATCTAATTATGCTAGTCCCTGGTCATCTACTGTATATTTTATTAATTTCATCACAACACCACACACCCCCAATGAAATCAATTAAAGTATACATGATCCACCGGGATTCGAACCCGGGTTATCACGCACATATTTTTGCCACCTTAACCATTACACCACCAGGACGGTTAAAGGTTTATGCACACGCCTACGACTTATTATCCATTCTCGAATACTGGATCTACGTGGTTGGGAGTATGAACATGATTAGATTAATATCTAATCATGTTCATACTCCCAACCACGCTATGGTAGGCCTAATGTTTAAGTGAAAGGAAAGAATATTCATGGGGCACAGATCATATAGACCGGCCTCGCTACGAAATATCTCTGAACCTACTGATAATCTAAATTTTATTAATTTCATCACAATACCAAAAACCCCCAATGAAATTTATTTATTATGCTAGTCCCTGGTAACTAAACTTAATTGTTTATCTATAAATACCAAAGTATCTTCCAAACAAACTACAGCCCTGTATGGTCAAAATAAATAGATCACCCAAATAACTTGCTCATAAACTGTGTAAACTTAACTACCAGTTTTGTTTACACAGTTTATGAGCAAGTTATTTGGGTGATCTATTTATTTAACTTAACTACCAGGGCGGGTGCCCGACCCCGAAAGGGGTTGAAATAGGGGAGCTATCCCCCCGCCAAAGGCGGCTTTCTAGGGCCTTTCCTAGCTGATGCTGAGAGGATTGGGTTCTAGTCATGTGGTGATGGGCTGGTCTATCAGAGTGAGAACTGAGCGATCTCTGCCATACCCATAGCTTACTCTGACTGTTCCTTTAACTTATATATTTTCTAGATCTCAAGTGACGGCGTCTTTTCCGTGGATTGACCTCCCAATCTACCAAGATTGGAAGCCAAAGCATCACATTTTTCCTTTGCCCCTCAACTTTCTCTTCATAATTGCTGAGGGGCACAGGGCCCTGGGTGGGGCTTTGGTTTCCCGGGCGTTTCCGCACCCTCCTCAGCTCCCCGCCATGGAGTGGCTTCGGTCACCCAGGCTTTATTGTGGTCGGCAGGAAGGGTTCTGTGGGGGCGCTCGGTTATGGCCTTGGAATTGCTCGGGGCCTTGGGGCTGTTCGGCCAGGCAGCTTGGGGAACAACAACAACAACAACAACTTAACTACCAATTGTCCTTGAGAACCTTCATGTACGGTAATTTTAACAGCCTGTGACTATACTCGGTTTCATTTCATCTAACGGTAAATTACAAAGTTCCCATCAAGATTTCTCAGTTATTTTGAATATTAATTAGTGAAAAATGGTGCTAACTATATAAACTTGGTCTTGATATGATGCAGAGCCATAGTAGTTTCATATTTTTTCAGTAAGTATCGAGAAATTAGCTGCTAATGGATTTGATTTACCGTCAGATGAAATGAAACAGGTATAGTACTGTACTACTGGTATTTATTATATATTTAAAGAGTGCCAAGTTAATGTCCCTTTCTATTTTTTTTGGCAAACTATAAAGTGGCTCTGTCTCAAGTTGACCCCCCCCCCAAATGGGGTATGTGCCAGAGTATACAGATATAGATTAAGTTGACTTTAGCAACTCACTTCAACACAAGTTTCAATTTCAGGATATTCCATCATAGTCTGCAACACGATCTGAAAATGAAAAATCCATTTTGTAGATATAGGAGAGCCACTTGACTAATAGATAAAATATGCTTAGGTTATGAAGCTACCACTAATAATGTCAAAATATATCATTTAACTTTTCAATCAAAAGACTATTGTTGTAGGATAATGACACCTTTCTTCAATTTAATCAGATTTGCATTTAGATAATTTTATTTATTTATTTTATTTTTTATTTTTATTTTTCTATATTCCAACTACTCCCTCTCGGGCATAGGCTGAGAGCCTGCACACTCTACCGCTGAACACGGTGAGGCCTTGTTCCAGTCTAGGGACTGAGACATGCGAAGTACCTATTCACGGCTCGAAGCAACTCCATCTCTGAAGCAGCTTCGCCTCTGTGCTTCCCAGTCTCATCCCCCAGACTCGGAGCCTCACTTTCAGAACGCCACCTATTGAGCAATTAACTCACTAGGCATTGCCCCCCCTGTAGCATATTTTGAACATAGGAATATTCATACAGTGCTATTTAATCAGGGAACAATGAGGGTATATTTTTGGCATTTCTTTGTGCTGTTTAAGAAGCATATATGGAGCTCAGGTCACATTAAGGTTAATTATTTGATGGTCTCACCTCCATGGTGGAGTAGTCCACGAGGTCGACCTTATTCCCAACCAGTATGACGGGTGTGTGGTGCTGCTGACCCAGTGTTGATCTGATGAGCGGTAGCCAGTGACCTGTGACCCGGTCTAACGTGTCTTCATCCTCCACACTGTACACCACACAGATCACGTCTGACCGGTTTATCTCTGCTCGTAGCTGCTCCACATTCTGCTCTCTTTCTGCTCCAAGGAAACATGAGATTATCTATGTTCGTGGTGGTTATCGAGAGCACTTAGGTGGGGGCCACCTGCTCGGCCCCCATGTTATATTACTGATAACACTGCAACACTGTAAAGTCACGAGTACTAATAAAGATATACCCACTTCAAATACCCGAAGACAAGCTCTGAAGCAACTGGTGGGATATACTAAAGCATTGTAATGTCTCTTGAATTAGATATACTGTACCTGTATATTCAAAAGGGCACCGTACGTCCGTACACCACTATAGTGCTCATGACTGTACAGTACAATAGTATAATTCATATGGTATGGTACTTTGGTTGTTGTTGTTGTTGCTGCTGTTCCTCAGGCTGTCTGGCCGAGCAGCCCCAAGGTCCCGAGCAAGGCCAAGGCCATAACCAAGCACCCCCCACAGAACCCTCCCAGCTTACCACTAATAATGCCCAGGTGACCGAAGCCACTGAAAGGCGGGGAGCTGAGGAGGGTGCGGAAACGCCCGGGAAACAAAAGCCCCACCCAAGGCCCTGTACCCCTCAGCAATTATAACGGGAAAGTTGAGGGGCAAAGGGAAAATGTGACGCTTTGGCTCCCAATCTGCCAGGGTTGGCAGTAGGGAGGTCAATCCACGGAAAAGATGCCGTCACTTGAGATCTAGAAAATATATAAGTAAAAGGAACAGTCAGAGTAAGCTATGGGTATGGCAGAGAACGCTCAACTCTCATTCTGATAGACCAGCCCATCACCATTGTTGTTGTTCCCCAAGCTGCCTGGCCGAACAGCCCCAAGACCCCGAGCAAGGCCACCACCGAGGCCCCCCCCCCCCCCCCCCCTAGCAGCTAGAGAGGGTATTGCAGGGGAGAATGGTTGTAGGAATACTGAAAGGGCGGTGAGCATGGAAGTAAAGAAGTCGCTGCATGATAGTGTGCTGATCCCGAAATTAATATACAGGAGTGAAGCATGGACGTTGTTGGAGACATAAATAAAGAGTGAGTGGGGTGGAAATAAGTCACATGGAGAGAGACAGATAAATGAGAAAGTACAACTGTACGAAAGTCGTGGTGTGGATGTGCTGGAGAGTGTGAAGAGGAACACCATGAGGTGGTTCATTTATGTGGAGCATATTGTGACACTTGAGAGAATGACTTAAAGTGTACAAGAGGGAGGTGGGTGAAAAAGCAGAGAGGGAGAGACAGACCGAGAGTGAGATGGAGTTGAGAGGTATACGAGTGAAAGTGGTGTTGGGTGGAAGGAGGTGCACAATTAATTCATGGTCACCCCCTTGGGAATCGAAAAGACTGGCAATAGATAAACAGTTCACTCTATTTTTCTTAGTTCTACGATCGTTCTTAATCCATTTCTATACGATTTATCACTCATACAAATAAAGTCAGATCACATTCACATTCAATAAGAGTAGCAACTTAACTTAACTTACTAATAACAATAATCTTCAGGTCTTTTATTAAGCGCCTTTTCTCTCTAGCCATCGCTCCAAGATTCAATAGCTCTTGGCATACCAGTACCGGTAGTCCGGTACTGAAATTACTTATAGTAGACTACAGTATATTACTGAAAGACTATTACCTATTTCCTAGCTCAAGGGAAATGGTACCGGCTACCAGTGTATACAAAACACCTTCATGACTGAACGGAGGATTGAACTCGGGTCTCCCAGGTGGAAGACCGAGGTCCGAGAAGCTCTCCATTACACTACTGAGCCAGTACAAGTATACAAGATATATATGACATATTCTACAGAATAAAACAATTACTGTATACCTGAGTAGTCAACAATATGCGTGGGAACTTTCTCCGGTGTAACATCTGGGGGTATGGTGATCTCCTCGGCCCGGGGGGGGACCTGCTCGGGGAACTCCTCTGACACTAGAGAGAGGATGAGCGAGGTCTTGCCTACCCCCGCATCCCCTAGGAGGAGAATTCTCACTCCGCGTCTGTGGCTCCCTCCCATACTGCCTGTAAAATATAAAAGAGATTAGAGTATGGTGCAGTACAGGTATAACAATATTTATAGGAATTCTCATACTGTACTCATTACAGTACCGTACCGATAAACCATGAACCAAGGTTGTTGTTGTTGTTGTTGCTGTTCCCCAAGTTGCCTGGCCGAACAGCCCCAAGGCCCCGAGCAAGGCCAAGGCCACAACCGAGCGCCCCCCACACAACCCCCCCTGCCGACCACAATAAACCTGGGTGACCGAAGCCACTCCATGGCGGGGAGCTGAGGAGGGTGAGGAAACACCCGGAAAGCCAAAGCCCCACCCAAGGCCCTGTGCCCCTCAGCAATTATGAAGAGAAAGTTGAGGGGCAAAGGAAAAATGTGACGCTTTGGCTTCCAATCTTGGTAGATTGGGAGGTCAATCCACGGAAAAGACGCCGTCACTTGAGATCTAGAAAATATACAAGTAAAAGGCACAGTCAGAGTAAGCTATGGGTATGGCAGAGATCGCTCAGTTCTCACTCTGATAGACCAGCCCATCACCACATGACTAGAACCCAATCCTCTCAGCAACAGCTAGGAAAGGCCCTAGAAAGCCGCCTTTGGCGGGGGGATAGCTCCCCTATTTCAACCCCTTTCGGGGTTGGGCACCCGCCCTGAACCAAGGTAATTTCCAAAGCCTTAAGCCTAAAGTTTTTTTAAAGCTGTAATATTAGCTTAGACGAAAAGAACCAAGACAAAGTGCATTTCTGGTGTGTGAATGCATGGGTTATCCTTTGGTTTTAACAGAACTTAAGTAAAACTTTTTCAGTCAAGGGAAGTTGTGACACTCGCTTCGTCGCTTGAACCCGAGCCCCGGCGTATTCTAAGGTTTAGGCCTTTATCTAGTTTTACACCGGGTCGAAACCATCGATATATTACTATTTTTTTATTTTTTTATATGTGATTGAGGGAGGCAAAAGGCAGAACTGCCTATAGCGAGTGCCTCCCCCATAGTTGAAAGAGTGACAGGGCCAAAATCAAGGGACGTTCGAGCCAAAATGCCTGGACACACGGAGTTTGAAGCAATTTAAGTCATAGGAAGAGGGAAAGACTGATTCTGGTAGAGAGTTCCAGAGCTCAGCTGTTGAGTAGAAGAAAGTTTGAGAGTAATGTTTCACTCTTGGGTTGGAGAGTTGCACAGAGTAGGGGTGGGATTGAGTTGCAAGACGGGTACCACGTGCCCTACATAAAGGAGGTGGTATACACTGGGAAAGCTCTGAGGAACACTGATTATTATAGTAGCGATAAAATAGAGAGAGAGATGCAACATTGCGGCGGAGAGAGAGAGATTGCAGAGAGTTGGTGAGTGGACGGGAGTTAATGATACGAAAGGCCTTCCTTTCAACTTTGTCTAGGAGAGCGGTCTGAGAGGAACCTCCCCACACATGTGAACAATACCGGTACTCAATACAAGGACGCACTATGCCCCTGTACAGAGCAAGAAGCTGTGCAGGGGAAAAGAACCCCCTGAGGTGGTTGAGCACACCCAGCTTCTGGGAGGCTGCCTTAGCAAGACTGGTAAAATTTAGGCATATATATTAGTTATATCATGTACTTCTATCTATCTAGCGATCTATTGCCGGACGTCGTGATCCCCGAAGTGGTGGACACAAATGAAACGCCTCCATGCACCTCTGTCCCCAGTCAGTCAACGCCCCTCCTTGGATCCTACCATCCAGCACCGCGGCCGCCTTCGCTCATATACTGTACAGTACTTCAGCATACCCAGCCCTGCCAAATTAGTGGACGACTCAACGGTTTTCTTTGCTGCACAGGAGCCTACTGCCGTGCCAATTCTCTCAGACATCAACCCTGGAACCGAAGAACTAATTCAAGCCATCGATGCCATTGCAGCGGATTCAGCTACAGGCCCAGACGGCTTCAGTGTGCTCTTCCTGAAAACCTGCAAAGAAGAACTGGCTCAACCACTGACATTAATAGCCACCAAGTCTCTGGCCACTGGTACAGTGCTCCCATCTCTAAAGGAGGGAATAGTCACACCAATCCACAAAGGGGGCAACAAAGGATTGGCCAAAAACTACCGGCCCGTGGTACTGACCTCACACATTATCAAAATAATAGAGCGGGTTGTCAGGAAAAGACTAACAAACCACATGGAGGAACTAGCTGCCTTCAACGACGGTCAGCACGGTTTCAGGAAGGGCCGATCCTGTCTGTCACAGCTTTTGACCCACCATGAGGCCCTACTAGAAGATCTCCGCAAGGGGGACAATGTCGACATAATATACTTGGACTTCGCCAAGGCGTTCGACAAAGTTGACCATGGCCTCGTCCTTCACAAGCTAAAGAATCTTGGTATAAGGGGGAACCTTGGCAAGTGGCTGCATAGCTTCCTGACAGACAGGAAACAGGTCTCGGTCCAGGGACATCTCCCAGACCCAAGCGACGTGTCCAGCGGTGTACCCCAGGGGTCAGTACTGGGTCCACTTCTGTTCCTCATCATGATCGCAGACATCGACAACGAACTACAACACGCCCAGGCAACTTCGTTCGCTGACGATACGAGATTGAAGATGAGGATTGAAGCAGAAGCGGACGTGGCTCTACTCCAAGAAGACCTCAACCGCGTACTCGACTGGGCCGACTCCAACAATATGATGATGAATGAAGAGAAATTCGAACTCATGAGGTATGGCCCTCACCAAGACATCAAACAGAGCACCAGCTACCAGGTCAACTAACAAACCATAAACACCTAAAGATCAGGTGTGGGATCTGGGAGTCACAATG
Organism: Paralithodes platypus; assembly: GCA_032716605.1. Lineage (NCBI taxonomy): Eukaryota > Metazoa > Arthropoda > Malacostraca > Decapoda > Lithodidae > Paralithodes > Paralithodes platypus. The sequence continues at coordinate 5,418,176 of CM064506.1, read as the reverse complement.
AGCTCGGACAGAACCTTCTCCCATCATATCAACCTCGTCACCGAAACTGGCAGAAAATTAACAGGGTGGATATTGAGGACTTTCCAGACAAGGGAAAGGACCTGCATGCTAACACTCTGGAAGGCCTTGGTCCTCCCTAAGCTGGAATACTGCTGCCAGCTCTGGTCACCATTCAAGACAGGGGATACCTGCAAGCTGGAATCCCTCCAGAGGACCTTCACCAGCAGAATCCAGGGTCTCCAACACCTAAACTACTGGGAGTGCTTGGAGGAGTTACGTCTACACTCCCTCCAGAGAAGACGCGAATGATATCTGGTAATCTACGTGTGGAAAACCCTTGAAGGACTTGTACCTGACGTGGGGCTGGCTGTAAACAACCACATCAGGAAAGGACGACTGTACTACATAAAGAGGACAGAGGCTACTACTCAGCGAATGGCAACAGTCGTCCACAACAGCTTCACAAAAAACGGGGCTCGTCTCTTCAATGCAGTGCCAAAGGCAGTCCGAGAGCTGACTGGGGTCACGACGGACTCCTTCAAACCGTAAATAAAAATCAAACGTCAGCTGGACCGTTGGCTGGCGGCGCTGGCCACAATACTAGATGAGCCCCCAATACCAGGATACCCCAGCACTGCATCCAACTCGCTGACAAGCCAGCGAAACGCCCGAGAAGCAGAGCTGCCTCTAGCCTGCCTGGTCGCTGCGGAGCCGGAGGCCCACCTTAGCAGCGTCTACAGAGGACGGAATCACCCAAAGTAGGCCTGCCGCCTATACCAAGGCAAGTAACTCCATCCTCTGCACGCAGCACAAATTATGTCAATAAATTTAATAAGAAAGGAGACTGGAGACTAGGCTACCGCAGCAATATTGGCACACTCTACGCATCTAATTAGACTTCTTTTTCTCAAGTGAACCCGTAACCAGCGGTAACGCGGTGATTTGCACCCCCTAGGCTAACTGGGCCCGGGGGGGGGGAGTCTGAGAGAAGGCTGAGGACTGAGGAGCTTCACCCCCTTTCAGCGAGTCAAGCAGCAACACCCAAAACAGTCAAATAAGCGAACATAGAGCGTGCGATTCTGTGCGAATCACGGCGGCAGGCTCCTTGATTCTTGAATGATACCATTGTGCCAGCCGGCAGCCGCCATTGCTTAACAGTCAAGACAAACATTCAAAATTACCCAGGAAGGTTTCTTAGGCCTAGGCAGAGATCTTTCCGAAATGACGAGATAGCCTAGCCTAAATGAATCAGCGCCGAGAATGTTGACATGGTTGTAGAGACAGAGACATATTTGACGTTTAATATCTACGGTATAACGTATTGTACTGACGTAATACACCATAAATTGACAATAAATTGGGTGGGTGTTCCATTGCATCTATAGTCAACATACAGCAACCATCATATCAAGCATAACAACTGTTGACAGATTGTAGGGGGACGCCGAGCCAGTCACGCCGGCCTCACCTTGCAACAATGATCAACACACGTCTCTATCAACAATTCTATATCATCCTGGAACTATTAGTGTGTTTCTGGTTAATCTCTCAACTTATCAAACCTTAGCTAGCACCTTGACCTACCCTGAACACATGCAGAATCACGCCAATGTGATTAGGCCTACGTCGAGTTGAAAAACAACATGCACTCAAATCAGCTGATAGCAGAAACAAAACGTCGATATTACCACAATGCCCCGCATCTGTATGAAGTTAACTCCTTCTTCAGCTTCACTTTTTGTATCATTCCGTTATTTCGAATTTCTTCATTTAATTCACTATCAACCAGCTAGGATTCCCTGCACAAATTAGACTTCCATTTTTCCTCAATCAGGCTAGATTAGCTTAGGTTAGGTTCATTAAAGATAGATAATATAGCTTAGTTTGGTTAGGTCGAGTTAAGGTTTGTATAAATTCGAATAACAAAAGTTAAAAAGGAATAATGAGATATGATTACGTTGCCATGCCCAACACTCGACACCCGCCATGCGTATCAATGATAAGAAAGTTGGTTATTTGTCATGATTGTAGACTCCTCGTACGTACTGTACAACTAGAATGACAAGTATGTTAAAAGTATGTGACGTTACAACTCAAATAATGTAGGCCTACTGTGTATGGTAGATAAAATAAGGCAATGAGAGGATAGGCTACTCATTAGAGTAGGTAACCCTCACCTTGTGTTGCGATGCAATTATGCCAAAAACTAGCGTAACCATAACTCGTTTGAGATGTTCTTATATATGACGTGTGGAAGACTGGTGAGGTGAATGAATGGTGAGAGATGGATGACTAGTGAGAGATAGATGACCGTTGAGAGAAGGATGGATGGATGACAGATGAAAGATGGATGAGTGGTGAGAGATGGATGACTAATGAGAGATGGACGACTCCATGGTGAGATATGGATGATTGGTGAGAGATGGATGACTGATGAGAGATGGATGACTGATGAGAGATGGACGACTCCATGGTGAGATATGGATGATTGGTGAGAGATGGATGACTGATGGGAGATGGATGACTGATGAGAGATGGATGACTGATGAGAGATGGATGACTGGTGAGAGATGGATGACTGATGAGAGATGGATGACTGATGAGAGATGGATGACGGTGAGAGATGGATGAATGATGAGAGATGGATGACTGATGAGAGATGGATGACTGATGAGAGATGGATGACTGATGAGAGATGGATAAATGATGAGAGATGGATGACTGATGGGAGATGGATGACTGATGAGAGATGGACGACTGGTGAAAGATGGATGACTGATGCAAGATGGATGACTGATGAGATATGGATGACTGAAGGGAGATGGATGACTGATGGAAGGTAGAGGACTGATATGACATAAGTGGTGAGATGGATGTCAGATGACATGAGGATAATGACAATCAACATATAAGTCATGAATGACACATGATAAACGGATTATAGATAACAGATGTTACATGGCTTATGGATAACATAATGAGAGATAGAACATAATCAAATGACAAGATAAGAATGACAGATTAGTAGCAGAGAAAATCTTGTTATACTTTCAACGCCTCCAAGACCCAGTTTCTCGCTCTATCTCTCTATCACAATCTTCCACAAGGCTATCCACTATTTTTCAACAACACACAACTCAACCCTTCATCTTCTCTCAACATTCTAGGTGTATCTTTTTCATCTGACCTTTCTTGGAAAGATCATATTACCACTCGTGCTAAAACAGCTTTCCAAAAGTTAGGTGCGCGCAACCGTCTCCTTAGGTTCTTCATCCCCGCACAGCTTCTTGCTCTGTATCGGGCCCCTGTATTTAGTACTGTTAATTTGCATGTGTGGGGAGGCTCCACCCATACCGTACTTCTCGAACGAGTAGAATCAAAAGCATTTCGCCTTATCAACTCGCCTTCTCTTACTAGTTCCCTACAATCTCTTTCTACACACCGTAATGTTGCAATTCTTTCACGCTTCTATCGCTATTACAACATTCAGTGTTCTTCAGAGCTCTCTCAGTGCATACGCCCTCCCTTGCGGGGAGTGCGAGGCACCGGCCTTTCAACAGTCCCACTCCTATTCTGTCCAGCTCTCCAACCAAAGAATTAGCAAATTTTCTGTCTTTCTTCTACTCAACAAGTGAACTCTGGAACTCTCTCCCTCAATCAATCTTTCCTTCATCCTATGACTTAGACTGCTTTAAACTTCGTGTGTCCAGGCATTTTGACTCCAAAGTCTCTTGAATTAGGCTATCACTTTTAACTTTGGAGGAGACACTCGCTACAGGCAACCTGCCTTTTGTCTCCTCCATACACATAAAAAAAAAAAATACTGTATAGGGATGATGGATAAATTATGAGATTGATAACAGGTATGGGTAAGAGATTAGTAGCAAGATATGGATGATGGATTAGTGATAACCCTCTGTACTCACCATAGTTGGCAAAGTATAATCTTAACTGGTTACCTGACTATCTTACCTGGTAGGGTCTCCAGCCAAACTCTGATGGGAAGGAATGCAGGTGACCTAAACTAAAGATCGATATGCCAGTCAAACATGCAAATTAGGATGGCAATTGAGAGAATACTGTAACGTTATTTTGACCGATTAAGTCTGACTCATGTGAGTCAGATACAAGGGAAAATAGAAGGGCAGGAAGACCCCCATTGAGATGGAGAGACTGTGTAAGACAAGCTTTGGATGATAGAGGAATGACTATAGATCAGGCAAGAGAAGTAGTAATAAACAGGAATGAATGGAGAATGCTTGTGAATAGATGAGTGTACACGTGGTCATTTGGGGGAAGGGGTCGGGCACAAGTTGGATTAGATAATAGTCCATCAGGCGCCTGGCCCAGGGAGACGATTTATTTGAAGGGTGCGCCTGGAAGTGTGGTACATACTGTACATACATACATCAAATTTTAAGACTGAGTGCTCCACACATACGTGCAGTTTCAGTCTCTTGTCCTAATGGCGGCGTTCCAGGCAACCATGTTAAGGGCTGCTTCACTTGTCAAGTTTTTTTATTTGAGATCGGCACGTATAGTCCGATCCCAGGTCTTCCTCGGTCCACCCCTTGGTGCAGCTCCCTCCACAATCACAGACCTGCATTTTTTCACCCAATTTTGTTCATCCATTCTCTCCACACGTCCATACCATCCCAATCTACTTTTACGCATCACCTCGCTAATACTCTTTGTACCTAAACATCTCCTCAACTCCTCATATGTTATTCTATCCTGCAGCCTGGCCCCACACATCCATCTCACCATTCTCATCTCATTACATTCCATTCTGTTGACATCCTCTACTTTAATGGCCCATGTTTCTGAGGCATATGTCATTGCACTTCTAACACATGAGGCATACACCTTTCCCTTCAGGGGGAGAGGCATTCTTTTCATGATCAGAATTGGCAGCAGTTCTCTGAACTTCCCCTAGCCACATCTAATTCTAGCTACAGTGGCAGCCTCGGCCCCACCACCGGCAGAGATGGTATCTCCTAGGTAACAAACTTGTCCACCAGCTCCAATGACTCATTTCCAAAGTTCACAGCCACAGGATCATCACTTAACACAAGCTCGCCTCTGCACACCACGCACTCAAATTTCTCTATTTCTGACTTATCCTTCAGCAGGGGTCCTTTTATTCTACTACAGCGCATACTCCCATGGTGTACCCAACATCGACAGATGATACATTGAATCGAGTTAGCGCCCACACCCTTTCCACACACTGCACATGGGTATTCACCGCTCTTTTCCACATTACCTCGTCTCAATCTGCAATGCATAACCTTGGTTTTGTTAATATTGACTCTTAAACCCTTGCTCGCCATGCCCTCTCTCCATCTTCTGAATTTGGCCTGAATTTTGGCGGTCTTGTGGTGGTAGGGCTTCGCTGCATGTCTGCCTGCCGAGATCGGAACCTCTCCGGGTGGTCGGGGGCCGGGGGAGTGCTGGAGGGACCTTGGTGACCCTGGTCTCTGGGTCTTCTCCTGGATGACCTAGATGTGTGTGAATTTGTATTTTTGTTTTTGTGTGTTCGTTGATTTGTGTTGTCCCTGTTCTTGCTCTGTCTTGAGTCGGCCACCCCGAAAAGTGGGGAATGGGTAGATAGATAGAAGTTTATATTTCACTAAGTATTTTCATTTAGATGTTTATGGGTCAAGAAATGAGCTGTAACGGCTTGTTAACCCTTAATGAGCAGCAGACGTATGGGTACATTCTGTAATTCGTGCGCTAAAAACTTGCTCCCACGGTGACGTAGTGGTACCGAGATAACACCAGGCTAGCCCACTCAGGTGAGCTCAGTACTCTGCAAGCCATCAAGGCAAGTGCATGTCTGTCCAAGCACTGCAAGCTTGAGCCTGGACTCAAACGCATAAACACGTACCATCACCAATAGCTGGAGGGAAGGTATGGCAAACAAGGGATTATGAGTTATTATAGATAAAACAAAGGGCGTGATCAGTGGGGTAGGGAGCAGAACTATGTAAAAGATGTGGCGACTTTCCATGTGCAGTTTACGGGAAGGGGGTGGGAAGTAACTTGATCCAATGTTGCGTCTGTAGTGACAATTATGAGGTGTAATGTGGGACAAGAGGACCTTTGACGTGAATCATAGACTTTGAATGTGCATTGTGTAAGGGAGAACTTAATGTCCTGCCTGATAGTATCGATTTCTACAGTGTAACGCTGGAGTGTGTGAAAAAATTTTGCTACTTCCTCTGGAGGTGGCACTGAAGCTAGCTTCATTGCTAGTTAGAAGTGGCTGAGGGGTCAAAAAGCTGTTGCCTCTCTCGACCATGAGAGGACTTCCACCTCACCTTAAAGGGAAGGCGTACTGTATATCTTGTATGTTAGAAGTGCAATTATCTATGTCTCGGAGACTATGTGGCCGGTTAAAGTGGAGGATATTAATAGAGTGGAACGGAATGAGAAGAGAATGGTGAGATGGATAAGTAGGGTTAACCTAAGGAATGGGGTATCGAGTGAGGAACAAAGAAGGCATCTGGGCATTAGGAGTATCAGTGAAATGATGCGAACGAGCATACTTGGTTGGTTTGGACACATGGAGAGAATGGATGATCCAAATTGGGTGAAGACGCGCCAGACTGTGAATGTGAGGGGGGGGGGGGGGGATCTGCACGTAGGGGTAGATTTAAAAGGATGTGGGATCAGTACTTCAGTCGAATCTCATAATACAGAAAATTACAATAGAGACAACCCAAAACAGGGTCGCCTGGAATGCTGCCATTTAGGATTTAAGACTGAAACCACAGTCAATGGACGAAGCAAATTTAAAAATTGTATGTATGTACCGTACCTCATGTAATAGCTGTGACAGCCACACAGCAGCTAGGAACATCAGGGTGATTTCTATACTTACTATTACTTTCTATTACTTACAGCCCAGAATACTAACTTTTGTTCATACTTTTCATTTTTCCCACATTTTTGCTTCACAGAGTTATCGTGAGTTTAAAAGAGTCCAAAACATGAACATTTGTTACTCGACCTTGGCCATGATCGTATAAACACTGTCATTTCATGAAGTCGCTGTGAAGGCCAAATAGCAACTAGGAACATCAGGTTGGTACCTACTTCATCATCATCATCAATTTTACGCCTCACTTCCAGAAAGGATGGCCATGGCAAAACCTGCCTCCAGGCTCCCAGACATGCCCCCACTGACCCACTCAACAGTGCCATTTCCAATATGTAAATTAACCTATATGGCCCTTAACACTGAAGGAGCAGACCTAGAGCAGTCCCTCACCCAGATGGCAGTTCCACCACTGTTTTGCTATTTTATTTATCCCAGTGGGGCCCTGGCTGGAAGCATACCATGCACAGGAATTTTCTGAAGATAGGAACCAGTGGTCCACTGCTCCAGAAGCTGATTGCACCACCCAAGTGGCGGGCGGAAGGGTCGCCGTATCCCTATACGAGCTTTCGTTCACACTTTTCATTTCTCCCGTAGCCCTTCGTTTCAAAGAGTTATAGCGAGTTGAAAATCCCAATACTATTGAATCATGCCCACTGTGGAGGGGTTAAATGATATAGCAAGGCAGCAGTACATCTTGCCAACTCAGTAGTGTGAATGGTACTGTCGTCAGTGTACTGTGCAAGTTCAATCCTCAGTCAAAGTTATATGTCACGCCACCAAATTATAGTCAGTTAAATGGAACCTTATGGTGCACTTGTCCTTAGCCCTTCCTGGTTGATGCAAGTTTTTCATCCTTTGAATCCAAATTCCACGAGGATTTGAAGCATTCGGTTATGCGAATTATTCGAATAAGTATGAGTTTACCCTATCAAAGCCTTAAACATACAGTACATAAATAAATATTTTTAGAATATTATTAGCTGACTTACCTTTTAATAGTCATCAAAGGTTTCCATGGAGGTCCTCAGGTAAATCCACGTAAATCCTCACACCTACATCCACACACTGCTTGCGGCGCTGTGCGGTGGCCGTTTTGGCAAGTTCGGGAGTGCACAGGAGTTTGGTTAAGATTTGAATTAATATGGATAAGCAAATTTAGAACTAACCTATTGGGATGGCATTTTAATTTGGTTAAGCGGAAAATTTGGATATTCAGCGTTCAGATAACCATGAGTCTATTGTACGGTACAGTACTACATCATTTATTTTTGATTAATTTCACTTCAACACCAAACGTCCCCAATGAACTTAATGAAAGCATGTGATCCGCCGGGATTCGAGCCTGGGTTACTACACACAGATTGTTAATCACACTAACCATTACACCATCAAGAGTTACATTACAGGTGTACTCAATCTCTCTAGCCATGCCACACATGTATGTATGTATGTATGTATGTATGTACAGTACATACTCAGGCACATAGCCCATTGCTGGGGATGGCCGACTCGAGACAGAGCCCGAACAGAAACAACATTCATGGGTTCCAATTCTCAGGGTCCAGGACCACTTTCGCGTTCCCTCGCCCCTTTCTTTGTCTCAATAAGTAGGAGAATGCCACACATAATCAACCATAATAATTTCACTCAATCATATTTTGGGGATAAGGATTTTCTGCAAAGCTTATAGGAACCAACTACGTGTATAGTGACCCAGAAAATTGAGGTGTCCAGTAAGATTGTTGAACATTGATCCTGTTATGGGAGTTTAACACACAAAAACATACACAAGGTGGCCAAGTACACTAAATATTCTGTACAGTACTTGGTGATACTAGTGTAATAGAGCTAAATCTGGTCAGCTTTTGAATGTAAAACTCACTTGACTGAAACCATTCGGACAAGTGGGGTGCCTCTATTGTCTCAGTGGTTAGAGTGCCGGTCTTGTAACCAAGTAGTCCCAACTTCAATTCCCAGCAGTGAAGCTTGGGATTTTTGTGAAAAGACTGGTTCAGTATCCAACCCAGTTTGGCTACTAAAAGTTAAAATAAGATATCAGTTAAAAAATAACCCCCCTTACAATAGCTAAGGCGAAGTTTCTCTCACAATCATTTCCTGGCCATGAGGATTAGGTGTGGGCATGCCAGTCTCAAGGGACCACTTGATCCCTATCCCATGTACAGTTCTACCCCCTCTGGGGGAACATAGGTCCTTTTATGGCAGCCAAGGTCAGTCTGCAGACTATTTAACCCATTAAGCACAAGCTGATTTAATAAAAATGCACACTCCAGACCCAGCCATTTGTCATTTGTTTTTTCTGAAAACACATGGGATGGGTTAGTATTGCAGGAAAAAAAAAAAAAAAAAAAACACTCACCTAGGTCATTTAGAGGTCCTGGGGGGCGGCAGAAAGTCGCAATTAACATTGGGTGATCTATCTATCTATCTATATGCTCAGGCCCAATCCCCATTTTGGGGTAGCCGACTCAAGACAGAGCAAGAACAGGGAAAACACAAAAACAACATAAAACAAAAAATAAACACAGATAAAAAACACAAACTCTCACACATCCAGGTCACCCAGGAGAAGACCCAGAGACCAGGGTTACCAAGGTCGCTCCAGCACTCCCCCGGCCCCTGACCACCAGGAGAGGTTCCGATCTCGGCAGGCAGACATGCAGCGGAGCCAAAGCGACAAGCCCTCCCACCACACTTCCAGGCACACCCTTCATATTAATCGTCTCCCCGGGCCAGGCGCCTGATGGACTATTATCTAGTCCAACTTGCGCCCGACCCCTTACTCCAAATGACCACGTGTTCACTCAACTATTCACAAGCATTCTCCATTCACTCCTGTCCACCACCACTTCCCCTGCCTGATCTATAGTCATTCCTCTATCATCCAAAGCCTTTCTTACAGTCTCTCCATCTCAATGGGGGTCTTCCTGCCCTTCTATCTCCCCTTGTACCTGACTCACATATTCTCTTTGTAAGCCTTTCATCTCCCATTCGTTCAACATGACCATACCAGCTCAGCACCCTTCTGTCCACTCTGGCTGACAAATGTTCCTGCTGCCCCACTCTCCTACGTATCTCTTAATTTCTCAATCTGTCTCTACGAGTAACTCCACACATACTCCTCAAGCAGCTCATCTCCATCACATCCAGCCCTCTTTTCTCCTTTTTCTTCAGAGCCCATGTCTCAGCCCCATACATCACTGTTGGCACAACAATTCCTTGATACAGTGCACTTTTTACTTTCACTCCGAGATTTCTCGTCTTCCACATACTTCCCATTGCTCCGAAAACCTTCCTTCCTTCACACACTCTCTGTTTTACCTCCACTTCCATACCTCCATTGGGTGATGGGTAGGCAAAATACTGGAAAATCACTCCCTCGCGTGCCCACACGCACGCGGCTGGGCTTGGGGAGTTCCCAACCATCGGCATTTTTCCGTGGGATCCTAAAGCAGTTCCCATACAAATCTGAACCCTCTACAAGCCTTCTATCAATGGCCAATAAGAGCCATCGACTATAGCCGACGCTGGTACTGGCAGGGAGTTACAATGCCGTCAACTCACTTCCGACGCTGATGCTTTGAGGGTTAAGATATGTTAGGGAACTGCGTATTCTTAGCCTCACTGGCTGTCAGCTTGAAGTAAAATGAAGTAGGAAAGGGCAAAGATCAAATAAATAAAACTTTCAGAGTGCAAATAATTTATTGGAATTTACCTTAATATACCATGCATTTTGAGCACTCAGTGTGAAGTATAGTAATATATCATCTATTATTCTCTACTCTTGCATGGCCTAAGGTCAGTCACATAGATGTTTTACAGGTAAAGATTCAGCAATTCATGCCTGTCAGTTTCCAACAATACCAATAAAACACAGCCTAAAAATGTTGTCGGAAAAAAAGTTGCTGACTGAAAATTGTCAGAAAAATAAAACACTCTTGTGACTCTCATCAAGTGAAGGACAGCCACTCAAATGTTAGTTTGGTGATTCTGGTTCTCCCTTTTGGGGATGACAGATAAATCTCATGGAAGAAAAACAAATTCAGAGATTGATATGTGAATGCAATATCAAATACAAATGATACCAGTACTGTACTGTGAAATATATTTAGTATATACAACAATCAATGGTTATATTATCTTAATAGAAAACATCAGATGACCCCAGATTAACATGAGTGATGTGGCTTTACCATAACCAATTAAATACAGTACTGTATACAGGTCTTTCCAATCCACGCAACTCTTTGATTGTATTATCATTATTTTCTTTCAACTTACTCGTTTAGTTTCTTGTTTCCAAGAGGGTGTACATAATATTATTCTTCGAGACCATCCAATAGGAAAAGAGAGAGAGAGAGAGAGAGAGAGAGAGAGAGAGAGAGAGAGAGAGAGAGAGAGAGAGAGAGAGAGAGAGAGAGAGAGAGAGAGAGAGAGAGAGAGAGAGAGAGAGAGAGAGAGAGAGAGAGAGAGAGAGAGAGAGAGAGTAAAGAGAGAGAGAGAGTAAAGAAAGAGAGAGAGAGTAAAGAGAGAGAGAGAGAGAGTAAAGAGTGAGAGAGAGAGAGTAAAGAGTGAGAGAGAGAGAGAGAGAGAGAGAGAGTAAAGAGAGAGAGAGAGTAAAGAGAGAGAGAGAGTAAAGAGAGAGAGAGAGTAAAGAGTGAGAGAGAGAGAGAGAGAGAGAGTAAAGAGTGAGAGAAAGTATAAACACACTCACACAACTACAGACTATCATACAAAAGCTCTACTATATCTACTATTTTTTGCTCTTGGCCTGTCTGAGCGACGTCCCTTCGCCCTTAAATGGGTCAGCATCTTCGGGTTCCTCAACTTTAGTCTCGGTGCCATTGGTTTTGGGTGTTCGCCGCCAGAACTTAATGTACCCCACTTCGTAATCATAGTCCGGGATGCCTCTTTGCCTTGGGAGTCTTTTCAGGAGTTCTTCTTGGGGTAATTCTAGGTTTTTCTTCTTCCCATCCAACCTGTTCCCGGACCCTTGGAAAGAATAGAAGCCAATGTTCTCTGGCATCATTTCTTCCTGGTCGTCATCAGCAAGTTGTGAGGAGCTGTCCATCCTCTCTGGCTCCTGGTAGCCCACGGGAGCCGCAAACTCCACGTTCATGTCGCACTCAATTATACTGACGGCATTTCCGGGCTTCACTTCCAAAACTCGCATCTCATAGATCCGATCGTTGTAATTGAGAGCGATCACGTCATCCTGAGTGAGGCAGGCAAAGTTACGCAGCGCATTTTCAAGAACGGCCTTTGGGTTTGTGATGTCCAAGAATTCACAATTCTGTGGCTCAAACTTGGAGAAGGTGGCCACCGGAAGTGACTGTGACTCTATGTGAATCAGATCGCCCTCGTCCAGAAGCAAGTTCCGCATCATCTGAAAATCATAGTTTTAACTATTGTATTGTATACCGTATTCCCTTACTAAAGTACAGTTAATTTGAAATAGTAAGAATGCATTCACATTTGCCCGCATTTGTTAGTCTTAATGAAGGATACTGGTATAGAATGTCAACTATCTCACTACAGTATCTTCAATACTGTATTATTATTATTATTACCATCATTATCATCATTATTATAGGCTGAATGTCAACTATCTCACTACAGTATCTTCAATGCTGTATTATTATTATTATTATTACCATCATTATCATCATTATTATAGGCTATGTTCATGCTTGCATCTGTACACTTAGATGACCTGCCTTGCATTCCCTTGGGAGGCCAACCTCCTGCTCATCACACATTTTTACATTAGCAAGATTTTGTCAAGATCAATAATGTAGCTCTGTGGACAATGTTGCAATTTTGATATTTGCTGTATACAAAAAAATATATATTGATAATACAATACCAGTACTGTATTTACCTGTAATACTATAACCTCAAAGACTACTTACCCAATACGGGATATACACCTTGCCCTCATCGGCCACAAACTCGAGTACACCGCAGTGAGTGTGTCTATTAGCGCGCTGATTGGTGAGCTTGAACAACATGGGGTACACAATGTTCAGTCGGGTCAACACATCCAGGGCTGAAGGCGGCATTATGACTGCAACGTGGGAATAAGTTATGTTAGAGATATATTCAGTACTCTACACATCTATCTATCTATCTATTGCCTGACGCCGTGATCCCCGAAGGGGTGGCCACGAACGAACCGCCCCCATGCACCTCTGTCCCCAGTCAGTCGACGCCCCTCCCCCCAACCAGCACCACCTTCGTTCATGTACTTCCTCACTCCATCCTTCCACCTCATATTCGGTCTACCTCTCCCCCTCTGTCCCTCCACCTCGCTCTCATACACCCTCTTAGTCATTCTCTCGCTTTCCATACGTTCCATATGGCCGAACCATCTCAAGTTGTTCCTTTTCACACTTTCCAGCACATCTACCTCCACACCACACCTCCTTCTTACTTCCTCATTAGTCTGTCTATCCCTCCATGTAACTCCGCACGCACTCCTTAAGTAATTCATTTCCACTGCTCTCACTCTTGGTCTGAGTCTCTCAACCAACGTCCATGCTTCGCTTCCGTAAGTCAGTGTCGGGATTACCACACTGTCATGCAAGGACTTCTTCACTTCCATACTGACCACCCTATTTCTTGTTACTGCTTTTAGCGTTCCTACAACCCTCTTCCCCTGTTGTACCCTCTCCCGCACCTCTTCATCCATAGTCCCATCTTTACTCAACACACTGCCCAGATACTTAAAAGAGTTGACGATCTCCATAGCCTGACCGTTCAGCTTCACCTCACACTCTGTGACTTCACCCCTTTCGAAGACCATAACCTTGCTCTTCCCCGTATTTACCTTCAAATTCTGTTTTTTCGCACACTGTTCCAAACTCATTTACCAGACCCTGCAACTCCCATTCATTATCACTCATCAGAACTGTATCATCCGCAAACAGCAGTATAGGTAGCTTCCACTCAATTCCCTCCCTTTTCAGCGATACACCAACATCCACTGCTCTTGATAGTATTTCTTTCATAACTCCATTCATATATACAGTAAACAACCACGGGGACATCACACACCCCTGTTTCAAACCAACATTCAGGTCAAAGAACTCGCTCTGCTCACTCTCCACACGTACTGCCGCCTTTGCACCCTCATACATGCTCTTCACTGCTTTCAGCAACTTGCCCTCTACTCCGTATATTCTAAGTACTTTCCACAAACCTTCTCTATCCACTCTGTCATAGGCCTTCTCCAAGTCCATAAAGGCAACATACACCTTTTGTTTCTTCTCCAGATACTTCTCCACAACACAATTCAGGGTAAAAATCTGATCTACACATCCTCTTCCCTTCCTAAAACCTCCCTGCTCGTCGCCTATCCATTTCTCCGTTCTCACTCTCACTCTCTACCCTACTGTATACCTTCCCTACTACGCTTAGAAGACATATTCCTCGGTGGTTACCACACACTCCTCTTTCCCCTTTGCCCTTATATAGGGAGACTATTATGCCAGTCTTCCACTCATCGGGTGCACTCCCCTTCTCCCATGCTAGTTTGCACATTTTCCATACCCATTCTATCACTATCTCACCACCATACCTCAACATTTCCCCACACACTCCATCTGTTCCTGGTGCTTTCCCCAACTTCACCCTTTTCATGGCTTCCCACACTTCTGACCTCCTGATCCCCACCTCCTCCTCCACTACTTCTCTTCTTCTCCCTCCCATACCATATCCAGCTATGTTTGCTGGCTCTTCATTCCTTTCATTTAGCAACTCACTGAAGTACTCCCTCCACCTTTCGACTCTCTCTTGCTTCTCGGCTAGCATTCTCCCATTCTTATCTTTCACACCCTTACTGTTTCCCTTGCTACCTTCCCTAACTTTCTTGACTTCTTTCCAGAACAGTTTCTTACTCTCCCTCCATTTTACACTCAGATTCCTTCCAAATTCCTCATCTACTCTTCTCTTACTTTCCTTCACTATTCTCTTCACCACCCTCTTACTCTCCACGTACCTCGCTCGTTTCTGTCTCTCGGAATCTTCATTCTCTCTGCTACCCAACCACTCTCTATATGCTTTCTTCTTTTCTTCCACAGTCTACACATTCCCTTTGTTTTTCACATACTATCCTCCCTGTCTTCTTCACACTCTCACTTTGTCGTCTATCTCATATCTTTCTTAACACGTTTTCTTCGTCTTTTATCTCATATCTAACTGTTTAATCTAACTGTTTCCCAATCTTTTCTCAGTCACATTATCAGTCCTAAGTCTCCTTCACATCTATTTTTCCCTCTCTCCTTTTTTTCATTTGGGAATAAATTACATTGAGAGAACATGCAGTTAGACAGATATATAAACCTAATTACCTCTGTCTTCCTAAAACTCATTTGGGAATAAATTACATTGAGAGAAACATGCAGTTAGACAGATATATAAACCTACTTCCCTCTGTCTTCCTAACACTATCTCCCCCCCTGCGATCATGGCTCATCCTGCGTGTACTCCATGACAGGGGATAGTTATTGTTCTGAAGGACCAAGTCAGATTAACTCCCTCTGACATATTATGTTCCGGTAAGTCCGAGGAGGCGGGAGCCCGGTATCATTGCCACTGTACCCCACAACTGTCAAAACCACACTGCGGGACCGTTAGAATTGTCGGAGAAACTTGGGGTTGCCACCAATCGACAGATTTTCATCTAACTTACCAAACTTACTGAGCTCCATATGACGCTAGAGCGTCATATAACTTATTAGAGAGCTATGAAGATAAGTCCATATGACGCGATCGCGTCATATGAGTTATTTGGCATAAGTTCCATATGACGCGGTAGTGTCATATGAGTCTGAAGGAGTTAAGAGCCTGGAGTTGCCATGAGACATGACTCACACATGATTGGTAAGAAACTAAGATTAAAGGTAGGTTGCCATAACATAGACCAGGTGTCATAAAGCTAATGGAAGGAAACCTCCCCACACATGCGAACAACACTACTCGATACATGGGCACAGTGCGGCCATGTTTCGAGTATTGTTCGCATGTGTGGGGAGGTTACCCCCCATTACGTACGGTACTTCTCGAAAGGGTAGTCAAAACCTTTTTGTCTCATCAACTCACCTCCTCTCACTAATTCCTTACAATCTCTCTCTACACACCGTAATGTTGTATCTCTCTCACTCTTCTACCGCTATTACAATAATCAACGTTCTTCAGAGAGCTCTCTCAGTGTATACCCCCTCCCTTACTGAGAGTGGGGAGCTCCCGCCTTTCAACACACTCCCAACCCTATTTTGTCCAAGATTGAACACATTTTTCTAGTCTTTCTTTTACTCAACAAACAAGCTTACCAAGCATTCTCTACAACTTACAAGACTGCTACCATGGGAAAACATTGCAAAACTTGTAGATTTTTGTTTTTGTATTCTTGGATTTAGCATATATATACTGTATATGCCTTTTCTACGGGTTTTGAAGCATTTATAATTTTGTTTTCTTTTTAGTAAGATATGCAGTTAATGGAAAGTTAACTCGCAAAGTAATTTTCCTATGTGACACAACAGAGGCCCTCTGTTCCCAGGGATATAGCTAGATAAAAATGCTGTAGAGAGATAAAGCAGAAACGATAAGTATCTAACTTACTCTTGCCACCATTCTCGACAGCTTGTTTATCTCCCGGAAACATGGAGACAGAGTAGCAGCGGTAGTGGGTGTTGAAGGGACGCAGCTGCTCCCCAAACACATTGAAGCTAAACTGCAATTGAAAAAAAAACCAAAAATATTTAAAACATACCAGTACCGGTAACTGGAAAAATAATAAGATATTTAAAAATACAGTATACCGGTATCTAATAACCGTCTTGGTGGTGTAATGGTTAAGATGTCTAAAAATCTGTGTGTGATAATCCGGGTTTGAATCCTGGTGGATCACATATATGCTTTCATTAATTTCATTGGAGGTGTTTGTTGTGGTGAAATCAATAAAAAAAAAAAAAAAAAAAATAGAATAACAAAAGGGGGAAAATTTTGACTTAACAGGTGCTTATCAACATGCATAAAAATTCTCAGTATAATCCTGTGTAGCGGGACGACCTGTACTTATATCTCAATAATTTGGTAATGTTACAATGTATTTTTACATTTTACATCTTAAGTCAGGAAGAGACGTCAAACTTGGACTTGGTAGATACATACGATAATTTTATCAAGTCAGTATTCAATGCGCAAAATAAATATATCCCCAAAAGAAAATTTAGATCAACACAGAACCAACCCAAATGGATGAATAATAGACTATTAGATCTTCTAGGAAAAAAGAGAGGAATATATAGAAAAATTAAGAAAGGTGAAATTCAGCTACAGTACTTGCTTACTATCAGAATCTATCACAACAGGTAAAAAAGGATATTAGGAAAGAAAAAAGAAATTATGAAATTAAGGTTGCCAATGACTCAAAATATAATCCTAAAGCTTTTTACCAACTATATAAATCCAAGGTTAGAGATGTAATTGGTCCCCTTAAAACTTAGATAGGAGAAATGATAGAAAATTATTTAGAAATGTGCAGTACTGTACGTACATTAAATAGTCAATTTCTTTCCGTTTTCACAAATGAAAATTTGGCACAGTTTCCAGAAGTCCGTAAGGTGTATAGCGATAGTATAGAAAATAGGTTAAGTCTATCTATCTATCTATTGCCTGACGCCGCGATCCCCGAAGGGGTGGCCACGAACGAACCACCCCCATGCACCTCTGTCCCCAGTCAGTCGACGCCCCTCCCCCCAACCAGCACCGCCTTCGTTCATGTAGTTCCTCACTCCATCCTTCCACCTCATATTCGGTCTACCTCTCCCCCTCTGTCCCTCCACCTCGCTCTCGTACACCCTCTTAGTCATTCTCTCGCTTTCCATACGTTCCATATGGCCGAACCATCTCAAGTTGTTCCTTTTCACACTTTCCAGCACATCTACCTCCACACCACACCTCCTTCTTACTTCCTCATTAGTCTGTCTATCCCTCCATGTAACTCCGCACGCACTCCTTAAGTAATTCATTTCCACTGCTCTCACTCTTGGTCTGAGTCTCTCAACCAACGTCCATGCTTCGCTTCCGTAAGTCAGTGTCGGGATTACCACACTGTCATGCAAGGACTTCTTCACTTCCATACTGACCACCCTATTTTTTGTTACTGCTTTTAGCGTTCCTACAGGTTAAGTACGGGTTACTATAAGTAGAAATGATGTACAGTACTTAAGGAAATTGACAGACTGAAACCTCATAAATCGCCTGGTCCTGATGAGGTATATGCTAGAGTATTAAAAGAATGTAGAGATGTTAACATTTCTATTTAACAAGTTATTAGAAACAGGTATAGTTCCAGAAGCTTGGAAGCTTGCAAATGTAGTTCTGATCTTCAAAAAAGGTGATAAATCAATAGCATCCAATTACCGTCCCATTAGTCTCATTTCAATCATAGGAAAGCTACTAGAGTCAATTATTGCTAGGAAAATGAGAAACCACTTAGAAACATTTAACTTAATAAATTCTTCTCAGCATGGATTCACTCAGGGACGGTCTTGCCTTATTAATTTGCTTAGTTTTTTCTCAGAGGTATATGAAGCAGTAGATAATGACAAGTCATATGATATTACTGTATATATTTAGATTTCAGTAAAGCTTTCGACAGAGTCCCTCATGAGAAATTGATGAGAAAGATTGAGGCACATGGAATAGGTGGAGCGTTGTTAGGATGGATTAGGTCATGGCTAATTGGTAGGAATCAGAGAGTCAGCATAAATGGTACCAAGTCAGAATGGGGAGCAGTCAAAAGTGGTGTCCCCCAGGGATCTGTATTAGGTCCTCTGTTGTTTATTATATACATAAATGACCTTGATTTAGGTATAACTAGTAGGATAAGTAAATTTGCAGACAATACCAAAATGGGGAGAAAAATTGATTCAGATAGAGATATAGAGTGTCTGCAAAGGGATCTAGATACCTTACATGAATGCTCAGTAAATTGGAAGATGAAGTTTAACATTGACAAATGCAAGGTATTAAAGATAGGGAAGATGCATACAAATGTTAAATATAAACTAGCTAATATGGAATTAGAAAACTCAGACTGTGAGAAAGATCTAGGTGTGTTTGTTAGCAATGATTTGAAGCCTAGAAAACAATGTACAGTATAAGCGTTCGTAACAAGGCAAACAGGATTCTCAGGTTCATATCTAGGAGTGTGAGTAACAGAACTGCTGATGTTATCGTAAAACTTTACTTGTCATTAGTGAGACCCCATATGGATTATGCTGTTCAATTTTGGTGTCCTTATTACAGAATGGACATAAATTTATTGGAGAGAGTACAACGTAGAATGACAAAAATTATCCATAATATTAGAAATTTTCCGTATGAAGAAAGGTTGAAGAAATTAGGCTTACATTAGTTAGAGAGATGCAGAGTTAGAGGGGATATGATAGAAGTATTCAAGTGGGTTAGTGGGATTAATAAAGGGGACATGAAAAATGTACTAAAGCTCAGTGATAGCGAAAGAACTCGTACAAATGGTTTCAAATTAGATAAATTTTGTTTCAGAAAAGATATAGGCCTAGGCAAATATTGGTTTGGTAACAGAGTTGTAGATGGGTGGAATAGGCTACCAAGTGATATAGTGGGATCTAGAACGATAGGGAGCTTTAAGATAAAATTAGATAGGCATATGGACGAGATGGGTTGGGTGTGAGGGGGATCTACCAGGTGTGGGCCAATCGGCGCTCAGCAGACCCCAGTAATCTTGTGTTAATCCCTGACCATTTTGGTGGGGGCAGTACTCAAGGTATTAGTGAGTTGGGCCTATAATTGGGCCTTGTAATTGGGGTTGGGTGTGACAGGGATCTGCCTTGTTTGGGCCGATCGGCTTTTTGCAGACTCCCATTTTCTTATGTTCTTCTATCTATCTATCTATTGCCTGACGCCGTGATCCCCGAAGGGGTGGCCACGAACGAACCGCCCCCATGCACCTCTGTCCCCAGTCAGTCGACGCCCCTCCTCCCAACCAGCACCGCCTTCGTTCATGTACTTCCTCACTCCATCCTTCCACATCTCATTCGGTCTACCTCTTCCTCTGTCCCTCCACCTCGCTCTCGTACACCCTCTTAGTCATTCTCTCGCTTTCCATACGTTCCATATGGCCGAACCATCTCAAGTTGTTCCTTTTCACACTTTCCAGCACATCTACCTCCACACCACACCTCCTTCTTACTTCCTCATTAGTCTGTCTATCCCTCCATGTAACTCCGCACGCACTCCTTAAGTAATAAGTAATGTTCCTATGTTCTTAACCCATTGGCTGCGGCTATGTTTGGGCTATTTAGGGCATATTCAGGCACTCCTGAATGATAAATCAAGCATCTGCATTAAATGAACTGTATTCTGCCGAAAACTAGGCGAAAATAGCTTCAAAATGAGACCAGAACGGGCCCCGTACGTGGTCTGGTTCACCCGCAGCGGTGCCAGTAAAACGCGGGAAACCCGCTATTTGGTAGCACTCGCTCGCTTGGCTAGACTGTTGAGAGAGACAGAGAGAGGCCCGCGCGAGACACAGCCTAGCTCAGTGAGCCACTCGGTGCTCTGAGGAACGGAGGTGGGCCCCTCACGCTCCCGCCTACTGACACTCGATTTTTACGTTTTTTACAGGCTTTTAAGGCCTGGAAATTGCTGTAACTTGCCAAAACATTCCAGAACGTCACCCGCAGCCAAAGGGTTAAATATTCCACTAATAAACTAGGTTAGGTTAAGTTAGGTTTTGGTTAGGTTAAAAATATTTTTCAATGTTTCTTAGTAAATAGGCATCTGAAGAACAATTCCTCCCGCTACACATTATCTTACCAAATTCTCCAATGAAATTCATATTAATGCTGGTACTTGAAAAGGTGCCATTGTACGGTACTAGAAGGATTAACTTTGGTTATTTATTCTTGACAAAATACAGTACAGTACAGTATATAATTATACTTATGACTCACCATGGTTGTGATGTGTCTTGCTGTGGCTCACACTCAAGATGTAAAACTTCTTAAAATCTCACCCTCTTAAGTTATATGATCTGTAACAAAAAGATAACGAATTACTAATATGGGACAAATTGGATTTTAGGTCAAGTATGGGATATAATGTTCTAAATGTGTACTATAGCTTTGTCATAGAGTATTAGTCACCGCAATATATGTCTTTACCGCTGCATATTAACCCTTTCACGTTTTTATGATGCAGAGGTTGCCAGATAAGCAATAATAAATAGAGTTCTCTCACTCTTATAATTACCTCTTCAAAATTAGTTTTCTGCCCACAGCTAACTCAAAGACAACTGCAGAGGTTAAAGTAACTAAACTAAAGGTTTCTAAATATGCCTGATGGTAACAAAGGCTTTAAAGTATCCCTAATAGGCTCAAAACTGCGTAAAAAACGTGAGAGGGTTAAATTATTTTTCCTTAGACTTTGTGGGTTAGATAAGGGTGGAAGGAAAAATGGTGGCCATCTTGGATCAGCTGAGAACTAATATTTTTCACTTTTTTTATCGTACTTTTAGTATTTTGTCATATTCTATATCAATGCTAACCCTGCGGGGGTCTGGGGGCGGCAGCCCCCAGGTTAGGTTAGGGTAATGACAAAATATGGTTTTAGGGGGCATGTTTTAATATTGCAAAATAATGGGTAAACACGAATTTGCAGAAGGAAAAATAACTTAAAACACACCAATCATTGAAGGAACTGATGAGAAAAAGGATTATATAATACAAAAAACACATACGTGACCGAAAATCCAATTTTACCCTAATATGTCTAAGAAGTTTGGTACTTGGTTCAATGTTAAATCACTCCCTGTTAAGTCATTCCCTATCCACAAACTAAACTAACTAACTAGGCTATCCTATTTACAGTATTACATAAAAACAATAATACCAAAAATAGCAACATGCAAAAGCTCGTACCGGTAATTTATAGATTGGTAGTACCGGTACCGATACAGTACTGTATAGTTACTGACTTCTAAGGAAACAAACTCAAACAGAATAAGCATTGTAAGCAGCCAGGACCAAGATGCTGAACGATGTTGAAAACATTTACGACGCCTTCTCTTTGGTCATTGTATCCTAAATGCTGATATTGTAATTCTAGTTCCATTAATACCGGTACTCAAAACTACGTTATAACTTGGTACAGTACTGTACTATAGCCTAACTTCAGAATTAAGACAGTCTAGTTTTCCCGAGTATGATGAAGTTTAGACGTTGTGGCAAAAGAATAACTTATTACTCATTAGCTTCATGTGCCTCTCACGGTCTCACCTCGCCGTATCCAATTTACCCCACAATTTCCCTTACCTACTGTAAAAGTGAGATTCACCCAATAAATAGCGCCATTTGAACATAAGAACATAAGAAAATGGGAGTCTGCAGAAAGCCGATTGGCCTAAGCAAGGCAGATCCCTGTCCCACACAACCCCAATTCAATTACAAAGCCCAATTATAGGCTTCACACTCTAATACCCTGAGGATCATCTTACCAAAACGGTTAGAGATTAACGCAGGATTATGGAGGTCTGCAGAGCGCTGATTGGCCCAACCCGGCTGATCCCCCTTCACACCCAACCCTTCTCGTCCATATGCTTATCTAATTTTATCTTAAAGCTCCCTACAGTTTTAGATCCCACTATAGCACTTGGTAGTCCATTCCACCCATCTACAACTCTGTTACCAAACCAATACTTGCCTATATCTTTTCTGAAACGAAATTTATCTAATTTGAAACCATTGGTACGAGTTCTTTCGCTATCACTGAGCTTTAGTACATTTGCCATGTCCCCTTTGTTAATCCCACTAACCCACTTGAACACCTCTATCATATCCCCTCTAACTCTGCGTCTCTCTAACGAATGTAAACCTAATTTCTTCAACCTTTCTTCATACGAAAGATTTCTAATATTATGGATCATTTTTGTCATTCTACGCTGTACTCTCTCCAATGAATCTATGTCCATTCTGTAATAAGGACACCAAAATTGGACAGCATAATCCATGTGGGGTCTCACTAATGACAAGTAAAGTTTTAAGATAACATCAGCAGTTCTGTTACTCACACTCCTAGAGATGAACCCGAGAATCCTGTTTGCCTTATTACGAACGCTTATACACTGTTTTCTAGGCTTCACACACACCTAGACAGGGTGTCAAACGACGCTGTTTTTTTTAGTGATAACGCAAATTAACTTTTTGTATAATGATAACAGAAACTCCCCCAACCCTTTTTTTCTTTTAAGAAACAAAAAAGGTAAATTGACATAGGCTAGGCCTAATTTTGGTCTCCATATTTTCCATCTTGATTACTTTTAGATTGCAGGAAGTACTGTTTTAGACACCTAAATTCTCAAAAAAATCACGGGGGGGGGGCATGCCCCCGGACCCCCCTAGAGCTCGCGCCTTCGCGCTATAATGATAACAAAATAATAAACCATAATGATAACACAATTCATATTTTGTGGATTGACACCCTGCACCTAGATCTTTCTCGCAGTCTGAATTTTCTAATTCTAAATTAGCTAGTTTATATTTAAAATTTGTTTGCATCTTCCCTATCTTTAATACCTTGCATTTGTCAATGTTAAACTTCATCTGCCAATTTACTGACCATTCATGTAAGGTATCTAGATCCCTTTGGAGGCACTCTATATCGCTATCTGAATCAATTGATCTCCCTATTTTAGTATCGTCTGCGAATTTACTTATCCTACTAGTTATACCTAAATCTAGGTCATTTATGTATATAAGAAACAACAGGGGACCTAATACCGATCCCTGGGGGACACCACTTTTGACTGCTCCCCATTCTGACTTGGTACCATTTATGCTGACGCCATATCTTCAGATTAATTAATGATAATTAGGCTATAGGGAATAGGCTCGCAGCCTTATTATACATAATATATTAGGGACAATGTACAGTAGGTGTATGGAATCCTTATACTGTACTCATGTATAATCCACTGTGGGAGAATAATTTTGATCACATTTATAAAACCCGATATTAATAGAAAAAACGCCCATTCTAATCAATCTCAGAGCTCTTTCGGACATCCTCACTGTTTACAACCGCCTTCTTTATGCAGTATAATCGATATTTACCCCCTGCTGGCAACATAGATGACGATTTCAATAGTTCGGGGAGGGGGGGGGGCCCCCTTCTCAACCTATCGTGTATCCCACATTGGAATTATAACTAAGACAGTAAAAATTTACCTATGGTCCCGTTAAAATATCCTCAAGTAACCTATTAAAAACTGTTCAGGGGACTGGTTAGAACTTGTAGGATGCTTAATTGAATGTCGGAAATCAGTATTTACTGAGAAATATAAAATGCGCTATGTTTTACAGGAGGGTCTGTACGCCGCCACATACGCGCGGCCCCGCCCACTGCCCAAAATGTACAAATATTATATTAGATTAGATTAGATTAACCTAACCTAACCTAACCTAACCCTAATCTAATCTAATATAATATAACATAACATTACCTGGGAAAGAGAGGGCAGGGACCCTGGGTGACCCATAGCGCATTTTAAGACTTATTTCTCAGTAAATACTGATTTCCGATATTCAATTAAACATCCTACATTCCTACAAGTTTTGACCACTGACCAGTCCCCTGAACAGTTTTTAATAGGTTACTGGTTACTCGAGGATATTTTAACGGGACCATAGGTAAACATTTATCCCTATAATTACATAATTAATAATGAGTAAGTTAATGCAAATCCTCCACTCAAACCATGAAAAACAATAAAACTATAGCCTAGCCTAGGCCTAGACTAGGCTATTCCTTGAACAAAAAAAATATAGCCTAAAGAAAACTTTGTAAATAGGCCTAGGCTAAGGCTGCTCTAGGTGTCTTGAATGCTACCGTGAACATTAATACTGCAAAAGTATTATACTGTAGGCTATACCAATTGGCCTATGCCAATAAATAGGCTATGACTTGCAGTTCCCATGAAGTTTCAAGTCTGGTTGGCTCATTCAAAAACCCTTTGTTAATTGTTAGGCTATTGGCTTTGTGTATATGTGTGTGACTGTTAATGGTAATAACAAAATGAAACATCAATCAATATAACCATAACTTACACAGTAGTTTCTGCGTACAAAATAGTGCAGCACAAAAGGAAATAGTGAAAACAATGCAATGTTTACATCGACAAATTTCACGTCGTCTGGAAATGTTCGATTCCTTTCTCGAATTTTCGGCTTCAACCTCCGCCTCAAATAATCAAATGTATACTGAAATATATACAATAATCGAAATTAATATATATCTATCAAATATGTTGAAATATAAAAATAGAGTGTTATTACAATTATCATTCAAAATAGCCTAATAAACGTGCACATAAATGAACAAAAGGAGATATATTATTTGCCAACATTGCTAAACTTTTATAATATATTTCAATAAGTTTTGTTGACCCATGTAGCATGAACACACTCATAAGCACGTTGCAGTCAGGTATAAAAGATTCCAAATGCCAAAAAAGAACACTCATGCCGTGGCCGAATGACATTTGGCCCTTAATATAAACACACCATCCTCGTGTAAATAAGAATCAGAACCCATATACGACAATCGAACCTCCATAGATACAATCAGATTCTCTTATTGCGGTCTGTACAGGTTTCCAGATCCTCATTCTCTAGCCATGCCACCTTGGAGTTAGATAATCTATTAAATCAGTTTTACTTATGTCGTCTGCCCCTCGAAGACTCCGAATTTCGAAGCAAAAAGCAGCAGTTTCGAGTTAACGTGGCGCCTGTGATACTGGAGACATTGTAGGGTTTGTTGTGAGGGTTCTGTGCTGTCAGTTTTAACTCTTGACGTATATTGATAGTCGTAATATTACCGTATTGTTACATTTTTTTGTAGGTCAGAATGCAGTGCTGCTGTAATGCATAGCCTAATAGCATATTTTGTAATTAATGGATACAGGCCCAAGCCAATCATTTAAGAACCACGCATAACCTATGAAGTACCTTGTATTTTTTATGACTTGGGATAGGCTAGACCTAGGCTACAGATGTACCGTTTAACCTAGCGACTAGCATTAACTGTAGCACTGACTGTAGGCTTAGGCTAGTACATTGCGAGGCTACTGTTTTCCGGAAAATGTGACTTAGCCTACAGCCAACCGCAGGCCCATTGATATTTATGTGTCCTAGGCTATAGGTTCGGTAAGAGGTGTGTTAGCGGGCGGCCGGGCGTACCGTCTGCTTTGTTTAGCTTACATAGTCTCACGCTCGCAGTTACATTCGCATCTAATATGACTATTTTTATTGCTGTTAGGCTATGTGTCCCTGCTGGTAATAGGCCTAGGCTATATATATATGATAATGACAATAATAAGTCATGGGGGGTGAGGGGGCAAAGCTCCCCTCAACCCATTATTGTATTAGGCTATAATGTAAAACTTGCAAAATAACAAAACAATTTAATTTACCCAACACCTGGCCGTGCGATACATAAGAACATAAGAACATAAGAAAATAGGAGTCTGCAGAAAGCCGATTGGCCTAAGCAAGGCAGATCCCTGTCCCACACAACCCCAAATCAATTACAAAGCCCAATTATAGGCTCAACACTCTAATACCCTGAGGATCATCTTACCAAAACGGTTAGAGATTAACGCAGGATTATGGGGGTCTGCAGAGCGCTGATTGGCCCAACCCGGCTGATCCCCCTTCACACCCAACCCTTCTCGTCCATATGCTTATCCAATTTTATCTTAAAGCTCCCTACAGTTTTAGATCCCACTATAGCACTTGGTAGTCCATTCCACCCATCTACAACTCTGTTACCAAACCAATATTTGCCTATATCTTTTCTGAAACTAAATTTATCTAATTTGAAACCATTGGTACGAGTTCTTTTGCTATCACTGAGCTTTAGTACATTTGTCATGTCCCCTTTGTTAATCCCACTAACCCACTTGAACACCTCTATCATATCCCCTCTAACTCTGCGTCTCTCTAACGAATGTAAACCTAATTTCTTCAACCTTTCTTCATATGGAAGATTTCTAATATTATGGATAATTTTTGTCATTCTACGCTGTACTCTCTCCAATGAATCTATGTCCATTCTGTAATAAGGACACCAAAATTGGACAGCATAATCCATATGGGGTCTCACTAATGACAAGTAAAGTTTTAAGATAACATCAGCAGTTCTGTTACTCACACTCCTAGAGATGAACCCGAGAATCCTGTTTGCCTTATTACGAACGCCTATACACTGTTTTCTAGGCTTCAAATCATTGCTAACAAACACACCTAAATCTTTCTCGCAGTCTGAATTTTCTAATTCTAAATTAGCTAGTTTATATTTAACATTTGTTTGCATCTTCCCTATCTTTAATACCTTGCATTTGTCAATGTTAAACTTCATCTGCCAATTTACTGACCATTCATGTAAGGTATCTAGATCCCTTTGGAGGCACTCTATATTGCTATCTGAATCAATTGATCTCCCCATTTTAGTATCGTCTGCGAATTTA
Source organism: Paralithodes platypus (assembly GCA_032716605.1). Lineage (NCBI taxonomy): Eukaryota > Metazoa > Arthropoda > Malacostraca > Decapoda > Lithodidae > Paralithodes > Paralithodes platypus. The sequence continues at coordinate 5,390,697 of CM064506.1, read as the reverse complement.
CTTATCCTACTAGTTATACCTAAATCTAGGTCATTTATGTATATAAGAAACAACAGGGGACCTAATACCGATCCCTGGGGGACACCACTTTTGACTGCTCCCCACTCTGACTTGGTACCATTTATGCTGACTCTCTGTTTCCTACCAATTAGCCATGACCTAATCCATCCCAACAACGCCCCACCTATTCCATGTGCCTCAACCTTTCTCATCAATTTCTCATGAGGGACTCTGTCGAAAGCTTTACTGAAATCTAAATATATAATATCGTATGCCTTGTCATTATCTACTGCTTCATATACCTCTGAGAAAAAACTAAGCAAATTAGTAAGGCAAGACCGTCCCTGAGTGAATCCATGCTGAGAAGAATTTATTAAGTTAAATGTTTCTAAGTGGTTTCTCATTTTCCTAGCAATAATTGACTCTAGTAGCTTTCCTATGATTGAAGTGAGACTAATGGGACGGTAATTGGATGCTATTGATTTATCACCTTTTTTGAAGATCAGAACTACATTTGCAAGCTTCCAAGCTTCTGGAACTATACCTGTTTCTAATAACTTGTTAAATAGAAATGTTAACATCTCTACATTCTTTTAATACTCTAGCATATACCTCATCGGGACCAGGCGATTTCTGAGGTTTCAGTCTGTCAATTTCCTTAAGCACATCATTTCTACTTATAGTAACCGTACTTAACCTATTTTCTATACTATCGCTATATACCTTACGGACTTCTGGAATCTGTGCCATATTTTCATTAGTGAAAACGGATAGAAACTGACTATTTAATGTACTTCACATTTCTAAATCATTTTCTGTCATTTCTCCTATCGAAGTTTTAAGGGGGCCTATTTTATCTCTAACTTTAGATTTATATAGCTGGTAAAACGCCTTAGGGTTATTTTTTGAGTCATTGGCTATCCTGATTTCATAATTTCTTTTGTCTGTCCTTATACAACAATAATGGGTTGAGGGATAATATCTGCAGTGTTCTTCCATAATGCAGAGCCATTTTTCCACAACTGTAGCTAATATAATTTTTTACAGAAATGTCCGAACTTTCGAAGTATACCCCCTTGTCTGAAGTTAGGCCATTTTACGGTACCTACTATCATCCTTTGGATTCCTTCCTCTCCCCCTCACAGTCCTTACGGCTTACTACTATATTCCCCTCCCCCTCACTACTACATTCCCCTCCCCCTCACGACTATCCCCTCCCTCTCACCACCTTCCCCTCCCGGCCTCCCCCTCCCTATTAATGACAGGTGCACTCTACTCGACAAAGATGGGAATCTATATTGTCAGTAATACAGTCCGTCTTTTCTTTTTTGTTTGTGACTGACAATTTGGGGAAGGATGTAGTATCTTGGTGTACGGTCATGCGCTCGCAGTTACATTCCCGTCTATTTCAGCTATTTTTTCTGTTATTTTCCCCCTGCTGGCAATATATATGATAATGATGATGACAATAAGTCATGGGGGGGCCCCCTCAACCTATTATTATATTCCACGGCAGTCAAAGTAGACGGGGTCACGGGAACATGATCGCTAGCGTGCGAGTAGTGTAAACAAGGCGGGCGGTACGACCGAATAACATAAGAACATAAGAAAATGGGAGTCTGCAGAATTCTAGCCTACATCCTTACCACAATTTGTGTTTAGATTATATTTATTCCCCCATCACATTTTAAATCATGTACCGGTATTGGCCTTTGCAGGATGCCAGGAAACTATATATCTTGCAGTCAGATATGATCACCTCTGAAGTTGATCATTTTGTTTCATACACTTTAAAGACTGATTGATTCATAGGGGGTACAATTTCAGTTTTATGTCTACTGCTGTTTCATTAATCTTTCAATATATATTTGCAGTGCATGTAGTGAAGTGTATGGCTGCTGGGAACCATGGATACTCCCTGTCCTCACCGCTACATCATAGACAAGAACTTCAGTGCCAAACTTTTGACAGAGAAGAAAGAGGTGATATAATTTTATTTTTAATACATCAGAAAGGTGTAGATAGCTAAGGTATTTTGGATAACTTTGATTTTAATATATCTGAAGGTATTTGATAGCTAAGGAAATTTGGATGACATTGATGTAAGTTTTATCTGTGAAAGGCAGGGATTCTATGTTGTAGTCCATTTTTGTAACCTGGCAAGTTTGCACTTTGTCGCGTTGACTAAGAGACATTTACTCCTACCGGTAGCTGATTAGCTGATGATACTGTGTCCAAATAACATATTTCAATTTAAAAAACAAACACAAACAATATACTACACAGTCAATACAATCAGCTTTAAGTACAGTTGTTTAGCCCAAAGGGACCAAATGCAAATTTGCAAGGTTAAAAAAAGAAGACTGCTATACAGTAGTTCAAGTAGGCTACAGGACAGTTTTTATTGTTCTTAACCCTTTAAGTATGATGGAGTTATTCTTCATTTTGTTTTAACTCTTATTAGAGTATTTTATTTATTAGGAAGGATCTGTGAAGGGTCGATGGGTGAATTGAGATAGTCTGCACTCATTTTCTCTTCAGAGGTCATTCCAAATTATGTGTAATTGTCTAGTATTAGCCAGATTAAACTAAATGACTTCACCCATACCGAAAGGGTTATAATTACTGGTACATAACCTGAATGCTGTATTGCAATCATCCAAATTTATGTTTTCAGCTGCTAGTACTTTTTGTGGCAGTTGTAGCCTACCGCTCACTGTTGAGATAAAGTATTACTTTATATCAGTAGTTAGTAGTGAGTACAGTGACTAACTCTCAAAAGAACTATTAATATGTATACTTCTTTTGGTAACATGGCTAAATCCCTTATAGCTCATCTTACTTTAGTTCGCTTCTATACTAATTCAAGGTATTTTCAGGTACAGTGTAGTATTAGGCTATCTGAGTACCGGTATTTGTAAAATTTTATAGTTTATCATTGTAAGCAATATGTAATACAGTACCAATTTATTACAATATGGCTTCCCCTGATAACTATCAAAAGTCTATTCACTGTCATGAGGGGAGAAATCAGTGTATTTGAAGCATTGACAATGCTTGCGTAGGCTTGATGGGGCCGTCTGGTGAAACTATGGGTTATGTCTATTATAATTAAAATTAATTACTGTATATCTTTAAAATTCCACCCTCATAGGGGAAACAACGACTAAATAATTATAGTATAATAAAAACAATGCAGGATAAATTTTGTAACCCTTCTCTGAACTCTCTTCAGTTTATCAATATCCTTTCTTTACTATGGGAATACAAATTCTACACAGCTCTCCAAAAGAGGTTCAACTAGGCTAATGAGTTACTGTAGATTTTTTTTTTTTTTTATTTGAATTCAAATTACCTCCCAGTAAGTCCAACAACTATATTTGCCCTTTTAATTGATTCTGAGATCTGCAAGAAAGCATGTACAGTAATATTTCCCCCAAAAGCTGACGTACTAGAGCCGGACATCTTTCCCGAATACTTCCCGGTGGAAGTACCGGTATGTAGCAAACGAGGGGGCAGGTCTCGAAGAGAACGCAAAGATTGATACGTTCGGAATTTCACCAATTATTATTTATATGAGCACCAAATATGATCAAGTTGCGAGGGAGGGAAAAGTTTTGACAGATGCACTATGACTCAAAGCAGTTTAGTGAGCACTCGATCGTTGGGGTTCAGATATTTGCTTCATTGTTTCATTAGATTCGATAATTTTTGTCTCTTTGTGGGTGAAATTTTGAAACAAATAATGTAAATATAATGATAAGAATAGACATTATCCATAGTGCCACCAGATGGCCAAGGGCTTAAACCACATACATTCATAGCGCAATGGATAAATGCACTGAATTTCGGTGTGAGCATCCTAGGTTCAAATCCCCTGGACTGCCACATGTATTTGTTGATTTCATTAATTGAGTTTAGGAGTAAAGTCGGTTGGTGGAGGTAACATAATAACTGATACCTTGCTTTTATAGTAAGCTCCCCAAATGGGATGGTCATGGTGCTAGATCCTGCTTCAAGGCTCTCTTTCCTAGACCTGCTCCCACTCCTAAACTCGAAAGGACTTGAGCAATTGAACTGACATTTCAACTACCGGTACTACATGTGTTTGAGATCAGTCAACCGGGAATAGGTGTGGAAATATACAGCCAGTTTGCCCACCCTTTGGAGTTACAAGTGCTTAGAAGTTAACGCTTGTATCTTAAACCATTTTTTTTCTTTTGCAGCGTTTGATACCAGAGTGAATACTGTGGGAATGAGTACTGTTTATGTAGAGTACCGGTATACAGATTAGCATTACCATTTCTAGAGGTACCGGAACATTATTTTTCAAGTAATTTTGTCCACTAACGGCGCTGCAAAGGGAAATAATTGTTTAAGCTTACAAGCGTAATAATTTCTCGACTGAATATAGTGAACTGACTGGAGTGACTTACCAAGCTCCTACTGTACATAAGAGTGGAGACAATGTGTTTGATGTACACTGCACCACCCACCTTGAATGTTGTAGTACTGTAATGCACTGAAGAGTAAAGGAAGTAATGTGTAATACAGTAGATCTGTAGTTAACTAGTCATTTACAGTTGTTGGAGTAACCTGTAGACTTTACTCTTGTCTCTTTTGGAGGGACATATAAAATACTCTGTAGATTCTGATAAAAGTAAAGTACATACCAGTAGCTAGAACTAAATTGAAGCAATGTATCACATCTGTGTAAATTATCAATCTTTTGGCTGCAGAAAAACTCTGGGTATCATTTACAGTATATTGTTTTAAAGGTGGGATGATAGGAATAGAAATAAGACCCTTTTGAACAAAGACATAATTTGCAATATCTGACTGACTACTTTTGGGTTTTGGTACGGTAAATGTATATTCTCCTACTCATCAAGACAGAGAAAGGGGCGAGGGAACTCGAAAGTGGTCCCGGACCCTGAGAATTAGAACCCTTGAATGTTGTTTCTGTTCGGGCTCTTGTCTCGAGTCGGCCACCCCCAGCAATGGGGTATGTGCCTGAGTATATACATGCATACATACATACCGTACATGTACTGTATATGTTACAAAGGTGGAGCAAGTATTCACCTTAGTTTTTTCCTAGATTTACAAATTCAGATACATGATACCTCTCTTTATATAGAATGGTACGAAGACAAGATAATAATAACAATGTGAGTGTGGTCAAATTTGTATCAGATTTTCTGAAGATCAGGTTTTTAGACTCTATTGACTTACAAATTTGGGGAATAGACAATGCATGTCATAGTTGATTAGACTTACCATAAGGAGTTCAGTAATTGCCATTACCTAATATGACGGCATCAACTCAGCTAGACCACCACACAGATCACTATTAGCCACACTCGACATTAGTAAAGCCTTCGATGCCATCCCCCGCCACAACCTAACAAACAAAATCTACAACACAAACATGCACAACAACACAAAAAGGTGGCTGGCCAACTTCCTAGCAGGCAGATGTGCACACATATCTTTTGCCGGTCAGTCATCTAAAATCAGAAACTTTCCAAACGGAGTCCCACAAGGATCCGTCCTATCGCCCGCACTCTTCAATCTGTACATGCACGATATAACTACACCCAATACGCCCCAAATAAACTTAACCTCCTATGCAGATGACATAACACTCACATGCACACACCATGACCCAAAAAGAGCAACAGATCTCCTTCAACCCTATCTCAACACACTACATGGCTGGTGCACTACAAACAGACTTAATCTAGCCCCAGCCAAATCCACCGCAACCCTGCTCACAAGTTGGACAGGAGAACACGAATACATCCCTCAACTCACCATAAACAACACCCCTAACACATACACACACACCCAAAATCCTAGGAGTAACATATGATACTCATATGACATTCAAACAGCACACCACAAACATTAAAAAGAAACTGACACCCAGACTTAACGCCCTCAGGTCACTTGCTCACACAAAATTTGGACACAACAAAGAAACTACCACCACAGTATATAAACAATACATAAGATCAGTGATGGAATACGCAAGCCCAGCCTGGGCTTCTAACCTAGCTGAAACACATCATAAGACTTTACAGACTATTCAAAACAAAGCCCTGAAGATCATTACAGGCTGCACAGCTACTGCACCCACAGATCACCTACATCAAGAAACCAAAATCCTCAAAGTCAAAGACCATCTGGACATGAGAGGCACTCAATTCCTGGCAGCAGCCTCCACGAACCAAGACCACCCACTAAACTACATGGCAAAACACCCACAGACACCAAGAAATATCAAAACAACACCCAGTACACGGTATCACACACAATTATTGTCCTCTCTCCCTCCCTGCCCACCCCGAACCAACTTCCAGAAGCACATCCATACTCATATCTCTCACCGATCCATCCACTCACTCACAGACAACACGCAGCTGCATGCACGACCTCCCGAAATCCATCCTTCCGAATCCACCCTTCCTCGCGAGGACAGAGTCCACCTGGCCAGGCTGAGATGCAGACACCATCCAGCTCTCCTGAGCTATCAGAAGAGACTGGATGACTCCGTTGTCGACTCCTGCCCGGGATGTAACACAGCACCCCATACCATTAAACACATCATAGAAGACTGCATTTCACACAACCACTTACGCCAACAACACAATCTACACTCAATGAGAGCTCTGTGGGAAAGCCCGATCGTGGCCATGGCCTTCCTCAGGGACTCGGGGCTGTTCGGCCAGGCAGCTTAGGGAACAACAACAACAACAACAACCTAATATAATTATAATGTTCTTTTATGGTATCCAGATCTATGTATATTGAACAGGGTTCCTCTTGTTACAAAAGGAAGGTTCTTGGTAATATGGGATTTATTTAATTATAGGGTGAACAGCAGACCTTTCTTCTTCCCAGATTGATAATATAATTAAACCAATAAGCACACATAATGCACAATGCTTATTTTCTTGATAGATCATTCATTCCATATGTGTACACATGGTATATGCATGTCCACAGTGTTTTATGCACAGTACTATATACCATATGTACATCTATTATGAATGTTGTATTATTAGATAGTCGTTGGGTCTACACTGGAATATCAATCAAAACTCTTCCCCAAGTACTTGAGTGTAGTGGGAATTTATTGTTTTTGCACCAAGACAGGTTACCTGGTTGAACCTGCCAGTCATGTGTTTGTCTCAAATATTAAGCTGTGCATGTTTAAGCACTAGCTTATATAAGGTGAAATTGAACTTTGAATGGTTCATTATATTGTCTCCAAGTACAGTAGATGAAGAGACGTCCTCACCAACTTGGTTGGTGGAGGGAGGGATGGAGAACACTGTTACCCCAGGGATTAAGAACGCCATTGCCCCTCAGTTATCGTGTGAGTGGTGTGGAGGTGGGGGCAGCAGTGTGCGCGTGTGTCTGTATGCGGGTTGTCTGCGTGTGGGGTGTGGTGAGGGGCGGGGGGACCATGCCGGCTACCACAACGCACAGTTCCCCTCACACTGCATCACGCTCAACCTCACCTCACTGCGATCCTGGTGTTATATGTGTGAAGCAGAGGTCAGTTGCCTCATTCACTCGCACATGCTTTAAGTTAGTCGCTCTCATTACATGCACCTGTAGTTATTTATTTATTTAGCTTCATCACACTCAAGCTTACTTCACTGTGGTGTTCATGGTATTATACAGTATGTGTTAAGCAGAGGTGAGTTGCCTCATTCACATCATCGTTCAATCTCATCACACATGCTCTAAAGTTAGTTGCCCATTTAGCCTGCCTCACACAACAGTAAATCCCCTCTCTTGTGGTGAGACCCTGCCTTGAAGTCTTAAACACCTTGGTCTTCCAGACTTTTACTTCAAAATCTTGGATTTTGTCCAAAAGTCCTGGGTGGTGGTCCAAACTTGAAATCAGGTGCCCTGATATATACCTCAGTCTTTTGTAGTATGTCAGGATGAAATGGGTAAATGTTTGGACTGATTACCATCGTCCAGACATTTCCTTCAATGTTTTGAAATTTATACCTTTCTCTTGTGGACTTTTGTCTAAGAAAGAGCCGTAAAGTCTGGACCAAAACCCAGTTAATCCATCTTGAGGCTTTCTCATTCTTGCTGTTCAGACCTTAGCTGCTTCTTCATTATGCATGCTTGTATATATCCTTCTCTTTTCTTCACACAGTACTGCCAACTATTATTAATACTGTACTGTAATGATATGATGGTAATAGTACTATACCTCTTGTCACTACGGTAGCAAGTCCCTTTACGGATCAGGACGCGTTTTGACAGTTTCTTCGGGCTATCATTTTCATTTAACCCCTTCTGTACCAATGATGTCTCTTTCACTTTATTCTTGCTATTATTACACAATTTTATTCGGCTTAAAAAGGGCCTCCAGCAACTAAGCTGCTTCGAACTATCTCACTTAACCATTTTTACTACCACAGATTCTTCTTAAACTGCACAAAATCGTCTAAATATAACTAATAAAATAAATAAAACGTTGCCGGTACAGCAGGGGTTAAGCATTATTATACAGCTTAGGAAGAATCTGTGGGAATTAAAAGGGTAAAGACCATCTCAATTCACTCTCACTTCTATATACCCTTCCAAATCTAAATAATATCGTCTAATAATAGCCAGAATAAACTGCCACAACGCGTCATAATCCTCAAGGAGGTAATTCCTAAGCTAAATAAAATACTGTAGTTTAGTAATATCTAGAATATAATGTCAAATGCTGCTAACGTACTGGAGAGGTTAACCGATTCAAACCAGCTACCTGCAGATGATTTTCTTCAACTTGGGAGGGATATGTCAGAGTTAAGGGTTAATTGAGATAGTTTTTAACCTATTGAATTGGTGTCATCTAATGGAAACGGTCAATCACTGCCATGTACCTGAATTAACGTTGGGCAATTACGTATGCTACATTACTATTTATACTCTGTTTTTTCCGGCTGCTGGTAAATTGCCATGTGTCCCCATCTTGATTACTCAGCTACCGTGTTATACAGATTTTTGAGAGCTCTGTGGGAAAGCCCGATCGTGGCCATGGCCTTCCTCAGGGACTCGGGGCTGTTCGGCCAGGCAGCTTAGGGAACAACAACAACAACAACAACAGATTTTGTAGCATAATATATTAACAATTATGAAAACTTGGCATTAATTGTGATGCAAAGACATAGTAAACTGTAATTTATATCTTTCCTTTAGTATTGAGAAATCAATTTCTAAGGGATTAAAACAACAGCTTCCCAGAATTTAGGTTTGCTCAACCGTCTCTGTTGGTTCTTCACCCACACACATGCTCTTGCTCTGTAAAGGGGCACAGCGTGCCATGTAGCCTATAGAGTATTGTTCACATATGTGGAGAGGTTCCAGCCATATCGCACTTCTTGAGAAAGTAGAGTGAAAAGCATTTCAAAGTCAAAAGTCTCATCAACTAAACCCTGACTCGATACTTAGCAGAAAATATGAAGCTTTTGTGTCTATGTATCATATACATATATATATACCAAGTTTTCATAATTAACAACATGTTTCACTACAATATCTTTGTAATAGCTGAGTAACCAAGATGGGATCATGGCAGTTTACTATCAGCTGGAAATAATCAGATTATAGGTACTGTACCTATTAACCCATGAACTGCTAGAACATGTGCAAAATAAAAGGCTAAGTTGAGAGAAGGAGTGGGGTATAAAGGGGGGGGGGAAGGAGTGGAGGATGTGGTATGGAAAGATGCCACTACTTTCTATGTGTCACCTAAATTTCAGACATGGCATGGTTTTTGAAGGGTTATATTTACACATGTTTAAATAATGTTGCTTCCGAGAGGACCTTCACAGTCCATGGGTTAAGAAAATTTTATACAACACTTCCTAAAATTGATTGGATCACAGCAAGAAAGTCGGCCATACTTGCAGAGTAAACAAATATGTACCATAACTTATTTGGCCAACTTTACTTTGTTGATTTTAGTCAAGTATGTGATGTTGTCCAAATCCTAACATAGTATGAAAACTATACTCTGTTTCTTTTCATCTGGCGATAAATTGAATCCTCTGAGCTACCGTACTTTCTCGATACCTAATGGCAAATATGAAACTACTTTGTCTCTGCATCATATTAAGACCAAGTGTATGTAATCAGCACCATGTTTCACTACAAAATCTTCAAAATATCATGATGTGTACTTTGCAATTTACCGTTAGTTGAAAATAAACAGACTATAGATCACTTTTCTTAGATGTCATTATGTTGTACCTGTGTCAATTTCTAGTCAAATAAATACAAAAATCTAACTGAATGTGATGAAGAGTAAGAGCATCTTCACAGCATGTGGAAGTACAGTAGCTAGAAATTAATAAAAGTAAATGTAATCTTATTAAAAGGGATATATATTTGTACAAACACGTTTATGTGTCGTCTCATGCAAGTAGTGTATGTTGTGTTGAAATATTTTGTTTCGGTCAGTAAAACCCCTCGCTTTCGAACCTCAGGAATCTGGGTGGAAAACTCCAGGCTTTGAGAGTAGGTATCTGCTCCGGACTTTACCTCGCTCTTATGAGAATTGTCTAAGAATATGGGCCAAAGTCCGAAAGGCATAAGTAAATATCTAAATGCAGACTACGGTATTCTGTTCAGACTATAACTCTAACCCTGGTCTTACAGAAAAGATTATAAAGACATGTAATAATCTGAAAGACTGATGTGTTTCACACTTGGAATATCACACATCCAGACAGTTCAAAAGAGAAGGATTTTTCTGTACAGTGGCGCTAATAAGCCCTGTCTCAGCTGTCTTTACGTTTGGCTCGCTCTGTGCTGTATTAATGTCTGTCAGATGTTGAATAGGGTGGGGAAGTGTAGGAACATAGTTGTATATTTCACTCAAAAAGGAGAAATCATGTGTAAATATTGCCGATACCAATTATTGATCAAAACATAATTGGTGCTGAGATATCACTTATTAGGCCGACTGTACATTATGTTGTATTATTTTGCATAGTATTGTTTTGTGTTGTATTTTTATGTTGCATTGTATTTGTCTTTATTGTATTTTTATGTTGTGTTGTATTATATTTGTTTGTATTGTATTGTTATTTTGTATAGTATTGTATTATTATGTTATGTTGTATTTTTCTTATATTGTTTAGTTTGGTTTTGCATTGTATTATTGTCCACTAGTCCAAAGGATCATAGACAACCGCACTAACCAGACTCTCTCTCCCCATCCCCTAACGTTGTGTTGCTTAGGTGACGTCTTCAGTGCTGTCCCAGTTGAGTGTACCCCCTGGTCAACAACAGCACCTGGGGGTTCCCATCAGCGCCCCCGGGGTGGCCCTAGCTCAACCCAGCACTCCTAGTCAGTCAAGTGCTGAGGAGGAGGAAGAGGAAGATGAGTGTGATGAACTTAAAGCAAAAGGTCAGTGATTTTAGGATGTGGTTTATATTGTGTGCCATATGTGTTATAGAGGCTAGGTTTGTTGGAAGAGTCACTTACATATTTTTTTCATTAAGTATCCAGAAATCAGTTACTAAGGAATTCAGTTTACCATCAGCGGAAATAAAACCGACTATAGTGTCCTTTATAATACCTGACCTACTACTTGTATATTTGTGACTTTAAATGAATAAACGTTATCTACAGGTCTAGTGGGGCTACGCAACCTGGGCCTCACGTGCTACATGAACTCGGCACTACAGGCAATGAGCAACTCGGTGCCGTTGACCCAGTTTATGATGGAGTGTCCGGCCTTCCTGCGTAGGGAGCGACAGACGTGCGGCCTCTCTCGACAGTTCCAACGCCTGGTGGTGGAGATGTGGTCCAAGAGAAGGCCGAACTTTATCACACCCTCTCACCTTTATCACGACTTTAAACAGGTGAGGGTATAGTCAGATGTAGTTAGATAAATGACTACCTACAACTTTATAACACATTTGTACCTCTACCACAACTTTAAATTAGGTTAGGGCATACAGTCCATCCTCCTATAACACGAGCTCCTACAACGCGATCCTCCTTTAACACGAGGGGGGGGGGGGTCCCGAATTACCTAAACCTCTTACAACCCGAGCCGAAAACATATAACGCGAAATGGCCTTGCCGAGTGCTTCAAATCCGGCGCCTCCTCTTACTGCGCGACCCCCCCCCCCCCCCACCTACAGCGCGACGGCGTGATGGGCTGGTCTATCAGAGTGAGAACTGAGCGATCTCTGCCATACCCATAGCTTACTCTGACTGTTCCTTTTACTTATGTATTTTCTAGATCTCAAGTGACGGCGTCTTTTCCGTGGATTGACCTCCCAATCTACCAAGATTGGAAGCCAAAGCGTCACATTTTTCCTTTGCCCCTCAACTTTCTCTTCATAATTGCTGAGGGGCACAGGGCCCTGGGTGGGGCTTTGGTTTCCCGGGCGTTTCCGCACCCTCCTCAGCTCCCCGCCATGGAGTGGCTTCGGTCACCCAGGCTTTATTGTGGTCTGCAGGGAGGGTTCTGTGGGGGCGCTCGGCTATGGCCTTGGCCTTGCTCGGGGCCTTGGGGCTCTTCGGCCAGGCAGCTTGGGGAACAACAACAACAACAACAACAACAGCGCGACGGCAAGAGAGACGGCAAGCTGAAACATCTCACTCAACTTACTGTTTCTTCATTCTAATTTAATTCGGTATATTTGTTTATCCAAACATGATCTTATAATTTACTTGCCTATTATTAGGAAGTAGAGTAATAAGAGCCCACAGTAACGAATACATAACATTTTAAGACTGAGTGTTCCACACATAAGTGCAGTTTCAGTCTCTTGTCCTAATGGCGGCGTTCCAGGCAACCCTGTTAAGGGCTGCTTCACTTGTCAAGTTCTTGGATTTGAGATCGGCGCGTATAGTCCGATCCCAGGTCTTCCTCGGTCCACCCCTTGGTGCAGCTCCCTCCACAATCACAGACCTGCATTTTTTCACCCAATTTTGTTCATCCATTCTCTCCACATGTCCATACCATCCCAGTCTACTTGTACGCATCACCTCGCTAATACTCTTTATACCTAAACGTCTCCTCAGCTCAACATTTGTTATTCTATCCTGTAGCCTGGCCCCACACATCCATCTCACCATTCTCATCTCATTACGCTCCATTCTGTTGACATCCTCTACTTTAACGGCCCATGTTTCTGAGGCATACGTCATTGCACTTCTAACACATGAGGCATACACCTTTCCCTTCAGGGGGAGAGGCATTCTTTTCATGGTCAGGATTGGCATCAATTCTCTGAACTTCCCCCAGCCACACCTAATTCTAGCAACAGTGGCAGCCTCGGCCCCACCACCGGCAGAGATGGTATCTCCTAGGTAACAAAACTTGTTCACCAGCTCCAAAGACTCATTTCCAAAATTCACAGCCACAGGATCATCACTTAACACAAGCTCGCCTTTGCACACTACGCACTCAAATTTCTCTATTTCTGACTTATCCTTCGGCAGGGGCCCCTTTATTCTACTACAGCGCTTACTCCCATGGTGTACCCAACATCGACAGATGCTACATTGAATTGAGTTAACGCCCACTCCCTTTCCACACACTGCACATGGGTATGCACCGCTCTTTTCCACATTGCCTCGTCTCAAACTACAATGCATAACCTTGGTTTTGTTAATATTGACTCTTAAACCCTTGCTCGCCATGCCCTCTCTCCACTTTCTGAATTTGGCCTCAGCATCCTGCATACTGTCAGCTATTAGGACTAAATCGTCTGCATAAAACAGTTCCAACGGGAGTCCGCCTCTAAAAACTCTAGACAGCGCCTCCAAGACCATAATAAAGAGGAGGGGGCTTAACACTGAACCCTGATGGACTCCAACACGGACTGCGAATTCATCACTCAGTACACCTTTCACCCTCACCGAACTTCGCGAATCCTCATACATCTTCATTATCACACGCACCAGCCACTCTTCCACACCAAGTTTCCTCATAGCCCACTGTACAACATCTCTAGGTACCCTATCAAAGGCCTTCTCCAGGTCCACAAACACAAAGTAAAGATCCCTGCCTTTTAGTAGGTATCTTTCCTGCATCTGCCTGACTATGAAGATAGCATCGGTTGTACCACGTCCTGGCATAAAACCAAACTGCATATCATCAATAGAGATGCTTTGCCTGATCAAACCCTCAAGGACTCTCTCACAGACCTTCATGATTTGGTCAAGCATTTTCAGGCCCCTATAATTTCCTCTATCTAGCGCATCCCCTTTTCCTTTGTATATATTTACTATTACACTTTTGAGCCAATCCTCTGGGATTTTCTCATCTTTAATAATGGTGTTTATCAACTCAGTGACTAAGTTTACACCAATCTCCCCTGAGGCTTTTATCATCTCAGCGACAATGTCGGAGCAACCTGGAGCTTTACCGTCCTTCATTTTATTGATTGCGTCGCTCACTACAGCTGGTGCTATCAAAGGAGGGGGCCCAGATATTGGTTTTTCGATACTAAGCTGTTCCTTATCCCATTCAAACTCTACATTTAGCAATCGTTCATAGTGTACCTTCCATGCTTCTCTGATTTCATTTTCTGCATACACAATCTTCCCATTATCATCTCTAACACACTGTTCACCTATAATATCCCTACTGTCATTTTTAACTCGCCTAGCTAGGTTGAAGATCCCATTGGGATTGTCAGTGTTACACACTTGTTCGAGGACCAGGTCCTTAATGCGATTTTTAGCATTGTAAATAACTCTTTTGGCAGTTCGTTTAGCTGCCTGGTATTCCTCCCTGCTGCCTCCTTTCTTCCATGCTTTGAAGCATCTCCTTTTCTCTTTCACAGCATGTTCTACCTCATCGTTCCACCACCAAGAGGTCTTATTCCTGGGGTGACCCTTTGTTTTCCCACAGACTTTGTCAGTGGCAGCGATAAGGCTATGCTTAAGAAAGTTCCATTGGCTATTTACATCGTTAGGCCTAGCTTCCTTATTTCTATTCATTTCCTCCAGTTCATTATGAAACCTATCCCTAACTTCCTTGTCCTTCAGCAGCCACACTTTCCTTTTGGGTATGTAAACCTTCTTGCGCTTAGGATCTCTGTATAAGCTCATGTCGCACACAAGTAGCTTATGCTGGGGGATACATTCTTCGCTCGGGATGACCTTTACATCTCGAACTAGTTTCCAGTCTTTCCTGTTAACCAAGAAGTAATCTATCTGGCTACTGGAGACCCCAGAGTTATATGTGATCAGGTGGCTCTGTCTTTTCTTGAACTTTGTGTTACACACAACCATGTTGAGTGCAACGCAAGATCCAATTGTTGATAATAAATTAATGTCGGACAGTACGTTTGGTTAGATTTTGTCCACGAAACAACAACAAACCCCAGCTGTGACTATGCTACTTACCGATTGTTTTTTCACATCAGAATTGCATTTATATAATCCTTATGATAATTAAATTGGCGGTGAATGTTATTCCGATGAAATGGAAGTTGTATAGCCTAGCCTATATATTTATTAAGCTAAAAAAATACGGAAAAGTGGCAAAATTGGGGGGCCCAGTCCCATATAGAATTATCTCCATTTAAAGTGTTATTCCTACAACGCGAAATACCTATTACACGAGGCGCAGTGCTGCCCCTAAACTCGCGTTATAGGAGGATGGACTGTACTTAGATAGTATGGTAGTCTTTTTGCGGATCATCCAATGAACCAAACCATACAATATACTGTATTAGACTTCTGTATTATTCAATGGTAGTGGAGATGTGGTCCAAAAGAAGATATAACTATATCACACCTCTACCATAACTTTAAACAGGTAAGGCTATACTGATAGTAGACCTAGGTTATTAACACTCTCACATCTATCATAACGTTAAAAAGTTTAGGGTACCGGGTATATATAGACTAGTATGCTTTATAGTGGAATTTATAATATAAAACAAAAAAGTGACTGTTTTAGGACTTGGTTGTTGTTGTTTTCCCCAAGCTGCCTGGCCGAACAGCCCCAAGGCCCCGAGCAGGCCAAGGCCATAACCGTGCGCCCCCACAGAACCCTCACTGCCGACCACAATAAAGCCTGGGTGACCGAAGCCACTCCATGGCGGGGAGCTGAGGAGGGTGCGGAAACGCCCAGGACTTGGTTATCACTCTTAGCTCTTCGGTGGTCTAGTCGGTTAGTGTTGGACTAGTACGCTACAGGCACGGGTTCGAGGCCTGTCCTGGTCATACAGCAAATGTTTAACCCTTCTGTACCGGTGATGTACTTTTCATTTTATTCTGGGAACTATTAGACAACTTTATTCAGCTTAGGAAGGATATTTACCTATTAACCCGGGAACTGCGGGGAGACTCTTAAGAGTTCCCCCGGCGGACTGCGGGGAGACTCTTAAGAGTCAGAGAAAAAAAAATCAACTTTTGACATCGATTTTTTTTTTTTTTTTTTTTTTGCCCCTGGGCCATGCAAAATCTCAGTCCTCTACCTCCCCTCCTTCCCCACTTTCCTCCTCTCCTTCAGTTATCACCTATTTTCCCTGTTATTCCCTTATTCTGAGGTATATTTTCGTGCTACCATTAGAAATCCGGTTACAGGGTGTGGTCATCACTGATAGCAAGCGAATGCAAGAGAGAGAGAGAGTATCGATCGACTGTGTCTCAGTGGCCTTGGGGGAAATTGGCGGGAAAGCAGCTTGCCTCACCCATACATTATACAACTCGCGGGCTATATCTCCGATTTTGACCATCCAAACGCTGTTTTCACTCGTTTTATTGTTGTTTCAGGTTAATACCTTTATAATCAACCCATAATAGGTGCATATGGATAAGTATTAATGCTATTAATGGTACAATGAATATTTTAGTGACGGAAACACCTCAAATACGTCAGCACAGGGGGACGTTTCCAATTACCCCCATGTGCACTTGTTAGGTTAAAAGGCTACAGACTATCTCAATTGATCCTTTTAGCTACCATGTATTCTTCCTAAGCTTCATAAAATCGTCTAAATGTAGCTGAAATCCAATAATAGAGACGTAGCCGGTACGGAGGGGGTTAAAAGTATCTTGTTAGTAATAATTCCGTTTGTTTATCCCCTTCAGCTGTACCCAATGTTCCGAGGTTATACACAGCAGGATTCCCAGGAGTTCCTGCGCTACTTCATGGACCAGCTACACGAGGAGCTGAGAGAGCCTCGTGTGGTGGCTCACGAAGAACATGACAGTGACATGGAAGGTACGAAACATGAAATTAAAATATAAAACTTGAGAACAAACTCAAAAGTTAAGTCTGTTCAAATTAATATAATAGAAATTGTCTCGGAAAAAAATAAAAATATGTTTATCCTGGATGTAGGCTACTGTACTTTGGGAATCATACAGTACTTGCACCATAATGATTTAAAAGGATCGATGTGAAATGCAAAATTTTATATATAGGCTACCGGTAGGCCTACTGTATATTATCAATATCACTTTTGATTCAGAAATTAAATGCATATATTCTAAAAACCTTTATTTGGACTTCTAAATGAACAGTTATATTTTAACAACGATATGAAACAATCAAACATTGGCTTTTGACTGGAGAAAGCGCTTGATGTGTAAGCATCTCATTCCGTAGTTCATGAGAGACTTTAAAGCCTTGTGATTGCTAGATCACTGTAGAGATTGTGAATCACCGTATTCCGCCAATCTTGGTGGTCTTTCTTTCACCACTAACCTGTTAATCACAACGCTTAACTCCATAATCGCACTATTTATAGTATTTGTTGATAAATCAACTTCTTGATTATTTCATATTTCTTGGATATTTGTTTATACAGGTACACTGTTTTGCCCCAAATATGTTAGTAAGTTAGTAAGTTTAGTAAGTGTTATTTCCACATAGTGATTTTGATAAGTTATTTTACCTTTATTTTGTGCTGTCCCAGTTTTGGTTTGTTTAGTTTGCAAGTATTACATTTTAACACCTTAACCCGGGAGCTGCGGGGAGACTCTTAAGAGTTCCCCCGGCGCACTGCGGGAAGACTCTTAAGAGTCAGAGAAAATAAAAATCAACTTTTGACATCGAAAAAAACATATTTTTTTATATTTTTTTTTTTTTATTTTTTTTTTTTTTTTTGGCCCCTGGGCCATGCAAAATCTCAGTCCTCTACCTCCCCTCCTTCCCCACTTTCCTCCTCTCCTTCAGTTATCACCTATTTTCCCTGTTATTCCCTTATTCTGAGGTATATTTTCGTGCTAACATTAGAAATCCGATTGGAGGGTGTGGTCATCACTGATAGCAAGCGAGTGCAAGAGAGAGAGAGAGAGTATCGATCGACTGTGTCTCAGTGGCCTTGGGGGAAATTGGCGGGAAAGCAGATTGCCTCACCCATACATTATACAACTCGCGGGCTATATCTCCGATTTTGACCATCCAAACGCTGTTTTCACTCGTTTTATTGTTGTTTCAGGTTAATACCTTTATAATCAACCCATAATAGGCGCATATGGATAAATATTAATGCTATTAATGGCACAATGAATATTTTAGTGACGGAAACACCTCAAATACGTCAGCACAGGGGGACGTTTCCAATTACCCCCATGCGCACTTCAGAGGTTAAGAGCGGGTGGAGGAGTATATTTGATGTGCCGCCCAGCGGGAGGTTTTACCGTAAACGAGCTTGTTTCCGTGCTTGATTTCATTCATAAACAAGAGCCAGAGCGTAATACAAGTATGCATCTCTGAAAGGGCGTTAATTCAGCTTTCCAATGACACCAGAACCATCCTTCTACGATCACTGGTTGTCTTGCAACGATCGTGCAACCGAAGGGCAAAATCGGTAAAATACGGTAATTTTCTTACATTATTACGTGTGAAACGAGTGAGAGAGGGTGGAGTACAAAGGAGTACATCTCAGTAGCTCCACGGCCACCGTGGCGAGCGGTCATGAGGTAACCTACGCTCCTCCCATCGCTCCGCTCTCTCTCAGAGCACATTACGTGCTCAAAATTGCACTCGACAATAGCCGTGACCCGCCACATAGGCCACATTTATTTAACTCGACAATAGCCGGGTGCTGCCAGTTAAGGGTTAATAGTACCCGGTATGAGCGGTCGGAGTCAAATATTTTAACCCTCTCCGACATAGACACAATTTTGAGCATATTGGGGATACTTTAAAGCCTTTGTTACCATCAGGGGTATTTAGAAACCTTTAGTTTAGTTACTTCAACCTCAGCAGTTGTCTTTGAGTTAGCTGTGGGCAGAAAACTAATTTTGGAGAGGTAATTATAAGAGTGAGAGAACTCTATTTCTTATTTCTAATCTGGCAACCTCTGCGTCATATGTGCGTGAAAGGGTTAATATATTTTATTTTATTTATTTATATATTTATTTTATTTTTTTTTAACTCAAAGAGCACAGCATTAACACCGTTCTTATTTTTATTCCGGCTATTAGTAGACAATTTTATTCAGTTTAGGAAGGAATTGTGAGAGTCAAAGGGTCATTTGAGATAGACTTTATTCTTTTGATTTGTATAGGGCCTTTCAAAACTGTATAAAATTGTCTAATGCTAGCCAGAATAAAGTGAATACCTGCCCTCATACTGATACCTGCCCTCATTGATGATATTCTCGTTTGCAATTTGTTAAATTTTAATCAAGTTGCTAAACTTATTTACCCTAATTCTATTCCCCTCACACAATGTAACGTAAATTATAAAGTTGAAAATGTTCTTGATATAAATATAGAGATTGTTAATAAACAGTACATACTTAAAGTATATCACAAAGTTGATGATTTTAATTTTATCGTAATAAACTTTCCTTTCCCTAGTAGTAATATCGATAGTAAAATAACTTATAATTGTTTTTATTCCCAGTTAATAAGATTTTGTAAATTTTGCACTAAAGTAGATGACTTTTGGGCTAGAGCTAGGTTACTATACAGACTCTTAGTAGACAGAGGTTTTGAGGCAAGTAAATTGTTCCATAAATTTAATCTTTTTAGAGTCAATTATTGTGACTGTATTCTAAAATTTGACATCAATAATTTTAATCAAGCATTTTTAACTTGAAGTTTCTTGTATAACCTCTGCTTACTTTTTGTCTGTATTTATTGTTTATCTTTTTCTTTTTCTATTATTAATATTAATATTGATGATTTTTTAAATTGATTGTTCTTGTTAAAAGAGTACTCTTTGTTTAAATCTGTTGTTACTTCATATTTTGCAATTATTTGTCTTTATTTTATATGTATTCATTGTCGATAGTATCAATTGCTTGCTTTTGCGATTTCCTTAGTTTATTTGTGCGATAAATGTAGGTTATTTGTAGGGTAGTTATTGATAGGGGTCACTTGAGGCATGCTATGCTTACAGGTACCTACCCGATAGCACTATCGTTAGTGAGTGCTGTACTGTATTTTATATATTATTTTGTAATAGTATAGATATCTTATCAATATTTGTATTTTGTACTATTTTGTTAATGTCTTGTCATGTTGCAAATTAGATTTTAAATAATATTTTGACATTTAACATGTAGTTTCTTTATTCATGCAGAGTTTAGTAAAATTTACCAGAACGTCCCGGACTTCCCAAACTTGACTAATTCCTTTAACGTGACGATAGTGCATTGTTATATGTGCGATTAGTTTGCTTGGGAAACAGATTAACTTGCTCATGTAGTAATGTACACCCTATGTGGTGGATTGTGTTCTTTTATTTAATAATTTTCATTTTAGTAAGCATTGTTTCCACATAGCGATTTTGATAATTTAATTTGACTTTATATTGTCCTTGTCCCAATTTTGGTTTGTTTAGTTTGCAAGTTTTACATTTTAAACTATGAGAGAAATAGCTAAAAGTATTTCTGAATTCCAGAGGAGGAGGATGTGTCAGGCGATAGTGTGTCAGAACGCGAGGACTCTCAGTCAGAGGCAGAGTATGAGACCTGTGACTCTGGGGTGTCCGAGCAGTCCTCCGCCTCTTCCTCCACCTCCTCCGACCACCACCACCACCATCATTACCCCAGCAAGCGGAAGAAACACCACCACACCTCCCATGTTGATGTGGAGAGCGGCATCCCACCAGGCATCCACCCCACCAGCAGGTACGGTACACTAGAGATTCAGTAGTTTCACAGATTGGCCGTCTTTGTAATAATCTTCAGATTTTGTGATCTGATAGTAGCAGGGTCCTATAATTATAATGTAAAACTTGCAAAATAAACAAACCAAAACAGGGACAACACAATATAAAGAAAAAATAATTAATCAAAATCACTATATCAAAAGAACTAATAGAAGTAAATTTAGGGATTTGCATTAGGCTGCTCATTGCTGTACTATAGTCCGTTAATTATAAGTAGGCAAGAAATTGTTAACTTTAACCTCTGTAATTCAAAAATGGCTAGAGCAAATGGGCTGTAAATGTCCACATCTAATCCCTGGCTGACTTCCCAAATGGTAGATTGTGAACTTTAACCTCTGTAAATCAAAAATGGCTAGAGCAAATGGCCTGTAAATGTCCAAATCTAATCCCTGGCTGACTCTTCCCAAATGGTAGACTTAACAGCTCAATTACTGAAGTCGTTTTTTAGTTATGAGAGAGTGACCGATTAATTTATTGATTAATTGGCCGAGTTATTGCTATTACTATGGACTGATTGATTGATTGATTGCCTATCTGACTGACTAACTAAATTCTGTTTTCTTTTATTCCTGTGTATTTATTTGACACACATTACTATATTGTCGTTCTAGAAGCCTGTTATTGTCGGACCACGATAGCCCCGAGTTTTCCGACGCTGTATCCGACACAACACTGCTGGATAGTGAGTCTGGCGGGTGTGTGTCCATCTCATCACCGCCAGGCTACTCCTCAGCAACCAGTGGGCTCGGGTCCAGTAAGCCTTCCATCGCCTCACTGGCTTCAGCATATAGAGGTGGGGGTTTCAGTTACTTAGATTATTTATGTGAATTTTCTATTTTGTTGTTTCTGTTCGGGCTCTGTCTCGAATCGGCCACCCTCAGTATGTTTCTTAACTATTCTAGCAATCTTACTGTAACTATTAGAATTATCATTGCTTTTGCTGCTCCATATTTTGGTATATTAACCCGTTGAGACCCAGCGTCGCACGTGTTGCGTCGGCAGTCTTTGATCACCAACTCCCAGCGACGCATCACGTGCGTCCGACATATAAAAAACACTTACGTGGCTCGTAAGGTAGGAAATGGCGGAAGAATAGGAGGGGGCGGTACCGTAGTGTGTGGGGGAGCCGGGCCAGTAGGTGTGAGCGGGCCGAGACAGCCGCGCGGCTGGTGGTGGTGGGCTTAGTGGGGATAGTTTACACCCCTAGTTTACCGCCACTTTGAACCTTCATTACTCCGGTCGTATGGGAGCTAGAGGCTTGAGATTTATGTGAGATACTCCTTAGGATGTATGCCGTACAATGCCATACTCAGTTTTTACCCTAGTGCTCCCGGGGGGGGGGTCATGCGGGGGAGACGAACTATTGAACCCCCCCCCCCCCGCCCCCCAAATGACCGAAATGATTTGTTTTTATTTGTGTGTTCATTTCTCACCATTCTCTTCCATTTTGGCTCAACAAATTTTTTTGAAGCTCCCCCAACCCCCCACCGCCCCCCCCCCCCCCCCCCCAAAAAAAATGTCAGAGGTGATTTTTTTTTGTTTTTTTTTTCATTTCTCATCCTTGTCTTCCATTTTAGCAAACAAAAAAAATAAGTGAAAATGGCTTGGGACTGGGGTGAACAAAATATTATAACTAGCCGGGGCTCAACGGGTTAATGGAGTATTTGCATATACTTGGTGATTCCAAAGGGAGGAGGTTGTAGGCACCAGTCGTTCAGGGAAGTACTCCCAGGGAGAGCCTTAGGTGGAGTATAAGGATTGCTAGACATCCTGTTTCACCACCTGGTCTCCTTTGCTGTTTTTTATGTGCCTCAGTTTACACAACAAGCAATTCTAGCTTGATCTTAGATATACACACTCTTGCTTTCTTACATAAAACCACAAATGCTGCACACCCTACAATAACTTAACTCTTTTCCAATTTCCTATTTTGGCGTAGGGATATGGCAACCCCACCGCCCGCCACTTTGGTGGTGCAATCAGCTTCTGTAGCAGTGGACCACTAGTTCGTATCTTCAGAATATTCCTGTGCTTGGTATGCTTCCAGCCAGGGTCCCACTGGGGTAAATGAAATAGCAAAACTGCCATCTGGGTGAGGGACTGCTCTGGGTCTGCTCCTTCAGTGCTAAGGGTCATAATTCACTTAGTGGAAATGGCATTCTGGAGTGGGTCAGTGGGGGCATGTCTGGGAGCCTGGAGGCAGTTTCTGCCATGGCCATCCTTTTTGGGGCGCTTCCTCTGGAAGTGGGGCGTCAGATTGATGATGATGATTATAAGGTATAGTGTAGAGTTCAACTGTACACTAATCTGATTTTCTGTATCAGCGTCGACCTCACCGAGCGGCAGCAAATTGGGCGGTGGTGGTGGTCGGAGAAGAAAGCCTCCGTCATATCGCAGTGTGATCTCGGACATCTTCGACGGTACCATTGTCAGCTCCGTCCAGTGTCTCACCTGCAACACAGTGTCATCCCGCAGAGAAACATTCCAGGTATGCTACACAATCTTCAATATACCAACACAACTGCATTTACACTAAGAAGACTCCTTTCTTTTGGACATATTCACATTATCACCAACCCACCAATTAACTTATAAATAAATCTAACTAATGTAATCAATGAAGCTAATGAATAATGAATAACCACAGTCCGTAGCGCGGTTGGTAGAGCACTCGCCTTCAAACTGTGAGGTTGATAGTTTGAGTCTTGGGCCGGCCAGTGTGTGTTATTGGCGGACGCCAGTGCTGTTGGTGGACGGTGCGGTCGAGCAATGTGTGGCAACTATTCACTGAAGTCCCTGATCATCAGGGCACCCACTCTAGCCCAGCTCTTGAGTAGGGATTGCATAGTGGTAAAAACCGCATCATAATGAATACATATGGTACTCCAAGGATTCGAACCTAGGATACTCACACCGAAATTCTGTGCACTAAGCATTATGTTATGAAGACAATAAATATTAAAAATTACACAGCAAGATGCACGCACTGGTATGTGCTTGCTATAAATAATGACTAATGTGAAAAATCTGTTTGCTAATAAATGGTGTATATTTGCAGGACCTGAGCTTACCCATTCCCAGTAGTGATCAGCTGAGCCTACTGTCCTCTGTATCCCAGCCTCAGGGGGGACAGTCATCATCACCCACCTCCAGTAGTCTACACCTGGCTAAGACATCCTGTGATACCGCAACAGATGGGTCAGTTATTATACAATATTTGTCTAGTATAACATGAATTTTGGTGGGCGGGCTTGTGGTGGCTCCGCTACGGGTCTACCTGCGGAAATCGGAGTCTCTCCGGGGGATCTGGGACCTGAGAATCTTTTGCTCGGGACCCCAAATGGGCCTGGGTTTCTGGGTATTTCTCCTGGATGACCTAGATGTGTGTGATTTTATGTTTTGTTTTGTTTTCTTTTTCTGTTTTGTTGTGATATGCCTATTCGGGCTCTGTCTCGAGTCGGCCACCCCCATAAAAAAAACAAAAAAAACAAAAAAAACGGGTAGGTTCCAGAGTATATACATAATTATATACAATACATACATACATAACATGAATTATAACCAAATACCTACCCTCAATATGACTACAATATTTAACCATGGCTGGAAGTTAAAATTAAATAGATTCAGCACTAATATGCAGGGAAGCTTATTTCACTTTTTAAGATCTGTTCTCCCCCCTGTTGCTACTCTCCTTGACGCGGTTGGGGGGCTTCGGGGCTGGCGACTGGGGCTTGATGGGGGATGGTTGTGGTCATTTCCCTTCCTATCTCCCCTCGAGATTTCGTCCTCAGCTTGACTAATTTTGAGTAGTTTTTCTTTCCTATCGATCTATCTATCTATTGCCTGACGCCGTGATCCCCGAAGGGGTGGCCACGAACGAACCGCCCCCATGCACCTCTGTCCCCAGTCAGTCGACGCCCCTCCCCGCAACCAGCACCGCCTTCGTTCATGTACTTCCTCACTCCATCCTTCCACCTCTCATTCGGTCTACCTCTCCCTCTCTGTCCCTCCACCTCGCTCTCGTACACCCTCTTAGTCATTCTCTCGCTTTCCATACGTTCCATATGGCCGAACCATCTCAAGTTGTTCCTTTTCACACTTTCTTTCCTCATTCTATGTTTTTCCCCTTCTATTCTTATTCTGTCCCATCCGGCTGTCCTCTGGCAGCCTATATCTCATGTCTCCCTGGCCTGGCTAGGTGGTTGACTCCTGACCCGTTTGTCTCTTCGGTTGCTGATGTGGCCGAACTGACTTGATTCCCTTCGGTAATGCATTTTTTGCTTCTCGATGTGATTTTTTCTACCTTCGACTTGATCTTTCAATCTTCGCCCTGATCACTTCTTGGTTGGTGTTGCGGTGTAGCAGTTCTTGCCTCATCCTTTGGCCCTGCCCTATAAGAGCTCTGATGTGGAGCTCATGTGGTCCGGCTGAACTGATGAAATGGCGAGAAATGTCTGCGTGTCTTCACCTTCCTCGATTTGTTCCCCTCCTGCCCTTCCCTATCTATCTTGACTTGTTTAGTTATATATCTTGATCGAATCCTTCGGGCCAGCCCTATGAGAGTTCTTTTATGGAGCTCAGTGGTCTGGTTAAACTAATATATTAAACAAAAAATAAGATCTGTTCTACCTGGAACAAACTTCCTGCAGAACATAAAAACATAAATTCATATTTTTTCACCAACCAACTTTACTTCTAAACTCAATTAATGAAATCAACAAATACATGTGGCACTCCAAGGACTCTAACCTAGGATACTCACCGAAATTTCGCGCATTTATGCATTATGTTATCAAGACAGTCAAGACAGGAGTCTTTAATTAGTTTGTGACATTCTAAATGGTATCCAATTTTATGTGCAATGTATGTATATACTGTACACAGGCACATACCCCATAGCTGGGGGGGTGTATTCATATGTGCTATAACAAAAATAGTTCTAGTAGTTTGCCTATACTGATGTGAAGCTAATTCGATGATAATTTGAACCGATAGATTTGTCACCCTTTTAAGATATTGATATCTCCAGTATCTCTGCTAAGTATTCGTCTGAGGGCGGGTGCCCAACCCCGAAAGGGGTTGAAATAGGGGAGCTATCCCCCCGCCAAAGGCGGCTTTCTAGGGCCTTTCCTAGCTGATGCTGAGAGGATTGGGTTCTAGTCATGTGGTGATGGGCTGGTCTATCAGAGTGAGAACTGAGCGATCTCTGCCATACCCATAGCTTACTCTGACTGTTCCTTTTACTTATATATTTTCTGGATCTCAAGTGACGGCATCTCTTCCGTGGATTGACCTCCCAATCTACCAAGATTGGAAGCCAAAGCGTCACATTTTTCCTTTGCCCCTCAGCTTTCTCTTCATAATTGCTGAGGGGCACAGGGCCCTGGGTGGGGCTTTGGTTTCCCGGGCGTTTCTGTCGCCCTCCTCAGCTCCCCGCCATGGAGTGGCTTCGGTCACCCATGCTTTATTGTGGTCGGCTGGGAGGGTTCTGTGGGGGCGCTCGGTTATGGCCTTGGTCTTGCTTGGGGCTGTTCGGCCAGGCAGCTTGGGGAACAACAACAACAACAACAACAAGTATTCGTCTGAAGACGGAGTTATGCATTTTTCTTCAGTAAAGTAGTTCGAGAAGAGAATAGATAGTGCTTTGAATACTCTGCAATGAGTGTACTGTATTGCACTACACAAAATCTCTTGTTTCACTTGAAGTATCTCTTCAGAGTGGACTGCAAGGTTTTTTGAGAATATCTCAAATACCTATTCCTTTTCACTTGTTGTAACTCTCTCTTGATGTACCTTATGTTTTCCCTTCAGATGGATGTGGTGGGTGTGGGTATGGGTAAGATCGTGGCTATGGGGTCCAGCCGTCTCCCTACACCACTGCCTGTCCGCTTTCTTCAGTGCCGATGAGCTCAAGGGTGACAACATGTACTCCTGCGAGAAGTGTGGGAAGCTGCGGAACGGTGTGAAGTACTCCAAAGTGTTGCAGCTGCCCGAGGTGCTCATCATACACCTCAAACGCTTCAGACACGAGACCATGTTCAGCTGCAAGATCAGTCAGTACGTCAGCTTCCCACTATACGGCCTCGACCTTACACAGTTCCTTCACAGAGGTTGGTAGATTGACACATAATACAGTTCAAAGCATCTGGTAATTCACAGTTTAATAATAGCCCTACGCTATAGGATCATGACACTATTTATATCTATCTATCTATTTACTCTGGCCCCCCCCTTCCCCCCCCTCAGGACAGGTTTCCTGTATTCAAGGTATTAAGATAAAGCAAGGTCAGGTTTTAGGCTACCGTACGTTGGTGGATTAATAAATTTTGGGCAAGTTTTGTGTGTATTAGATTAAAATGTAGTTTGGGTTTAATGAAGTTGTTTTAGAAATCTGTTATGAGATTTCATTGGGTTAGGATTGGCATAATCTTATTTTCTGTATAACATACATTTTCTCTAAGCAAGGCAATTATTATTAAATAATGAATATCTTCTGAAAGGTCCTAACTATATACTTTCCTAAGCACATATGAGCATGTATGGTTATTCTTTTTATTTTTTAATGTCGTCGCCCCATGACCCTCGTCCGGTCTGTCATTCTTGTGGTGTCCCTCTAACAGTTCGCCATATTCTTGTTGAATGCCCACTTTACGCTCAGTCACGTACTCTATATTTTGGCAGGAGACTTGCTCTGACATTTTGATGGACTCACCATCCTTCTCCATCTATTCTATTGTTCGTTTTCTTGCATCCTGTTCACTTCTTGGTAAGATCTGATTATTATGTCTTATCCTGCACAACTTCTAACGTTCCCTAAGAGCTTGTGATTTCTCCCTAATATTGTCAAATCCTTAGTTTTGGCTGAGGCCAGCCCTATAAGAGTTACGTTTTGTAAATCGGTGGTCTGGTTAAACTACCAAAAAAAAAAAAAAATAAAATAAAAAGAGACAGTCAATACCTGTTACAAAAAACAAATGCAACACCACGCATGTCAAAACATGTCTCATGACCCTTCATGTTGACGAGCATTTATATATAGGTATCCCATGAAGGGTTACTTAGGGTTACAAATTATATTCAAGTAAATTAGCATATAAATATCCTTCCATGCTGACCTTTTTTTAAAGAACTCGGTAATGAATTGTTAATTTACTGTTCTAGATTTTGTTTAGGTACTTAAAGGTGAACTACAGGGATGAACGAAAAAACAAAGATTAATGCAGGGTCATAACTTGGCATGAATATAGGCCTACTGTAATATGTATATGGGCAATATCGATATAATTCCATTAAACTCCAGAACAAAACACTAATATATATAGTCGTTGGTGACGAATTGGCATTTTCAGCCAGCTGGAGTGACTCCATTGTGTAGAGACGCCGTTTGTAAACATGATATGCGGTCCTGAACAGTGAGGTCTGTTTTTCGTAATTAATACCTTTCAATTCAATACTCAAGCTCTGCAAAAGATCGACCAATGTCCTGATGATGTGGTGCACATCAAGAAATAATCCCAGCTCACCAACAATTAACATACATGCAGTGTTTATGCATGTTTAGCCTGGTCCAGAGTTGAGGGAACTCGGTTCTAAGGCCTATTTCGTAATGATAATATAGTTTTCTGTTCAATTTATATATCGCGGTCCCTTGACCAGACAGTGGTGAAGCCAAATGTTGAGCTGTAAACATGCATACAAATTATAAGAGTTTCTCAAATTTAAAAAAACACAGATTCACCCATTTCCCATGTCGAGAGTTCCCACCATTGGCTACAGTTACGTCATGGTAAACACGCCAGTTCGCGCCACATAAAATAACTTAGATAAGCTATATTTCTATATTGTTAAAACAAATTGATGAAAGTTCTTCAGTATCATGTACCTAAAACCAAGCAGATCCCAATGGACATTGTACAGTAGTTTGAATAGGTTTCATCCCTGGAATTCACCTTTAAACATTTTAATATGACTGATTCAGTGTTATACATCATTAGTGGATGCACCATCTTCATCCATCATCCTATGTGCCTTTTCTATCTATATCTATTGGCACATACCCCATTTTATTTTATTATATTTTTATTTTATTTTTTTATTTATTTATTTATATATTTTTTATTTTTTTAGCCTTTTGCTTTTTCCTTTTACCGTAGGCTATTGTTTGCATATTTCAGACTGCAGTTCTGAAGTAGCACACTATGACCTGTACGCCACCATCTGCCACCACGGTACTGCCGGCGGGGGCCACTATACCGCCTACTGTCAAAACTGGTCCAATCATCGCTGGTACGAGTTTGACGACCAATACGTGACGCAGGTATCGCCCGATACTGTGGCCAAGTGTGAGGCCTATGTGCTGTTTTACAAGAAGTCCAGTCCTGAGATGGCCCAGAGGAGACAACGGACAGTCGAACTTATGCAGGTCAGTTATTTTAATGTGTTTATTAGGTGTATCTCTTTTATGTTCATTATTATTTAAGTGGTATAGACACTTGGAAGAAAACAGTGATGAGGGATTGGCATAAAGGCACATGCCCCATAGCTGGGAGTGGCCGACTTGAGACAGAGCCCGAACAGGGACAACACAACACAACATAAAAAAGAAAATATAAATTCACACACATCTAGGTCGCCCATCATATGAAGTGGTCAGAGTCAATAGAAGGATACTAAGGAAGTGAAATGGATGTGATTGTGTATTTCTTCTTGGGAAATAAGAATTGCAAGCTCAGAGTTAAGAGGGCGCCTAGGTTTTGAGTGCTTCAGTGTCGATATGCCTAAGAAAAGATTAAGGTGGTTTGGTCAAGTGAAGAGGATGAATGATGGCAACTGGGTGAAAAATATTACGAGTGTGGAAATGGATGTGTGGCAAGAAAGGGTAGACCGAAGAAGATGTGGGATGAGGTGTTGTGAAAGGACTTTAGGGAAATAGGAATGAAAAGAGATACCGGTACTACATTAAACAGTATCACATGGAGTACAGTACAGTACTACCATATGTCTCAATGACTTTGACATCCCAATGATGTCCTTAACTTCCCAATTGACTAATTCCTTGAATATCACAAGAGTACCTTAATATATTATTATGTGTGATTAGTTTGCTTGGGAAACAAATTCACTTGCTCATACAGTTAAGTATATTCTAATTTTATGTGGTGTTTTTTTGTTTTTATTTCATAATATTATTTTGCTAAATCTTCAATGCTTGATTTCCACATTGTGATTTTGATGAGTTCTTTTGTGTTTATATTGTGTGGCTCCTGTTTTGGTTTATTTGTTTCGCAAGTTTTATATTTTAATGTGATCATAAGTTTACGGCGCCGATTACCAAGACAAACTTTTCTTACAGGTGTCGTCAAGAGAGCCGTCCCTGATGCAGTTTTATGTGTCCAAGCAATGGGTCAATAAATTCAACAACTTCTCTGAGCCAGGCCCCATCGATAACTATGACTTCCTCTGTCCACATGGAGGAGTTCAGCCACAGAAAGTAAGAACAACATTGCATTTTAACTAAACATCCTGTCCTTACCTAACCCTAGTCTGTCCTAATCATATCATAATAGATGTATTCTGTGACTGGAAGAGTGAAAGTAGTAATAATAGAGTTGCTATGATGAATGTAAGGGTAACTAATAATGTTAATCATCTCTTCAGGCAAGCTACGTGAGTGAGCTGGTAATGTTGTTGAACCAAGGAGTGTGGGAGTACCTTCACCAAGTGTTCGGAGGAGGGCCTGCCTGCACCCGACTGTATGAATGCGTCACCTGCCGCTCCGAGTTAGATGCACTGTTACGCCGCCAGACTTTTGAGATGGAGACGTTCCTAAGACTCAAAAAGATGTTCCAGGAGACAGAACACCCGAATGTGGTGGCTATTTCCATGCGATGGTTCCGGACTTGGGAGAGCTTTGTGCGAGGGCGGGAGCCGGAGCCACCGGGCCCCATTGACAACTCCTCCATCTGCACCACCAAGACCGGCCAACCCGTCCTCAAGCTGGGCTCTGACTACGCACAAATATCGGAGGAGATGTGGTACTTCTTCCACGAGACGTACGGGGGCGGGCCGGAGCTGTCGGTAGTCCACAGTAACACTCACATGCCCGGGAGACGAGGAGGAGGGGGTGAGCGACAGGAAGGAGTGTCTCGAGCGGAGGCCTACAGACAGGAGCAGCTACAGGCTGAAGCACGCTCCCTCAGTTCGGACAACTTGCCTCACGGTGCCTCTGCCACCGCTGCCGGCCGTCAGAGAACTGTGTCTGCAGGCGAGGTGAGAGGACTATACATGCAC
Organism: Paralithodes platypus; assembly: GCA_032716605.1. Classification (NCBI taxonomy): domain Eukaryota; kingdom Metazoa; phylum Arthropoda; class Malacostraca; order Decapoda; family Lithodidae; genus Paralithodes; species Paralithodes platypus. The sequence goes on along the minus strand of CM064506.1, from coordinate 5,359,264 downwards.
TAACTCTTGATAAGTAACACTCTCACTCTACCACTAATACTCCCGACGCCTGCCCGGGATGTAACAGCACCCCATACCATTAAACACATCATAGAAGACTACATTTCACACAACCACTTACGCCAACAACACAATCTACACTCAATGAGAGCTCTGTGGGAAAGCCCGATCGTGGCCATGGCCTTCCTCAGGGACTCGGGGCTGTTCGGCCAGGCAGCTTAGGGAACAACAACAACAACAACCACTAATACTTACTAAGACTGTGGTACTCATTAGACATGGACCCACTTAATTTTTTGCTTGAAAATAACCATATTTTATTTTATTTTATTTTTTGGCTGAATTAAATGTACTGTATGTACATTATTTAGTATTTAGTGTATATAAATGAACAATAATTCTGAATTAAGAATCTGGTAACTAGCTTATCTGTAAAAATCCTTCAACATGTTCCTAATAAATCTCATTGATCTTCACATGTATATATCTCATTGGGTACTAGGTAATAATTGGGGACACCACTTTGAACATCCCACTGACGTAATAACAGTAGCACAAGGTTAATTTTCTAAACTTTTCCTAATAAAATTTAAATGTAAAACTTGCAAAATAAACAAACCAAAACGAGGACGAGACAATATAAGGCAAAAGAACTAATCAAAATCGCTATGTGGATATAACGCTTTAGCAAAATAAAATAACTGCTTGAATGAGATTTTTCAGTATTGTTGTTAAACTGTATGATATACTGTATGTTGGCTATAAAATTATATAAGTTTGGTTTGTTATATTTGAATTAGACAACTCAGAACTATGAACATGCTACTCACTACAGCATGGGATTTTTATACCATCCTGTTTATGGTAGAATATTTACAAATTATAATGTAAAATTGCAAAATAAACAAACAAAAACAAGGACGACACAGTATAAAGGCAAAAGCATTTATCAAAATCGCTATGTGAAAATAACGCTTTAGCAAAATATGTGGTCTGTTCCAGGGTGTGAACTCTTTGCACCTTTCTGTCTTGTTTTACGCTATTATCACAACACTGGTTGGATTAGCTGTTCAACTGATTGCACTCATACCTGTACTCTGTGGGCATGATTATTTTTTTTTATTTTTTTTCATATGATGTTCGTTTGAATTTGTAACAAGTATGTGACTGTTTGATATTAAACTATTCCCACTTTTTAAACTATTTGTACTACCCTAACTTTGGAAAATATTTGTTCTCACCTTTTGTCATTGCTGTATAAAATTTTCTTTTCATATTATTATTACCTTTAAATTTTTTGTTTAGGAATTAAACAAATAAGTATACAGTGCTCTATTTCTTTTCCTTTGCTGATTATCTCGCCTTTTGTTCGATTAGAGATGGCAATTAGTTGTATTATTTGTTTCATTACCAGAATTATCATAATCAGTGTTCTAAAGCAACTAGAGTGTAGATCTATTACTGAGCATATCATCATTATAATTTTACAAACATCACCATATTTGCATGATTTATCTTTTGTACTTGATGCATTATTTTTCTTTCTTTTGCTGATTTGTTTTGTTTTCTGGGGGCCCCCTTGTTTGGCAGGCGATGAGACCGAGCGTTAGGACTTGGTGTAGCGACGGACACACCACCACCACCACCAACAGAAACCATACCCTCAGGGATCAACACCGCACCATACAACACCACCAGGTACAGAAGGAAGAGGAAGAGGAGGAGAAGGAAGAAGAAGAGGAGGAGGAGATGGAGAAGGAGAAGGAGGTGGAGGAGGAGAAGGTGAGGAAGGAGGAGGTAGAGGAGGAGGAAGAAGAGGAGGAGGAGCAGGAGGAGGAGGAGAGCACAAGTATGATTCAACACTCGCAGTCACTCAAGAGATCGCACCGTCAAACGCGAAACGAGAAACAGTGACTGTCGAGCGCATTATTCAGTATATAATATTTATATATATCTAGTAAATCTGTCCACTGATGAGGATGATTTAAGCCGGTATCACGCAAGCGCTTTTCCCCACAACTTTTATCGTCAACACTGGTCTGGCAGCTTTTGTGGTAAACTTATAAAATAATTCTGTAGCTACATATACTTTAAAGATTGAGTGGTTCAGTTTCAGTTCCTAATAGCCATATTCCAGGCATCCATGTTCAACAAACCTAATCTTCAGTCGAGTTGGTTTTATTTCAGCTGACGGTAAATTGGATATTTTCTCGATAATTTATAGAAAACAATAACTACTATGTCTGCATCATATTAATGCCAGGTTTTCATAATTAGTAATATATTTGGCTACAAAATCTTTGTAAAAGCTGTGTTATGAAGATAGTTACTTAGCAATTTACCGTCAGCTTGAAAAATTATAATGTAAAACTTGCAAAATAAACAAACCAAAACGGACGACACAATATAAAGATAAAAGAACTATCAAAATTGCTGTGTGGAAATCAAAATATGGAAATGATATCAGTCTTATGTCCTATAATGGTGTTAAGGGGTTCCGGTGCAAAAAGCACCCAGAAACGTTGCCAGAAAAGTGTTGGCCGTCAAAAATTGGTGATAATAAACCCTGGTGTGATACTACCCCCCCTTTCCTTTGTGTTAATTCATGGATATAACATGATGGGTTGTACATCTTTGTATATAATATTTAAGTAGACCGCTTCAACAAATTGTATTCTTTATGAGCCCTTCCGTTCGGGGGAAGTCTTTTCTATGTTATTCTGGCTAATCTTAACCCCTTGAGGACAGGGTGTCAAATTTAAATATAAAACTTGAAAACTAACTTAAAAGTTGCTGTTCAAATTAATATAACAAACTCATTAAAAACTATTGAAACGACAACACACTAAACAAAATCCATATGTGGAAAAATTCTTTTAAATTTATCGGAAATTAAACTTTGAAAAGAAAAATGAAAAGGTTAACTCTTTGAATCCCACATGTTCTGCCCAAACTCAATAAAATAACTAACTTTAGCCAGAGTAAAACAAGAAGACTTGACCGTTACTGAAAGGGTTAAGGTGTAGAGAAGTAAGTGTGGTTAATTAGACACTGATGATGATGATGTATTTATTTATTTTCTGCCTTTGCTACCTCTCTTGTTTATATACAGTACTGTATTGCACTTTTAAGTCGGCGTCGCACGAGCACTTTTTCCGGCAATTTTCGACGAACAAGTTTTTTCTCGTAATTATAATATAAAACTTGCAAAATAAACAACCAAAACAGGGACGACACAATATAAGAGCAAAAGAACTTATCAAAATCTCTATTTGGAAATATTTTGAGGCTCTTTCACGTTGGCACCAGAAACTAGACTGAAATTAGATTATGCTAGGTGGCTGATTTCTGATAACCCTTAAATTTTGAAGATTATAATGGGAAACTTAAAAAATATACAAGCCAAAACTGGGACGACACAATATAAAAGAAAAAGAACTCGTCAAATTAGTTTTGGTTTGACTGTTTGCAAGTTTTACATTTTAATTTAAATCAAATACAGTTGCTTGTAAAAATTGATGGACAAATTGCTCATGTGACACTGGCTTTATTCTTTAGGCACACTTCTCACATATGGTCGTTCATTAAATCTATTAAAATGTAAAACTTGCAAACTAAACAAACCAAAATTGGGACAAGGACAATATAAAGTCAAATTAAATTATCAAAATCGCTATGTGGAAACAACGCTTACTAAAATGAAAATTATTAAATAAAAGAACACAATCCACGGAGAAATTGATTGAGTTTTTCACATTTTGATTTACAGTATATTCTGTTGATTTATACGCTTATTAAATTGTAAAACTTGCAAAACATAGAAACCAAAACAGGAACTGCACAATATAGACAAAAAAACTTATCTAAATAACTATATGGAAATAATGCATTGAAAATTTAGCAAAACAATTTTGTAAGAGTAACTTTATATATTGCGATCTACACGTGTTTATCTCGCAGGGGAAGCTTGTAATAGCTGAGTACTGTACTGTAATGAAAGGGAGATATTCATATTTTTTTCACCAACCAACTTTACTTCTATACCGTACTCAATTAATGAAATCAACAAATACATGTGGCACTCCTAGGATACTCACACCGAAATTCCGCGCATTTATGCATTACGCTATTAAGACAGTTTATATACAGATTATGCATACAATACCACATGCTCACACATTTTCAGTACTTTAAATTATACATCAGATTAATGTGCTAAGCTTCAGATCTCATATATATAGTTTCAATTTGTTTGGCATGTAATGTTTACTTCAATAGATATACTATAGTGTTTATTTTACAAAGTAAAAACAAACAAACATTGATTCATAAACTGTGACCTAACTAAAAGCTGCATATGATTAACCCTTTGCCCCAGGATATATATTTGTTTAAGGGGGTAGTGCTTGTTTTTTGGTCTACAGGTATATATTTTTATTTATTTATTTATTTATTTATTTTTGAGTTTCCTCGCTAGACCTCCATCAAGCTTAAAACAACACCCACTAGACCCTAAGATAAATTTGAGTCTCTCTCCCCCCCCCCCCCCCACTAGATTCCACGGTATGTACAGTATGTATATACTCAGGCACATAGCCCATAACTGGGGGTGGCCAACTTGAGACAGAGCCCGAACAGGGACAACTCAACACAACACAAAAAAACTCAGCATTCCCTTCATAATTGCTGAGGGGCACTGGGCCTTGGGTGGGGCTTTGGTTTCCCGGGCGTTTCTGCACCTTCCTCAGCTCCCCGCCTTGGAGTGGCATTGGTCACCTGGGCTTTATTAGTGGTAAACAGGGAGGGTTCTGTGGGGGCGCTCGGTTATGGCCTCGGCCTTGCTCGGGAACTTGGGGCTGCTCGGCCAGACAGCCTGGGGAACAACAACAACAACTACACAAAAAAATCTTCAGACTGGAAGCCAAAGCGTCACATTTTTCCTTTACATACATACATACATACAATGGTTTAGCGTAATTTTTCCATTACATGCATTGTAACGGCTCAGACGGGATTGCCTTTCAGTAGTTGGAGTGTACTGTAGTACAATAAAGTCCCGCCACAGTACTGCCCCACCAAGTCATCACTGTGGCTGATGTTGGTATAGTGCTAACCGTGCCTCAGCAAGACTCAACAGAGTCCCCCTGCAGCACTTGCACCTGCAGTATCTGCAACCACACCAGCCTTAACAGTGTTAAAAAAAGACAGCACCATAACAAGACTCTACTGTATATTAGGCAATTTGGACTATAGAACAATAAAGTTCTGCCCCAACACAGCTCCAACATGCAAACACTGTTGCCGACACAGGTGTGGTGCCAAACAGCGCCCAATTTTCCCTTCATAATTGCTGAGGGGCACAGGGCCTTGGGTGGGGCTTTGGTTTCCCGGGCGTTTCCGCACCCTCCTCAGCTCCTCGCCTTGGAGTGGCTTCGGTCACCTGGGCTTTAGTGGTAAGCAGGGAGGGTTCAGTGAGGGTGCTCGGTTATGGCCTTGGCCTTGCTCGGGACCTTGGGGCTGCTCAGCCAGACAGCCTGGGGAACAACAACAACTATTCAAAAATAAAGCCCTACAAATCATCACAGGTTGCACAGCTACTACACCTACAGATCACCTACATCATGAAACCAAAGTCCTCAAAGTCAAAGAACATCTGGACATGAGAGGCACTCAATTCCTGGCTGCAGCCTCCACAAAATCAACACCACACACTACACTACATGGCAATACACCCACAGACACCAAGAAATATCAAAACAACACCCATTACACGGTATCACACACAAATACTGTCGTCTCTCCCTCCCTGCCCACCCAAACCAGCTTCCAGAAGCACATCCATACTCATATCTCTCGCCGTTCCATCCACTCACTCATAGATAACACGCAGCTGCAGGCACGACCTCCCGAAATCCATCCTTCTGAATCCTCCCTTCCTCGCAAGGATAGAGTCCACCTGGCCAGGCTGAGATGTGGGCACCATTCAGCTTTTCTGAGCTATCAGAAGAGACTGGATGTCTCCGTCGACGACACCTGCCTGGGATGTAACACAGCACCCCATACCATTAAACACATCATAGAAAACTGCACTTTACACAATCACTTATCAACAACATAACCTACACTCCTTGAGAGCTCTGTGGGAAAGCACGACCGTGGCCATGGCCTTCCTTAGGGACTCGGGGCTGTTCGGCCAGGCAGCTTAGGGAACGACAATAACAACAACAACAACACAAACAAACAAAAAATTCAAATTCACACACATAGACATAGACACGGTAAACATCAAATGTACTGGATATAATGTGCACATCTGTGGACGTCAGCTGCCCTTTAGGGGTTAAACACCCTCAGTATGGGTGATGTTATTTTATATTTTGGTATGGCTATCGTTAGACAATTTGACTGTGTTTAGGAAGGATCTAAGATAGTAAAAGGGTAATGGATATATATTATACATCTTTGATTATTAAACCTCTTTCCTAAGCTGCATAAAGTTGTCTATTGATAACCAGAATACAGTATATGGAACGATAGCATTAACTTAACTGAAGTTCTTAAGACCTTCATTTAATTCAACAATTCCATGCATAATTTGTATTATTATGACAATAACTATTTCTGAGAGGGGTTTTAGCTACAAGTTTTATCTACATGACATTTTTGTGTTGTGATGTTATCCATCTGTGTTCTTGCAATATCTTATATTCTCTCGGATACATTACAATATACAGTCTATTTTGTGTATATGGTAGACTAGCCTATTCGTATACGGTGCTCCAATTAGTAAGACAAATTTATCTATTTATTGATCTCTTGCCAGATGCCTTGATCCCGGAAGATGTGGCCACAGATGAATCGCTAATAATACTATATAGCCAGAACAATCAGTGAAGTTTAGAGTAATGAAACTAATGTCAATATTTACCTTCACTGTCATAGATGTTGACACTAAATTTACTATGCTAACACTACTGATTTTAATTATTTTTCCTTGCTGGCTGATATCTTCTTACCTTACTATACCCTGCTAATTATAAGTAGGCTATAAATTGTAACCTCTATCCTCTGGAATTCAAAAAGGGCTAGAGCAATTGGGCTGTAAATTTCCACTCCTAGCTAACTCTTTCCAAATGGTACATACCAGTGACATGGTCAGTAAAGCGTCAGCTGCTGATCAAAGGGTCGGGAGGTCAAACCCGCTCTGTCAAAATGTTATTGGTAGATGTCACTATTATAATGCAAAATAAACAAACCAAAACTGGGACGACACATGATAAACGCAAAGGAACTAATCTACCCGTTTATATGTTACAGAGGTTAGTGGTCAAGATTTTTGGCCAACCTACAATGAACAGGATATATAGTACTCTGTTTCTTCTCATATGACTGTAAATTTCAAAGTTTCCATCAAATTTGTTTAGTTATTTTGAAGATTTTATAGTGAAATCTGGTGGTAATTATATAAACTATGTCGTAATATAATGCAAAGATGTAGCAGTTTCATATTTTTCCAATAAGTATCGAGAAATTAGCTGCTAATGGAATCAAATTATCGTCAGCTGAAAAGAAACAGAGTATAGTATGTTTATTGACTTTATCTACTAATTGAACTACCGCCTGGGAATAGGCTAGTTTACCCTACAATATGAAGTCTCTATTCTGTATATAGCAGTAAGAGTGATGACTGATCTTTATGGCATTCCAGGTTATTAAAATATAGGTACCACTTACTGTATGTTCACTGGAATATTGTACACTCAATATTTTGTATTTATTTTGATGTACTGTACAGTCGCGCTAATAAGTCATATCTCGGCTGTCATTATGTTTGGCTTGCTCTGTGCTGTATTAATGTCTGTCAGATGTTGAATAGGGTGGGTAAGTGTAGGAACATGTTTTTATATTTCACTCGATATGAAAAATGAAGCTTAGATATTGCTGATACTAATTATTGATCAAAACATACTTGGTGCCGAGACATCACTTATTAGCGCGACTGTACCTGTATATAACTTAATTTACCAAAAGGTCAAATATTATACCTGTATTTAAGTTCTGAGCAAGTGGCAATAGATAGATAGAAATTCATGTGAGCAACCGTACACTTTAAGCCTTTTTTATGGAAACCACTAGTCAATTATATTCAGTTTAGGAATGATCTTTTCCAGTCTAGTGTAGAAAGAAATGGGTTGACCTTTTAAGGGGGGTCACCTGCTTTTTTTCTCCTTTTTTCTCTTTCTCTGACTTGTATCCATTCGGCCCCATTCAGCCTACTGTTTTAAGACGTTTACCCCCATCCAGGTGTCAATATTTTCCTGGCGAGCGGTAGCAAGCCAGCATATATATATTTTTGTTGTTGTTGTTCCCCAAGCTGCCTGGCCGAACAGCCCCAAGGCCCCGAGCAGGCCAAGGCCATAACCGTGCGCCCCCACAGAACCCTCACTGCCGACCACAATAAAGCCTGGGTGACCGAAGCCACTCCATGGCGGGGAGCTGAGGAGGGTGCGGAAACGCCCAGGAAACCAAAGCCCCACCCAGGGCCCTGCGCCCCTCAGCAATTATGAAGAGAAAGTTGAGGGGCAAAGGAAAAAATGTGACGCTTTGGCTTCCAATCTAGGTAGACTGGGAGGTCAATCCACGGAAGAGACGCCGTCACTTGAGATCTAGAAAATATAAAAGTAAAAGGAACAGTCAGAGTAAGCTATGGGTATGGCAGAGATCGCTCAGTTCTCACTCTGATAGACCAGCCCATCACCATATTTTTTTTTTGACAGCAAGCTAAATTTGTCAATTTTTCGATAGAAAAATGTGTCCGGCGAAGCCGGATTTCTCTATACAATGCTGGCTCGCTATTGCTCGCCAGGATGCAATCGACACCTGGATGGGGATAAACGTTGTAAAACAGTTGGCTGAATGGGGCCGAATGGATACAAGTCAGAGAAAGAGAGAAAAGGAGAGAAAGATAAAAAAAGCAGGTGACCCCCTTTAAACCAGATGACCACTTTATTATGGTTTATTTTAGCTACCCCCACACGATTTATGGAGCTTATAAATGGCCTCACGTAGTCAAGATTTGATGACTATTTGATATTATCGTAGTGCAACCAGTACCTGCCTCAATAATGATTTACTTAGCTAGGTGAACAGCAAGGTAATCAATAACAGCCATAGTAGCAAACAGTTCTTCTCTTTTTCTGTAGTTTATTGTCTATTCATTATTACGAGTCTGGATATTGTGACCCCCAATCTCTCGTAACTCAAAAAGGACTTGCGTAATCGAGCTGATATTTGTGCCACTTTGGGACAGTCAAACAGTATATAGCTGTGTAAATTTACAATCTGGTTTAGTCCTCCATGAGTTACAAGAGGATAGGATATCACAATTTCAAGACTTGTCATGATTAATATACTATAGTTAGCGCCAACGAACTTGACAATAATTTTGACCCCTTAACTTCTTATAACTCAAAGTGAAAGAAAGCAATTGGGCTGAAATTCCTATCATTTGGGAAGAGTCCACCAGGAAATAGGTGTGGATATTTACAGCCACTTTGCTCTAGGCCCTTTTGAGTTACGAAGAGGTCAAGTTTGTTGGCGTTACCTATAGTAGCTCCATGGTGGTCTAGTGGGTTTGGTGTTGAACTGCTACACTACAGGCCCGGGATCGAAACCTGGCCTGGTCATATGTCAAAATTTTAATAGTGTACAACGTATCTTCAAGCATGGAAGTCAGGGCTACTCAACTTAGCTTGATAGCCCCTCATGAAGGGATTGTGTTAGGTTGTTTATCTCTAGTCGTCAGAGAAGGATTATCACATGCAAGTTTGTGGAAAACAGAGGGATAATTTGGTATTATGGCTGTTTTTCTTGTCATGTTATTCCTCACACGGTGACTGGTGCTCTTAAGCTTTGTGTACTCAATGATAAATTAGTCCGTGGGTGCGAGTGAAAGTCGCTACCATCTAAGGCCAGTAATGTTATTATTAACCACCTCATGGGCCTTCTCTTCCTGAAAAGTTATTAGTCCATGGGTCAGGGAGAAAGTCAGTCCCAACAGAGAGGGTTTTTTATTTATTTTTTATTTTATTTTATTTTTTTATTTATATTTATTTATTTATTATTTTATTTTGTTTTGCTATACAGTAGCTGCAATTATTATCTACATGACATTTTCTTGTGGAAATGTTGATATAATTACCTTGGATATTGAGTTTATATATCACTTAATACCTGTTTATTGGAGTACAGTACTTCAATGAGTTGCTAAATGTAAGGAATGAAGAGCCAGCAAACATAGCTGGATATGGTATGGGAGGGAGAAGAAGAGAAGTAGTGGAAGAGGAGGTGGGGATCAGGTCAGAAGTGTGGGAAGCCATGCAAAGAGTGAAGTTTGGGAAAGCACCAGGAACAGATGGAGTGTGTGGGGAAATGTTGAGGTATGGTGGTGAGATAGTGATAGAATGGGTATGGAAAATGTGCAAATTAGCATGGGAGAAGGGGAGTGCACCCGATGACTGGAAGACTGGCATAATAGTCCCCCTATATAAGGGCAAAGGGGAATGAGGAGTGTGTGGTAACCACCGAGGAATATGTCTTCTAAGCGTAGTAGGGAAGGTATACAGTACGGTAGTGATTGAGAGAGTGAGAGTGAGAACGGAGAAATGGATAGGCGACGAGCAGGGAGGTTTTAGGAAGGGAAGAGGATGTGTAGATCAGATTTTTACCCTGAATTGTGTTGTGGAGAAATATCTGGAGAAGAAACAAAAGGTGTATGTTGCCTTTATGGACTTGGAGAAGACCTATGACAGAGAGGATAGAGAAGGTTTGTGGAAAGTACTTAAAATATACGGAGTAGAGGGCAAGTTGCTGAAAGCAGTGAAGAGCATGTATGAGGGTGCAAAGGCGGCAGTGCGTGTGGAGAGTGAGCAGAGCGAGTTCTTTGACCTGAATGTTGGTTTGAAACAGGGGTGTGTGATGTCCCCGTGGTTGTTTACTGTATATATGGATGGAGTCATGAAAGAAATACTATCAAGAGCAGTGGATGTTGGTGTATTGCTGAAAAGGGAGGGAATTGAGTGGAAGCTACCTATACTGCTATTTGCGGATGATACAGTTCTGATGAGTGATAATGAATGGGAGTTGCAGGGTATGGTAAACGAGTTTGAAACAGTGTGCGAAAAACGGAATTTGAAGGTAAATGCGGGGATGAGCAAGGTTATGGTCTTCGAAAGGGGTGAAGTCACAGAGTGTGAGGTGAAGCTGAACGGTCAGGCTATGGAGATCGTCAACTCTTTTAAGTATCTGGGCAGTGTGTTGAGTAAAGATGGGACTATGGATGAAGAAGTGCGGGAGAGGGTACAAAAGGGGAAGAGGGTTGTAGGAACGCTAAAAGCAGTAACAAGAAATAGGGTGGTCAGTATGGAAGTGAAGAAGTCCTTGCATGACAGTGTGGTAATCCCGACACTTACTTACGGAAGCAAAGCATGGACGTTGGTTGAGACTCAGACCAAGAGTGAGAGCAGTGGAAATGAATTACTTAAGGAGTGCGTGCGGAGTTACATGGAGGGATAGACAGACTAATGAGGAAGTAAGAAGGAGGTGTGGTGTGGAGGTAGATGTGCTGGAAAGTGTGAAAAGGAACAACTTGAGATGGTTCGGCCATATGGAACGTATGGAAAGCGAGAGAATGACTAAGAGGGTGTACGAGAGCGAGGTGGAGGGACAGAGAGGGAGAGGTAGACCGAATGAGAGGTGGAAGGATGGAGTGAGGAAGTACATGAACGAAGGCGGTGCTGGTTGGGGGGAGGGGCGTCGACTGACTGGGGACAGAGGTGCATGGGGGCGGTTCGTTCGTGGCCACCCCTTCGGGGATCACGGCGTCAAGCAATAGATAGAATGTATGCTTAAATTTGGACTTTCTTGTAATTATGTGAATTGTGTCGCTGTTCTTGTAATTGCAGCGTTGTGAAACTTTTGACACGATCCAAGGGCTAGTGAGGCTCTTGAGAAATAGAAGATCAGATATTTATTACTATTGACAAGCCACAGTTGGTATTGTTGTGAAGATATTTTTTTCAATATGATAATCTTTGTAATGTGTATCACTTAAGCCAGTATTACACAAGTTTTTATAGTCAACATTCTATGATCAACATTTGTCTGGCAACATGTTTGGAATATTTTGCACTAGTATCGGAAACTAGACTGATAATACATGAATTTAGGCAAAAAAAAAATATTTTAAATGTTGACCTCATAAGCTGCCAGACCAGTGTTGAGGATAAATGTTGAGTGTAAAAGCACTTGTGTGATACCGGCTTTAGTAGCAGTTTATTGGAGTCTGTGCTGAAGATTTCCCCTCGGATGGTTTTGACTCGTCACATTACTACATCTAGCCCATGGACTAAATGACTTGTAAGCTAATATTAATTCAACAGTTTAACAGAAAATCCATAGTACAAATACTGACATATAATGAAAGACCCCCTGTGTTCTCATCTGACTGAACAGATGCTGACAATAATATAAACAATTATATATGTACTGTACATATTTCAAGTCGCCACATCAACAGATTTGTAATTTCACTTTGGAAAAATCAGGAACTCTGGAGCAAAACACGTAAGAGAAGGAATTTCACAATATAGTACTGTACTGTTAATACTTGAATGAAGACATTAAACCTACATGATAGAACAGGGTTTTCTTGTAAAGTCATTAAGTTCCAGAGTCAAAACTCTTAGATCTTGACAATTTTGTTTCCATCATGCGGGTTTAATGTTGCAAAAAAGTAAATATTGTACTGTAAATAAAAATAAATAACCCACATTTCTTGAGGGTAAGACTGATATCACAATAATTATTTCCAGTGTTCTTGAAGTTTTTCAATGTTTATTTGGAGGTTTTCATTGTTTATTTGTCACTTTTATATTCACATTAATGAAAATGTGATTATATTATTATATTCAGTAGTAAATAATCAATATCCTAGGATTTGCATCTTTTATAAAAATGTTGATTACAAGGATTATGTTGATAGCAATCTTATTAATATCAACAGGGTGTTTTATCTTCAACCCAAATGTCAGTTCAAAACAATGCACTATCACTTATGACTTTGAATACCCATAGACTTATAGGAAAATTCTATAGTAGCGTAAATTGGGGCTACTGTGGACAAGTGGGGCTAATTTAAAACTAGTGTATCTTGTTTGCTTAACCCCTTCTGTATATGATCACACATTACTTCCTTTTATTATGGTTATCAGTAGACTATTTTTTTTTTAGCTTAGGAAGGGATATTGGAAGTCAGAGGGTTAATTGATATTCCTACAACAGATACAGATATGGCCTGATGAAAATGGCCTTTTCCCATTATCATCATCAGAGAAAGTGCCCCAAATGGGATGGCCATGGCAGAAACTGCCTCCAGGCACCCAGACATGCCTCCACTGACCCACTCCACAGTACCATTTCCACTAAGTGGATTATGACCCTTAACACTGAAGGAGCAGACCCAGAGCAGTCCCTCACCTGGATGGCAGTTCCACCACTGTTTTACTATTAAATTTACCCCAGAGGTTCCCGGGCTGGAAGCATACCAAGTATAGGAATTTTCTGAAGATAGGAACCAGTGGTCCGCTGCTCCAGAAGCTGATTGCACCACCAAAGTGGCGGGCGGTGGGGTCGCCGCATCCCAGACAGAAAGGCCAACTTGTGCCAGTGGGCTGTGAGAGTAAGACACTAGGGAACCTTGGGGCGCACCATTATGGCCCCATTGCCTTCACCACTCTCACGAAAAAAGATAGAAATAAGAATGATGAAAAAGGTAAAGTCAGAACCGGCTATGGGAAGTAGAGGACACCAACCCTCACTCTGACAGATCCAGCTCACCACCATTCCTACAATGCCTACCAAATCTGAAAAAATTTGTCTAATAGCCTGAATGAAAGAAGAAATACTTCTCATATACTGAATTGGGCTATCTAATACAGGTACAGGTATTGAAAAATAATGGCAGTGTATATACGTAAGAAAATAGGAATGGTAATCAATTTAGAGATAATTGTTTCTAAATTAGCGCCATTGTCCCGAGTAGACCCTTTTTTCGGATAAACATATGGTATTCAACTAATAACCAAACTTGCACATTACTGCATTCTCCTAATGTATGTACAGTATATCCTGTATAAGGGGAAGAGTCAAAGTTTATGAATTCTATTAAAAATTTCACCATGAAAATAAATATTTATACTTGAAAGTTGTCTTATAACCTACAGTATAGATTGTAAAGTGTGTAATACAAATACGTTTTAGCTTTTACTTTACCTGGGTGACCTGGATGTGGGAGATTTTTTGTTTTTTTATGTTGTGTTGTGCTGTTCGGGGGGGGGTGTATGTGCCTGAGTACAGGTATATAGATAGATAGGTAGGTAGACTAGGCCTACTGCTAAATATCGATGTCTACGGCTTCAACTTCCTTATAGCCCAAAATGTTGTCTATCTACAGTATCTATTGCCAGATACCTTGATTCCCGAGGGGGTGACCAAGAATGAATCACCTTCACATTCTGAGGCAACTCGTTTGATTTTCTTGCGTGTTTCAGGGGAGGGTCACTAGTCCAATCGGCCATTGTTGTGTATAATGTGGAAGGTGCATGTGTGTGTGTGGAGGCAAGGGGGTAGATGATTACAGTAGTGGTGAATGTAGATAATACAAACAGATTATCAAAAGTTACCTCTTTAAAGTAATGTACTGTACTTACTATGATACTGTACTGGCTTCTGAAATGTTTGAGGCTAGTCTGTTAACTGCACATGGCTTCAGAAAATCAGGTTAACAGCTGCTTGGATGTGGATAAAGTTTGTTCCATTGTTACTTGTTAGACTGTTTGGCAAGAGCATCAGAAGAGCACGAGGATCCTAGATTTGCTGGTGCAGGTCAAACTCATAAATAAGACTAAGTGATGATCTGTCTTCACAACTCAACTTCATTTTCCACCCGGGTCAATAGGCGTTTAGGAGTTTTAAAACTCCATAGATGAGTTATCTATGTATTGATTTTGTTTTAATTTATACCACAAGTAGGCTACACTTTGACACGCTGAATCGAATGGCGCAAACATAATTAAAATCGGACCATTAGTTTAGGATTTCGATTTTGACTTGGCCTCCCAGAATGCCCCAAATGACCCATTTTTGGACTTTAAAAGTCCTCTGCAGCCCAAAATATAAGTCCAAGGGAATTCTACCTGGTGCCATTCAATTTTTCTCGACCAGCTGCTTCTATACATGGTCGTAGATTGCAATTTCGACCAGCCATTCGCCCACAATCAAAAATAGTTTTTCCAAAATCCTTGGTAAATTGTTGATGTTTCGAATTTTGACTTTTCAAGGTTAGGCTATACAGTATTTGGATTCGTCTCGTCGTTGCGATTCCAACGGTATATGGATTTTTTAATTTCTACCAATTTTTAGGCCCACTAGGCCTATTTTAAAGTTTAAAAACTCCATAGACGAGTTATTTATGTACGGATTTTGTTTAAATTTATACCACAAGTACACTTTGGCAAGCTGAATCGAATGGCGCAAACATAATTAAAATCGGACCATTAGTTTAGGATTTCGATTTTGACTTGGCCTTCCTGGAGGGCCCAGGGGACCATTTTTTGGACTTTAAAAGTCCTCTGTAGCCCAAACTATAAGTCCTAGGGAATTCTACTTGGTGCTATTCGATTTTTCTCGCCCATTTGCTTCTATACATGGTCGAAGATTTAATTTTCGCCCAGCCATTCGCCCGGAATCAACAATATTTTGGTCAAAAATCCCTGGCAAATTGGTGATTTTGGTCGAATTTTGACTTGTCAATATTATTACATATTTGGATTCGTCTCGTCGTTGCAGTTCCAACGGTATAACTATTTTTTACTGGGCGGGTGCCCAACCCCGAAAGGGGTTGAAATAGGGGAGCTATCCCCCCGCCAAAGGCGGCTTTCTAGGGACTTTCCTAGCTGATGCTGAGAGGATTGGGTTCTAGTCATGTGGTGATGGGCTGGTCTATCAGAGTGAGAACTGAGCGATCTCTGCCATACCCATAGCTTACTCTGACTGTTCCTTTAACTTATATATTTTCTAGATCTCAAGTGACGGCATCTTTTCCGTGGATTGACCTCCCAATCTACCAAGATTGGAAGCCAAAGCGTCACATTTTTCCCTTGCCCCTCAACTTTCTCTTCATAATTGCTAAGGGGCACAGGGCCCTGGGTCGGGCTTTGGTTTCCCGGGCGTTTCTGCACCCTCCTCAGCTCCCCGCCATAGAGTGGCTTCGGTCACCCAGGCTTTATTGTGGTCGGCAGGGAGGGTTCTGTGGGGGCGCTCGGTTATGGCCTTGGAATTGCTCGGGGCCTTGGGGAACAACAACAACAACAACAACTATTTTTTACTTTTGACCAATTTTTAGGCCCACTAGGCCTATTTTAAAGTTTAAAAACTCCATAGACGAGTTATTTATGTACGGATTTTGTTTAAATTTATACCACAAGTACACTTTGGCAAGCTGAATCGAATGGCGCAAACATAATTAAAATCGGACCATTAGTTTAGGATTTCGATTTTGACTTGGCCTTCCTGGAGGGCCCAGGGGACCATTTTTTGGACATTAAAAGTCCTCTGTAGCCCAAACCATAAGTCCTAGGGAATTCTACTTGGTGTCATTCGATTTTTCTCGCCCGTCTGCTTCTATACATGGTCATAGATTTCATTTTCGCCCAGCCATTCGCCCGGAATCGACAATATTTTGGTCAAAAATCCCTGGATTTCCCAGGCAAATTGGGGATTTGTTTCGAATTTTGACTTGTCAATATTATTACATATTTGGATTCGTCTCGTCGTTGCGGTTCCAACGGTATAACTATTTTTTTACTTTTGACCAATTTTTAGGCCCACTAGGCCTATTTTAAAGTTTAAAAACTCCATAGACGAGTTATTTATGTACGGATGTTGTTTAAAATTATACCACAAGTACACTTTGGCAAGCTGAATCGAATGGCGCAAACATAATTAAAATCGGACCATTAGTTTAGGATTTCGATTTTGACTTGGCCTTCCTGGAGGGCCCAGGGGACCGTTTTTTGGACATTAAAAGTCCTCTGTAGCCCAAACCATAAGTCCTAGGGAATTCTACTTGGTGCCATTCGATTTTTCTCGTCCGTCTGCTTCTATACATGGTCGTAAATTTCATTTTCGCCCAGCCATTCGCCCGGAATCGACAATATTTTGTTCAAAAATCCCTGGCAAATTGGTGATTTTGGTCGAATTTTGACTTGTCAATATTATTACATATTTGGATTCATCACGTCGTTGCGGTTCCAACGGTATAATAATTTTTTTACTTTTGACCAATTTTTAGGCCCACTAGGCCTATTTTAAAGTTTAAGAACTCCATAGACGAGTTATTTATGTATGGATTTTGTATAAATATATACCACAAGTACACTTTGGCAAGCTGAATCAAATGGCACAAACATAATTAAAATCGGACCATTAGTTTAGGATTTCGATTTTGACTTGGCCTTCCTGGAGGGCCCAGGGGACCATTTTTTAGACTTTAAAAGTCCTCTGTAGCCCAAACTATAAGTCCTAGGGAATTCTACTTGGTGCTATTCGATTTTTCTCGCCCATCTGCTTCTATACATGGTCGTAGATTTCATTTTCGCCCAGCCATTCGCCCGGAATCAACAATATTTTGGTCAAAAATCCCTGGGTTTATTTAATTAATTAAGCCCAGGCAAATTGTTGATTTGTTTTCAAATTTTGACTTTTAAAGGTTATGCTATATTTGGATTCGTCTCGTCGTTGTGATTGCAACGGTATATGGATTTTGTAATTTTGACCAATTTTTAGGCCCAATAAGTAACCACCCTCAACATAAAAAATGGAGTAAAATATTGTACTCCTCACTTAGCTAACCACAGTACACTTAAGCCGCGGGGCCCGACATATGTCATATGAGAGAATCATGGCCACCCCTGCGGTGCCCGACATATGTCGGAAAGGATTTTGAGCACATTATCGGCTCTGAGAGAGAGTTCACGCGTTGGGAGGACGATAGGCGGGCTCTAACCGCTCGGCACGGCCCTAGTGCCGCGACTGACACCACCTCTGCAATCATTCCACACCCACGGCCTCGCGAGACCAGGAAAAAACTCGGGAAATTACCGTATTTAGGGATTTTTCACCTCCGGTTACGCAATTGCTACAGGATAGCCCATGGTTGTACAAGGATGATTCAGGCGTCATTGGATAGCTCTATTATCCCCCTTTTTCGGATACATAATTGTATTATGCTCTGGCTCTTGTTTATGCATGAAAAAGAGCATGGAATGCAGCTCGTTTAGGGTAAATATGCCCGCCTGCCAGGTTGTAGAAGTTACAAACATCCCCGTCGATAAAGGGTTAAATAAGTTTTATTTGAACTTGTAAACTTATATAATTTTCAATATACTTTGGCTGTTATTAGAAAACTTATATGCAGGTTAGGAATGACCTGTGGGAATTAAAAAGATTCTTCAAAATATTATTTATTCATTTGACTCTCGGGACGGGAGGCTAGGAATCTTCCTCCCCTTGTATAAATCACCTACTAGACGAGACAGAGAAACGGGCGAGGGAATGTGAAAGTGGTCCCGGATCCTAAGAATTGGATCTTTAACTGTTGTTTCTGTTTGGTCTCTGTCTCGAGTCGGCCACCCCCAGCTATGGGGTATGTGCCTGAGTATATACATGCATACATTTGATTCTCAGAGGTCATTCTTAAGTTGGATAAAATTGCCTTAATGTTAGCTAGAATAAAACCAAATGCCTTGGTAATAAAGGTGTGTTTGTTTACTATAAACATTTAGCATACACAGAAGAATGAATAAAGCAAAGCTAATGAAAATGAGATCCTTACACAATATTATTGATCGATTTGTAGTCAGGTGTTAAGAAAATCTAATATCAATGACTTCTTTGTATTAAAATTATCTCCACTCTCAGAAGACACTACATCATCACTGTGACATCAACAACAACAACAACACGGTTTATTATAGATCTGGGTGACACTTTGAACATACAGTATGTACAGGTACTGTACATTCAATAGTTCACCAACAACCTTTTATGAGATGTTAAATATCAAAATGGAGGAGGAAGAGAGGTGAAAGATAAAGGAGGAGGAGGAGGGGAAAGGTAGGAGGAGGAGGTAGAAGACGAATATAAGAGAGACAAAGCAGAAGACGAGGAAAATTGAAACGAGAATGATGTGGAGGAAGATACATCATTTTTAAGATTAATGATGATGATGCTGAAGATGAGAAGGGAGATAATAAAGTATTGATTATTGTTCTTAATTTTCAGTACAGTACTAGGATTATTAAAGTGTTGTACAGTAAACCCTCGCTATTTCAGACTAATTGGGGGGACACCCAGTCCGAAATGTCCGAACTCCAGCTGTGTCCGATCTAAAAGAGGACAAAAATCCGACCTGAAAGAGGAAAAATCCGATGAATAAGGAATAGTGAAACGGGAACAAACTTCAGCCGGGGGCCGAGCTGGCCGTTAACCGGGAAACGAGAGCAAATTCATGCAACCTTGACAACGGAATAAATGCGACCTCGGCATCAACCTAGAAAACGGAGGCTACCCTATTCATACCCTAGATTTCAATATATTAATATAATAGCACATACAGTACCGCATAGTAGTTTATATGGAACAATAAGTAAGGAACAACACTCACCCCTTCATTGAAAACCAGTCCATTCACTGTCCTTCTCCACCTCACTCTCCTTGACCACATCACTCCCCTTCTCCATCTCAAGTGATATCGAGGTCACCTTACGCTTTGGGAGGCATGATAAACGGGAATATACACGGAGGAGATGTGTAACACAACACCAGCTAGATCGTACTGACGCGTCTCGTTCAAGCGGGTGACTCAGTTCAGAGCCTAGCCTTTAAACCGGCGTTCCGACGGATCCCTGTTTTGACGGACATTCACCCGGGGACGGGAGAGCGTCATCCGACACTTTCAAGACTGTCGGACACATCTCGGGAACATACGAGATATCAGACGACGTACATTGGACGGTTATGACGGACATTTGCCCTTATTTTTCCGAAAACTGAGAGAATCTTCCGACACTGTTAGAGACTGTCGGAACAATGACGGAAATGTCCGGCAAACGGAAGTACAATACTGTACGTATCCGGGAGGCCGTTGCCGGTCTGGCAAGTACGGGTTTCCGACATTTAGAGGTCCGACGTAGTGAGGGTTTACTGTATTTGTCTCTTCATTTTACAATTTCTTATCAAGGTTTTTGGTGAACTTGTGAACATATTATATACTGTACAATCAAAAGCAAAAATTCCTTCCCACCTTTAGTCTGAGTGAGACAGGCTTGAATACTTGAACAACTAAAATTCTCCTGGCTTTCTTTCTGCACCTTATATAATTATGAAGTTGTTCAAGTATTTAACATTTAAAAGCCTTTGACAGTACCAAACTTTTGCTTTATACTGTACCCTCAATCAAGGTGCACTTCACAATGCGTCTTCACAGCAGCAGGTGAAACAGTAGAGCTATATAACCAGTGTCTCACAAGAGCAGTTTTAGCGGCTAACTGTAGCGGATCTATTAAAAAACTATAAGCTTTGTGAACTTGAGTCTTTTAACTGCAGATTTTTAACTATATATATTCTGGTAGTATATAATCTTGCATGGTTAAATTTAACTAAAATACAATAAACATTCTTCTCAAAAATATTTAACAATAGTAACATAAACCAGACTCCCAACACAAAGTCACCGCTAACACTGCTCATGTGACAACTGCCTAAAGTATCCAAATATTCAAACTTGGACATCTATACCACTTTCAATTAGATAATTTCAATATTTATTTCAGTAACCCCTGGATGACTGTATTCAACTATTGATGAACATCTCCCAAGTCAAAAACTTCCAAAACTATTAGTCTAAGAAAGCCTTTTCAGTATGAACAAAATTGTCTGCTAGTGGCTAGAAAAAAATAAAAACAATACCAGTATCTAATTGAATGGTGGAACAAATGTTAGCCTACTTAGACATTAATCGTCCGATACAAGCTAACTGTACACTGTACATTGATTAAAAATATACTGTAGTTGATATGTTATTCCAGCTAACTTATCTGTTCAATTTGATATAAGATATGGAGGCATTGCTGTACAGTGTACACCCAAACAAAAACAATATTGTACACAGGAAGAAAACTGGCATGATCAAATACAAGGCCTCAGACATAGATCATCCCAGGCCCGGGCGATAATCAGAGCGGTCTTATGACACGCATCATAAACAGATTTTTTTTTTTTTTATATGAATAGTTTAACCAGACCACTGAGTTACAATATGTAACTCTCATAGGGCTGGCCTTAGCAAAAGCCAAGGATTCGGCAATAAAGAACATGGGGTCATGGATTAAAGAAAACAAAGATGAGCAGGGAGGAGCAAATCAGGGTGGGACGGGATTAATCAGATGTCACCAATAAGGGAACAAGATCTAAAAAAACAAATTATACGATATATGGAAAAGGGGGAGAGTCCGTCAGAATTTCAGAGAACGTTTTCTTGCCAAAATATAGAGTACGAGGACGGGAATAAAGACGGCTTTCATTAATAATATGACGAACAGTGAGGGGAACATGGCATGGCAAGCAATCAGGGCGAGGTTCATGGGGCGACGACATCAAATAACCATCGGTCAAGCTAGTATGGCCTATGCGTAGGCGTGTGAGTAATACTTCGAGGGAACGGGAGGGCTGTATCGAAGATTGCCACAAACAGGGTGTGTCTTTATACATACATACATATGGGTTTAAAGACCGCAACTGTCCACAGTGAGTGTGGCTTCCATGGTACTATCACAGTACTGCACACAGTGCACAGCAATCATAGCATGGTGGTTAGTCTTTACTGCAGCACAGTACAACAAAGTCTTACCACAACAACGCCCCATCATGTTATCACAGTGGCTGATGTTGAACGCAATTTGTTATCAGGAGATTGGGACGCCCACAACATCCGCCACCTTTGTCGAATAACATACTCCATGGATACCAGCCAGTCCTCCACTGGGAGACTGGATTGAGATATGGGCATAGCAACAGCGTTCTTCGCAGACCGATCAGCACGTTCATTACCGGCGATCCCTACATGGGCAAGAATCCAACATATCTGAACCCAGCAGGCAGAGCCTGCTGGCTTTTCCCTACATTCATGTAGGGAATGTTGAATACGGGCGATCAATGTGTGCCGTGGGTTATAATAACCAAGAGCTTCGACAGCACTACGGGAATCACTATATATGACAAATCGACCAGCAGGGGATTGTAGGATGATGTTAACAGCAGTTTGAATGGCGAATAGCTCAGCAGTATAGATGGTAGCATACGAGGGGAGAGAGAGCTGGACACAATGGTTGGATGACACTGCAGCACAACCAACTCCAGAATCTGATTTAGACCCATCAGTATAAATAGCAGTATGACGACCCTTACGTCGCATGTGTTCGAGAGTATGTTGGCGTAAGACCTCAGGAGTAGGAAAGGAACGCTTCATCAAATAGGATAGATACAGACAAATATGAGGCGGATGTAAAGTCCATGGGGGGCGTGAAGGGGCTGGGCGGAGAAGGCTGAGGGGAAGGTTAGCATTACGAAGCAGCTGGGTAGCACGGACCGGAAAGCTTGTGATATGTGTACAGCGGGAAACGTCAGGTAAATCGAAGAGACGTTTGGTAGGAGAGTCACTATTAGTAATCCGAAGCGCACTACGCATGGTCACAAGGTCTCGATAAAGGAACAAAGGGGGTTCACCACTATCCGCTAGAATCGAGATGGTGGGCGATGAGCGGAAGGCTCCAGTACTGAGGCGGATGCCTTGATGGTGAAGCGAGTTAAGTGAGCGTACATAAACATACAACAGATACTGTACTAGTTTATGATGTCAGAACCTGCCAGTACTCAGATAAAGTTTATAGGTCACTTAGCTATGACATGTTTTGAGTATTTCCAGTACGAATAACTATGTCAGATGTCTAGAAAAGATGCTAACATAATATGTGACGTCACAAAAGCATTGAGTGTCCGGGCAAAGGTGAATAGTCCAATAGGAAATTCAGTACAAAATTCTAATGAGCAAATTTTTTGGACATAGATCATGCCCTGGGTACTAGTGCTGTATATTATATATAAACAATTTATCTATCATTCCTGAATGTAAAGTACAGCATGCATGACAATACTCTTTTGCTGGGTGTACTGTACTAAAAACACTGATTTTACTTTCTGTCAATTTTCATGATTACAATTTCTTTTAAAAATTTACAGCAAACTGAGAATGCTGAGCAAGCTCTAAATTTAAGAACACAATCCAAATTTTGATAATTCCAAAACCTTATCATAATGGATTTAGTCATAAAATATAAACATATTTGAGCAAGATGAAATGTAGGCCTAAATGGTAATAATAATGCAGAACACATTATAATATGTACTGTAATGTAATTGGTCATCAAATGCACAAATGTTATTAATATGGAATGTAATTGATTAAGAATGCAACGTAAATATAAATAAAATCGAAGAACACTTTTGGAATGTAATTGTTAAGAATGTGAACTAAAACCAAGGAGGTGCTTCAATATTGCACAAAAAAGGTGGATTTAAACAAGCTTATTTCCGCAACTATTCTGAAAGTGGATTATCATAGTGAGAATATTTCCTACCCTGGTTAACTTCGAAGGTACTGTAGTCTCTTGCCTCGGACCATGAAAGAATTAAATTTATGACATAATGACTAGGATCGTACCAGGGTTATTAACAAGTTGATGATTTATTATAAGAAGAAATATAATTATATACTGTATGTACAGTATGTATAGCAGTACATTAAAGAAGCGGCCAGATCAGAACTACATACTGTATAAACATTGCGGGGAAAATGAGCTCATGTAAATCCACCTTAAATATTTGCCACGTCATCATGACAAACTAAATCAAACGTTTATCTTGACTGAGTGGGAGACAAGTAATTAAATAGTACTTCATAATGTTTTCTAAGTGCAGTTAACTACAGTATATCACATTGACCAACTCCACCTAATCAGTCAATTCCACTTAGACAATCAACTCCAGCTATACAGTATATAGTTTAGTCACTAAGATGAGTCTAGAAATCCTGCCCTCGAACCTCTCAGAACTAAAAAAGGGCTGGAATAAATTAAGCCGATGTTTTTACCATTTGGGAAGAGTCACCCAGCTACTAGGAGTCCTCCCAGAGTTACAAGAGGCTAGGCCGCTAGATGTTGCAATTTCTAGACTCATTATAATATACAGTATAGACTTTAATCAGTTATCTCCGACAAGGCAAACAACTATACATTTATTTATTTTATTTTCATACTGGCAGGAAACTGACTTGTTACCTTCTTTGTGACATATTTATTGCCAAATATGTCATTCAATTTAAAAATTTGGTATTTATATTATATTTTCCCATTAATTATAAAAAAATCAGCTGCTAATGGAATACACTTCCTGCCAGGTAAAAAAAATAAAAAAATAAAAAATAGTGTACTATCCAAATATCATGGAAAAAAATGGTTAACTGGCAAGAACAAAAATATGAGTATGGTTGATTTGGTGGAGTTAAACATATCTACCGGTAGTAAATGTATAATAATACATTATATAACATCTTCACAATAACAATCAACACTTTCAAGTAGGACCAGAAGTCATATTACCCTCTAGACACAACACATTTTCAGCTCCGAGCCATTACAATGTATGTAATAGAAAACAATGCTAAACCACTGTATGTATGAATGTATAAATTGACTAATAATTTTGCACCGTTGTATGTATGTGTAAATGGACTAATATTTTTGCACTGTTGTATGTATGTATGTGTAAATGGACTAATATTTTTGCACTGTTGTATGTATGTATGTGTAAATGGACTAATATTTTTGTGTGAATCATCAACATCACCAGCCTGTACTAGTCCATCACATCCTCTGCGGAATACTATTAGCTTCTGAACAGTCAACATCAATCGAATGGTTATGGAGAATGTGCAAACTAGCATGGGAGAAGGGGAGTGCACCCGATGACTGGAAGACTGGCATAATAGTCCCCCTATATAAGGGTAAAGGGGAAAGAGGAGTGTGTGGTAACCACCGAGGAATATGCCTTCTAAACGTAGTAGGGAAGGTATACAGTAGGGTAGTGATTGAGAGAGTGAGAGTGAGAACGGAGAAATGGATAGGCGACGAGCAGGGAGGTTTTAGGAAGGGAAGAGGATGTGTAGATCAGATTTTTACCCTGAATTGTGTTGTGGAGAAATATCTGGAGAAGAAACAAAAGCTGTATGTTGCCTTTATGGACTTGGAGAAGGCCTATGACAGAGTGGATAGAGAAGGTTTGTGGAAAGTACTTAGAATATACGGAGTAGATGGCAAGTTGCTGAAAGCAGTGAAGAGCATCTATGAGGGTGCAAAGGCAGCAGTACGTGTTGAGAGTGAGCAGAGCGAGTTCTTTGACTTGAATGTTGGTTTGAAACAGGGGTGTGTGATGTCCCCGTGGTTGTTTACTGTATATATGGATGGAGTCATGAAAGAAATACTATCAAGAGTAGTGGATGTTGGTGTATCGCTGAAAAGGGAGGGAATTGAGTGGAAGCTACCTATACTGCTGTTTGCGGATGATACAGTTCTGATGAGTGATAATGAATGGGAGTTGCAGGGTCTGGTAAATGAGTTTGGAACAGTGTGCGAAAAACGGAATTTGAAGGTAAATGCGGGGAAGAGCAAGGTTATGGTCTTCGAAAGGGGTGAAGTCACGGAGTGTGAGGTGAGGCTGAACGGTCAGGCTATGGAGATCGTCAACTCTTTTAAGTATCTGGGAAGTGTATTGAGTAAAGATGGGACTATGGATGAAGAAGTGCGGGAGAGGGTACAACAGGGGAAGAGGGTTGTAGGAACGCTGAAAGCAGTAACAAGAAATAGGGTGGTCAGTATGGAAGTGAAGAAGTCCTTGCATTACAGTGTGGTAATCCCGACACTGACTTACGGAAGCGAAGCATGGACGTTGGTTGAGAGACTCAGACCAAGAGAGCAGTGGAAATTAATTACTTAAGAAGTGCGTCCGAAGTTACATGGAGGGATAGACAGACTAATGAGGAAGTAAGAAGGTGTGGTGTGGAGGTAGATGTGCTGGAAACTGTGAAAAGGAACAACTTGAGATGGTTCGGCCATATGGAACGTATGGAAAGCGAGAGAATGACTAAGAGGGTGTACGAGAGTGAGGTGGAGGGACAGAGAGGGAGAGGTAGACCGAAAGAGAGGTGGAAGGATGGAGTGAGGAAGTATATGAACGCAGGCGGTGCTGGTTGGGGGGAGGGGCGTCGACTGACTGGGGACAGAGGTGCATGGGGGCGGTTCGTTCGTGGCCACCCCTTCGGGGATCACGACGTCAGGCAATAGATAGATAGATCAACATCACCAGCCTGTACTAGTCCATCACATCCTCTGCGGAATACTATTAGCTTCTGAACAGTCAACATCAATAGATCACCAAAATCCTTGCTCATTAACTGTGTATTTTAAGGTACCCATGTGTCACTCTTCCTTGATAGTCCTTGTGAGAGAGAAAGAACTACAGTATTTCAATCAGCCTACTTGACCAGGACCCTCATAAGGCTGGTTACATAGATGTACACAAAAATGTGATAGTACTTGTTTCTTGTAGTATGTGACTAAAATTATTTGTTTGAAGTTCTATAAGTGTTAAGCCAATGTATCACTCTCTCTCTCACTCTTATTTCTAAATTTCACACGATTTATCACCAAGGTTTTCAGCAAATACTGATCTTAGCTGCACCTCGCCAAGGTGGCTTAGTCCAAATTGGCAAGGTTTTAGTTAGCTTTTCAAATGTTTTTATAATTAATGTTATTAGATAAAAATATATATTGCATCTAAATTCTGATAATTTCACTATACTGTATACTCTGCCAATTAAAGATATATAACAATGTTCAATATTTTCAACAATTTAGAAATTTCAATATCATAAATATTTATTCAACACCTATATGTTTCACAGCACCCACATGTTCCAACACAAATAAATTGCAACCTATTTCAGGTGGCAAAGCAATTCAACTTTATTTCCGACATATACAATATGATAGGTATAGTTGCCGGGGACAAATACTTCAGAGATGACTATAATTAGCGTTAAGGGGGGTCACCTGCTTTTTTTTTTATCTTTCTCTCCTTTTTTCTCTTTCTCTGCCTTGTATCCATTCGGCCCCATTCAGCCAACTGTTTTAACCCTTTCACGCATTTATGACGCAGAGGTTGCCAGATTAGCAATAAGAAATAGAGTTCTCTCACTCTTATAATTACCTCTCCAAAATTAGTTTTCTGCCCACAGCTAACTCAAAGACAACTGCAGAGGTTGAAGTAGCTAAACTAAAGGTTTCTAAATACCCCTGATGGTAACAAAGGCTTTAAAGTATCCCCAATAGGCTCAAAATTGAGTCATATTCGGAGAGGGTTAAGACGTTTATCCCCATCCAGGTGTCGATTTCTTCCTGGCGAGCTATAGCGAGCCAGCATTGTATGGAAAAATCTGGCTTTGCCAGAGAAATTTTTCTATCAAAAAATGTACAAATTTAGCTTGCTGTAAAAAAATATATATATATATATATGCTGGCTCGCTACCGCTCGCCAAGAAAATAATGTCACCTTGATGGGGGTAAACGTCTTAAAACAGTGGGCTGAATGGGGCCGAATGGATACAAGCCAAAGAGAGAGGGAGAGAAAGAGAAAAAAAGCGAGGTGGGCTCACTTAATGCACAGTATTAATGAGAATAAATGGTTTTACTCAGTTTAAACAACATTATACAAAGTGTAAATTCCCCTTCAAGCCAACCAATCCTGTAAGAGCATTAAAGTCTGTCCCTCACACACACCACTTGTCCCGGGTATATATCTTAGCAACCATACTGTACAATGGCCACCAAAAGTTCTTCTCCAAAACTATTACAAGTGAAAAATTCACTGTGCTGTGAACATAAAATTGGAAAACTAAAGTAAAATAGTTAATGTAGATAATAGTTTTGACTTATCTTGAGCTCTATTAAGGTGTGAATATGTCACCTGCAGAGGGCTCAACATGAGCCAAAATTGTTGTATCTTTACAATAAATACTCTCTTTAAAAATATGATTTTAGTTTTCCATCCTATTATATTCATTATGCCCGTATGAAGAAAGGAACTTATGGTGGCACCTGCACTAGACAACTTGCTACATTAATGTGCCTGTCAACATAGCAACTCTGCAAAGTTGGCGAATGGCACTCACTCTGGGAAATCACAATTACATCACAAATGGCTGAGCTACATGAGCGATTTTCCTGGCAACTTTATCATAATAACATTTTTGAAGTCTTTTAGCATTTGCATTGGTAACAATACTCTGTTGTTGTTTTATCAAGCTATTGGTAAATTAAAATTACCATGTCTCCATTTTGATAACTCAGCTATAACCAAGCTTATATATTGAAATACTTAAGTTAGCATTAATATGATACAGAAACACAGTACAGTACTGTAGTTTCATATTTTTCCATTATACTGTATATCAAGATATCAGCAGCTCAGTGATTGAATTTATTGCCAGATGAAAACAAACATACAGTACTATAATTATAGGCTGAAATCTTGTACACCATAAACGCTGAAGCTTCCAGACCCTGAGTTGCTGAGAAAAGTTGCCGAAAAAAACCCCACTTATGTCTCTTGGTTCTAATTAATTCCTAATATACAGTAAATATTGGTAATGCTGCCACTTGTCCAAATAATTATCCGTAAACCTTTTTCAACAACACTATTCATATAAACATAACTTCCATTAAGATTCACATCTCTAGTGATATTATGATGGTCGATTATGTTATGGCAATTTTCATGGCGAGCTTTTTTATAGGACAGGTGGGAACATTAATTATTATGTTCCTTCCAACAACCAACTATACTCCTAAAATCGATTTATGAAATTTACAAAAACATGTGGCAGTCCGTGGATTCGAACCCAGGATGCTCACACCGAATATCAACACCTTATGCATCGCACCACGAAGACAGTAGTGGTGATTTTTAGTGCTATGTTACAAAAAATGAAAAAGACTGGGCTGCCTCACTACCTGGTAATGTACAGTCACATTACAAAGTCTTTGACCCGGAAGGTTACCAAAACCTGTGCTCAAGCCCAGTTGCACACACAAACACAGTCAATTCTAACCCAGGGTGATCCTTGTGAAGCAAGCAGTATAATTATCTTAATTATAGAGCCCTGCACATTGCTGACCTGTGTGTGGACAGAGCTATAGTTAAACCCCATGGTTAAGACCTTAGTGGTATGACTGAACAGCGTCAAGCCGTCAACCAATACAAAAACATCCATATCAATTATTACAAAGTGACTTCATGATATGTGAATGGAGGCCAAATGCACATCGGGCAGAATCTCAATACATATTTGATTAACTCTACTTATATTCATAATCTACATACACTACTCATTTTAAGTTGTTTCAATATTACAATAGGACGACTGGACGAGAGACTGGAACCGCACTTCGTGAGGAACACTCAGTCTTTAAATGTATGTATTACAAAATAGTAATTCAGATGCAAATGGTAAATATTTGCAGGAAAAATGACAAAAATATAAGCTTCACATAAAAGTAGTTTAATTTAAAGGTTTGTTTTTGTTTTTCAGAAATATAACTACAGTATAACTTGAAGTGAGAAATTAATGTTACTTGAAATGCAACTCTCCACTTAATCAATACAAAATACTATAAAATTACTTGATAATCTACTGTTCACTATTATTGCATTTCATACTGTACTATTCAATCCCAAGCATTACTTGTACAATAGCTTATTTGTCATGTAGAACTGGAAGCTCTTATTTCAACAACAGCTTATTTGAATTATTATAAAAAAAAGCACTTCGCAAAATGTCAATTCAATTTCAAGTACAGAGCTGTAAAAATAAAAATACATTATACTGTATATTGTACTTACAAGAAAGAGAGAGAGAGAATTATATATTTCTGTTAAAATATGAATAAGCTGATTTAGAACCAAGAGATTCCGGTAGTATTAGCTAAAAAAAATCCTGCTGCCTGTATATTGTATGTTACTTGCATACCGTAAAATCCTGCTGCCTGTATATTGTATGTTACTTGCATACCGTAAAATACTGCTGCCTGTATATTGTATGTTACTTGCATACCGTAAAATCCTGCTGCCTGTATATTGTATGTTACTTGCATACCGTAAAATACTGCTGCCTGTATATTGTATGTTACTTGCATACCGTAAAATCCTGCTGCCTGTATATTGTATGTTACTTGCATAGGTATGGTGGTGAGATAGTGATAGAATGGGTATGGAAAATGTGCAAACTAGCATGGGAGAAGGGGAGTGCACCCGGTGACTGGAAGACTGGCATAATAGTCCCCCTATATAAGGGCAAAGGGGAAAGAGGAGTGTGTGGTAACCACCGAGGAATATGTCTTCTAAGCATAGTAGGGAAGGTATACAGTAGGGTAGTGATTGAGAGAGTGAGAGTGAGAACGGAGAAATGGATAGGCGACGAGCAGGGAGGTTTTAGGAAGGGAAGAGGATGTGTAGATCAGATTTTTACCCTGAATTGTGTTGTGGAGAAGTATCTGGAGAAGAAACAAAAGGTGTATGTTGCCTTTATGGACTTGGAGAAGGCCTATGACAGAGTGGATAGAGAAGGTTTGTGGAAAGTACTTAGAATATACGGAGTAGAGGGCAAGTTGCTGAAAGCAGTGAAGAGCATGTATAAGTGCAAAGGCGGCAGTACGTGTGGAGAGTGAGCAGAGCGAGTTCTTTGACCTGAATGTTGGTTTGAAACAGGGGTGTGTGATGTCCCCGTGGTTGTTTACTGTATATATGGATGGAGTTATGAAAGAAATACTATCAAGAGCAGTGGATGTTGGTGTATCGCTGAAAAGGGAGGGAATTGAGTGGAAGCTACCTATACTGCTGTTTGCGGATGATACAGTTCTGATGAGTGATAATGAATGGGAGTTGCAGGGTCTGGTAAATGAGTTTGGAACAGTGTGCGAAAAACGGAATTTGAAGGTAAATACGGGGAAGAGCAAGGTTATGGTCTTGGAAAGGGGTGAAGTCACAGAGTGTGAGGTGAAGCTGAACGGTCAGGCTATGGAGATCGTCAACTCTTTTAAGTATCTGGGCAGTGTGTTGAGTAAAGATGGGACTATGGATGAAGAGGTGCGGGAGAGGGTACAACAGGGGAAGAGGGTTGTAGGAACGCTAAAAGCAGTAACAAGAAATAGGGTGGTCAGTATGGAAGTGAAGAAGTCCTTGCATGACAGTGTGGTAATCCCGACACTGACTTACGGAAGCGAAGCATGGACGTTGGTTGAGAGACTCAGACCAAGAGTGAGAGCAGTGGAAATGAATTACTTAAGGAGTGCGTGCGGAGTTACATGGAGGGATAGACAGACTAATGAGGAAGTAAGAAGGAGGTGTGGTGTGGAGGTGGATGTGCTGGAAAGTGTGAAAAGGAACAACTTGAGATGGTTCGGCCATATGGAACGTATGGAAAGCGAGAGAATGACTAAGAGGGTGTACGAGAGCGAGGTGGAGGGACAGAGGGGGAGAGGTAGACCGAATATGAGGTGGAAGGATGGAGTGAGGAACTACATGAACGAAGGCGGTGCTGGTTGGGGGGAGGGGCGTCGACTGACTGGGGACAGAGGTGCATGGGGGCGGTTCGTTCGTGGCCACCCCTTCGGGGATCACGGCGTCAGGCAATAGATAGATAGATAGACTTGCATACCATAAAATCCTGCTGCCTGTATATTGTATGTTACTTGCATACCGTAAAATCCTGCTGCCTGTATATTGTATGTTACTTGCATACCGTAAAATCCTGTTGCCTGTATATTGTATGTTACTTGCATACCGTAAAATCTATGTCCATTTTTTAACCTGGCGAGAGTACACTTGGTTGCTTAGGCCTAGAAAACTCTATTTAAAGCTGATTGGCTGATTGTACTGTGTCCGAATAACACCTTTTAGTTGTAAAATCAAACCCAATAAATATACTACTGTATACAGTAACATCAGCCAGTCAGCTCACAGTCGAGTCCTCTAGCATATGTGACCTTAGTACAAACTCACTAGGTTAACAAACAAAAAAACTACCTGTATACATGAACACTTCTACTGTTACTGAACCTGTTTAACTTAAAAAACAAACAGCCCTGTTGGAACTAATTTGTTTGTTGCTGTTCGTATTCCATTTTTGTGTACTACTACTATTACTACTACAACTATTAGTATGTATGTATATACTCAGGCACATACCCCATAGCTGGGGGTGGCCAACTCGAGACAGAGCCCTAACAGAAACAACATTAAAAGTTCCAATTCTTAGGGTCCGAGACCACTTTCGCATTCCCTCGCCCCTTTCTCCATCTCGTCTAGTTAGTGAATTTTACAACTACTAATACTTTACTACTGCTAGTACTACTAATATAATATACAAAGGGCTACCTTATTCCTATCTATAGAAGCTGCAGCAATTATCAATCTATTTATTGTTAATATACACAGTGCATGACAATCCCTCTGTTCTGTATGCTTCAGTTATTTTAATAATCCACATGACCTAAATGCTGGAATATGTTATGAATTACAAATATATTCTAGCTACCAATTAGTATCAGTATAGGTTGAAAGGCAGATTTATGTTTATGGCTCATTTTCCTATGCAGACCCCATCATTGTTAGCGGTAGATTATACCTATAGTTAAATACTCTCTTAGCTGGTACCGATATTCACCCTAGCCCATGGACTATGTGTGAACTGTGCTGTTGATGAACTACTGTACTGTGTTCTACTTTACACTAAGTACGGCTTCATTCAATAGAAATCCAACACAGCAGGCTTTCAATATTACTATATTTAGAATGTGTGCTATTAATATTACACTTCTGTTGTGAAGTTATAATGCTGCTCAAAAAGAGGTCTAGCTAGACATTCAATCAGTAAGTAATTGTACAGCAAGACTCGACCAAAACTGTACCCAACATATTACTATAGTCAGTTTTTGTTCTGGCTGATGGTAAATTGCCATGTCGACATCTTGTTTACTCAGCTATTACAAAAGAATTTGTAGCGATATACAAGTATGCTGTTAAAAAGAAAGCTTGCCATTAATACGACCCAGAGATATGGTACAGTAGTTTCATATTTTTCCAGTGTCAAAAAATCAGCTGCTAATGGATTCAATTTACTGCACTGTCATCTGAAATAAGTTATTATGTCTTTATATTGTGTCATCCCTGTTTTGTTTGTTTATTTTGCAAGTACAGTATATATATACCCGATTATAATGACTCATGACCGAGAGGAAGGTACACTCACAAGCCATAATATGTATACACCCATATGAACCTTTACAACAAGACTCTGAGGCATTTGGGATATTATATAACAGAATAATAACACTTGAATGGTTTAGACAAGTGATTTTTTTTTTTTTTTTAGGTTGAAGGGCCAGATGATCAGAAGAACCCTTTTCACCCTGCCACATAACGTATTCTACTGTCAGACAAAACAGAAGCAAGGGGTGTGAGGAGATTGCCCAAACATCTCCGCCCTGCTGAGAATCGGTCCTCCCGGTTAGAAACCGAGCGCTCTACCAATGTCGCTACAGGCCACCCCTTAGACAAGTGGAGGGGTTGCATGATCAAAATAGGGTGAAGAGATAAAGTCTAAATATGGTGGCAGCTGCACCGATGGTTTATTGTTGTTGTTGTTGTTGTTGTTCCCCAAGCTGCCTGGCCGAACAGCCCCAAGGCCCCGAGCAAGGCCATAAACGAGCGCCCCCACAGAACCTTCCGTGCCGACCACAGTAAAGCCTGGGTGACCGAAGCCACTCCATGGCGGGGAGCTGAGGAGGGTGCGGAAATGCCCGGGAAACCAAAGCCTCACCCAGGGCCCTGTGCCCCTCAGCAATTATGAAGAGAAAGTTGAGGGGCAAAGGAAAAATGTGACGCTTTAGCTTCCAATCTTGGTAGATTGGGAGGTCAATCCACGTTAGAGACGCCGTCACTTGAGATCTAGAAAATACAGTATATAAGTAAAAGGAACAGTCAGAGTAAGCTATGGGTATGGCAGAGATCACTCAGTTCTCACTCTGATAGACCAGCCCATCACCAAGCACAGACCTAGAAAGACGTGGGATCTGGTACTTTGATCTAATCTAAAAATATAAAAACCTGACAAGTGAGGCAACCAAGAACAGGGTTGTCTGGAATGTCACCATAAACCATTTCATCACAACGACATAATTTTTGTTTTATTCGGGTTACCATTAGACGATTTTGTTTACCGTATAGTCTACCTCTAGGATTAAAAGGAACCAATAATGTCAATAAACCCTCTAAATAAATTAGGTTCTTCTTAAACCATATAAAATTGTCAATGAATAAAAAGCAAAAAGGACATTTACATACTGAAGGGGTTAAAACATGAGACTAAAACACTACTTCACATGAATCAGTCTTTGGAGCGAGCGTTTCTCATCTTGTTTGGGCTCGATACAGACTCATATTGGTGTATCTCATGGTTTACGAGTGTACCAAGAAAATGTCTGTACTATACGTTCATTCCTGTTAAAATGTCTGTACTATACGTTCATTCCTGTTAAAATGTCTGTACTATACGTTCATTCCTATTAAACAACTGGATGCCGCTAAAAGGCCTAACAAATCATCCACTTGCTTGTTTTCTTCTCTGGGCAGGTTTCAAAACAGACTCATCCTACATATTATTGTTTTTGTTATTGTTCTGCAAGGGCAAATTAATCCTTTTAATCTATCAATCAATCTCAAGAAAGACCTCAGATGACAAATTGTTTATACAGCGTAAAGTTAGTATACAGGTATTTGAAGAGGAATATTTTCGAGCGCAGCTAATTTATTTGAGCATAAAAAGGCAGTGTTGCTTCAAGAAAACTGAGGCTATGTTTTTCATCTGACCATAACAACAATGAAAGTTCCAGATAACTGATGTCTTCTGGTTACCTGAGTGCTTTACCTGTATAACTGAGTGATATGTACTGTATAGAAGACTGACTACCCCAAGACACCAGTAGTTACACAACAATGGTCATGGAAGTCAAAATGTTATGGTTCCCGGAAAACTCAACAACTACAAGATTTCAACCAGTGCCAAAATAAAGTACTAAAGGCAGGAAAATCACAAAGGCATGATCATTAAACAGGAGAATAAACCCACACTGGGAAACAAAAATAATTAATTCCAAATAGTTTTAATGACAACTGTCATCCTCTTCAGTGGAAAGATGGAGATGAACTGATGAATAGTTCATTCCAATTTTCCACTGAAGAGGGTGACAAGTCTTCACAGAAACTGTTTGGAGTAAATTATTTTCATCCGCCAGTGTGGGCCTTTTCTCCTGTTAACCCCTTTTGTACCAGCGACGGCATACAGCTGTCAATAAAAAAGTGACTCACCAATACCAGCGACGGCTGTCAGCTGTTCTAATATCTAGCTGGAGCTGCTAACATGACTTGGAGGCACTGCTGTGAGGAGTTGGCATAACTCCTCATGGTCCCTCTCAGCTATTGCGGGCCGGCTGACTAAGTTACCCACCAACTCTTGAGCTGAGAGGGTGTTGTCTCTTTGATTATTGCAACAAGTCTGGAACAATAATAATAAAAACTATTTGTCATCAGCCTACTGGGCAGAAGCCCTCATAAGGCTGGCACAAGTCTGTTACTGGAGGGTACTATGCCAAGGTATTATTATTTTTTTTAATGGGTTGAAGGGCCGGAGGATCCGAAGACCCCTTTTCACCCTGCCGCGTAACCTATTTTACTGTCAGGCTACAGTAGGGGTTAAAGTACTAACCTAACAGTACTGGTTGACTTGGCAGTGTATGAAAGCTACTGGTTGAGTTGTCCGGTGGCCACATTGTACAGGAAGTCAAAACTCAGGTCCCATAACCTATGCCAGTTGGATCCAACAAGAGGCATCACCAAAATACTACACAGCAAGGTCCATATTCCTAGACAAACCCTATCACTGTCGCTGGTAATTACTATAGTTTTATGTAGCCTATTACGAGCAAGTCAATATTTTGCGCTTCATGTTGAAATTGCAAAGAGAGTGCTATAGCCTACTAATATTTCAGTACCTCTCATTGCAATTACAACTATAGTCCATTCATTATAAGTAGGCCAAAAATCTTGACCACTAACCTCTATAACTCGTAAATGACTAGAGTATCGAGCTAATATTTCTACCATTTAAGAAAGGTCAGCCAGGGAATAGGTGTGGAAATGTACAGCCCATTTTGAGTTACAGAGGTTAGGGGTTACAATTTCTGGCCTACCCATAATGAATGGACTATAGCATATTACATTGACTGGCTGGGAATGCAGCAAATCTATAGTTATTAATACCAATAAATATAAGGCTTGTCTAGGAATAAAGGCCCAAGTCCAAAAAGTTGTGATGGAAACCAAAAGTTATTTTCTCTGAAGGTTGCCAAGGCACTATAGGGTGTCAAGATCCTGTGTGTGTCAGAGCCAGTTCAGAGAAGAAAGCCCATTACAGAAAAGGTGGACTACCATAGCCAATTCATTTGTGATCGTCAAATATGTACACAAAATCGATAAAAAATATGCCAACAATACATAAATAGTAGTGTCGAAGTTTACAATAATTATGGTACCCATTGACACTAAACTTCTTCACCATTTTGACACGATGATGGAATTTTCATCTTATTCTGGGTTACCAGTAGAAAATTTTCTTAAGCTTATGATATATCTCTGGTACTCAAATTGGTGCTGAAGGGGTTAATATAACTATACTATACCCTGTTAGTTACATGTCGCCCACATTAAAAGAAGGGGACGAGAGTGTTAACATAGGTAAATATGTTAATGTGCACACTGGTTATATGTGTGAGCAGACGACACAGGAGTTTGCTCTACTAGTTTCCCGCCAATTTGTGGTCTACTGTCTGCTGACGTGTGAGAGATGTCACAACGGGACCGAGGTGGCGGGCAAGCTGGAAAGACGGGGTTAGTCGTTTACATACGGGTGAGTTGTGAACACCGCCATTGGACTAATTAACATTGGTAGCAGAGCGTAGTTCTGGAAATAATGGCGTGTTCAACTAAGTGGCCACCTAAATTGGAGAATGAGGATGCGTATGAAAACTGGAAAAAAATATATAAACATTTAGTATGAGTCGACAGATTTGGTAAAAAAGAAACTAGCATTAGCGATTCACTTATCTCCAACGGGGCAGGCAAGGGAGGCCTCGTTCGAAATCCCCGCCGCGTACTTAAACAAAGACAACGGAGTTGAAGAATTCTTAAAGAAGCTTGATGAGTTGTTACTGGTGGACAAAGGAAGACGGCAGTTTGCGACACTCCATGAAATTTATAATCTACGGAGGCCTAGTGACATGAATATACATACCTTTGTGTTCAAGTTTGAGCATACGTATTTTAAATGTTCGGAACAGGATATGACATTACCGGATGCAGTGCGTTGTCCGCTTGTAATTTGTCTGATAATGAAAGACAGTTGGCCATGTCTGCAGTTACTGAAGTGAATTATGAACATATGAAGTCCGGTCTGTGCCGTATTTTTGGTGGTGAGACAGCAGCTGTTGAGACAAGTGTCGTGAATGTTAAAAGTGAACCTGTGTTTGTTACTGAAGGTAAAAGTGACATGAAGGAAGAGGAAGCATTGTATACAGGCAGTGTGGGTCGAGGACGGCCTTTAACTAGAAGAGGTGCTATGAGAACATAGAGGTTTTAATCATAGATATAGCAGGAAACAAAATCCTTTGGGGCCCGATGGTAGAGTGTCAAGATGCGCAGTTTGTGGATCAAAATTTCATTGGGCTAGAGATTGTCCTGATGCATATGAGAATAAGGGGAGTTTTTGTGAAAGGGATGATGTGGAAGAGACGGTGCATTTATCCATGTTTATGGGTTATGCTGGTGATAATGACAAGCACAGTAGAAAGTTGCAGAAACTTGTTGATGAAGCTAAGGGTTGTGCTGTACTGGATACTGGATGTTCAACAACTGTGTGTGGATCAGAATGGATTGAAAATTACATTCATGAGTTAAGTGATCATGAGAAGGCTCAAATTACCGAAGACACTTCAACTTCGACTTTTATATTTGCGGATGGAGCCACAGTGCCATCGATGAAGCGAGTGACCTTGCCATGCCGGGTGGGCAATATGCGTGCGACTATCGTGACAGATGTGGTACAGTGTAACATTCCTTTACTTTTGAGTAAAAAGTCAATGAAAAAAACAAAAATGGTGTTGGATTTTGAGACAAACATGGTGAGAATTTGTGGAAATTATGTTAATTTGGAGTCTACGTCTTCAGGACACTATCTGCTGCCCATTTCTTTCTGACTAGACCGGAAATCCAGGAGTATGGTTATACTGGCATCATTAGAAACTGGTGGAAAAGGAACTGCACTGAAGCTTCATAAACAGTTTGGACACCCTACGTCGGCTAAGCTATTGAGTAGGCCAAAACTCTTGAACATTAACCTCTACAACTCACAAACAAATAGAGAAATCAAGCTAATATTTCTACCATTTGGGAAGGGTCAGCCAGGGAAAAGGTGTGGAAATTTACAAACTATT
Organism: Paralithodes platypus; assembly: GCA_032716605.1. Classification (NCBI taxonomy): domain Eukaryota; kingdom Metazoa; phylum Arthropoda; class Malacostraca; order Decapoda; family Lithodidae; genus Paralithodes; species Paralithodes platypus. Next base: position 5,320,373 of record CM064506.1, on the reverse strand, counting down.
TGCTCTAGACCCTTTTGAGTCACAGAGGTAAGGGTTCACAATTTCTGGCCTACCTATTTGGAACAGGGTATAATTATCCGTGGTACTAATTAGATCACCACGTACAAATTGGCTACAGCAGTCTACCCTATTTATACCGTTTCTTTCCAGCTGATGGTAAATTGCAAAGTTTACATCAAGATTTCTCAGTTATTTTGAAGGTTTTGTAGTGAAATATGGTGCTAATTATATACACTTGGTCTTAATATGATGTAGAGAGATAGTAGTTTCACATTTTTCCATTAACTATCGAGAAAATTATTACTAATGGATTCAATTTACCGTCAGCTGAGATGAAACCGACTTTAGTGATTCATCAACCTCATCAAATATCACAAAATTCCCTGTGGGAATACCGGAATTAACACTAACACTTGTTAACAGGATTTGAAATCCTGTTTTATAAAATATATACAAATTGAGCAGGACCTGTATTAGCATCCTCCCTCAAAGAACAATTCAACATTTCAATCAAAATGACGCACTATCATCAACAATCACACCTCACAAATATCAGACAATTATTATGAGCCTAAAGATGGATATATTTGAGCATTTTTTCCCACAATTATTTTCTGATAACGTTTTGGATTTTTTTTTTTTTTTTTTTTTTTTTACCATAGGTGACAGAATTCTTATACAAATATACATCAGCAGCTGCCAGATCAGAGTTGTGGGAATAAGCGCTCGAGTAAATCCACCTTAAAGGAGACATGGAATGTTACTCCAAACGGTCGCAAAGGGTTCCCAGATGACACAACCAATAAACATTTCAACCAGTATTATTCAGTCAGTGTCAATTCAACCAGGGACAACTGAACTCAAGTTGACAATTCAAAGTCCTAAACAAATAATGTTAGTTGAGTTTGGACTGGTTGAATGAAGCTGAAATTTACTGGATGACCTTGGTGAAATCTACTGGTTGTTGTTGTTGTTCCTCAGGCTGTCTGACCGAACAGCCCCAAGGTCCCGAGCAAGGCCAAGGACATAACCAGGCGCCGCCACAGAACCCTCCCTGCTTTGCCACTAAGAATGCCCAGGTGACCGAAGCCGCTCCCAAGCGAGGGGCTGAGGAGGGTGCGGAAACGCCCGGGACGCCGAAGCCCCACCCAAGGTGTGTGCCCCCCAACAATTATGGTTAGTGTCATAAAAATATTTAGACCGAGAGTAGAACATTAGATTACATATGTTAGCTTGAGCATCAGTGATCAACTGTATAAGAAGGAAGTATATAGAAGTGGGTAAGTGAATGGGATAGGAAATAAAGTTAGAGCGAAGGAGACTCCTTGTGTAGTGAGTGTGTAATTGTTTGCCTGTAAGAAAGTGTGTAGGATATAGGGTGTTGACGTAGAAATGGACAGAAATATGGACAGTATGATTAGGAGATGAACAATGTAAGAGTAAAGGGAATACAAATATAAATATGTGAGTTTGACAATGTGAGAGAAAAGGAAATTCACTTGGAATGGAGGAATGGATGGCACTTCATTAAAAGTGATGTGAACCAACAATATGAGGAACATTGTGTAATGACAACTAAATTATTACTGAAATACTTACAGTATAAATGAGCACGAAATAATGTGTCACGGTGGCCGAGCGCGCTTAGTACTCTGTATTGGGAGTGCTAGCTCTGGTGTCGGGGGTTCGATCCCACGCGCCGGCAGGGGAAGTTCTCTCAAAAACTTTCCCTGGCCGTGAAGGCAAGATCTGGGCGGATCGTCTCGGGGTACCCACAAAGTCTCCTGCCCACGTCCTACTACCTTGGGAGTATGTAGGCGCTCTCGTTAGCAGCCAGGATCAGTCTGTTGATCCCTTAGGATAAGATCTAGGTTAAGTCTGTGTATTTTCAGCCCCATTGGCTGCCGGCTTGAAATAAACCGATTATTATTATTATTTATTATTATTATATAAAGGGTGTCAGTGTGTGAATGACAATGAGTGAAAGATGAGTGTAGGGTAAATTATAGTTGGTTTGTTCCCAGCTCAAGGTAAACCCTGAAGTTCCTATGTATTCAACACACAAGTGCGCTCAGGAACATAAGTCGTGGCTCTTTCTTAATTCTTGAACTGCATAGCTGAACTATAGAATTTCTTATAGCTTCAATTCCGTTCGGGATAGCTTAGAAAACTTAAGATCACAACTTATGTCCCTGGCTGTACACGAGTGGAATGTATTATTTTACAAGCCTCTCTTGGGATTTGAACCTGCGCTCTCTAGCCATACAACAGGAATGTATGAATGGAACTGGTCAAAATATCTACACTCTGAAATAGTCACAACCATTATGACAACAAATAAACCAAACGGGTCAAAATGGCCACACTTGAAACAGCCACAATCATAATGATCACAAACAAATCGGCCTTAACTAAAATGGCCACAGACCAAAACAGCCATAATCCTAACTGGGGAAAGAATAGGTTAGGAGACTGTAGCTATCCATTGTCTGAGGCAGTTGAGATTGTGGCTGTTTTGGAATATGACCGTTCAGAGTGCGGCCATTTCGGAGTGCACCCGTTTTTACTTAAAACTTTACAAACTCATTCATGTAGAGAGGACTGAATGGCGTTGCGTTTCTGCGACTGTTTCCGTCTCAAGCTCTCTCGCAGGGACGAAGGGATATTGGACAGGAACTCTCTGAAAAAAGCAAATTGTTTGTTTAGAATTTAGACTACAGCAGGCCTTTCGTGAAAGTACAGTAGTATAATATTTTAGCCAGAATAGCCCAGTACAAAACCCAGTCTCCAGTCAATCTGGCAGCATGGCTCTCTTTTACATACCCAGCTTCTCCCTTCAGACAAAACCTCTCTTTGACGTTGGCTTAGCTATGATGCATTCAGCAGCAGCTACAAGTAGCTCATGTTTGAAGTTGTCGCACAGTTCTACTTGGTCCTCCAGCAAACAAACAAAGTACTTCAAACAAAATTGAGATGGTAACTGCATACACCCTTGAACATGGTTGTTGAAAACAGAATCCATCAACCCTCAACTTCCTGGACCTTATATAGTTCAGAGAGAGAGAACATTTAACATTCCTGGTTCCAGAACCACGATGTCCAACAAACATTTTGTAGCCAGACCTATCAGTGCCAGTGACTGCATTGAAATTACTAAGGAAGACAGTGGCACTGGTTCACAACAGTCAAATTTGGCATAGAATAGCTCTTTCGTTCGTAGATCACTCTTCTTGGAAACAGCATAAACTGCAATAGAGATGAAGCTGCACATATGCTTCATCCTCAGCAGAAGCATAAACTCATCGAACGGTGTAATCCCCATGACTGAAGTAGCCAGGGAGGAGGTGGCCAATGCAACCCCTCCATAGTTGATACTTTTGCTACAACCAGACCTGTAGCATGTGTAGCCATCACAGCGGATCTAACCAGTGCCAGGTCACCTCACTTTGGAGGGAGCCACCAACCTCCAAAGCTCTCCAGACAGAAAGGGAAGACAATCATCATCTAAGATGGTTTGGATGTTCCAAGTCCCAACTGGAGCCTCCTCCGGAGACTGAATCCAGAAGGGAATTTACAGGGTTGTGAATCATCTGCAGTGCCACGACCACCCTCAAGATTAAAAGTTGGACCTTGGGGCCTGATACACCTCCAAGCGCAGGGATCTTGAAGGCTTTATCCTATGCTCATCATAATAGATAAGAAATATCTATAGAGATTAATTGAATATCCTATCACTCGCCTAAATGTTTGAGTCTTGCCGCTATCGTGTGTGGGTGAGTAAGCAGAGCGGTCCGACCTGCGAGCACTGGAGTTCCGCAACAAAAGCTGCCCTTGGGACTCAGAGTAGTGGTGTGCCTGTGTAGACAGCTGGATCTGTTGGGTCACTTGGTGTAGTTGTAGGTCCAAGGCTGTAATGTCCCCGATGCTGCGACTTCCGGGGCGACCCTCGAACCTCGACTCCACCTCCACACTCACCTAAAAATATGAAATAGAATTTGTGGTGAGTGGCACGGTTGCCGACCGGGGTAAAGTTGTTTCTAAACCAAGTTGAGAGTGAGAGGGAATACAGGAAAATGTGCAGAGTTGGATTGTTTTGGCCATTGAATCACTTCCAGGGGCATAATGGGAACTATGGATCAAAACTTTAACTTAGTATATTCAATAATAATACCTAAACACGAGGGACCAATTTTGAAACTGGTTATGAAGAGTCTCATTTTGGCAATAAAATAATTTAAATATGAATAGTTTCAACATAAAGCATATTATAACCAGTAAAAAAAAAAAAAAAAAAAAAAAGAGAGAGAGAGAGGGGGGGGGGGGAAGAAGTACAGTACTGTACCTGCATTAGATCCTGTAGAGATAGTTCCTTCCTCAGTGTTCTGGAGGGTGTCGGGAGGCGAGCTACGTCCAGTTTCATTATCTTTTCTAGCGTCATTCGCAGCAGGCCCAAACTCCGCCTTATGACAAAAATATAATATATAAATAATAAAGAAGCATTTAAAAATCAACAAATTATTAATGTAAACACAACAAAGGCGAGTCAAGTAACCAGTAAATTCTGAGAATAAAGAATAAATAAGAACAAAAACAAGTATACACTAGGCCTAATTAGAATTCTATCTATTGCCCGATGCCATGATCCCCGAGGGGGTGGCAATTAAAATTCAATTAATATTAATTAATGAAAAGCATAATATGATGATTGAATACATCTATCTATCTATCTATTGCCGGACGCCTTACTCCCATTACGGGTGGCCATACACAGAAGGCCCCCAAGCGGACCTATTCCCTGTGAGAGGGACAACCCGAGCCAGTTTAGTGAAGGATTTACAGGATTGACCACTCAATTTAGGATCCATCTGACTCCGAGGCCCTCTGTGTATCTTGTTAGCACTATTTTTCTACAGTGGTGTTCGGCTAATCCATCCACTAACCTGCCTTACCCTTAGGTAAGCAGTACAGATTTATATCAGGTTTACTCCCCTAGACAGGTTGCCAACCAAGGCTGACGAGTCCCATCCACCCGGATTTGTATGAGGTTGTCTCCCCTAGATGAGTTGCCGACCAAGGCTAACGAGTCCCATCCACCCGGGTTGGATACATAAATAACAGAAAGATATGCATAACATTAATCCACATTAATCTTAAGTACAGTAATTCTAACAATACATTACTATTATAAATGGTAAATTAGTGACTCACCAGAGCGGGTCATCCTCCATAACTGAGAATACAAAGTGTGTCATGTAGTATATGTTGGCCACCAGGTGAGAGCACTGAGCCTGTACCACCACTGTTGTCAGCAGTGCCACCACCTCTGTCACCCCAACTACCAGCTCCGGCTCTCCTTCTGTTGGCGACATACAAACAAAAACTAATAATCTTATATGTCATTGCGAAATCTAAATCTATGCGACCAATATCCACAGCCAGTGCCTTGATAACCAACAGTTGCCATGAGGCGAAGGAAAGCTTTATATTAACAGCCATATACATGCCAACCCACATGTGAAGGTCCATTTGCAACAAACTGGTAAATTATCATGGAAGTTTAAATAGTCCTTCCTGAGGGGTATCACATGTATGTATGTATACAGTATACTCTGGCACATATCCCCTTTATTTATTTTCTTTTATTATTATTTTTTGTTTTTATTGGGGGTGGCCGACTCGAGACCCGAACAGGAACAATCACAACACAACAAAAAAACAAAACAAAGCAAAAACAAAAACAAAACACAAAATTACAGGAGAGCCTTTATTATCAAAATTTTATAGATGGTCAACAGTTCTGGGCTCTTCAGCATTGGTATCAGAAACTAGACTGAAGATAGAGTAATTTAATTTAGCAATATTCTTGAAGAAGCTTAACTCATCACTGCCAAACCAGCATTGCAAATATAAAATGAAGGATAAAGAGTTTGTGTGATATGGGTTTATTCTCCCTTACAAATCCCGGGAGGAACATATTCTTTCATTAATTTATTCAAGTGCATTAGGGTTTGTAATGGAGGATTAATTTTAAGAATGGAGTGTTCCTTAAAAACATTATCCATTTGTATAGTATCAGCAAAAAAGAGGTCATCCTCCATAACTGAGAATACAAAGTGTGTCATGTAGTATATGTTGGCCACCAGGTGAGAGCACTGAGCCACTGAGCACAGTAATCAAATAAGTAAAGGCCATGTACCCTGATCTTTGTACTGGTGTAAAGTGATGCGAGCTTCTTTGGCCTGTGCTTGTATGAGGTCTATGGTGGAGTTGACACACTGTAGTCGACCCACCGCACCCTCTACACCCGCCAACGCTGCCAGCTCCACAACCTGTACCAAGAAAACAATGGGGGCAAAATTACAGATATTTTATTACAGGTACGGTCGTGCTAATAAGTCATGTCCCAGCTGTCATTACGTTTGGCTTGCTCTGTGCTGTATTAATGTCTGTCAGATGTTGAATAGAGTGGGTAAATGTAGGAACATGTTTGTATAATTCACTCGATATGAAGAAATAAAGCTTAGATATTGCTGATACCAATTATTGATCAAAACATTATTGGTGCCGAGACACCACTTATTAGCGCGATTGTACAGTCACCTATAAACATTTGTGGACCCCCTATGTTTTTCTTTATGCAATTTTAACTGTCTGGATTGATTTTTGGGTGGAACTTGCCTTTCAATTAATAGTAAATATAGTTTTGTAGTTTTGTACTTGCTCATGTAGTAATGTACACCTTATGTGGTGGATTGTGTTCTTTTATTTCATAAATTTTATTTTAGTAAGAGTTGTTTCCATATAACAATTTTGATAAGTTAATTTGACTTTATATTGTCTTTGTCCCAGTTTTCGTTTGTTTAGTTTGCAAGTTTTACATTTGAATTAATGTATAGGTAATTATATTCATAAATTCATTTCCAGAGATGTGCTTCCATAATAAATAATAGGTGAGGTCCACACATTTTTATGAGAGACTGTACAGTCAGACTTATGAGCATATTCTAATGTAAACCTTGCAAAATAAACAAACCAAAACTTATACGAACAGTAAAACGACAAAATAACTAATCAAAATCGCTATGTGTAAACAACGCTTAAGTAAAATAATAATTTTTAAATAAAAGAACACAATCCACCACATAGGGTGTACATCACTACATGAGCAAGTTAATCTGTTTCCCAAGCAAACTAATCGCACACATAACAACGCACTATGGTCACGTTCAAGGAATTGGTCAATTTGGGAAGTCGGTTACACCAATTTGAATCTTTGAACCTTTAAAGCCAAGTTCTGAAAACTTGCAAAACAAATAAACCAAAACATGTTTCTTCAGATCCCTTCAATCTAAATTTTGCCACTCTAGACCCCCTACAAGGTACCATAATAAATGCCCCCAAATAGCTACCAAAAATAGGTTGAAATATAGATGCCCTCAAATAGCTAACAAAATAAGTTCAAATATACTAACAGCCGCATGAAGGGGAGTGTAGAAGTTGGCCGGAACCCCAAGCTGGAGTGCGGATAGGTTAGCCAGACGCAGGTGTGATAGTCTTGTGTGTACTATCTGGTCCACTATGGTACAACGCTCTGTAACTAACCACCACAACACACCGTGCAGACGTCCACATACATAGCTGCAAAATAATGGTGCATTCATTTCATGCTATCAAAGCAATAATGGTGAAAGGTTTGATCAAGCGTGGTGAATAGCTTGATTATCATGTTCAGTTTACACAATTAAACCAATCATGATTACCGATATGATCAAGCTGGGTTGTTGTTGTTGTTCCCCAGGCTGTCTGGCCGAACAGCCCCAAGGTTCCGAGCAAGGCCAAGGCCATAAACGAGCTCCCCCACAAAACTCTCCAGCTTACCACTAATAAAGCCTGGGTGACCGAAGCCACTCCATGGCAGGGAGCTGAGGAGGGTGCGGAAATGCCCGGGAAACCAAAGCCCCACCCAAGGCCCTGTGCCCCTCAGCAATTATGAAGGAAAAGTTGAGGGGGTTATTATAGTAATTAAACGTAATACATCGAACCAGAGGCTATCACACTCAGTAGATGATGATGAAGATTAAATTCTAGCCTTCTGAGCCAATTGCCACTTATAAGGCTAGGACACATTCAGTAGAGCTATCACATTTGTGTATTGGGGTGTACTGAATGCACCCCAGGTCTTGGAGTATGTTCTGCTTGTGGTCCACAGCTACTGATGGACCCAGCTGTTTCTCAGCCTCCCTCACTCACAACCATCTAACACCACAGGCCGTAGTGTGGTTAGTGGAGCATTCACCTGCAAACCAAGAGGTCGACGGGTCGAGGCTTGCGCAAGCCAGTGTGCGTTATTGGCAGATGACAGGGATGTTAGTGGTCTAGCAATCTGAGGTAACTGTCCACCGAAGTCCCTGAAACATCAGGGTGCCCGCCTTAGCCCCGCTCTTGAGAAGGGAGTGCATTGTGCAAGGTGGTAAAAACTGTATCATCATCAGACTAGAGCAGGAGAGAGGAAAGAAGCAAATAGAGGAGAGTAGAGGGGAAGGATAGGAAACAGTAGAGTTGATGAGAGATAAACAAAGTACATACTGTAAATATGCATACAAGTTTAAAGACTGCTTCGTCCACAAAGAATGTGGTTACAGTCTCACGTCCTAAATGGCGGCATTCCAAGCGACCCTGTCAAAGGCTGCCTCTATTGTCAAGCTCTATATTTTGAGATCGGACCGGAGTACCAGATCCCACGTCTTTCTAGGTCTACCCCCTACGTGTAGCTCCTCCCACATTCACAGTCCGGCATTTCTTCACCCAGTTCTGATCATCCATTCTCTCCATGTGTCCAAACCAACTAAGTTGGCTTGTGCGCATCACAAGGAAAAGGAAAGAAGAGGTGATGAAAATGAAAGGCAACAGAAAGGAAAGGATAACATAAAACAGCAGGCTAACTCACTAGTAGAGGGCCCTAAAGAGGTGGTCCTTGAAGGGGAGTGAAAGAAGCAAATAAAGGAGAGGAGAGGGAAAGGAAAGAGTAGAGTAGATGAAAGAGTAGCAGAAAGGAAAGAAAGAAGGAAAAGGAAAGAAGAGGTGGTGAAAATGGAAGACAAATAAAATAGAAAAACAGTAAGGTAACTCACTAGTCAAGGGCCCTAAAGAGGTGGTCCTGAAAGGGAGGGTGTGTCTGGAGTGTGGAGTGGTGTCGCCGGAGCAGATTTTCCCAGCAGCGTAACAACAGGTCCTGGAGTATATTCTGCATGTGGTCCACGGCTACCGATGGACCCAGCTGTTTCTCCGCCTCCTTCACTCCGCTCTCAACCTCACCCACCACGCCTCGATGACAGTGGAACCCATACAGGAACTTTTCCGCCCTTTGAGAATGAGAGAAGTTAAGAGTGTATGTTGTTATAATTTCAAGCTTATCTTCTGCTTTATTCAAAACAAAAACAAATTTCCAATCGAGTGTTATCAATCAGATTATGGTTTTAATGTGTCAAAGGTTTACTTACATTACAAAATAATATTAGATAACCTCAGCTGTGTATTGCACGGCACTATAGAAAGTGAGACCTCAACATGCACATACACACACACTCTTTCTCTATCATTAACACAATTTGTTTTTTCTCTCACACACATACACCTACACTAATACACTCACTATCCTCCCTCCTCCCCAGCACCTACTGTGAGACTGAAGTGATAGGAGAGGCCACCACTCTTGCTAAAACAGCTTCCCAGAAGCTGGGTGTGCTCAATATTCTTGGTGTCTCTTTTTCTTCTGCTCTCACTTGGAAGGACCATATTACCAGTCTTGCTAAGGCAGCCTCCCAGAAGCTGGGTGTGCTCAACTGCCTCAAGGGGTTCTTTACCCCTGCGCAGCTTCTTGATCTGTACAGGGGCACGGTGCGTCCCGAAGGGGTGGCCACGAACGAACCTCCCCCATGCACCTCTGTCCCCAATCAGTCGACGCCCCTCCTCCCAACCAGCACCGCCTTCATCCATATACTTCCTCACTCCATCCTTCCACCTATCATTCGGTCTACCTCTCCCTCTCTGTCCCTCCACCTCGCTCTCATACACCCTCTTAGTCATTCTCTCGCTTTCCACACGTTCCATATGGCCGAACCATCTCAAGTTATTCCTTTTCACACTTTCCAGCACATCTACCTCCACACCACACCTCCTTCTTACTTCCTCATTAGTCTGTCTATCACTCCATGTAACTCTGCACGCACTTCTTAAGTAATTCATTTCCACTGCTCTCACTCTTGGTCTGAGAGTGAAACGCTATTCTCAGACTTTCTTCTATTCAACTGCTGAGCTCCTCTGGAACTCTCTCCCAGAATCAGTCCTTCCCTCTTCCTATGACTTAAATTGCTTCAAACTCTGTGTGTCTAGGCATTTTAGGTCGAACGTCCCTTGATTTTGGCCCCGTCACTCTTTCAAATCTGGGGGAGGCACTCGCTGCAGGCAGTTATGCCTTTTGTCTCCCTCATTCACATAGGGGAAAAAAAAAAAAAAAATCTGTGTTTTTTTTTTTTACCCATGCGCAGCTTCTTGCTCTGTACAGGGGCACAGTGCGTCCATGTATTGAGTATTGTTCACACGTGTTGGGAGGATCATCTCGCACAGCACTTCTGGACATAGTAAAAAAGAAAGCCTTCCGTCTCATTACCTCACACCCACTCACCAATTCTCTGCAGTCTCGCTCTCTTCGCAGCAATGTTGCATCTCTCTCGCTATTACAATAATCAGTGTTCCTCAGAGCTCTCTCAGTGTATACCACCCCTCTTCGTAGAGCATGTACCACCCGTCTTGCAACACAATCCCACCCCTACTCTGTGCAACTCTCCAACCCAAGAGTGAAACAGTATTCTCAATCTTTCTTCTATTCAACAGCTGAGCTAAGGAACTCTCTCCCAGAATCAGTCTTTCCCTCATCCTATGCCTTAAATTGCTGAGAACTCTGTGTGTCCAGGCATTTTGGCCATCACTCTTTCAACTCTGGGGGAGGCACTCGTCAAAGGCAGTTCTGCCCTTTTGTCCCCCTCACTCACATTAAAAAAAAACACTCTATCCACCATGTAGAGATCAATCACTTCCTTCACACACTCTCTTATCTGTTTTCTATTTCACCATCTCTAATTTATATTCAGCTTTTCCCTCTAATTTATCAAGTCTCAATCTCTATTTCACTCAATTTCTCATTCACTCTTGCTATCACCCACTCTCACCCATTGTCAATCGCTCTCTCTCTCTTTCTCCAACATACATACAATCATTACCCCCACTCACTCACTCTCTCTCTCTCTCTCCAGCACCTACTGTGAGACTGAAGTAATAGGAGAGGCCAGTAGCTGTTCGGCCACCTCTCGATCCTGGTCCTCAGGCGTCTGAAGCACTCCGTCCACTAATAAGAGATGAATCACCTTGTCCTGGAAAGTTAGAACAATTAGAATAAATAAATATGTCAATACCAAACTATAATAGTCACTAATGCTATATTAACCCCTTCACTACCGAGCCGTCTTTTCCATTGTATTCTGGCTATGTTTAGACGTTTTATTTAGCTTAGAAAGGACATGAAGCACTTAAAAGGCTTCAAAGTATCTTGAGTCACCCTTTTAACTATCACAGATCCTTCCTTAGCTATATATAAGCCTCTAAATATTTTCGAAAAACAGTACTGTAATAGAAAAAGTCATGCTCGGTACAGAAGGGTTAAGTAAATATGGGAGAATGGATAATATAATAAAGTCAAGAACAATGCCAGGAAGTAGAGTGTCTTATATTTGGAACAGAGCATTTTTAGTGATGAATTACCTGGACTGTGACAAGGTACTCATTGAGGACGGTGACTTTAGAGATGAGGATGTGGTGAGCCTCTTCCAGGTAGGACATAACCACCCGAGGCTCCTCTCCTCCCACCTCATACACCACACTCTCCCCACACAGGGCGCTGATGTGCTGGCTTCTGAAAGGGGAGAGAGTACACTTTAATATAAATAACTAACCTTTAACTGTGTTGGTGGTGTAATGGTTTAAGTGCTTATGTTCTGGGTGTGGTGTCCCGAGTTCAAATCCTGGGAGGGCCATATGCTTTCATTAGTTTATTGAAGTACATTGGGGTTTGAAATTGATATTAATGTTAAAGAACGGGGTGTTACTTATTACACAAAAATGCACCACAGTACAGTATAGTATATTCATTCTGATGAGCCTAGAAATTGTGACCCCTAGCCTCTTCTGGAGCAAATGGGCTATACAAGTATTACCTGTTTGACTCTTCACAAATGGTAAAAACATCAGCTCGATTACAAAAGTCTTCTATGATTATGAGAGGTTGGGAGTCAGGATCTCTAGACTTGTCATTATGAATAGACTATACCGTACTGTATCGGTATAGAAAGACCTGGTTAACCCTAAGAGGACGGACATTATGATAATTTTTCGTCTTGTTTAACCAATTTTTTTTCTCTTTATACCTTAAATGGCGGGCATAATTTGCATGTATCATAGTTTTAACTAATTTTATCAACCTAAAGTAAAGGTATAATATGGACAAATTGTAGCTTACGATGAAGCATGATATTCTTTCTGTAAGAAGATATCAAACATTCCTGTGTAGGTTTCTTCACATTCCCATGGTAATGAGCTGAACTTGTAGGTCTTGTATTATTTTGAGAGTATTTTATGATCAACAAAGCATAGTAGATCGCTGGTTTGGGTGAAAGTCATGAGAGAGCATCAGGGAATACCTATGTCAACTTTCAAAGGACTCACACCAAATCTGTTTGAGTGAGTCTCTCCCCCTCTAGATACCATTGAAGGCTTAAAAAGAGGTCTAATGTGTCAGGACGTTGCGCGCCCTTTAAGGGTTAACAGAAGGGTTGGAGAAAAACTGAGTAGCCCATGATAAAATATCTCAGCTGCAATTAGACACCAAAAATCTTAGTTGATTGTAATACATTATGAAAAAGATAAAGATAAACTCACATTATACATGCACAAGTATAGCATGGTACTCACTTTGAAGATCCATGCTGTTTCAATGCATGAGCCTCTGAAAATAAAAAGTTAATTTAGTATTGTATACTACCAAAGGGTTTTACTGTATCTGTATAAGAACTTTATGTACAGCCAATAGTACAGTACAAACATGACAATGAGATTAATTACAAAATCACAGGTGAAAACTAAAGTAGGCCTATAAAACAAAAAATGGATAACAGATTCCTTCTATCTTTTCCACCAAGGGAATATTTCATTGGTTAGTAATTCTTATTCATGAATGTTATCATCCTGTGGTTATGCAGAGGACCACTAGCAACCACTCTGTCCGAAGTTATATAGACGTGGCATGGTGGTGCTGGAGCCAGGGGATCCCAAATAACTGCTGATTCTCCTCTCTTATTATACTACGGAAAATGTTGCCTTTGGGTGATCATGGCTCATATATGGATATTAAACAGATCCTTACACACATGTATTGTTGTATTCCACGCTTGCTTAACTTTATAGGTAACCTATTGCCTGGAAATTACATTAATGTGAGGGATTGCGTTATAACTGTCAGGAGACTTAATCATATACATTAACCCTTTCACGCTTATGACGCAATTTTGAGCCTATTAGGGATACTTTAAAGCCTTTGTTACCATCAGGGGTATTTAGAAACCTTTAGTTTAGTTACTTCAACCTCTGCAGTTGTCTTAGCTGTGGGCAGAAACCTAATTTTGGAGAGGTAATTATAAGAGTGAGAGAACTCTATTTCTTATTGCTAATCTGACAACCTCTGCGTCATAAAAGCGTGAAAGAGTTAATAAACAATAATAAGATGATACTGGAATCAGCTTAGCACATACCTATAAGTGGTGGTGTGAGAGTGATCCCTTGTAGAGCTGACTGTTGAGGAATACACACTAGCCAGCTGGGTTCACACCAACTTGCCAGCTCTGACTCATGGTGCTCCTGAAATTAGCACTAGATGTAGTAACTTGCAATAAAGGGAAAATATTACCAAAACAACCACTAATTTTACCATGGTTTTTCGTTTTGGTTTTAGGTAGTTTTCATAAATTCATCATTATACAGTAGTTGAAATTAGTTACAATCCCTGGAAAATGTATTTTCTCCCATTATCCAATGATCTTAAAACACTCAGATGTAAGTAATTTTCAGAGTAAATATACAATTTGTTTTGCCTTGTGATACAGGATGGGTTCTCTTCCCCCCCCCCCCCCCCTCCGAAATCAGTATCTATTTTGCCAGTAAGGGGCTTAATAAGAGTTTCACTGCTGTCAATATGGAGGCTAATAGATTTTTTTTTTAACAGTGCTTTAAATAGTGCACATAAAATGTACCGGGTATTTCCGGAGGTTGAAACAAATTTTAATATGATCTTTGGAACATCCTTATTTTTTAACCCGTACAGCCCCAGCGACGCGCCTGGCGCGTCGGCGATGTATGTAACGCACAGCCCCAGAGACGCGCCTGGCGCGTCACCCTAATTGCGCCGACCGTAACCTCAGGTGTAGCCACTCAAGAGGGCTCAGATTTGTATGGGAACTGTGTACGTATTCCACGCAACCGTGCCGATGGTTGAAAACTCTCAAAGTCCACGTGCGTGCGCGTGAGCGCGCAATAACCTGGTTTTTGGGGGTAATTGCCTTCAATTTTTTACTCTTGTAAAATACGTTTTCGGGGGCTCTGTAGGACCATTTTTTGAGCTTTTTGATCGGTTTTTCCTTCATTCCTAACCCATTCGCTATTGTTTCTGGAATAAAACCATTTTTTGAAATAGCCGTCAAATATTGAGAAATAATTAGTGGTAGTTTCGGTAATAAGTACCCAATAAGGAAAATATAACCGAAACTACCACTAATTTTCCCATGGTTTTTCTTTTAGGTGTTAGATAGTTTTCATCATTAAACAGTAGTTAGTTCAAATTAGTTACAATCCCAGGAAAATTTTATTTCTCCAATTATCCAACGATCTTAAAACATTCAGATGCAAGTCATTTTCAGAGTAAATATACAATAATTTTTGCCTTTGGATACAGGATAGGTTGAGGGGGGGCTTTGCCCCCCCTCAACCAAAACTACCATTAGAAATTTGTTACCTATGTTGTTGTGTCGGTAATTTTCGGTAAATATCCTATTTTACACCGGGGACAATTTTTACAAGTAGGCTACAGTATTTTTATTTTTTGTCCTTGTTTTTGTTTTTTTAAGGGGTGTTTTTTTATGAACCCCATCGGAAAATGCAAAAAAATTAGCCAAACCTAACCTAACATAACCAAAAACTAACCTATCTCGCCGACGGTCTAAACCCAGCTCACGTTCCCTGTTTATGGGTGCGCGACGGTCTAAACTCAGCTCACGTTCCCTGTTAAACCTGTTTATATTTGTTTTTAGAGATTTAGGCCTAGGCCTAATGAATTTCCAACGGGGTGGACATAGGCCTATATGGCAATGAAGTACATGACCTAACTAACATATTTGTCTAGATGGTTTTGACGGTAACATTCAAGGAGACTACTGCAGGACTCTTCTTCTTACTTCTGACTGGGTATAGGCTATCCTAGTGTTTACTAGCCTATACCCCTTTGAAAGGACATTAGCCTAACCTAACAACCTTACCTAACCTAACCTAGTATTATAGGTGGGGGCTGCCGCCCCCACACCCCCGCTTTGACTTAGATTTTTGGTGTATTTGTCTGTGAAGTGGGTATTTTTCAATTTGTTGATAACGAAAATCCTCCATGCGGACTAGGCCTATATGGAGAAAAATATGACGAATCTATTGGTGCCTATTTTCCCTAATAAATTGTTTCTCATAACGTCGCACTACTGTCCTTGAATATTATCGACTATTTGACAAGACTGGTTGAAATGGTCTAGGCCCAGCCTAGCCTATAATAGGCCTAAGAGTTGTTCTGTCACCCATGATCCATCTTATAGCTGTCCTAGAATATCTCCCACCATAGCCTCCAGCACTGAAGAACCTTATTTACACTACAGTATTGTGAAATGACAGTAAATATAAAAATATTAGCACGTAAACGCATCTCTGTTGATATTAGTTGGTTGTGACGAAATACTTTACCCTAATGTGTTTGTAGAAATTATTGCTTTCAATTGTGTCATCCGTCATCTTTGCTCCAGCCTCGTACAGAAGAACATGTCCTCTGTGTCTAGTGTCCTTTCCGCGCCTCTACCATCACGAAAACACTATAAACATGACGATAAAACACAACCATACACGTGTTTACTTCAGATCAGCTGTCTTGGAATGTCACAATACAGGCTTGGGACACTCTGATGTTTTCTCTAACTGCTATTCAATAATAATATAATCCTATACATTTTAGTTATATAGATGCCTAATTATTAAGGAAACATTACACGTATCCTCATGAGTCAGTCACCATACGGTAAAATAGTGATATGGCAATTTTGTGTATAATATGCACATCATTTTACGATGGTATTTTGGATGACTAGCTATATATAATTTGATATCTACACATACTTCTCAGAATGTAATAATATAACTGGTGAGGATTATTTCGATGTGTACAGATTACTCATATAAACTGTGTATTCCAAAAATATGTAAAATGTTGTAGTATTAAAGTTCTGATTACGTTTGTGGTAAAATGCCAGACGTATGATTTCTTTGCCAACAAAAATATTACAATAATTCCAAATATAAAGACATGGCATACTGTTTATCTTGCTGGACCAACAACATGGTGTAATGAACTAGTACTTAAACTGAAAATATGTTCCATACAGCATTGTAATGCATATTTATGTTGTGCGGTATTCCCTATGTGTTATAGCAGACTGCCTGTACCCTGGGCTCAGTATACTCACAGAGGATCTTCTTCATATCAATGTCTGAAGTTAGAATGCATATCAAACAAGTATACCGCATAGGTATTAAGCCAATGTACCATTGCAATATGAGAATTCATTAGTATACTGAATCAGATAAACACGCGAGAATTAGTAAATTGGTTAGCCATTGAGTACGCCGAGTCTGTGAGACATTTCAGCCCGTTTGAATGGCTGTCAAAGGCTTACGAACCACTCCGCACTAATGGCCGTCAGTATGTACCGCTCAGTAGTAGCAGGTTAGTATCGCTCCGCACCCCAGTCGGGTACTGAAGGGTAATAATAATAAATAATAATAATACTTTATTTCAGACTCACACAGTATAGAGGGGACCATACTGGGGTCCATATATACCTTACAGTAACATAAATATATATAAGCTACTGTACATAGGCTACATAAAATAAAATAAATTAAATAATACCCAGCTTGCTATCATGTAGTTCACAGCACTGACTCAACCAAAAACAGTGGTCATCACACTACTGTGTTACCAAAACCACTGTCCTAATTGTGTACAGTACCATGCCTCACATCATTTAGCTTCCGGTACAGTATGTTGCTACAGTACAGTATAGAAATATCGGTACTGTACTGCACTATGAGGTTCAGTACCGGTATGCTAATTCTGTAGAGTAGCAGACCTGAAATCATTACTTAAGGTTAAATATAGAGCAACTTCCTCCAGTGTGCCTGCATCCTAGAGGTGTACACTATGCTTGGAGTTTATGTTAGCTTTTTAATGAGTGATTGGTAACAGTGTAAGTTCATATAGGCACATAGCGTACTTGTACTCATATTTTGAGAGCCCCAGAAACATACAGAGGACCTTTCTTATACGCTACCTGCCTTGCAGATTGGACCGCTGCGCAATAGTACGGAAGGGTAATAAATACAGCAGTCCTTTATTATACGCTACCTGCCTTGCAGATTGGAGCCTGGATACGTAATGCACGTAAATGCACAATAAAGATATGGTTATAACCTTGTAATTCGTGATTGTATCTTAGTATCTAACTTTGTGTGTAAGGGTGACGATTAAAATAAGGCATAAGAACATAAGGACATAAGAAAATGTGAGTTTGCAGAAAGCCGATTGGCCCACACAAGGCAGATCCCTCTCACACCCAACCCTAATTATAAGGCCTAATTATTTTTTATTTTATTTTCTATGTGAATGAGGTAGACAAAAGGCATAACTGCCCACAGCGAGTGCCTCCCCCAGATTTCAAAGAGTGACAGAGCCGAAATCAAGGGACGTTCGAGCTAAAATGCCTGGACACACAGAGTTTGAAGCAATTTAAGTAATAGGAAAAGGGAAAGACTGATTCTGGGAGAGAGTTCCAGAGCTCAGCAGTTGAATAGAAGAAAGTCTGAGAATAGCGTTTCACTCTTGGGTTGGAGAGTTGCACAGGGTAGGGGTGGGATTGTGTTGCAAGGCGGGTACTACATACCCTACGTAAAGGAGGTGGTATACACTGGGAAAGCTCCGAGGAACACTGATTATGTAGTAGCGATAGAATAGCGAGAGAGATGCAACATTGCGACGAAAAGAGAGAGATTGCAGAGAGTTGGTGAGTGGACGGGAGTTAATGATACGAAAAGCTTTCCTTTCTACTTTATCTAGGAGTGCGGTGTTAGAGGATCCTCCCCACACATGTGAACCATACTCAATACAAGGACGCACTGTGCCCCTTTACAGAGCAAGAAGCTGTGCAGGGGTAAAGAACCCCTTGAGGTGGTTGAGCACACCCAGCTTCTGGGAGGCCGCTTTAGCGAGACTGGTAATATGGTCCCTCCACGTGAGAGCAGAAGAAAAAGAGACACCGAGAACATTGAGAGAAGATGAAGGGTTGATTTTTATATTGTTGAAGAATAAGGGATAGTCCTCTGGAGGTTCCTGACGGGTTGTAAGATGGCCTAGCTTACTAACACCGTGAGCACCGACCTCACCAAAACGGTCAGAGGTCAGAAAACGGGGTCTGCAGAGCGCCCATTGGCCCACACCCGACAGCAGATCCCTTTCACTCAACCCATCTCGTCCATATGCCTATCTAATTTTATCTTAAAACTCTCCATCGTTCTTGATCACACTATAGCACTTGGTAGCCTATTCCACCTATCTACAACTCTGTTACCATGTCACCTTTATTAATCCCAATAACCCACTTGAACACCTCTATCATATACCCTCTAACTCTGCGTCTCTCTAACGAATTTAAGCCTAATTTCTTTAACCTTTCTTCATATGGGAGATTTCTAATATTATGGATAATTTGTTTCATTCTACGTTGTACTCTCTATAAGGAATTTATGTCCATTCTTTAATAAGGACACCAAAATTGAACAGCATAGTCCATATGGGGTCTCACTAATGACAAGTAAAGTTTTAAGATAAAATCTGCAGTTCTGTTACTCACACTCCTAGAGATGAACCCGAAAATCCTGTTTGCCTTGTTACGAACGCTTATACACTGTTTTCTAGGTTTCAAATCATTGCTAACAAACACACCTAGATATTTCTCACAGTCTGAGTTTTCTAATTAAGGCATGTCAGTTAATTAGCAAAATAACCTAGAGTAAATAATTTGTCTAGCCTAATTTAAATAACCTAGAGTAAATAATGTGTCTAGCCTATTAAAATCGGACTCATATAGTCTAATTAAGGCTATCCACATCTTATCATCATTTACAAACTACCTTTCTTCAAATGATGAGGACAAAGTATGTAATTAAGCTACGGTATGTAGCCTACAGAATTATAAGCTAAGTTAAAATAGCACACTTGATTGAAACTTCTTATCACATTTAAACTATATCTTATAGTTATCAAAGTATTTTATAATTATCTAGCTTATACGAAATTATTATAATAATCAACGGCCGGGACATTTTTTTACCGAAAAATTTACAAATTTATCTTGAAGGGGGTCTAGGGGGTGTTTTTCTAAGCTTGATGGAGGTCTAGGGAGGAAACTAAAAAAAATATATGAATAAATTAATTAATAGACCAAACAAACGGCCAGCCTCCCCTTAAATAATATATTCTTAAATTTTACGTCATCAATATTATTGTAATCCTTCCAGTTTTTTACATCTTAAGTCCAAAGTATTGGCTAAATCATTTGACCTTTGGATTCTTTGACTTAATTTACTGATCCCCTTCAGTAAGTTAATAATAATAATAATAATAATAATAAAAATAATAATAATAATAACAATACTACTACTACTACTACTACCAATAATAACAATTATAATAATAGACAGCTACTTGAGTAGCTCGCTGCTCACCAATGGGAGCATATATATTTCCGGGAGTTTATATATATCGATGACTTCATTAATATTCATTACCCACAACCTAAAGTTATTGTGTCCTTAGTCATCAAATCAGACAACAATGTTCAGGCTAGTGTACAAGCGGTACAAATAAACCAGCTAGGAGATGATATGATTCCTTCAAAGGTCACTGACATTAATACATTAATACAGTAAGTGTTGTTAGATGCTTTGCGTAAGTGCGACGTCAATAATTAAGAGACAACTTTAAACCCTAGACTAATAGACAATGTGTATATATTGTATATTGTATTGTGTGTGTGTGTGTGTGTGTGTGTGTGTCACAGTGTGTGTGATTGTGTAGGTGTGATTGTGTAGGTGCGTGTGTATGCAGTTGTGGTCAGGTAAGGGAATTGGATTTATTGGATTCATATCTAGGAGTGTTAGCAACAGGACTGCTGAAGTTTTCTTAAAATTATACTTAGCACTAGTAAGACCCCATTTAGACTATGCTGTCCAATTTTGGTGCCCTTATTACAGAGTGGATATCGACCCATTAGAGGCAGTCCAAAGAAGAATGACGAAAATTATAGTTACATAATATTAGAAACTTATCGTATGAGGAGAGGTTGAAAGCCTTAGGCTTGCACTCACTAGAAAGACGAAGATGTAGGGGAGACATGATAGAGGTACTTAAATGGATAAAAGGTATAACTAAGGGCGATATAGATGAGGTATTTAAGCTAAAGAACGGCGACATAACCCGCTCAAATGGTTTCAGGTTAGATAAGTTTAAGCATAGGAAAAATATAGGAAAGTACTGGTTTGGGAATAGAGTTGTTAACATGTGGAATGCACTGCCCAGAGAAGTGATTAGCTCAGAAACAGCTGAAAGCTTTAAGCGTAAGTTGATTCCCATATGGATGATAATTATGGGTTAGGTGTGAATGGGAGCCGTTTCTTGTGGGCCGCATGACCTTATGCAGTTTCCTGCGATCTATGTTCTTATAAGTATAATCCCGGAACGGAGATCGGCTTAGGCCTAGTGTAAATAGTCGTGTGTGTGTGTGTGTTACAGTAATTATATTTGTTATCTTAATTTATATAATAATGAATTTAGTTACTTATATATATTTTTCACGAATAATATTGAATTTAACTTAAATTGGCTCTTGAGTAAGGCTATTTTTTTGCTGTGTATAAAATATAGTATTGAATATATAATTTTGTTTTATTGTATTCCAATAGAACAAAGTAATAATTATATACTTGTAATACGTTTTCATCTTGTACAAATACGTGTTCAAGGTATGAGTGTAATTTGCAGGAAATACCGTACCAAACTATGTTGCTATAATATCGGTATCATGATATATCACAATATACAGTATAATATAGTAAGATATAAGTAGAAACCTGGCCAAAATTTGACAATAGAAGTCTATAGAATATGTACCACCACCGATAAAACAAAATTAATTTATTCACACACACACACTAGTGGTTTTGCGTACACAGTATAAGTAAAATATATTTGTTGTTTATACTTAAATATAAAGTCAAACAGAACAAATAAATACAAAGGAGAGTAATTATAGACTTGGGAGACAGAGCGGGCCGTGAAAGTAGCACCCCATCGCTGACGTCACAGAATGGTCGACGCAGCCTGGGTACTCCAGACTCCCATCACAGACACAGAGTAGAACACATGGAATAAGGGAAAATGAATCGGAAATTCATTGAAGTTAACCGAATAATTTGAAGATATTTCAATTAAGTTAAGTTAACAAATTTTTTCAAAATCAACTAGTTAGTTAAAAGTAAAATAACTTAGTTGGTTAATCGGCAAAAGTTAAGTTAATTAACTTAACTGACCCAACTCTGATATATATACAGCCGTCCGGCTGGCTCAGTTGATAGCGTGCTGATTCCCATCTTGAAGGTCTCGCGTTCGATCCCCGCTCAGATTGAAAAGTTTTGTTGGGACATAGCAGGCTAGAAGAGTGGCGAACACATCATCAAAAGGTTACCATTTCCCCATGAGCAAGGGGGATGGGTAATGGTCTCTGGTAGACTAAAGAAAGCCAAGCGCTTGTGAATCCTCGAAGGAGGAGATACTGGCGCTATATAAGTAACCAGATTATTATTATTATTATTATATAAAGTAAAGGGTGGATGGGACTCGTTAGCCTTGGTCGGCAACTCATCTAGGGGAGACAACCTTATACAAATCCGGGTGGATGGGACTCGTCAGCCTTGGTTGGCAACCTGTCTAGGGGAGTAAACCTGATACAAATCCGTACTGCTTACCTAAGGGTAAGGCAGGTTAGTGGATGGATTAGCCGAACACCACTGTAGAAAAATAGTGCAACAAGATACACACAGGGTCTCGGAGTCGGACGGATCCTAAATTGAGTGGTCAATCCTGTAAGTCTTTCACTAAACTGGCTCGGGTTGTCCCTCTCACAGGAAATAGGTCCGCTTGGTGGCATTCTGTGTATGGCCACCCTCGTAAGGTGAGTAAGGCGTCCGGCAATAGATAGATAGATAGATAGATATATATATATATATATATATATATATATATATATATATATATATATATATATATATATATATATATATATATATATATATATATATATACCGGTATATATATATATATATATATATATATATATATATATATATATATATATATATATATATATATATATATATATATATATACAGGGTATATACAGGGTGTTTCAAAAATACCTTTCATAAAATTCAGATTGAATAGACCTAGCAATAATATTCATACCGGTACTTTACTATGTGATGGTTTTGGAAATATCTCATATTAACCAGGACATTGCACATTTTAGTTTATATAGGAATGTCTAAGAGATGAAAACGTTTCATTCCTGGCCATCCGCTCAGGGATCAAGAAGTTTGGCAAAAGATTGAAATACAGTATACAGTATAATTATGTATTTACTCACATAAAGTATTAGTAGATATCTATCTATCTGTCTATCTATCCATCTCTCTCTCTCTCTCTCTCCCTCTCTCAAAAATTACCAGATAAAAGTGCACAATGCATGCAATTGACACATTCAAAAGGAGGATAGACATCCATTTCGAAGAGGCTTTGAGTATTTTAGGTAAACAACAAAAGGAAATAATAGCAATAATAACATGTTGGGTTAAGCGTCAATAGTATACAATATTTCTCAACTTTCTTCAATTTCCCAGTAGAAATTTTCTCATTCTGCTGGGGGCTTGTTCACCCAACTATATTTCATGAGGGTGTGGTGGGTGGGGAGAGAGCCTTCTTATTTTCTGTCTTTACCATCCACTTTCTGGCAACTATCATCTTATAATTAAATATGGACGGCCTACTAGGGAACGCAAGGTCTGTGCAGTCTGTGTACTTATGTAACTCTATGTAACTCTAATAATTAAATAACATAATGCATACGTTACATAAGGATGTTAAAGACTTGCAAGAATGAAAACTATAACATCGCATATAGCTAATATATAATTATATTAAAGACAAATTCATACAGGAATAGTTATACGTATATGTAATAAGTATAAATATATTCAAATAATTATTATATAACACAATCACAGGCATTTCGTGATTACAAATAGAACACTAATAACTATCAGAGATAGAGAGAGAGAGAGAGAGAGAGAGAGAGAGAGAGAGAGAGAGAGAGAGAGAGAGAGAGAGAGAGAGAGAGAGAGAGAGAGAATATTAATAATGTAAACAATAATAACAACAATGATAATACTAATAATAATGACAACTACATAGATAATAACAATAATAAATATAATAATAATAATAATAATAATAATAATAATAATAATAGTAATAATAATAATTATATAAATAAAAATTATAATTAGATATTAATTATAATTATAAAAAATAATTATAAAAATATAATGTAAATATATGAATATAATATCTGAAATATCGATTCTCAGAACCTAGGCAGCAAATCCTTCCAAATCATAATTTTTAGTCGGCACCTACTATATATATATAATTATATATATATATATATATATATATATATATAGTAATTATTTAGAAAAGGTTCGCCGCCTTAGTATAAATAATTTATTAGGGATAATGTGGGTCTATGGAAACCTTGTACTGTATTTATGTACTGTATAATAATTTTGATCACATTGCAGATACACAATATTACTGGAAAAAAACCCCGCACAGAGCGATCATTCCCAGAGCTCCCTTGGACGTCCTTGCTGTTTACAAACGTCTTTATTATGGAGTATAATCGATAATTATCCCCTGCTGGCAACATAGATGATATATTTAATCCCCAACCCATTTTGTACCCCACGTTCGAATGAAAAAACTAATTTCTCAAAATCTGGAGGGAAAAAAACATGAAAAATAAGGGTGCGAGCCTTTTCCCTATAATTACCATATATACAGTATACGGTATATATATAGTAAAACTCGTAAAAATAAAAATAGTAAAAATAGATGGATAAACAGATAGATAGATAGATAGATAGATACTTAGATAGATAGATAGATAGATAGATAAATACATATATTGGTAGATAGATACAGTAGATAGATAGATAGATAAACAGTTATTATTTATGGACCAAACAAATTCCCTTTTTATGGAGAGAGAGAGAGTGAGTGAGAGTGAGAGATAAAGAGAGAGAAAGTGAGTGAGTGCATAACCTAAGATATACCTTCCTATTGTTATATTCATAAAATAATTTGACATAATGATAGTGAATTACCTCTACATCCTTATATGAGATGGGTCTATTAATACATATATATCCAATAATTAATGCAAATATATACACGTATTTCTTGGAGAGTGTTAACCTAATTAGTATACTAATCCTAATAAATTAACTACAGAGAGAGAGAGAGAGAGAGAGAGAGAGAGAGAGAGAGAGAGAGAGAGAGAGAGAGAGAGAGAGAGAGAGTGTGAGAGTGAGAGTGATAGCGTCCAGCACCTAAGACAAAGCCAAATAGTTCGATATAAATCGATATTTCAAATCGATATTTCAGATATATTCACATATTTACTTTATATTTTGTGTATTATAATTTTATTATTATTATTATAATTAATACTTAATTATTATTTTTATTATTATTATTATTATTATTATTATTATTATTATTATTATTATTATTGAAATATTGTATGTTATTTTTATTATTTTATATATTTATATTAATATAATTATTTATATTATATTAATCATTATTAGTATTACTCTCTCTCTCTCTCTCTCTCTCTCTCTCTCTCTCTTTGAATATTATTATTGTTTTATATTTTGGTGAAAACGAAATTCCTGTGATTGAATTATACTGTATATTCATTATTAAAATATTTACATTACTATAATTATCAATATTATTATATTTATTATTATTATTATTATTCTCTCTCTCTCTCTATCTCTCTCTTTGAATATCATTATTGTTCTATATTTTTGTGAACACGAAATTCCTGTGATTGCATTACACTGTATAATTATTCAGTATTAAAATATATATTTATACTTATTACATATATAACTATACCTGTATGAATTATTGTTAGCATGTGTTTTAGTTATATGCGAAATGATAATAGCCTTCACTCTTTCAATCGTCTTTCACATCCTTATGTAAAGTATGCAGCATATTAATAGTTACATAGAGTTACATAACTATACATACTGCACAGACCTTGCGGTCCCTACTAGTCAGTCAATATATAATTCTAAAATAATATTTACTATAAAGTGGATAGTAAAGGCAGAAAAGCAGAAGGCTCTCTCCCCACCAACCACACCCTCCGACCTTGATTCGGAATGAAATTTAGTTGAGTATACAGGATCCCCAGCAGAATGAGAACATGTCTACTGGGAAATTCATAGTAAAGAAGAAAGTTGAGAAATAGTGTAAACTACTGACATAAGACCCAACATTTTATTATTTATTTAATTAGTTTACCTAATATACTCAAAATTTCCTCTAAATAGATGTCTACCCTCCTTTCGAATGTGTCAATTGTATTGCATTGTGCAACTTTATCTGACAATTTATGAGAGAGAGCGAGAGAGAGATATATAGAAAAAGAGAGAGAGATAGATAGATAGGTAGATATATAGATAGATAGATAGATAGATAGATAGATAGATACTAATAAAGGGCACTTTCTGTGAGTTTTGTCTTTCTGTGAGTTTCCTGTTTGTCTGTTTACTCACGAAATAATCCCTCCCTGTTCAAGATGGAGAGTGGGGGGACCCCCCCCCCCCCAACTCCCTAAGTTTTCATGATGGACATATTTGACATGCATCATAAAGGTGCACCAGAATAGGTTTTAAGTGACATCTTTATCCCCTGACTCTCCAGGGAGCGGGGGACGGAGACCCCCCCCCCCCCCCCCCCCTCCCAACCCAACCCATGATTGACAGCCCATACTTCGATTTTCTCCCTAGAAGGGCCGGGTAACTCAACTAGTAAATACGTATATTGTATTTCTATCTTTTCCAGACGTCTTGATTCTTGACGGGGTGGCCAGGAACGAAACGTTTCCATCCCCTAAGGCCTAGAGCCCTATGAAAGGCATTTTTGAAAAACCACATATATATATATATATATATATATATATATATATCATAAATTGTCAGATAAAGTTGCACAATGCAATGCACTTGCCACATTCGAAAGGAGGGTAGACATCTATTTAGAGGAAATTTTGAGTATTTTAGGTAAACTAATTAAATAAATAATAAAATGTTGGGTCTTATGTCAGTAGTTTACACTATTTCTCAACTTTCTTCTTTACTATGAATTTCCCAGTAGACATGTTCTCATTCTGCTGGGGATCCTGTATACTCAACTAAATTTCATTCCGAATCAAGGTCGGAGGGTGTGGTTGGTGGGGAGAGAGCCTTCTTCTTTTCTGCCTTTACTATCCACTTTATAGTAAATATTATTTTAGAATTATATATTGACTGACTAGTAGGGACCGCAAGGTCTGTGCAGTATGTATAGTTATGTAACTCTATGTAACTATTAATATGCTGCATACTTTACATAAGGATGTGAAAGACGATTGAAAGAGTGAAGGCTATTATCATTTCGCATATAACTAAAACACATGCTAACAATAATTCATACAGGTATAGTTATATATGTAATAAGTATAAATATATATTTTAATACTGAATAATTATACAGTGTAATGCAATCACAGGAATTTCGTGTTCACAAAAATATAGAACAATAATGATATTCAAAGAGAGAGAGATAGAGAGAGAGAATAATAATAATAATAATATTGATAATTATAGTAATGTAAATATTTATAAAAATAACAAAAATAATACATACATTAATATTTAAATAATAATACTAATACTAATAATACTAATAATAATAATAATAATAATACAATAATGATAATAGTAATAATAATAATAATAATAATAATAATAACAAAATAACAATATACAAAATAACATTTAATCTGAAATATGAAATATCGAATCTCAGAACCAAGTCGACAAATCCTTCCAAATCAACATTTGTAGTCGGCACCTACCAAATAGTGAGTCGCGGCATTAAACCTCTCAGACCGAGCAGCCCTCTCCTATGAAGCTCTGAACCTGAAAATCGCGCGGGGAACTACTTGGGTTTGTCTTAGGTTCTGGACTCACTCTATCTCTCTCTCTCTCTAGTTATATTATTAGGGTTAGTATACTATTTAGGGACATAGCTAATATTTGTTTATCTAGCTATCTATCTATCTACCTATCTATCTATCTATTTATCTATCAATCTATCTATTTATCTATCTATCTATCTTTTTATCTATCTATCTAAGACTTAGACTGCTTTAATATTTGTGTTCAGGCATTTTGACCCCAACGTCATTTGATTTCTATTCTCTGTAACTTTTTGGCTTTGGGGGAGACACTTGTTACAGGCAGCCTGCCTTTTGTCTCCTTCATACACATTGAACAAATAATGTATCAATCTATATTATACTCTCTCTCTCTCTCTCTCTCTCTCTATATATATATATATATATATATATATATATATATACTGTATATATACTGTATTTATATATATTAAATTAAATATATATATATATATATATATATATATATATATATATATATATATATATATATATATATATATATATATATATATATACAGGGTGTTTCAAAAATAGCTTTCATAAATTTCAGAATGTATAGACCTACCAATAATAAATATACTTTAGTATGTGACAGTTTTGGAAATATCTCATATTTACTAGGATATTACGCATTTTAGTTTAAATAGGAAAGTTTAGGGGATAAAAACGATTCATTCCTGGCCACCCCTTGAGGGATCAAGGTCTCTGGCACTAGATATATATACAGTATACAGGATATGTATTTACTAGCTGAGGTACCCAGGGCTGCCAGGGGGAAAAATCCAAGTATGAGTTGTCTATCATGGGGGGGGGGGGGGGGGCCCCTCACTATGCATGCCAAATATGTCCTTCTTGAACATTGAGATAGTTGGTGGGGGGAGATTGTTCCCCCCCCCCCCCCCCACACACACACACACACACTTAAAACCTATTCTGGCACTCCCTTAGTATGCCTGCCAAGTATAGGCTCTCCATCTTGAAAACTGAGGGTGTTGGAGGGTATCTGCCCCCCACACTCCTTTTTTAAACCTATTCTGGCACCCCTTCGTATGCATGCCAAGTATGGGCTCTCCATCTTGAAAACTGTTGGGGTAGTTCGTGAGCAAACAGACAGACAGAAGACTTTATTAATATCTTTGTATCTATCTATCTATTTATCTATATATCTATCCATCTCTCTCTCTCTCTCATAAAGTTGTACAATGCAATACAATTGACACATTCGAAAAGAGGGTAGATACCCATATCATGGAGGCTTAGAGTATTTTAGGAAAAAAAACAAAAAAAAACAAGAGTAATAATAATATGTTGGGTTAACCGTCAGTAGTATACAATATTTCTCAACTTGTTTACTATGAATTTCCCAGTAGAAATTTTATCATTCTGTTGAGGGGCCTGTATACCCAACTCAATGTCATGCTGACCCAAGGTCGGAGGATGTGGTGGGTGGGGAGAGAGCCTTCTGCTTTTCTGTCTTTACCATCCACTTTGTAGCAAATCCCATTTTAGGATTAAGTACAGACTGCCTAGTAAGGACCGCAAGGTCTGTACAGTCTGTGTACTGACGTAACTCTATGTAACTCTCCAATAATATACTATATACGTTACAAAAGGATGTGGAAGGCGATTGAAAGAGTGAAATCTATATAATTTCGCATTTAGCTAAACTATATGCTAAAGGAAAACACATACACGTATAGTTATATATGTAATAATTATAAATATATTCTAATAATGATATAATACAATCACATGCATTTTGTGATCACAACAATTTAAATCAATAATAATAATCAGAGAGATAGAGAGAGGGAGAAAAGATATATATAATAATGATAATAACTGTGGAATATAATAATAATTCAATAACACTAATAAAAGCAAATACTACAAATAATAATAATAATAATAATAATAATAATAATAATAATAATAATAATGATAATAACAAAAATAATAAAGGATACCAATAAAATCATTATAAAAAATAAAAAGTACAAAATCTAAATATAAAATCTGAAATCTAGGATCTCATCAACAAGTCAGCAAATTGCGCCAAATCCACCTTTTTATTCCGAACCTGCCAAATAGTGAGTCGCGGCATTAAACCTCTCAGACCGAGCAGCCCTCTCCTATGAAGCTCTGAACCTAAAAGTCGCGCGGAGAACTACTTGGCTTTTCTTAGGTTCTGGACTCAATCACTCACTCTCTCTTTCTCTCTGTAGTTAATTTATTAGGGTTAGTACACTATTTAGGTTAGCACTCTCTAGTACATATTGTATATATTCTGTAATCATTGGATATATTAGTATTAATAGACCCATATCATATAAGGATACAGAGGTAATCCACTCATTATATCCAATTATTTTATGTATTTAAGAATAGGAAGGTATATTACCATCAATATACCCAATGATTATAATTATACAGTATATCAATTATATATCAATTCTATACCCTTTAACATTTTTACTCATACACTTTTTATGACCTCGATTTCTAGCAGTGCATGGTTAGTTCTGTGAATTCGTAGCCAGCTGATTCGATACCATATAGTTCGGAGAATCTGTAGGGGGTATTCAGTTGTCTGTGTGCCTCGAGGGTGGACACTACGTACTTTTTGTGCTCTTCGTTGGAAATATTTGGTGTGCAATCTGTAACATATGCTGGTATTTTCAGGTATTTTGTATTTTGTATCTGCATCATTATTTTTGGTCTATTATCATGTGTATTTTTATTTCCTATATTTAATTTTGTCTTTGCTTTCCTCTCAGACACTCACTCTCATTCACTCTCACTCTAGTAGTATTGGCCATTTTATATATATATTTTTTTGTAATTTCCTTGTCTTAAATTAACCCCCTTCCCACACGGAAAACATACCTATCATCATCATCACTAGAACAAAAGTTATACATATTCTTCAGGTGTATATATTAATTCTGTCAACTTTTAAAAGTTATTCCCATATTCTCATTTTATCCCAAGCCCGAACTATGAAACGTTTAGTATTATACAAAAAAAAACAAAAAAACAAAACAAAAAAAAACATCGTAAACACTTGTGTTTACCTGTCAATCAAGGGACTGGGGTTCTCGATAAGGGGCTCCATTCCTGAAAATGTACTTGACTTACAGTGTGCTGGCTTAATAATCCCGAAGGGTTGATAGCTTCTGAAGTCCTATTTTAACTAACTAAATAACTGTTAATCGTGTGTGGTATCCGA
The DNA here is from genome assembly GCA_032716605.1 of Paralithodes platypus. Classification (NCBI taxonomy): domain Eukaryota; kingdom Metazoa; phylum Arthropoda; class Malacostraca; order Decapoda; family Lithodidae; genus Paralithodes; species Paralithodes platypus. Next base: position 5,289,263 of record CM064506.1, on the reverse strand, counting down.
GTGACCATATCCTACGTGTCCTGGTGATGACCTAGGATGACTAACCAACAGGTCATATGATGGTTCGTGCTTTGACCCTCGTTTACCATGACCAACAGCAGTCGTACTAGGTCACTGTAATCACCATGAACAGTACCTCAAGTCACCGTAACCCGGCCTCTGTTTTGGACCATGAACATACGGAGGTGACTGTACTACGCTATATTATCATGGTCGACTTGCGCCATTATCACTGCCATCATTCGGAGTCTGGTAGATCAATGGTTGGATCCTGGTGCACTGTTAACCCTGGCCTGGGGTACCACATACGATATTGATCTTTCTAAGTCAATTAATGTTTTATTTAATTTTGTTTTTGTATCTATATATGTTTTGCCATGGATAGAAGAAATACTTACAGCCATACAACTTATATAATATTGATATAACATTATGACAAAGACGATTGGATGTACTATACCACACCGAACCTAAGCATTGAGATACTTTGATTAAATTTAGCATGACATGGACGATTCTAGAAAGAACATACCCATCCTCGTGAATATCATTAAGTGAATGTATCTCAATACTATTACCATAGTCATAGATAGTATCAACACCCTAATCATCATTACTAATACAGTATCATAGCCATTATATATAAATCATCCTTTTCATCATTAAATCATTATAAGTCACCATAATCATCTTTACTAACATCATACTCATTATTAATCATCAGTCCTCATCACCTTCTATTTAAGAGTCGCTTTCCTCTTTTTATTCGGAGTTGTATTCGTTTTATTATTTGAAGTTGCTGTCCTATTTTTGTTATTAGGATTGTTTTAAACTGCTATATATTTGGATTTTTATTTTATTTGGCATAGCCTATCTTTCATCTCAATATTTGGAGTACATTGGCCTGATGAAGTTATATGCGAACCGTTGTCAACAATGTGCTCCTCCTCATATGGTGTGTATTATAAATGTTGACTTTTTTTTATAAGTATACGGTGTTTATCAAGTTCCCAATGTTTGTTATGTAGATTTGTTTTCTTCTTTTGTTGGGGTGTGACTAATGTTTTCCTTTTTCACAGGAGGAGGATACATGACGAAGAAGAGGAAGAGTACAAAGGAGAACCAAAAGGAAAAGAAGGGAGAGGATGAAAAGGAAGAAACGAATAGCTAAAAACATGATAATTATTAGGAGAAATGCCACGTATAATAAATGTATGCTATATAAATAAATGGATAATTAATAGTCTGTTCATTGTGACACCCTACCTAGTCCCTTGTAAATCAGGAAGGGCTGGATCAAATGGGCTGTAAACGTCCACACCTCTTTATTGAGTATAATTATTATCAGCTCCATTGAGCAGGTAGTTGGTCTATGTGTGTGTGTGTGAGAGAGAGAGAGAGAGAGAGAGAGTTGAAGTTGAGAGATACATAAATATATTTACACTTAAATATATAGATAGATAAATATATAAATTGATAGAGAGAGAGAGTAATGAGTAGTTTGTGAGATAGATAGATAAATAGAAGCGTACATAGATACATAGACAGATAGATAGTGAGAGCGAGAGTAATTAATTTGAGATAGATAGATATATAGATAAATAGATAGATAGCTAGATAGTGAGAGAGACCTTAATGAGTAGTTTGTTTGGGATTTCTAGACCCAGCATTAACACTATCTGATCTGACTTATTAGTTTTTTTTTATGATAGTTTGTCGTCATATTAGTGTGGATTGAGGAATTTGAGGGTATTATAAGGGTAAAGACAGCTTCAATTAACCCTCTGATTTCCATTTACCTTCCCTAATCTGAATAAAATCGTGTGATAATAGCCAGAACACGGAAAAGAAATGCGTAATCTGATCTTGAAAGGGTTAACTCACTAACTCTTGATACGGATATTTTGGTCCTAGGTTGAATAAAATCGCCTGCCGGTATCATAATAGAACACAGAACTAAGTAGACATCAAGCAATTATAAATGAAATTGAATAATGAGAAACTAATTACAGTAGAAAGCCCGAGCACAGACTAAAATATAATAAGTTAAATCTCCGCAAAGAGGCTCTCAGTGTTGCCAGACGGTGACAAGGTATATGCATAGGTACATTAATTACAAGCATTACAAGATTAAACAATGATCTAAGAATCAGTCAAAAACTAACAAGAAAAACAAAACACGCGCGAACTAGACGAATAAACGGTTAATTTTCGGTTTAGTGGGGAGGACACCAAGTGTTTAGCATGCCAGACAGGAAATGAAAATTTGGAGCATTTTATCCTTTATTGTGATTATTACCAGCATATAAGAAATAATAGTAAATTGTTTGAAAGACCATATACAGAAAATATATTAGCACAAATACTATTTGGAAACAGTGAAAATAAGCAAGAAGTGAAACGAATAATACATAGTATGTGGACGAAAAGGGAAATACTAAGAAAACAACAAGACATTAAGCTCAATTAGACTTTTAAAAAGTGTAAGGATACTGTATGGCGTGTTGTACATTAGACAATTAACCCCTTCTGTGCTGGCGACGTCTGTTGTATTTGATTTCAGCTACATTTAGACGATTTTATGAAACTTAGGAAGGACATATGGTAGCTAAAAGGACTAATTGAGATATTATGTAGCCTTTAAGTGGGTAGATGTCCTTTCTAAGCTGAACAAAATCGTCTAATAGTTGCCAAAATATAATTAAAAGTACATCACCGGTACAGAAGGGGTTAATGCATGGATTGTCAGTTACAATGATAGTGTATCGGAAATACAGAACTGTGAGAGTTACAATGATAGTGTATCGGGAATACAGAACTGTGAGAGTTACAATGATAGTGTATCGGGAATACAGAACTGTGAGAGTTACAATGATAGTGTATCGGGAATACAGAACTGTGAGAGTTACAATGATAGTGTATCGGGAATACAGAACTGTGAGAGTTACAATGATAGTGTATCGGGAATACAGAACTGTGAGAGTTACAATGATAGTGTATCGGGAATACAGAACTGTGAGAGTTACAATGATAGTGTATCGGGAATACAGAACTGTGAGAGTTACAATGATAGTGTATCGGGAATACAGAACTGTGAGAGTTACTAATAAGATATTTGATGAATTTACAGTTAACATGCGTGTGCTTCAGGGCTCTGTTTTGAGCCCATTACTGTTTTATGAAAGTAATTTAGGTCATGTATCTTGAATTTTGTAATGGCCTACCATGCGAACATTCATATTCTGACAATCCAGTTTTTGTTAAAGACAAAGTGGAAGATAACTTAGAGAATATTGATAAATGGAGTTACAACATAAATTTCAATGAGTTGGGAGTAAATGTAAATTAAACCATTCAGTACTGGTGACATCCTTTTCATTATATTTGGCAACTATTAAATAATTTCATTCAGCTTAGGATGAACATCTACCAATTAAAAGGCTGCAAGCTACCATGTATCCCCCTAACCTTTATAAAATCGTATAAATATAGCTAGAATAAAATTAAATAGACATCGCCAGTACAGAAGGGATTATATATGTGCATTTATAGTACTTATAGGAAGCAAAATACACATATATACCTAGGCTATATATGACACTTTAACCTGGTATGGAGGATTGCATTAAACTTACAATGCATATTTGTAGTTCCCCACTATTTGCTCGAATTTGGACATTTCCTTGGATATTTTGACATATTTGACTGTAAATATTGTCAAGGCATAACACAGTTGAATTTATCCATACCTAATCCCTACGCAAATCGAAGTAATTACGTTTGTGTATTAGATAATTTTATTGAGGACCGGAAGGGAGATGGTACCACTTCCTCACTGGCAACACTGTAACTGCCGCCGCAACAGTGACTGAATGGCGACCAAGCTGTCTGGGGACGTGCTGGAAACTCAACCAAGATAGCAATTTTGGGCGTGATAATGGCCCCCTGCGCCAGCTGTACCGTCACCACGTCATCGCCGAGGATCTGAGGACGTGTGGAGCCCCGTAGGAGGACGAAGAAGGACCTGTTTAGCATATTACGGTAAGCTTTATTCATCGTCTCATTCTCGGATTCTCGGTATCTGTTGGCAAATGGCGAGGTGGTGTAGGACCTGAGGTGTGGATAATTATCTAAATATTTTCTTTATATTTGGCTGAATGCTGTTATCCTATTTTTCCGCATCGTATCGTTTGACTGGGTTGGTTGAAAATTCGTTGTCCATGTTTCATTAATGATATCTCGTGTTGTATAGTTATATATGTGTTTGCCTGAAATGGTGGGATGGTTGGGGGGAGAGGGAGAGGGAGGGAGGGATTGGAGGAGGGGGTGGGGGAAATTGGGGAATTGGAGAATGGGAAGAGGGAGTAAACGACACCAACCTCCTCACCCACCGCGAGCAGGGAGGCTTCACAAATTGATCTCACTCCACCGACTCGTTCCTCCCTCGTACACCAAGGCTTAGCCCCTTCTGTAGCCTACCTGCGGCATCTTGTTTACTATATTCGGTATCATTCTAGCGGTGACACCAACTCGATTTGGGTATTAAAATGATTGCCGTGTATCTATTTATATCCTTACTTATTGGTTTATGGTATTATAAACGGGCATTCTAGTTGGTATTACTGACTTTTAGCACCAACAGTTACCTCAGATATCTTTGTATGCCTATTAGATCTGGTAGAGCATATACATTATTGCTATATATACCGGTATGTCATTAAGAGCACACAATGTATTATAAGGGAGATATATAATAAACCAAAATACTCTCCCTATACTGTATATGTGCGGCACTGCCACTCTCCATCAGCTGTTAGTCTAGAGTCTAGACAGTGTGCCGTCTATAGGAGAGTATTGACAACATTTGGAAAATATCAATGAAACCGGCCATGAATTTTCCTGGAAATTTGGAAGTCACCCATCGAATGAACATAACCTATACATCATATTAATATATGTTTCAACTTTCGGAAAAACCGTTTTCCCCATTATCCAACAATCTTAAGATACGGCCCCCGATAGTGGGGACGGCTATGAAGTACAGGGAAATTGAGGGGTAAAAGACGAAAATAAGGGGTAATATTAGCCTAACCTAACAACCTTACCTTAACCTAACCTAATATATTAGGTGGGGGCTGCCGCCCCCACACCCCCGCTGGTTTGGTATGTAATTGATAAAAGGACGGTCGCAAAAAAAAAAATAAAAAAAAATAAAAAATAATAATAATAATAAATGAAGTCTACGGTATTTACTCAGCAATCTTCAGTTTTGGCTGTGGATAACAGGAGGTAAATATTAACTTTTTCAAAGTAATTGAAAACGGGTTTTCCGAAAGTTGAAACATATATTAATATGATGTATAGGTCATGTTCATTTAATGGGTGACTTCCAAATATCCAGGAAAATTCGTGGCCGGTTTCCTTGATAAATACCCAATTTTGTTTACAGTAGGTAGACATGTTTAGGTGTTTAGCCTGTTAGGTGAGCACTGTGACCCAACCAGCGTGGGTGTGGGGGTGGTAGCCCCCACCCATACTACTAGGATAGGTTAGGGGGGTGGGGGGGAAGGTGCCCCCCTCAACTTCCTCCAGCTATCCTGTATCCCACGGCAAACTGTTAATGTCATATATATCTTATTTTTGTTATTGTATTGTCTTTAACCCAACACTTTCCTTGATCTTCATAGCCCTCCCCACTAATGGGGGCTGTGTTTTTAGATAGTTGAAACATGGATAAATACTAATTTCTGATCCAAATCTATATAATACAACACTATATCTGAAGGACGAAACAACACACAGCCAAAAATACTTAGTAAAATCGCTGTTGGTGCTAAAAGTCAGGGTTACCTTTTAGTTTTATATTATACTAGGCTAGAATAGATTACTAGGTTAGGCTAATCAAAAACTTAATTGCACCAATTCTTAATATCACAAAAACATGAAATATGAAGGAAAACTATTTTCAATGCTAAAATAGATTTGGAGCCATTGCTAGAATTTGACCCTGTATTCTGGCTACTAACTATTTCACTTAACCCTTTTTACTACCATAGATCCTTCGTAAACTGCACAAAATCGTCTTAACCACTTATGTACCGGTGATGTACTTTTCATTATATTCTGGCACGATTTTCTTCAGCTTTGGAAGGACGTCTACTCATTAAAAGGCGAGTCTATCTTAATTAGTACTTTGGTTTAATTCTAGTTTTGGATTCACAGCACACTCATCATTTTCAATGGCTTCTATAAATTTGTCATATACCATACTTCATTCCTATGTCAGTAGCGCCGTGCGCAAATGGAATTATAGCTACTGTACAAAAGTTAATATTTATCTCCTGCTATCGACAGCCAAAGCTGAAGATTGCGGAATAAACACTAGACTTCATCAACTTTTCTTTCGGCGCCCGTCAATCTTTAATTATTTTAATATCCAACTAGCTGGGGTGTGGGGTCGGCAGCCTCCACCTATAATACTAGGATAGATTAGGTAAGGTAGTTAGGTTAGGGCTAGGCTAACATTACCCCTATTAGTCTTTTACTCCGCAATTTTCCTGATCCGTGGTTGAGAAGCAAAGATAGGTTGATTTGATTTGATATATTTATTATGCCCCAAATATAGCTACAGCAAGACATGTTACATTGATTTGATAAATTAACCGTACCGTATTATAACATTATTTCATAGAATATTACAACACATGCTATTACATTGGTTACGTTGGTACAGGTATCGCCGGCAGTACGGTACAGTATATTATATTTTGGTTTATCAATTTAATCAATCATTTAGCCTACTTTTTTAGTGTCCTCGGTAGGTCTCCATCAAGCTTTATAAAACACTCCCAAGATGAATGTTTACATTTTTCGGTAGAAAAATATCGCTGTACAAACACCAACGTATCCTCCGGCAGCCATGTAGCCTATTTTCTCCAGACATACATCAGTAGCCTATCCCTCCTCTCATTTTGCCCAGGAGGCCAATAGTTCGGTGGGACAGTCAAAAGTTTGACAGGCCAAATGTTTGAATACACTGGCAAAAGCTTGGCCGGCCGCGCGGAAAAAAAAAAAAAAACAAAAAAAAAACCAAAAAAAAATAAATAAATAAATAAACCAGTTGCATGACCAAGACTTCACCTGGGTGCCCAACAATTTACAGACGTGCCCTAAAGTTTGCCCGCGCACCTAAAAGTTTGCCCGCGTGCCCAAAACTTTTTCCCATGATCCCAAACTTCTGCTCACATGGTTATGCGGCCCAAAGCATGCTCATGCAGCTCAAAAGTTCGCTCACATGCCTAAAATATTGCTCGCTCACTCAAAAGTTTGCCTGCGCACCAAAACTATACTCCTGCACCTAAGAGTTTGCTTGCGTAGCTGCAAGGTCCAAAGTTGGCATCACGGCCGATACATTATTGCCTGCGCACCCCAAAGAGCGCTCAAGCATCCACAATTTCGCCCGTATTTCTAAATGCTTGCTTGTGTGGCCAAAACTTTGCCTTCAGGCCCAAAAGTTGCCTTGTTTACCTACACGTGTCCCTCATGCGCCCAAACCCGCACAACCAAAAGTTTGCCTGCTCGGCCAAATCTTTGGTCACACGGCTCAAAGTTCGCCTGCGCAGTCCAAAAGTTTGTCTGTGTGCCCAAAAATTCACCCGTCCACCCTAAAATTGCCCGCGCACTAAACATTTGCCTGTGCACCCCAAAGTTAGCCTGTCTATTAACATAAAAACAAATAAAACAAAAATAAATAATTAAATAAATAAATAAATAAATATCCTAAACACAAAAGTTTGCGCCCATGAGGGCAAATGTTTGCTTGCTCACCCATAAGTTTGCTTACACCAAAATGTTTGCCTGTTTAGCCAACTGTTTGGTTGAATGATCATGTGTCCCAAAGTATGACCACGCAGCCCATAAGTTCCCCTGCACACCCTATGGTTCACCTGCTCTCCTAAAAGTGTGCCCGCACACTCAAAAGTTTGCCTGGCTGCCCAAAAGTTCACCTAGACACCCACAAATTTCCTTTATTCGCCCAAAACTTTGCCCGTGCACTTTACAATTTGTTTGCACACCCTAAACGATGCCAACATACCCAAAAGCTCACTTGTGCACCCCAAAACTTGACCACATGCCCAAAAGTTTGAGTGTTAAGTACGGCCATGTGGAAGCCAAGACCAATAATATGGCGTGGCCCAAAAATTAGCTTGTGCGCTCAAAAGGTCGCCAATGTCCCCAAAGAATTGGCCGTGCCCCTAAAAGTTTTCCTGTGCACCCAAGAGTTTGCCCGCACACCCAAAAGTTTGCTCACACCCAAAAGTTTGCTCATGCGCCCAATTTTGCTCATGCGCCCAATTTTGCTCACAAGCCTGCACTACCCAAAATCTAAATATTGTTCGTAATATATACCGTAAATATTGTTCATACGGTGTGATTACCCAGTTGTTCTTATTTATTGCAGTAATCGATCCAGTTCACTTATTACTAATACGTGGTGTCAGCGACTCGGGAGAAAACTACGGCCCACTTACTGTATATGGCAATAGTTACAGCTGATTGACTTGTGCGACCGTGATTAGGCCTATTTAATACCTTTGTCAACAATAAATAATTACCAGCTGTTGTCCTCCTACCAGATGTTGTCCTTTGGATGATGACCTCCTACCAGCTGTTCTCCGGATGATGACCTTGTGACGATGACCTACCAGCTGTTGTCCTCAGGATGATGACCTCCTGCCAGCTGTTGTCCTCCGGATGATGACCTCCTACCAGCTGTTGTCCTCTTACCAGCTGTTGTTTGACTCCTACCAGCTGTTGCCTATCCCTGCCATTCTTGTACAGTATGTATATGCTTACCTTTACTCAGCACTACGTCAATTTTTATCTTCTTCAGCGGGTCCTTACACATTGAAATATTTCCAAAGCTAAGAGGCGATGTTGAGAAAACCGGATACACTGAAACTTCGGTGTTAATTGACTGGCGCAAAAAAACTACACTAATTACTATAGCCTATTATTCACTACTGAATTCGGAGTTTATGTTATCTACACTGTAGGCCTAAGGTTAATTGAATATGATAATTCAGCTCTTTCTGGCTACAACTCTTATAATGAATGTACTGAATTATGTAAGACGTTATTTTTCTGAAGTTCTATTATTTAATGAGTTTATTTTGATAATATTACAGGGCCTATTTTGAAGCTCGTAGGACACCAGTCGGATTTGTTTCCCCCAAAATACCGAGGGTATTTATTGCCGTTCTGTGTCAACTTTGAGTTGAACAAATGTCTTTATTAGATATGTAGTAATGCTAGTACTGTAGTTTGTTTGAGACCCAAAGAGGGCTGTTCTTGGTCTCCATGACGTGTAGGCTAAGTGTTTTGGGAGAAAGGACTAGGATACTATCGAAAGTCTCATCCTTTACCCTACATTAGCCTACCATATCCCATCTATGCTAAATTTGATGATAGTGGGATAGGCTAAGGCTGCATTGTTCACTTATATACTGTATATAGTTCTAAATATCTAAATTTAACCCAGGAAAATCCTCTCGTAGTCCAAATGAGTCAATTTCACAAACACGGGATCTTGGCGGGAAAGTTGCGGGCATGTGTCACACGAGCTTCTTAGGTAAGCTGTGTAATATATGTAATAAATCATGTCGGTAAAATTACGCGATCTACTTATTATAAACTAATATTTTAATACATGTTAACAACACAGTATGGAAAATGTGCAAACTAGCATGGGAGAAGGGGAGTGCACCCGATGACTGGAAGACTGGCATAATAGTCCCCCTATATAAGGGCAAAGGGGAAAGAGGAGTGTGTGGTAACCACCGAGGAATATGTCTTCTAAGCATAGTAGGGAAGGTATACAGTAGGGTAGTGATTGAGAGAGTGAGAGTGAGAACGGAGAAATGGATAGGCGACGAGCAGGGAGGTTTTAGGAAGGGAAGAGGATGTGTAGATCAGATTTTTACCCTGAATTGTGTTGTGGAGAAGTATCTGGAGAAGAAACAAAAGGTGTATGTTGCCTTTATGGACTTGGAGAAGGCCTATGACAGAGTGGATAGAGAAGGTTTGTGGAAAGTACTTAGAATATACGGAGTAGAGGGCAAGTTGCTGAAAGCAGTGAAGAGCATGTATGAGGGTGCAAAGGCGGCAGTACGTGTGGAGAGTGAGCAGAGCGAGTTCTTTGACCTGAATGTTGGTTTGAAACAGGGGTGTGTGATGTCCCCGTGGTTGTTTACTGTATATATGGATGGAGTTATGAAAAATACTATCAAGAGCAGTGGATGTTGGTGTATCGCTGAAAAGGGAGGGAATTGAGTGGAAGCTACCTATACTGCTGTTTGCGGATGATACAGTTCTGATGAGTGATAATGAATGGGAGTTGCAGGGTCTGGTAAATGAGTTTGGAACAGTGTGCGAAAAACGGAATTTGAAGGTAAATACGGGGAAGAGCAAGGTTATGGTCTTCGAAAGGGGTGAAGTCACAGAGTGTGAGGTGAAGCTGAACGGTCAGGCTATGGAGATCGTCAACTCTTTTAAGTATCTGGGCAGTGTGTTGAGTAAAGATGGGACTATGAATGAAGAGGTGCGGGAGAGGGTACAACAGGGGAAGAGGGTTGTAGGAACGCTAAAAGCAGTAACAAGAAATAGGGTGGTCAGTATGGAAGTGAAGAAGTCCTTGCATGACAGTGTGGTAATCCCGACACTGACTTACGGAAGCGAAGCATGGACGTTGGTTAAGAGACTCAGACCAAGAGTGAGAGCAGTGGAAATGAATTACTTAAGGAGTGCGTGCGGAGTTACATGGAGGGATAGACAGACTAATGAGGAAGTAAGAAGGAGGTGTGGTGTGGAGGTAGATGTGCTGGAAAGTGTGAAAAGGAACAACTTGAGATGGTTCGGCCATATGGAACGTATGGAAAGCGAGAGAATGACTAAGAGGGTGTACGAGAGCGAGGTGGAGGGACAGAGGGGGAGAGGTAGACCGAATATGAGGTGGAAGGATGGAGTGAGGAACTACATGAACGAAGGCGGTGCTGTTTTTTTTTTGTTTTTTTTTGTTTTTCTATGTGATTGAGGGAGGCAAAAGGCATAACTGCCTATAGCGAGTGCCTCCCCCATAGTTGAAAGAGTGACAGGGCCAAAATCAAGGGACGTTCGAGCCAAAATGCCTGGACACACGGAGTTTGAAGCAATTTAAGTCATAGGAAGAGGGAAAGACTGATTCTGGGAGAGAGTTCCAGAGCTCAGATGTTGAGTAGAAGAAAGTTTGAGAGTAACGTTTCACTCTTGGGTTGGAGAGTTGCACAGAGTAGGGGTGGGATTGAGTTGCAAGACGGGTACCACGTGCCCTACGTAAAGGAGGTGGTATGCACTGGGATAGCTCTGAGGAACACTGATTATTATAGTAGCGATAGAATAGCGAGAGAGATGCAACATTGCGGCGGAGAGAGAGAGATTGCAGAGAGTTGGTGAGTGGACGGGAGTTAATGATACGAAAGGCCTTCCTTTCAACCTTGTCTAGGAGAGCGGTGTGAGAGGAACCTCCCCACACATGTGAACAATACTCAATACAAGGGCGCACTATGCCCCTGTACAGAGCAAGAAGCTGTGCAGGGGAAAAGAACCCCCTAAGGCGGTTGAGCACACCCAGCTTCTGGGAGGCTGCCTTAGCAAGACTGGTAATATGGTCCTTCCAAATGAGAGCAGAAGAAAAAGAGACCAAGAATATTGAGAGAAGATGAAGGGTTGATTTTTGTATTGTTGAAGAATAAGGGATAGTCCGCTGGGAGATCCTGACGGGTAGATAGATGGAGAAATTGGGTTTTGGAAGCATTAAAGTTAACAAGGTTTTCTCTGCCCCAATTGGAAATAGTATTTAGATCAGAATTTAAGAGTTCTATGGCTTCATTACGTTTGTCGTTGAGGGATTGCTGGCTGGGGCGTTCTGAAAAACTAATGGAGTAGTGTAAAGTTGAGTCGTCTGCGTATGAATGGATGGGAATTAAGGTACAGTTAAGGAGATCATTTATAAAAATTAGAAAGAGAATAGGAGATAGGACAGAGCCCTGAGGAACACCGGAGTTTATAGGGTGAGGAAGTGAACAATGGCCGTCCACAACCGCAGCTATGGAACGGCCAGAAAGGAAATTAGAGACAAAGGCACAGATGGAGGGATAGAAACCGAAGGAGGGTAGTTTAGAAATTAAAGATTTATGCCAGACTCTATCGAAGGCTTTCGATATGTCTAGTGCAATAGAAAAAGTCTCACCGAAGTCCCGAAAGGAGGATGACCAAGAGTTAGTAAGATATGAAAGAAGATCACCAGTAGAGCGACCCTTAAGGAAGCCATACTGGCGATCTGAGAGCAGATTATGAGAAGAGAAATGCTTAAGAAATTTGGAAGCAAGATTAGTTTCAAAAACTTTAGAAAGACAAGAAATAAGAGCAATTGGACGATAGTTGGAGGGTTGAGAGCGGTCACCCTTCTTTGGGACAGGTTGAATGTGAGCAAACTTCCAGCATGAAGGGAAGACGTTAGAGGATAGACAGAGACGAAAGAGTTTGCCTAGGCAGGGAGTCAGCACGGAAGCACAGTTTTTGAGAACAACAGGAGGAACACCGTCCGGACCGTACGCCTTATTAGTGTTAAGCCCAGAGAGGGTAGAAAGTACATCTTTAGAAGAGATTAGGATATTAGGCATAAGTAAGAGAGAGGAGGGCGGAGAGGGAGGAATAGCACCGGAATCATCCAAGGTGGAGTTTCTAGCAAAAGTTTGAGCGAAGAGTTTAGCTTTGTCAGAGGAAGAAGTGATGGTTGTGCCATCAGAGTGGGAAAGGGGAGGGAAAGACTGGGAGGGAAAGAGGGAAAGGTTGGGGGGAGGGGCGTCGACTGACTGGGGACAGAGGTGCATGGGGGCGGTTCGTTCGTGGCCACCCCTTCGGGGATCACGGCGTCAGGCAATAGATAGATAGATAGAACAACACAGTACTACATTGCAGTAATATTTTAATAACCGTATACACAAAATAACATAGTTTGTCAATTCAGTAGTGGACTGTGTGATACAGTAGTTGGAGGATTGTGCGAGTGTCCGTGAATTATTGCCGATATTTGAGTGTATCCATATATCCAGAACATTGTCTCTTATCCAAGGAATAGTTCAAGGTGTGAGGAATCGCTGGGGAATACAACATAAAGCGTATAGCTGAGTGAAGGTAAGATAAGGCCTTTGCTGTAAGGCTATAGGCTAGGTACGGCATCACTGATCGTAATATTCTTTATTTTCTAGCTGACGCCTGACGGTAAATTGGAATGACTACGAATTTATTTGGCACATATTATACCTTAATTGCAACCCAGCCTGTTAGATATGTTTTACAAGCTCTAATATAATATGGTATACACATCATACTGAATAATTTTTGCAATAGTGCCTGATAGTGCACGGAAATACTGGACATTAGATACATTCCTGGGAGTATCTGGACATTGTTGGCTCCGGAAATAATCACATGCCTATTAGCGCCAGGGTCTTAATTGTCATCAATAAATCTACTATTTGATTTTTTTAAGCCATAGGCTAACATACTTTTCTTATTCAAAGTGTGTGTAATGTTTTGATGTACGATATTCACAGCAATATATTTGTTCCAGCGTATTAAAACGTGAAAGCGGTTTTGGTTAGTCTTCTGCGGTTTTATGTAGGCTAGGCTATGTCTAGACCACCGATCTCCACTCAGAATATTTTTAGTGGAGATCGGTGGTCTAGCTAAAAACATTGAATCATTTAATCAGACAGGTCGAGTATATTATTTCATGCAAATCCTCAGGTAAACCGTATTAACAAATAGACTAGTCATTGAAATTAAGCTACCGAGTAGGCCTATTAGGCTAACTCATTCAGCAGAGAACGTAAATGCGTTGTATTTTGGCTACCACTAGACAATTAGTCGGCTATTTTTAGTTGATGGTTAATTTTCATGTCTATCTAGAGTAGGCCTATTCAGCTATTATGAAGGTTTTATAGCGAGCTATATTGCTATTAATAAAAAAAGCTTGGCATTATTATGATGGAGATAGTAGTTTCATGTTATTCCATTAAGTAACGTGAAGTTTGCCGCTAAGGGATCACATTTTCCGCCAGGTGAGAACAGACTAGCCTATAACCTGTTTCAAAAAGTAGTTCAGAAATCGTGAATGCTAACGTCTAGGCCTATAACTCAAGAAGAGCTAGAGCAAATAGGGTGTAAATGTCCACACCTATTCCTGGCTGACCCGTCCCAAATGGTAGAAATATTAACTTGATTACTCTAGTCGTTTGTGAGTTATAGAGGTTAATGTTCGATAGTTTTGGTCTAGGCCTACTCTCTTGGAATAGTAACCAAGGAGTTTATTGCTACTTAGAAGTGACTTACTAAACAGGTAAGATTAATGCCTTGTTTTAATAACTAGGCTACACAATTTTAATAATCTCGGAATAGCCTTTTTGTTTAGTGTAAACGAGTTAATTTAACAGAAAATGGGATTTTGGCGGGAAAGTCGCGGGCTTGTGTCACACGAGCCTCCTATAAACTAGCTAGGCTATAATATAGTTAATCATATATCAGTAAATTGACGTCACCATTATAATCTTAAATTGTATGTTTCACCTAAATAGTTTCATAGTATTATTTCATTAGCTGTAGGCTACTGGACGTACAGTACATAATGGACAATTCACTCAGTAGTGTGTTATACAGTGACGCGGGTGGAGGATTGTCGTGTGTCCGTGGATTATTACCGATACTTGAATTATCCATATATTCTGAAAGTCGCCACATATCTTGGAGACAACTATTAGGTGTTAAGAACATGCAGGAGATGACAAATTTAGGTGTAGAGCTAAATATAGGTAAGAATATACTGTGTGAACCTTCGCCTTTTCTTTCCGCAACTGTAATCTGGCGTCTTCTGAAATACACAATTTAGCCTACTGTGCCTACTACGGCGGTGTATAAACATAATTTCACGATTAGCCAATATTAATTCTTTCGCCATTAATTGACTACCTCCAGGGTGCGTTCATTGACACCGTTAGGCTAAATAGTTAACAGTTTAACGTTCATTTTTGCTTGAAACGGGGCGAAGTACCGGTAGACGATTTGTAGCTCTAACGTAAACTTTCCGTCATGGATTGCCGACTCCTCGAATTTATTTGGCAGATATTCTACCTTAATTGCGTCCCAGCATATTAGATGTGTTTCACAAGTCCTATCAATTGTGGTGTACATACCATACGCAAGCAATGATTAGTGTATCCTACTCACCAATAGTGCATGGAAATACTAGACAAAAGATGAAATGGGAGCATCTGGACACAGGCGGTAGTACCGAAAGAGTCACATGCCTATTAGCGCCAGGGTCTTTAGTTACATTAATTAAATTAGGCCTACTACATACCGGTACTTTATTTATTTTTAGCCTAGCCTATAACCGATAACCTTTTTTTTCTTCTTCAAAGTGTGATGTTTTGAATTAAGATAATCACAGTATTTATCTGAGATAAGCAAGATATTTGTTTCAACGGTTTGTGTGTGTATGTCTAGCCTGTATTATAATAAACCTAGGGCTAAACAACATTGGATAATTAATTTTATACAGGCCAAGTACATATTTCTTGCAAATATGTTTCGAATTTTGCGAACAATAAACTATGCATTGTGGTTGTTCGGCTAGCAGGCAAAATGTAAGGATTGATCTAAACGACTGATTAAGCCAAACGAGAAACCTTTTAACCTACTATATAATATAGTGGATGCTTTCCCCGAGCTGCCGTGCAAGTACACGAAATTAGCACTAGTATCGATTAAATCTGTTAATTACTGTGGTCTTAGCTGTAGATTAAATATTTATAACAAGGACGGTGATCCCAGTAATGTGAAATTAAAATGTAAAACCAAAACTGGGACAAAGACAATATAAAGTCAAAACAAAATATCAAAATCGCTATGTGGAAACAACGCTTACTAAAATAACATGTATGAAATGAAAGAACACAATCCACAATAATAATTATAGTGGAAGCAATATTGTTTCGTGGTTTAACCTTCCATTTTTGCCTAATAGTAGCCTATTTTGTTCGTATTACTGAGATCACTGTACATACTCGTATTTTTAGTAGTTTAGTTAACTATTAGCTCTAGCATTACCAGGTTTGATAAATAATAGTATTGGTACTAATTTCGTGTACCTACATGCTGCTCAAGGAAGGCATGCAGTAGGTTCTGTAGTATATATTTTTTTCTCACCGAGATTACCTTTTTCCTGGAAAATATTTTTGTGTATTATATATTTGTGTATTATATATTTGTTAGATTTCGGCCCATGAATGATGAATTCAGTTAATACCTGAATAATCAAAAGGGAACGTGGCATTTAAAGTCGGTTAAAAACATATATATACTGTATATATATATATATATACCGGTATATATATATATATATATATATATATATATATATATATATATATATATATATATATATATATATATATACACCCGGTATATACTGTATATAATACAAAATATAATAAGTAGGCTAGGCCTATATGCACGGCATAAAACAAGATGAGATAGGATTACACTAAGCAAATCAAGGCTATGTAAATGGTATATATATATATATAATCATTGGGTATACTGATAATGGTTTGCATTTTCATCCTACTGTTAGATGTGTTTATTATTAGGTCTACTAATATACCTTTGTATTATAATTTGTAAGAGGGTTTTATTATGGACACTTTACTTACCCATTTAGTATGGTACCAGTTCTGACAGAAAACCAACATCTATAAGATCTTGCCTGTTCTTATTGACCATATGCGAGATTCAGGCTATAAGGAAGTTGGAGCCTTAAACACCGAAACTTGGCAACAATAACACAATAATGCCAGTTTGTGTTGAATAAAAAGTAAGCTATGTTGATTTTGTTTTTATGTATTTATAAATGTACTTCGACCGTGTTTTAGCCTTTAATTTTGCTTAATATCGATGTCTACAGCTCCAACTTCCTTATAGCCTGAAACTCACAAGTTGTCAAATATCAAACACATCTCCCAGGCAGAGGGGTGGATATTGCCTTATTTTTAAAAGATAGGTACGGAATTGAATTACGCACGATTGGTAATATATTTATTTTATTTTGTACACATTATATAAACAAGCATTAACAACCCAAATTCCTATCTCTCCCAGTAGGCTATCGGTTATATCGTGTTTAACCGATACACAATGTAGGCTACTTTTGCCACAATTAATCGTCCTTACCCTTTATATTATTTATTTTGTGGGTGTCTTTCCTGGGGCCCCCCCCCCCCCCCCCCCCCCCCCCCCCCCCCCCCCTTCTCTCATATTTAGCCTCATTAGTTTTTAAGTTTTAAGACTTTGGTCCCCTTAGTTTTGCGATTTTAAGACCTTTCGCCCTATTTCTCCTGTAATTTAGGGAGGTCTAGGGAGCAAAAAACAGAAAAAACATTAACCGGTGATGTAGTTGATTTTTGCCTGTTTTAAGTACGGTATTTTATTAGTCTTAATTTTTACTTATTGTATAGTTTGTTACAAATTTATTAAATAATAATTTATCGGATTAGCATATTAATACAGGAGGGTAGGAATTATTTAGGCAAACGTACATGTAATTGTCGCTGTACAAAAACTTTGGTCTCTTAACTTTACAATAAACTTTGTCCATTATATGGTTGTATATATACGGAATCGTAGAACAAATAAGCATAAAGCCTACTGATAATTATTATAAAACATGAAATTGATAATAAAGCATATAGCCTACATATATACTTCTAAACAAATGTATCTGTTCTTGATGACGTATAACGAAAATGATCATATAGGCTAATGTTGATAATTCGTTAGGCTGTTTACTTACAAAATTTAGACATAATTTTGTTTAATTCGAGCAGTTGTAGTTGCGACCCTCTCCCGAAATTATCTAGAGAATCAAACGAGCTGCCTCGGAAAATGGATGCGATTCATTCGTGTCCACACCCTCGAGGATCAAGGCGCTTGCCAATAGATAGATACCGGTAGTTAACATTAACTTCCTCTGACGCTTGAATTTTACTATTGTTTGGGCTTCTGATACAAAATGTTATCGTGGTTATTATATATAGTTAAATGTTTGTTATTGAAAATGGTATAATTACCGTACTGTAGGCTATTTATTTAAAATAGCCAAAATATACCGGTACTTGTTCTAGATATACTTTTAAGATATGGCTTAACTAATTTATGTATACAGGTAGGCCTATATTTATTTACCACTTCGTTTTCCGCACCCGAAAGTTCTTGTAGCGCATATGTTTGGGCATTCATTATAAGCAGGCCAAAAATTGCAACCTACTTATGGGCTATACGTAGAGAGGAGCAATATACAGTATACCGTATACCGTATATATATATATATATATATATATATATATATATATATATATATATATATATATATATATATATATACCCCATGAGGTGTACGATCGTGGACAGAAAATGTGGATATTATTTAGAGAAACCATTTTAATATAACGAGGAAATATGTGGGAAAAGTTATTAATCCACATGAAATGGATCAATGGGTCCCACCATATTAAGAGAAAGGTGTTCACTATCTCGGTTTTTCATAAGGAGCAGTGTGGTCAAGGAAGAGATTATTCATAGTTAGTCCTTATAGCAAGTCCCTTGTTTTAAGTTGATAGTACCTGTATTTATTTAGCTGACAAAGCTGAAAATAGTATTTACATTTCTTATTACGTGTTTAGAAGTGATACCGGTACAATGATCAAGATACGTACAATCGGCAAGATTTTCAGCTAGCCCAGGGACTCTTTTATTTATGATATTTAAGCTATTTACAAATATTGAAAATGAAAATCTTGCCGGGTTTACATTTTCCTGAATTTCTTATCTTATTCATTTCAGTCTCATAAACCATATTGACCTGATTTGGCACTGATGAGGTGCTCCAGTTTTCTGTCCACGACTGTGCACACAAAAACAGTTCCAGCTGTTACAACGTTACATTATATACATTGTCCTACATACATTATGTTCTTTCACATGATTTTATGCATAGAAGTAAAATTATTGTGATTGAATTAAGATTGCAGTTTGATATGCAGTTAGTAAGTTCGCTGATTAGTCAACTGATTTAGAGCAAACTACATATTACATATTACTCTCATGGGTAAGATCATGTGGACGAACATAACTATGTAGGGGACTGTACAGTACAGTACATCGCGAAGGTCGACACAGCTTAAGGTACCGGTAACCTCAGTTTTACATGGAAAAGCGCACATAGTACAGTTTAATTATGTATAGTTTCCTGTAGAAAAGTGGTCTCGGGTAATATGCAGCTATTATCTGAAGTCGGCGGGAAATAGAGGATATAGAATGTGTATCTCTCTCTCTCTGTGTAGGGAGATCATCGTCGGAGTGGCTCGTCTATTTTGTTTCTGTTGTCCT
Source organism: Paralithodes platypus (assembly GCA_032716605.1). NCBI lineage: Eukaryota > Metazoa > Arthropoda > Malacostraca > Decapoda > Lithodidae > Paralithodes > Paralithodes platypus. The sequence continues at coordinate 5,269,721 of CM064506.1, read as the reverse complement.
CCAGCCACTGCAGGATCCTCTTTTCTGTCGCTCGGCGCTCCTCGTCAGGCTGTGGAAGAAGGGATGTGTCAGATGTAGGCATTGACGTTATTGACAAGCATACACGTCAGAATTAGGCATATACGTCAATGCGAGATGTAGCCAAGCATAGACGTCAAGGAGAGCGATAGAGAGAAAGACGCATGTTATATAGCCTATGCGCAGGCTTCAAATAGAGATGCAAACCGTCAGCAATATGAACATACGTCAATGAAAGGCACACAATAGAGCATGATGTTCGACTAATTTAGATACATTAAAGAGAACTAGTGAGGGAGATACAAATGTTGTAAATAGCTTTCGCAGAGACTTCAAGCAAAAATATGAAGGCATAAACGTCAGAAATATGTAGGGTACCTGTACTGAACAGACGTCAATGATATACAGACATGAAGAAATTTACGTTCGAATTATGTAAAAGCATAAACACGAAGTACTGAGGGAAGCACAAACGTTTAAAATAGCTTACGCGAAGTATCAAACAAAAGTACAGAGGTAGGGATAAACGTCAAATATATGGATAGACGTCAGTGCCATGCAGAGTTGAGACATGGACGTTTATTAGTTGTGAGTTTCTTTCTCGCATACTGGTACCGTATCACTTTTTATCATGTCACATTTCATAAGAAAAGTTGGAAACTTGAGTGATATTTTTATCATACAAATACAATTTAGTATTTAGACAATTTATATCCTATACTATTACATATACAACTTATGTATGAAAACAAATTTCGAACTCTGTCCACTATAAGCTAATGTACCACATCTTTCCCCGGAGAACTAGGGCAGCTGAGAGCGCCCATGAATTTACACTTTCTCCTCCACAATGCAGAACTTCTGCTTATCAGAATTAATTTATCCCCAGAGCTACTACTCTTTGGAATTCACTTCCCTCGAATTGCTTTCCACAAACTTACAATCTACAAATGTTTAAATCCAGTTGTTACAAACATTTTATGAATGGAGGATGCCTTTAGGCACATGGACCTTTTTGTTTTATCTGTGTTTTTCCTTCCTCCGTTCATTGTCTTTAAAAAAAATAAAAAAATAAAAATCGTCATTACCACAAGATTGTATGGCATAATGGTAATGGCACTTGAAACCTGACTTGTTATAATTGGCATGTAGGTCTATAGGCTACTGTTCCATGTAAAATTACAAATACAAATTTAATAAAACATATTGATAACTAACCTTTGGTATAATAAAGACCCTCGCCTGGTATTCTGCCACAGTGGTGAGCTGCTGCTCTGTCATTTTGGTCTTGGAGATGCGGGGGTGGTAGCCTGTGATGTCGGCGTAGTAGGCATTCTTGTGTTGGTACCCATCCGATGACAGTTCTCCGTACTCCCCGACTTTAGTGTGGTTCTCGTAGCAGTGTTCCCAGTGATAGTTGATTCTGGAAGTTAATATAGATTAGTAAGAATAGTGCTAATAATAATGATACTACTACTGCTACTAATAGGCCTACCAATAGCTGTACCCGTCCGACGTCGACTCTCCGTATTCCCTGATCTTAGTGTGTTTCTCGTAGCAGTGTTCCCAGTGATAGTTGATTCTGGAAGTAAATATAGTAAGAATACCGGTACTGCTAATAATAATGATACTACTACTGCTACTAATAAGAATAGCATTGTCACTGCAATGCTTCCATAGGGTAATCGGCAACAAATGTTATATACATGTTTTAATCTCAACTATTTACCACTAATTTACTGCAGCAGCAAATGTAAAATACCTGTTGCTCATACTGAAATCTAAAAGAAAAAAATATATATAGGCTATACAGAATATATAATGAATATGATATCCAACAGGGTGTTTGCCTGGTGTTGTAGTATGTGGTAATTGTTACCTCCGTGATAATATAGTTAGCCCAGATCCCTACGTCTTTGTCATATAGTAACCACGATTCTTACAGTAGGCTACATACCATTAAACAGTACTATTACATCTTACCTGATTATTTAATTAACCTTGAATACGTTAGAGCTATTATCCCTTATCTGATTTAGCCAACCCAGAACTCTGAATAAATATGTGAATACTGATTCAAGGGTGGTAATTATTTATGTATAGATAATTATATTGTTCAATTTGAATAAATATGTGAACAATTATTCAAGTGTGGTAATTATTTATGCACACTCTGATCCCATAGTCCGTAGTCCACTCATACACATTTGTGGGTCCCCTATGTTTTTCTTTATGCAATTATATCTATCTGGATTGATTTGTTGATAACATTCAATAAATATTATATATAGTTTTGTAGTTGATTTATAGAAAATTATATTAAAAAAAATCGGTTCCAAAGATATACTTCCATAATTAGAAATATGTGAACTCCATGGATTTGTGTGAGTGGGCTAGAGACTATAGCAGCCGAGTGTACCGGTATATATATTTATATTGTTCAATTTAGTACCTGGTGTTGTAGTAGAAGTAATAAGGGCATCCTCCCGCGGGTTTTGGTAGGTTCCCATCTAGCTCCTTGCCCTGGCCCTCCCCCTCCCCCTCCACGCCCCCACCCTCTGACACTTCCGGTGTGGGGGGAGGCTTGGGGGTGGTGGTCGGGATCCTCACCGTACGCATCTTGGGGAAGAACCCTCGCTCGTTCGCTCTGGTCCAAGAATAAATTTGTTATCATAATTCTGCTTCTTCTTGATGTACCGGTACTTTTAATATTTGGATATTTAGTAAATGAGAAGAATAAGAACAACATGACTGTTCTGCAGATATTTTAGGTCTATGGTCTGTTTTTTATTTATTTAGGTATAGGTAGATTACAAACTAAAGAAAATGGTCTAATGGTACGGTAACCAAAATATGATGAAAATTACGTAATGGTGGTAAAGAGGTTAAAGGTAGGTTGCTCTCCAAACTTACACATAGGTAACAATCCTCCTGTAGCCATCGGGGCCGTCCCAATAGTACTCTCCCTTCTTGCCTCCGTTGGGCAGCCCTGACTCTGAGTGTCCGTGTGTCGGGGTGGTGTAGCCGAAGGTGTACAGTGGTTCCTCACCCGGCTTTGGGGTAGTCGTGGTGGTCGGGGAGAAATCGGCTTGGATCGGGACGGCGGCTCGGCTCGGGAGGAGGAGTTGGCGGCCCTGGGATTCCTCTGTGGGGGGGGGGTAGTAGCTGGGTGTCAAACTAAAGGCGAGTCCATTATGCTTATAGTCAAATCCCGGGAAGATCACATGTTTTTAATAATTTCATTGGGAGGTGTTTGGTGTTGGGAGTGAAATAAATAAATTAGATTACCGGTACCGGTAACTGTCTTGATGGTGATAATAATAATAATAATTATAGTTCTTAAAGCTAGCGCATGCTAAGCCAGCTAAGGATTGCCCAATAAGGCCGATTAGGCGTATTTCCATTGGGGTCCTGTACTACTACCCCATCCCCTTGCTCATGAGGGACGGTAATGACTCAGTGCTTGTGAAAAATGCGCCGAGCGTGGGCGCGATCCTGGGCCTTCTGGGTGGAAGTCCAAGACGCTAGTCTGGTAACCCAGGTTCGAATCCCGGGAGGATCACATGCTTTCATTAATTTCATTGGGAGGTGTATGGTGTTGGGAGTGAAATAAATAAATTAGATTAGTACTTCAGCTGATGGTAAATTGTCCCCAACTTGATGGCTCGGCATTTATGACTATTTTGTAACACGATAGTGTTGTTAATCATGAAAACCTGGCATAAATATGATATAGAGACAATAATTTCAAGTGTCTCCATTAAGTATCGAGAAATCAGATGGTATATATAACGTCAACTGAAATAAGACTGGGTATATTCTTTGTTATTGTATTTTACAATGTAAAACTTGCAAAATAAACAAACCAAAACTGGGACGATACAAGATAAATGCAAAAGAACTAATGAAAATCGCTATGTGGAAATAACGCTTAATAAAATAAAATGTTGAAATAAAAGAACACAGTCCACCACATAGGGTGTACACAACTACATGTCAAGATAAAATAATTGTATCTAATTCGAATTATGTCTGGGAGTGATAAATGGCCAAAATAATGCTATGCCTTATGTTCTCATATTCATTTTAATTTTCATTCAAGTCTTCAAACGAAATTGCTCCGGTTTGACACCCTGGATAGTAGAGATCCTGTAGTAAAGCTGGAGTCACACGAGCCCTTCTTCGACCAATTTTTATGGGCATTTATGGTCTCAAAGCTACACAAATTATAGTTTATCAGAATTCAACCGCCTAACATAACCTACCTTCAGTCTAATTACCGATACCAGTGCGAAACAGTCCTGAAATAATACAAGAACAAACTTGCTCATAGAAAATTGACGGAAAAAGCGCTCGTGTGACAGCGGTTTAAGAGAATCTTCAAACAAAATTGCTCTGGTTTGACTTACCTGGTATAGCGTTGTCCACTACCTTGACAGCTGGTACCTGGAAGGGGTCAGTGGGCCTCTGGGTGATGGGTTGTCTGGTTGTGGTAGTAGACCGCCTGGTTGTGGTAGTAGGTCTTCGGGTGGTAATGGTTGGTCGCCTGGTTGTGGTAGTTGGTCTTCGGGTGGTAGTGGTTGGTCGCCTGGTTGTGAAAATAGGTTGTGTGGTTGTGAAGGTAGGTTGTCTGGTGGTGATAGGTCGTCTGGTTGTTGAAGACAGTGGTAGGATTGGTGGTCGTGTTGCTGGGAGAGGTTGATATAAATACAATTAGTAAATATACTTATAACACTTCAATTAGCAGTTATTTTTTTCAAGTACTACATTTTTTTAAATTAATGTTTGATTTCCAAATGTGATCATGATAGTAGGATATCTTATTTCTAGAATATTAAATTACTTGTTCCAGTACTAATGTTCCCCACAAAATATGGGAATTTGTAAGTGAAAATGGAGTTTATTAACCATTGCTGAACTTGATAAGCAAGTCAGTTTAACCTTTGCAATCAGTGATAACAATTGTTTTTCTTCTGAATTAGGCTTCTGTCAGATGAATAAGTTTAATTTGCAGTGGACCTCTATATAATACTATGAAAAATAATCCTCCGAAAAAGAGATCCAAAAAATAGCAACATATCTTTAAAGGTCCACAGGAGGTCTAATGTAAACAAAGTACAAGAAAGCCAGGCATAATTGTACTGATTGTATTACGTGAAGTTTTCTTGAACCTTGAGTATGGAATGTCTTCTAATCTGAACAAAACCATGTTAGCCAACATAAAATGAAACACGTCATCCGTACTGCACTGTAAAAATTGAACGCTCAATTGTAGCAAAAAGGATACACATAAATGGTGTTTTTTTGTTCTCGTTTATTTGTACTTATTTGAACACTTCACCCCTTGAAGATTATGACGCGTTTTGACAGTTTATTCTGGCTATTATTAGTCGATTGATTTAGATAAGGAAGGGTATTTGGAATTTGGGGTGGTTAATTGAGATACCGGTAGTCTTTACTTTTTTAATTCCCCCAGATCCTTCATGATATAATTAAAATTTCTAATGACAGTCAAAATAAATTGTCAACATGCATTATAATCCTGAATATAAGAAATGCTGGGTGCGAAGGGAATTTATCCCTTCCGAAAATCCCTAGGCCTGGCACGGTTTCGAACCCTGGTTAGTAGGCATGCCAGACTGGCGCTCTACCACTGTAGTTCTTAAAAGAACCAGGTGATAGTCTCATGGTGATTCACGTGGTGGGTTTATTAGACTTCGAATATTTTACGTTCTCCCAGATGTCAACTCGGGTAGTTTTGTGATTGAGGGATTCTGCGGGTACAGGGCATTACACAACATCCTTCTTTTAACAAGGCTACCTAGCCTATTTTAAGGTTGTAAGGTATCGTAGCCACATCACCTCAGTATTCTTAGGGTCCGCGTGATTTTTTTTTCTATGTGATTGAGGGAGGCAAAAGGCAGAACTGCCTATAGCGAGTGCCTCCCCCATCGTTGAAAGAGTGACAGGGCCAAAATCAAGGGACGTTCGAGCCAAAATGCCTGGACACACGGAGTTTGAAGCAATTTAAGTCATAGAAAGAGGGAAAGACTGGTTCTGGGAGAGTTCCAGAGCTCAGCTGTTGAGTAGAAGAAAGTTTGAGAGTAACGTTTCACTCATGGGTTGGAGAGTTGCACAGAGTAGGGGTGGGATTGAGTTGCAAGACGAGTACCACGTGCCCTACGTAAAGGAGGTGGTATACACTGGGAAAGCTCTGAGGAACGCTAATTATTATAGGAGCGATAGAATAGCGAGAGAGATGCAACATTGCGGCGGAGAGAGAGAGATATTGTAGAGAGTTGGTGAGTGGACGGGAGTTAATGATACGAAAGGCCTTCCTTTCAACTTTGTCTAGGAGAGCGGTGTGAGAGGAACCTCCCCACACATGTGAACAATACTCAATACAAGGACGTACTATGCCCCCGTACAGAGCAAGAAGCTGTGCAGGGGAAAAGAACCCCCTAAGGCGGTTGAGCACAACCAGCTTCTGGGAGGCTGCCTTAGCAAGACTGGTTTGCTCTATCTAGCTACCAAATCACGTTCCGTGACTGCCACCAATGAAATGGTGGGTGCGAAGGGAATTTAGCCCTCCCGAAAATCCCTAGGCCTGACTCGGTTTCGAACCCTGGTTAGTAGGCATGCCAGACTCGCACTCTACCACTGTACTACCACGGACGTACAATAGGATAGCAACTTTAGTTCTCCTTGAAAGAACCAGGTGATAGTCTCGTGATGATTCATGTGGTTGGTTTATTAGACTTCGCCACCAACGACTATTTTACGCTATCCCAGACGTCAACTCGGGTAGTTTTGTGGTTGAGGGATTTTATGAGTACAAGGCATTACAATAAGACTGAAACAATTATATACCGGTATATACAGTATGTGTATCATTTTTTATACAATTGAGCATTAAATTTATATAGTATGAGAGGGCTATTATGTCATCTGATGCAAAAAGTTGCAAGACTGGGAACTCACTCTTAATCTGACAGTCCCTCTTGGTGGATCCAAGGACCCGGTAGCCGCCGCCGCCCCTGTTATCTGCCTGGTACATAATGACGTGCATGCAGCCGTCCGGTGTCCTGAATCCGTACTCCCCCCGTGTCTTGCCATCATCGCCTGGAGAGTGGGGAATAGGGGATTAGTGAATTTGGGGTCTACGGGGATTAGTATAGGCCTACCTAAAGGATTAGTGACCTTAGTGAATTAAGGATCTCGGATAATTAGTGACCTGTGTGTGTGGAAGAGTGACTTCGGGGAATAAGTGTGTTCAGTAGATTAGTGGCATTAGTTAAGTAGTGACCTGGGTGCAGAGGATTTTAGCATGATGAGGATATAATAAGTTATGATTTAGGATATTCGTAAGCTAGAATGAGGAAGATTCTTAATGGGCGTGGAAGAGTACCCGGAAGTATTATTTTATGAGGATGAGTAGTGACAGGCAAAGGAAAGATTAATACCATGACTTGGATACAAATGAGCCAGATAGAAAATAGATTTTCTAGCTACCTACGTACAGCAAATTAGTTGTTGACAAGTTTCCTAAGTACTTGTTCTATTTTCTGATTTTCTAACCAATTCATTGAGTGAATGGCAAATTCATTGATTGACTAATTAACCTTATGATGGTTTTAGTTATTTTCTGATTTACTGGCTTATTGATTGATTGACTACTTTTCTGATTGCCTGACTACTTTTCTGATTGACTGACTGTGTAATGAGGCTTTTCACAGCTGTTGAATGTTTGTTTGAGTAATGTGATAAGTGGCTTGAAATGAGGCACAGCTACTTGTTGACCTCATTCAAAAGCTTTCATTCTGCTTAATGACATCATCCAAGATCAACAGTCAGACACAGTATGAATTTTAAACGTCATTGATGGGCCCTGGTAAGATTTTGGTGTTTGTTAAGGCCCATATCTAGCCATCATTCAAACTAATCGAAAACAAAACAATATATATATATATATATATATATAAATACAAATGCGGACATGGGCTCTGTGTGAGTTCGCTCATTATATAAATACCTGATATATATATAGTAGTTACTATTACGTTCCCCAAGCTATATTATATCACTTCTATGTAAGTCTATGAACAAAAATGCTAAGTTGCCGATTCAAATGGGATATTTCAAGCTTTGAAGTACCGTATATTAAAGATTTTTTTTTTTTTTGCTTTAAATATACCGGTAGGTGGAAGTTGTTGAAAAACTGTTACAAAGCTGAATATAACAATTGTCAATAACTTAATAATAATAATAATGTATAATGTATGTGAAGTATTTGAAAATTATCGAATTACTTTGATTCATGACAAAGGAAATACTTGAAAGGGATTTTTTATTTTTATATTTTTTGCGGGGTGCCTTCATGCACAAACACCACCTGCTAAGACACGGTATTCATTAGTACCGGTATTTTATATTTATTGATGTGTTTTTTATTGTAGTACCGGTATTATTATTATTACAAATGTGTGAATTTGTATTTTGTATTTGTGTGTTAATTGTTTTCTGTTGTGTTTTGTGTTGTCCCTATTCTTGCTCTGTCTTGAGTCGCCCCCCCCCCCAAAAAAAAAAAAAAAAAAAAACCAGATATAATAGTAAATAGATAGACAGATGTATATTATTATTATTATTATTATTATTATTATTATTATTGCGGATGATACAGTTCTGATGAGTGATAATGAATGGGAATTGCAGGGTCTGGTAAATGAGTTTGGAACAGTGTGCGAAAAACGGAATTTGAAGGTAAATACGGGGAAGAGCAAGGTTATGGTCTTCGAAATGGGTGAAGTCACAGAGTGTTAGGTGAAGCTGAATGGTCAGGCTATGGAGATCGTCAACTCTTTTAAGTATCTGGGCAATGTGTTGAGTAAAGATGGGACTATGGATGAAGAAGTGCGGGAGAGGGTACAACAGGGGAAGAGGGTTGTAGGAACGCTGAAAGCAGTAACAAGAAATAGGGTGGTCAGTATGGAAGTGAAGAAGTCCTTGCATGACAGTGTGGTAATCCCGACACTGACTTACGGAAGCGAAGCATGGACGTTGGTTGAGAGACTCAGACCAAGAGTGAGAGCAGTGGAAATGAATTACTGAAGTGCGTGCGGAGTTACATGGAGGGATAGACAGACTAATGAGGAAGTAAGAAGGAGGTGTGGTGTGGAGGTAGATATGCTGGAAAGTGTGAAAAGGAACAACTTGAGATGGTTCGGCCATGTGGAACGTATGGAAAGCGAGAGAATGACTTAAGAGGGTGTACGAGAGCGAGGTGGAGGGACAGAGAGGGAGAGGTAGACCGAATGAGAGGTGGAAGGATGGAGTGAGGAAGTATATGAACGAAGGCGGTGCTGGTTGGGGGGAGGGGCGTCGACTGACTGGGGACAGAGGTGCTTGGGGGCGGTTCGTTCGTGGCCACCCCTTCGGGGATCACGGCGTCAGGCAATAGATAGATAGATAGATTATTATTAGAGGTATCAATATAAACCGTCCGTCTACCCTGGCCTTCTCAGTGTTTATAATTAGACAGGTCCTCCAGCCGTCAATGTCATTATGTGAGAGTAATGGCTAGCTTCATCTTAATAACTGCATATAATTATCAATCTTCAGTTTTTCAGAATTATGGAGAGTTGAGCTAGCACGTGGATTTGTTATAGTACCTTAATAATTCTTAGCTTTTATGTTCATTTACGAATCATGATATATCCAGTCCTCATTACATTTTCTGTTACCGAGATCGTTTTATCATTTATGTGTGGTTCATTTGGATGGTTTCTCCCTCATTGTCTTGCCAGGATTTGCTATTCAGTAACAGTATCTTAACCATTCTTATTTGTATGTAAATTGACCAATCATGATAACATTTGTTTGCATTACATTCTCTGATACAAAGATCGTTTTCCGGTTATGTGTGTTTTATTTTGTAATCATTTCTGCTATCTAACTATTGACTACCTTCATAGGGCTAACCATGTATAATTATCAATCTTTATAGTCTCAAAGTGGTGTAAAGTTGAGGTAGCGGGAGGTTTGGCTATACAACGTCTTCATATGTTTCATGGTGTATGTCTCTTTTAGTCGAGATATTTCCAGTTTTCGTTAAATTCTTGGATACTAAGATTGTTGATTAACGTTTTGTGTTGTGGTACGGGAGTTAAGGGGAGGTATTTAGTTTGTTCCCTAGACCTCCATCAAGCTTAAAATTACACCCCCTTGAGTCCCTTTCAAGATAAATTTGTACATTTTTCGGTAGAAAAATTTCCCGGCCGAAGGCCGGTTCCTCTTAAATTACAGGCTCGCTATCGCTCGCCTGGATAAAATCGACCTGAATTGCACGAAAGGTCTTAACATGGGGCGAAAGTTCTTAAAATCGCTAAACTAATGGGGCAAACGTTTTATAATATCAAAAGCAATGGGGCTAAACATGAGGGAAAAAAGGGTCAAGAAAAAAATCCCTCAAGTGGAGATCTCCCCTTAACTTGCTTGGCATATTTCCTCTTAACGGTACTTTTTTCGCATTATTTTCCTACGTTTGTCTTTATAACTGTATATTATCGATCCTCCTATCTTTATTATCTTTATTATCGATCCTCCTATCTTTATTATCTTTATTATCGATCCTCCTATCTTTATTATCGATCCTCCTATCTTTATTATCGATCCTCCTATCTTTATTATCTTTATTATCGATCCTCCTATCTTTATTATCGATCCTCCTATCTTTATTATCTTTATTATCGATCCTCATATCTTTATTATCTTTATTATCGATCCTCATATCTTTATTATCTTTATTATCGATCCTCATATCTTTATTATCTTTATTATCGATCCTCATATCTTTATTATCTTTATTATCGATCCTCATATCTTTATTATCTTTATTATCGATCCTCATATCTTTATTAGTGTGGAGAGTTGGATAGTAGGAATTATTTGTATAGTCTATTTGTATCCTGGTAAGTTTACACTAGGTCATTTAGCTAAAGAACTCTTCGGTACACCGTGCAAACGACACGCAAGATTTACCTGTATACTAAACAGTACCTTCATCAAATTAGCTCGAAATAGAATTCTAATGCAAGCTCGCCAGGTTTAACTAAAGATATAGATTGTTCTTATATTGTTTGATTTGAAACAAAGCAATGAGAGAGAGAGAGAGAGAGAGAGAGAGAGAGAGAGAGAGTATTATCGCCCTCATAATCTATACCTTGATAATAATGTAGTCCTTTCCCTTCTTAATAATAACAGATGTTAATTAGTGTATAATAAATAACCTTGAGCTTACCCTTGTTCTCGGTGCGGAATTGTGCGCCCGCGTGGAAGCCGAAGTCGTGGTTGTTCTGGGGTGACGCCACGCTTACGGACACCACCAAGGCACCCTGGAGAAACAACAACAACAACAAGGTTAGTACAGTCGATTACATAAATATCTGGACGCAGGGTGTCAAACCGGAGCAATTTTGTTTGAAGTCTTGAATGAATAGATGCAACACAAGAAAACAAACACCAACTAACATTGTTTTGTCCATTTTATCACTTCCAAAGATATAATTTGAACCATAAACCATAATTAAATTCTTACACATACAATAATAAATACTTAGAATAATGGACTTGGCTTTTTTGTTGGCACCCTGTCTGGACTCTATTAAGGTTATTATACAGTATATGACACCACAACGCCACCCTGGAGAACAACAACAACAAGGTAAGTACAGACTAAATTAGAAAAATCCAGACTCGGTTTGGGGTAATATGAATATACAATGTGTGTGTGTGTGTGTGAGAGAGAGAGAGAGAGAGAGAGAGAGAGAGAGAGAGATGGGATATTCATATGGTGACCTCTGTCTCATTTCATTTTTACCTGTACTGTTGTTAAAGGCATTACCTGGCTCATCATCCTCTTCTTCTTCCTCATTGTGGTTATAGACATCACACACACACACACACACACACCGATTATTATTATTATTATTATCACACACACACACACACAGGCAGAGTCACACCGATTATTATTATTATTATACACACACACACACACACACACACACACACACACACACACACACACACACACACACACACACACACACACACACACACACGTTATTATCACCATGAACAATTTTTTACCATTTACTCATGCTTGATATAATATGTATGTTTATCCTTTAAGGGGAGATGGTCGGTTTTTCTGGACACCCTTCTCCATGTTTAGCCCCATTAGTTTTCAGATTTTAAGACGTTCGGCAACTTAGTTTAGCGATATTAAGTGGAGGCACCACCTTAGTAGGCTAATCCCAGTTGTATTTTTTGTTTTTCTATATTCCAACTACTCCCCTTCGGGCATAGGCTGATAGCCTTTACACTCTACCGTTGAACACGGTGAGGCCCGTGAGGTCTTGCTCCAGTCTAGGGAGCTTCACGGCTCGATGCAACTCCATCTCTGAAGCCGCCTCACCTCTGCGCTTCACAGTCTCATCCCCCACACTCGGACCCTCACTCTCAGAACGCCACCTATTGAGCAAATAACTCTCTTGGCATTGCCCCCCTGTAGCATATTTTTTGAATATGGGAATATTCATTATTATTATTATTATTATTATTATTATATGAGATGCCGAAGTCTCCAACCAGGGTGCAGAAACACCATCAAGATGAATCCACACAAAACACCCGGAGGCACTGGAGAGAGACTACGGCAACTTAGGAAAAAATAAAACAAATACTGTATACTGTACATATACACATATTAAACACAGATAACATATTATGCAGTGGAGGATATCAAGTATGAATATAATACAATAAAATAAAATAAAATAAGTTTAAAAATTAGAATTAATGCTGCAAAAAAGCATTAACTCTAGACTTAAAAATGGAGATATGAGCTGAATTGACTAGCTCATTTGGCAACTTATTCCACAAGTCAACCATGGCCGGCACAAAACACCGTGAAAACTGTGTAGTAGAACAATTAACACGGCTCATGGCAAGATCATTAATTTAAGATTGCTTGTGAATCTAGTTGCACGAGCCCGGACATAGGGCCCAGGCAGAACCCCATGTAAGGGATGCTGAGGGTTGTTAAAATCTTTAAATAAAAGACTAAGGGCACCAACTTTACGTCGATGACACAGATCAAGAGACAAATGAGGTAGAATAAAACTGATGGAATTTAGCGACCTGTCAAGCAACTTGAGATGGCAGTCAGCTGCTGACAACCAGACAGGTGAGCAGTACTCGAAATGTGGCAAAACAAAGCATAAAAAGACTTGATAACTGTGGCGTCACAAGCAAATATTTTATAAACCTTGCGAAGCAATACATACAATGCTATTTAATCAGGGAACAATGAGGGTATTTTTTTGGCATTTCGGTGTGCTGTGGTAATGCACTGAAACTAGGTACAGCACAAATTCCATCCCAATAATATCTTGCCATTGACATATTGGGATTCGAACCCGGGTCCATTGGATTACCAGTCCAGTGGGAAGACCACTCCAATAATATCTTGCCATTGACATATTGGGATTCGAACCCGGGTCCATTGGATTACCAGTCCAGTGGCAAGACCACTCCACCACACCTCCCCTACACCCAGTATTGTGTAAACGTTTATAGTGCCGGTATTTGATCCCAGTGCTTTTAGGAATATCTGGTGCAATTTTCATCACCTTATGTGCGCGCAGCAGCGAAATCCATTTTATACCAATATTAAATCGAAGGATCATATATTTACCAATAGAAATTGCCTGTTTTTTTTTGTTTTTTTTAAAGTAGCCTAACTATATTACCGACAAATGTGCAAGATTAGTTTTCCCCAATGATACATACAAGCCGTGGAAAAAAAATATTGAATGTATGTGTATGGTATCGGGGCCCTATATTACATAAACAAAACATTGCTGAAAACAAAAATAGTTGTAAGCTACACACTTTCCTTTTGTGCAAAGTTGCGTAGATACATATGGAACTTGTCTGCAAAGTATGGACGATATCGAGTAATATTCATGAGTACAGTTGATTTTATATTTCGATAAGACATTTATCGCAGAAAAAGGAAAAGAAATTGCAAGTGAAATTTGGAGATAAAAATCTGGGTAAAATGTTTTAGTTAGCACTATAATATCGTTCTCTAATACACAGTGTAAAAGAAAATGGAGCTGCCAGGGTAACAATAATATTTTTTATTATATTTTATCTCGCATACCAAAAAAACATGTACAAAATAATATATTCAAAGCTGACACAACAGTGAAGAAAACAGCGGGAGTCGATATAAAGACATATCCCACAACCACTACTGGACTGGACTGGACTGACGTAAATGGGGAGGTGGGGTTTGTGGGGTTTGGAGATATCAGATGGTGATTTTTTCTCTTCCCCTTAATTTTATTACACTGTAGGAAGTATTATAGCTACAAACATAACATATAAGTTTCGGCGGTGCGATATATGGGTTGGGGGGGGGGGGGGGGGAGATGTCAGATGGTGTTTTTTAGTCTTCACTTGCACTTTCCTACACTGTAGGAAGGATTTTAGCAAAAAAAAAAAAAAAAAAAAATGCTTTCAGGGTCCCACAAGGTGTATCCTCCCCTTAAGACCTTAAGACCCATTTTCCTGTCAATATTTAGACTTTTCGTGTCATTTAGATGTCGATTTTTACCTGGCGAGCGATAGCGAGCCTGTAATTTAAGAGGAACCGGCCTTCGGCTGGGACATTTTTCTATCGAAACATGTACAAATTTATCTTGAAGGAGGATCTTGGTATTTTTTTTTTTGTTTTGTTTTTAAAGCTTGATGGAGGTCTAGGGAGGAAACTAAAAACATAATAACAATACTAATAAATAAGCAAATAAATACGCCCATCCCCCCTTAAATTATGTTCTCTCAATATGGACACGCTTCATTATCTGCCAATGTCACTAGAGGCGGCAGGATACATATAATTACCATCACCAGAGACAAGTTACCTTGAAATAATGACCATGGGTTATAATCACTGGTTGTCAGTACAGGCATATCACCTGAACAACTTATTTTTTTTTTCATAATTACTGGCTGAGCCCATTAATCATATTGAGATTTTTTAGCTTGCTTCCTAGACCTCCATCAAGCTTTACAAAAATACCTCCAAGACCCCCTTTCGATATATATTTGTACATTTTTCGGTGGTTTCTCCTAAATTATTCCTATAGTTCAATCATACTATTATTTCCTTTCATGCATAAAATCAGGGAGTGGATACAAATTCATGGGTTGATTGTACATCTCTTAGTTTTATACATGGCTATTGCAAAGGAGAACAAGCACCAACATATTTGTGTTATCCTTCCGAGGCTGCTTGTAATAAGACATACACAGGGCCTTGGAGGGAGATCAAAATGCAGACCAGCTCTTTTTCACGGATTTTATTCTGATAATCTGATCAGAGAGCTTCCAGAATAGTGCTATGTAAAATTAGAAAAAAAATATACAGTATATATTTATATATATTATTCGCTAAATATTAAATGCATCACTGATTTTAATGTTGAAAAGACCCCTCAAGATGAAATAGATACATCTATACATTGATATATACAATTTATACATAAATACATATATAACCCTTCTAGCTATAGGATTTTTTATTTCGATATAACAAAGTTGCAAGAGCCCAAGGCCGAGTTCACCTAAATTGCAGGTTCGCTGTCGCTCGCCAGGAAAATATCGACAACTGAAAAGGGAGAAACGTGCCCATGGAATGGGGCGAAACATCTTATACTTATATCGACTTATATTTTCACATATGTAGCCTCTCACCTTCTCCCCCTTCCACTATATTCGGCACTATTTAAATGTTTATCTTATGAAAGTTTTTATCAGTGAGTTAAATGGGCAAATTGAATTGTTTGGAAAGGACACTATAGTCTATTTGTTCCAGCTGAGGGTAAATTGCTATGTTACCAGTTTGGTTACTCAGCTATTACGTAGATTTGATATGTTACTAGCTTGGTTACTCAGCTATTACGTAGATTTGATATGTTACTAGCTTGGTTACTCAGCTATTACGTAGATTGATTTGTACTAGCTTGGTACTCAGCTATTACGTAGATTTGATCTGTTACTAGCTTGGTTACTCAGCTATTACGTAGATTTGATATGTTACTAGCTTGGTTACTCAGCTATTACGTAGATTTGATATGTTACTAGCTTGGTTACTCAGCTATTACGTAGATTTGATATGTTACTAGCTTGGTTACTCAGCTATTACGTAGATTTGATATGTTACTAGCTTGGTTACTCAGCTATTACGTAGATTTGATATGTTACTAGCTTGGTTACTCAGCTATTACGTAGATTTGATATGTTACTAGCTTGGTTACTCAGCTATTACGTAGATTTGATATGTTACTAGCTTGGTTACTCAGCTATTACGTAGATTTGATATGTTACTAGCTTGGTTACTCAGCTATTACGTAGATTTGATATGTTACTAGCTTGGTTACTCAGCTATTACGTAGATTTGATATGTTACTAGCTTGGTTACTCAGCTATTACGTAGATTTGATATGTTACTAGCTTGGTTACTCAGCTATTACGTAGATTTGATATGTTACTAGCTTGGTTACTCAGCTATTACGTAGATTGATATGTTACTAGCTTGGTTACTCAGCTATTACGTAGATTTGATATGTTACTAGCTTGGTTACTCAGCTATTACGTAGATTTGATATGTTACTAGCTTGGTTACTCAGCTATTACGTAGATTTGATATGTTACTAGCTTGGTTACTCAGCTATTACGTAGATTTGATATGTTACTAGCTTGGTTACTCAGCTATTACGTAGATTTGATATGTTACTAGCTTGGTTACTCAGCTATTACGTAGATTTGATATGTTACTAGCTTGGTTACTCAGCTATTACGTAGATTTGATATGTTACTAGCTTGGTTACTCAGCTATTACGTAGATTTGATATGTTACTAGCTTGGTTACTCAGCTATTACGTAGATTTGATATGTTACTAGCTTGGTTACTCAGCTATTACGTAGATTTGATATGTTACTAGCTTGGTTACTCAGCTATTACGTAGATTTGATATGTTACTAGCTTGGTTACTCAGCTATTACGTAGATTTGATATGTTACTAGCTTGGTTACTCAGCTATTACGTAGATTTGATATGTTACTAGCTTGGTTACTCAGCTATTACGTAGATTTGATATGTTACTAGCTTGGTTACTCAGCTATTACGTAGATTTGATATGTTACTAGCTTGGTTACTCAGCTATTACGTAGATTTGATATGTTACTAGCTTGGTTACTCAGCTATTACGTAGATTTGATATGTTACTAGCTTGGTTACTCAGCTATTACGTAGATTTGATATGTTACTAGCTTGGTTACTCAGCTATTACGTAGATTTGATATGTTACTAGCTTGGTTACTCAGCTATTACGTAGATTTGATATGTTACTAGCTTGGTTACTCAGCTATTACGTAGATTTGATATGTTACTAGCTTGGTTACTCAGCTATTACGTAGATTTGATATGTTACTAGCTTGGTTACTCAGCTATTACGTAGATTTGATATGTTACTAGCTTGGTTACTCAGCTATTACGTAGATTTGATATGTTACTAGCTTGGTTACTCAGCTATTACGTAGATTTGATATGTTACTAGCTTGGTTACTCAGCTATTACGTAGATTTGATATGTTACTAGCTTGGTTACTCAGCTATTACGTAGATTTGATATGTTACTAGCTTGGTTACTCAGCTATTACGTAGATTTGATATGTTACTAGCTTGGTTACTCAGCTATTACGTAGATTTGATATGTTACTAGCTTGGTTACTCAGCTATTACGTAGATTTGATATGTTACTAGCTTGGTTACTCAGCTATTACGTAGATTTGATATGTTACTAGCTTGGTTACTCAGCTATTACGTAGATTTGATATGTTACTAGCTTGGTTACTCAGCTATTACGTAGATTTGATATGTTACTAGCTTGGTTACTCAGCTATTACGTAGATTTGATATGTTACTAGCTTGGTTACTCAGCTATTACGTAGATTTGATATGTTACTAGCTTGGTTACTCAGCTATTACGTAGATTTGATATGTTACTAGCTTGGTTACTCAGCTATTACGTAGATTTGATATGTTACTAGCTTGGTTACTCAGCTATTACGTAGATTTGATATGTTACTAGCTTGGTTACTCAGCTATTACGTAGATTTGATATGTTACTAGCTTGGTTACTCAGCTATTACGTAGATTTGATATGTTACTAGCTTGGTTACTCAGCTATTACGTAGATTTGATATGTTACTAGCTTGGTTACTCAGCTATTACGTAGATTTGATATGTTACTAGCTTGGTTACTCAGCTATTACGTAGATTTGATATGTTACTAGCTTGGTTACTCAGCTATTACGTAGATTTGATATGTTACTAGCTTGGTTACTCAGCTATTACGTAGATTTGATATGTTACTAGCTTGGTTACTCAGCTATTACGTAGATTTGATATGTTACTAGCTTGGTTACTCAGCTATTACGTAGATTTGATATGTTACTAGCTTGGTTACTCAGCTATTACGTAGATTTGATATGTTACTAGCTTGGTTACTCAGCTATTACGTAGATTTGATATGTTACTAGCTTGGTTACTCAGCTATTACGTAGATTTGATATGTTACTAGCTTGGTTACTCAGCTATTACGTAGATTTGATATGTTACTAGCTTGGTTACTCAGCTATTACGTAGATTTGATATGTTACTAGCTTGGTTACTCAGCTATTACGTAGATTTGATATGTTACTAGCTTGGTTACTCAGCTATTACGTAGATTTGATATGTTACTAGCTTGGTTACTCAGCTATTACGTAGATTTGATATGTTACTAGCTTGGTTACTCAGCTATTACGTAGATTTGATATGTTACTAGCTTGGTTACTCAGCTATTACGTAGATTTGATATGTTACTAGCTTGGTTACTCAGCTATTACGTAGATTTGATATGTTACTAGCTTGGTTACTCAGCTATTACGTAGATTTGATATGTTACTAGCTTGGTTACTCAGCTATTACGTAGATTTGATATGTTACTAGCTTGGTTACTCAGCTATTACGTAGATTTGATATGTTACTAGCTTGGTTACTCAGCTATTACGTAGATTTGATATGTTACTAGCTTGGTTACTCAGCTATTACGTAGATTTTGTAGCGAAATAAGTTGTTAATGAAAAAATCTTGGCATTAATACGAAGCAGAGACATAGTAGTATCATAATTTATGTTTCCATTAATTATCGATACATCAGTTTCTAAGGAATTCAGTTTACTATCAGCTGAAATATAACCAACTATATATATATAGGCGGCATCAGGATACACTCTGTTACCTTGAACTAATGATCAGGGATAATGATTACACGTTTGTAGTATTGTATTGTATGTTCAGCCTTCACTGCCATCACACGGTACTTGAATAAACAAACACTTAAACACAAGATAATTGTAGGAAAAGATTTTAAAGTCCCGCTAATGTCTAACCACTGCATGTTTAACCACACACACACACACACACACACACACACACACACACATCGTTGGCACAGATGGGGTTAATGAAAGTAGGTATCACTATTCGTGTGGGGCCTTGACTGACATTCTTCCACCTTTCCCTCATCTTCCAACCATCTTCCCACTAGAACTGGAATCCGGTCAGAGAGCTTTTTCGAGTATTTACGAAGCTTTTATAGACCCATTATATCGCCTTCTTATCGTCGCCGTCACCTCTACACTTCTTCTCGAGTACTTATTCATTCTCTCTCTCTCTCTCTCTCTCTCTCTCTCTCTCTTTCTCTCTCTCTCTCTCTCTCAGTTTAGTCTTTAACCTCTTATATTGTTCTCGTTTTATAGTCATATTTTGGATTATCAGTATTATGAATATTATAACTATTATTATTAATATAATTATTAATATTATTGATATTATTATTATTATTATTTGTATGCTGAATATTGTTGTTGTTGTTGTTATTAGTAGTAGGCCTAGTTGTAAAGTTATAATTTATTTATCTATTCTATATTTTTTTTTTTTTTTTTTTTTTTTTAAAGAGACAATGAACGGAGGAAGGAAAAACACAGATAAAACAAAAAGGTCCATGTGCCTAAAGGCATCCTCCATTCATAAAATGTTTGTAACAACTGGATTTAAACATTTGTTGATTGTAAGTTTGTGGAAAGCAATTCGAGGGAAGTGAATTCCAAAGAGTAGTAGCTCTGGGGATAAATGAATTCTGATAAGCAGAAGTTCTGCATTGTGGAGGAGAAAGTGTAAATTCATGGGCGCTCTCAGCTGCCCTAGTTCTACGGGGAAAGATGTGGAGAGGCGGCACAATTGAAGCAAGTTCCTCGGAACAATTGCTGTGAAAATATCTGTAGAATAATGCAAGGGATGCAACGTTTCTTCGTATGGCTAATGTAGGAAGGTCCTGTGTGATTGCAGGGTTATTGATTAATCTAATAGCTTTATTTTGAATTTTGTCCAACTGCCTCAATGCAACCACTCCACTTCCACCCCACAGAGGTGAACAGTAATCCATCTGAGAGCGCACATGACTTTTATATATTACGGCCAACTGCTCGTCAGTGAAGAATTCTCGAACTCTGTACAGGAGTCCCAGTTTTTTAGAGGCATTCTTAGCAATGCTTCTAACATAATGTGTCCAGCTCAAGTTAGTAGTTAATGTTACACCGAGAATGTCAATACTAGGGGAAGTGGGAATATTTACATCATTAAAAAATATATGGGAGTCAGTGAGATTCTGTCGGTTAGAAAATTGAATGTACTTGGTTTTCTATGCATTAAAGGAAACTAGATTCTCTTGTCCCCATTCATTAATTCTAGAAAGGTCCTGGTTCAGAGAAATTGCAGTGTTTATTTTTGAATTTATAAGATCGGGTTGGGTGAAAGAATTGGTAAATGTGAAGGAACTGTGGAGTGTTGAGTCATCTGCGTAGGAATGTATTGGATTATGAGTGGTAGATATGAGATCATTGATATGAATGAGGAACAGAGTTGGGGCCAAAACTGATCCCTGGGGAACACCAGCATTTATTGAGTGAAATTGAGAATAAAGGCCATCTACCATTACACGTATTTTTCTGTTATGAAGATAAGAAGAAATTAGTGGAACTAATGATGCAAGGCCGTAGTGTGACATCTTCGACAATAAGGATTGATGCCAGACTCTATCAAATGCCTTTGATATATCCAGTGCTATTGTATGTGTTTCACCATGTTGGTCTGTAGCTTGGTTGATTTGATGCGTAAGAAGGCAAAGAATGTCTGCAGTTGATCGACATCGTCTAAAACCATATTGCCTATCACTGATTAATTTATTATTCTCCAGATTCTTAATTATGTGATTATTTAATATAATTTCAAAAACTTTGCCAAGAGTGGAAGTTATAGCTATTGGTCTGTAGTTTGATGGATCTGAAGAGGCACCTTTTTTAGGAACTGGATGGATGTTTGCTTCTTTCCAGGGTACTGGGAAGCATGAGGTATGAGTACACAGACGGAAATTTTTGCCAATACAGGAGCGAGCACCAAGGAGCAATTCTTAAGTACTATTGGAGGAATTTCATCTGGACCAGGAGCCTTATCTACTGAGAGATTCTGCAAAATAGTTTTGACATGTCTGGTGTGGATCTTAAGTGAGGGAATTTCAGGTGAATTCAAATTAAGTACAGGGACATCTTGATTTATTTCATCTAAGGTTGAGTTGGTGGAGAAAATATCTGCAAGAAGGTTAGCTTTACCTCGTGGGTCACTTACAAGATTGCCAGTCGGAGATTTTAATGGTGGAATGGATGAAGCAGTAGTGAAGTTGGATTTGAATGAGTTAAGAGTAGACCAAAATATTTTGTTATCATTTGGATTATTTAGAAGTTTATTTGCCTGCTTATGGAGAAAGTTTGATTTAGTTAGGTTTAATACAGTTTTGGCATGATTTCTGATGTTTCTAAAGTAATTAAAGGCTTCATGTGTTTTTGATCTTGTGTATGCATTGTAGGCTATTGCTTTTTGTTCAGTTACTCTAGCACAATTATGGTCAAACCATTTAGGTGAATTAGATCTTTTACTGTACTTTTGATGAGGAATAAAAGTTTCCATTCCAATTTTTACAAAATCTTGTATGTGGCTCAAGGTGGAGTGTGCATCATTAGAAAAGAAAGAGGTCCAGGGAATATCAATAAAGAAACCTTGAAGACCCTCCCAGTCTGCCCTATCGTAATGCCATTTAGTCACCAAAACAGGTTCAGAGTGGGAAGGTACAAAGGAGTACAAAGGGAGTACAAAGGAAATCAAGCAACAACAGATCTAGTGACCCTTCTAGGCTGCTTGTCCTCCAAAACACTGAGGATCAAGTGTCCAAACAGTGGTTTAGAGTGGGTAAGGGAACATTGGAAAGGGAACTACTGCCCTGCCACTAACGTGGCAGGACTAGGAAGTTAGTAGGGGACATATGGGTTAGTAACTGAGGGGAGGATAAAGTTATTCATTTACAAACGCAGTCAGTCGCGGGTTTGATGCGAGATATTTGTCTAGGCGGAATTTAAATGAATCAACGGTGCTGCAGTCTATAACGTCTCGGGGAAGCCCATTCCACAAGTTGACAACTCGATTGAAGAAGAAATTCTTAGATTCGTGCGAGTTAAAAGATTTACCAATAATTTTGCAACCGTTTCCCCGCGTGTAATTAGATTGGTCGATAGTGAAGTACTTACTACAGTTCATATTGTCGATGCCTTTGATGATTTTGAACACTTGAATTAAGTCGCCTCTTAATCTGCGCTGGGTTAAAGGAAATAGATTTAATTCTCTAAGACGCTCTTCGTATGGTTTGTTCTTTAGGCTAGGTATCATTTTGGTAACTCTACGTTGAACTCGTTCTAGCTTGTTTATATCTTTTTGGTAATAAGGGCACCAGGATTGAACGCAGTATTCCAGAAGAGGGCGGACTAAGGAATTGTAAAGGGTTAGGATAACTTCTTTGGATTTATGCTCAAATGACCTGCCTATAAAGCCAATTATTTTGTTTGCCTTCTTAACAACTTCTGAACATTGTTGACTCGGTTTTAGGTTACTCGATATTGTTACTCCCAGATCAGTTTCTCTGTTTACATTCTTAAGCTGAGTGCCATTCATCGAATAGTTTGCTTTCTCATTTAGGTATCCGACATGTAGTACTTTACATTTATCCGCATTGAAACTCATTTGCCAAATTTGGGCCCAACATGACAATTTATCTAGATTGTGTTGCATATCGTCAACTTGTTCTTTTGAGAGTACGCTATTTGCAATTTTTGTATCGTCAGCAAATTTTGAGATTGTGCAGGTGAGACCCTCATCTATGTCGTTGATGTAAATTAGAAAGAGAATTGGTCCTAGTACCGATCCCTGGGGTACCCCGCTACTTACATTGGTCCATTTAGATGCCTTACCGTTTATGACTACCCTTTGCTTTCTGTTGCTGAGCCAATTTTCTATCCATTTCAACACACCGTCTTGTATTCCATGCGCTTTTAGTTTTAGCAGTAAACGTTTGTGGGGAACTTTGTCAAAGGCCTTTTGAAAATCAAGGTATATAATATCTACAGCTTTACTCTCATCGTAGAGGTTGAGGATATCGTGGAAGAAGTCTAAGAGGTTTGTTAAACAGGAACGTTTTTTACGAAAGCCGTGTTGAGTATCTTTAAGGATGTTATTTTCCTCTAAGTGATTTACGAGTCTGTCTCGTATGACCGTTTCTAGCATTTTACATACAACTGAGGTTAAGCTAATTGGACGATAGTTACTGGGTAGGGATTTGCTGCCTTTTTTTAATATCGGTGTTACGTTGGCTAGCTTCCACTGATCAGGCATAGTTCCAGACTGCAAGGATTTATTGAATAGTAATGTCAGTGGTTTGGAGAGCTCATTCTTAGCTTCCTTTAAAACTCTAGGCGAGATTGTATCAGGTCCTGGCGTTTTATTTACCTTGAGTTTATCTAAACAATTCAATACTTCTCTCTCTGTAACGGTGATATTGCTTAGGACATCTGAATTATCAATCTGAATCGGCGATGGTGTAGGGATATCACTGAGGTCTTCTGTTGTAAAAACTGATGCAAAGAAGGTATTGAGGGCATTACTCATTTGTACTTCGTCTTTGGTGTATTTGGTGTGGTAGGTGATAGACAGGTGGCCTGTATCAGACAGTGATCAGAAGATCCAAGTGGGGACCTCACTGTAACATCATAATTTTCTGAATTGGTTGTTAAAAATAAGTATAAGTAAAAATAAATATACAGTATATCGGCTATTCTTTACACTCTGAGGATCTGCCCCCTATCTTGTTTATCTCGGTAACATCTTCGCGACTGGTTCATCCCCCAGACGTGATTTCAAGCATTTCCGTCTTCCCATGTTTTAGTGTCAGCCTAATCTTTACGAGACTTATTAGGCTATATATATACGGTACCAGTACCCATATATTTTTGTCCTATGCGAGTGAAGGAGACAAAAGTCAAAATTGCCTGTAACAAGTGTCTCTTACAAAGTTTAAAGAGTGACAGAGCCAACTTCAACGTACGTTAGCGTCAAAATGCCTGGACACACGGAGTTTGAAGCAGTTCAAGTCATAGGACGAAGGAAAGATTGATTGAGGGAGAGAGTTCCAGAGTTCACTTGTTGAGAAGAAGAAAGACTATTATTGTTTACCATGAGAAAGCTTTTAGCAGATGCCTCTTGTAAGTGATACCTCTAAAATAGCACCTTTTATTTTATGTTTTACCTTGAGAGAGCTTTTAGCAGATACCTCCTCTTTTAACTGATGCCTTGAAAATAGTTTCTTACAGTTGCTCCTGATTGGCTATATTTATCTTAATGAACCTCATAAAAGTATATAATTGTTCAGGTTCCCGGGCCATTCTACGCACCACTGCCAACCGATATGTTCACTCGTATGCCATATTGAGGATATTTTATGATATTTAGCTTCTTTTCTTTTTTCAATTTTAAGACCCATGCCATTTAGGTGTCGAGTTTGTTCATGGCGAGTGACTGGTTACAAGCGGTCTTGCCTACTGTCTCCTTCTTCTGCTTCCATAAAATATTTAAGAAATATCTAGAAGCTTAACAGACTTGAAAAGGTCCCTAGATAGTGGTTAGATATCCTACCACCTGCTGACCTCCCTTGCCAGTTGGGAAAGGTGGCACTCCTCTCCCCAATGGTCATACACTTAGGGTGACGGATTACTCGTTACACGCCGCTGATTCTCCATTAGATGCGCCAGGTATCTGACCCGGAGGAAGACAAATAACAGTGCTTAGCCTATATTGAAACTCAGGCTTTTATGTTTTTGTTTTTCTTAGCTTCTGTAAGGTGATTCTATTCGGCTTAGGACGTAGTCAATTGATTATTTTGTTATTAAATTATTTTAACAGTATGCCCTAAAACCAACTATTGAGAAAAAAAAAAAAAAATCCCATTCAAACACTTGTTTAAATTTGTCTTCCTAGCTAGCTCCAGGCGATGTTATCTAGCTTCAAAAATACCGTACCTCTTGAAACAAGTATCTGGCTTAGAATATTGGAAATTGTTAAAACGAAAAATATGCAAGATCAGGTAAAATAACTTAAAGGGCAGTTCCATTCCCCTTCTGACTACAAGAAGCCTGTCTTGAGATGAAAATATATCGTTTGGATATAGCTAGTATAAATAATGAAGTCGAAGTAATAGGTCCTTTGATGAAAAGGGTTGTGTTTGATGTATGACTGCATATGTTAACTTTTAATCTTTCTTTTTATTTAGCCTTATGCTTATCCTTCAATCTTTAATTATTGCCTTCCTGCTTTTGCATTCATTAATTTGCATTTTTAATACGGTACCTCATATATCATCTTTGTGTTTCTTTAACAATTTATTTCATTAACTGTGTATTGTGTATTTGGCTTGGCTATATCACTATTAAAAGTATTAGGCCTATTATTGTTATATTAAAACAAATAATAGTAAAAATAATAATAATTTTAAATATTATTATCATTCTTCTTCTTCGTCTTCTTCTTCTGCCTCTTATTCTTCTTATTTTTATTATTATTATCATTATTATTATTCAACCAAATTTGTTATATGTCCTTAACGTAACCCCTTACCTGCATCCTGTTTCCTTTATATTTATCGCTGTAGCATTTTTGGCTTAATATTCGTTGTCTATCGCATTATTTTCAATCTCTAACTCTACACATTTTCTTTTCCTTCAGTTGTTCAGTAATGTTAATGTATTTTTGCTTCTCCTTCTCCATATCTTCTTTTTCATCATTATTTTTTTCTTCTTCATCATCTCCTTACTGTTTATTTTCTTCTTCTTCTTCACAGCTAATATCATCATTATCATCTTTACGGTATCACCACTATATACCATCATCATCTTTCCATTCGTTCTATAATTTCACCATTCACCTATTATTCAGTGTCTTCAATTTGTTTTCATTTATTTTTCACCTTCACCGTCATCGCTGATTATTACATATCCCTCTTCTTCATCTCCAAAAGATGCAGATGGGACTGGGGTTCTCGAAAAGGGGTTCCAGTCCTGATGCTATTCTTGACTTCCAGTGTGCTGACTTAATAATCCAGAAGGATTGATTGCCTCTGAAGTC